>CM057132.1:8304113-9504113 GCA_029964075.1 Patiria pectinifera | reverse complement strand
GCAAAGTTTACATCAACTTATCTCAAGTCAATCACAAGATATGTACTAAAATCAAACGTCATCGAGATGAGCTTTTACAGAGCTGTTTTTATCGTTTCGGTTTACAGTAACACCATGCGGTAGTAACTACTGTCGCTCAGTAGATATTTAGTTCTGAGAAGAACTTGTCCTGCTTATTATAAACTTTCGCTAAGTAGTTTTTAGTTCAGTCCAGTTCTAAAAGACAAGTTCTTATAATTGAGCAGGACTGTTCTTATCCGAACGAAAAATTACTTAGCGAAAGTTGATAATAAGCAGGGCAAGTTCTTATCAGAACTAAATATCTACTGAGCGACAGAAGTTTACCACATGGTGTTATCGCAAACCGAAACGATACTGATACTCCACCATGCAAAGCCTAAAGTCTAATAAAGCTGTTCTTTTACTTTTCATTCGTTATGTCTTGTGATCTTACTGCGATTTCTTACTAACGTTGAATTTTTGTCGGCCCAGGGATATGTCATGACGACAGAGCCCATACCCCCCTCCCCCACCCTCCCCCAAGAGCCGACAGACCTTCTTCCCTCCCCTACCTCGTCCGAGGCGAGCGAGTTGATGTCTGCCCTGGAGCACGGCTTGATGGGCAGCAAGAAACGCTACCGTGAACCTTGTAAGTTTCGCGACTTCAATACTCCCAAAGTCTCACTTACGTCTAACACCCACTACCATATAGAACTGCGACATAATAATGTCACGCTTTGTAATAACATGAACGCTGGGTGAGTATATCGTTGGGCGAGTAACTCGATTACTCAAGTACTTGTGAGTAGTTTATGCTACTCGTTGTTCAACTCTTAGTTTTTCCATCTACTCAAGTACTCGTCCTGGCGCGAGTAGAAGCAGGTACTCGCTAGTAGCAATTTAGGGTTTAGGGTTCACGGCTTAATACGTCCCCTGCAAACGGGGAATCACTCCCTCCACCTCTCTCTCCCTAGGATTCCATTCGTCCAAAAAAGAAAAACATTCAACGACCCAAAATGTTTCACAGTACTCAGTGCTGAAGAATGTGGGGTGACTTGTACGATATTTGCTTGTAGTTATTTCCCGTCATACTAACGTACATGTCATTTTTCTGCTTTTATGGGAATTTGGTTAACTATTCGTGAGTACTCGACTACTCATGAGTAATTTTTTTTTGAGTACCCGAGTAGAAAAATCCACTACTCGCCCAGGCCTACTTTCCTATAACTTGGTGGATCTCTTTCTCACCTGGCTTCCATAGGAAAGCGCTCAAGTAAACAAAGCGTGCCGTCATTATGTCTCGGATCTATTAACGATACACAATTATTTACTTTTGTTTAATTTTCGTTTTCGATAACTGTATCCTGTAGTTTTTGTTATTGTCTATATTTTTCCTTATGAATACTTTTGAATTGTTTGCTGTTGATTCTGTTACATGTACCAAAAAAGTTATCAGTTTTAAAATATTTACATTCAAAATTATACTAATCCAAAATATAATACAGTGTGTTTTTAAAATGAATTTGACGTTTTTATAATGATATGAGTCCAAACTTGCATTTATTTTTTGTGTGGATTTTTAATTAACACACATGTATGTTTTGTGCACAATATAAAGTTTTTATAATCATTTGGACAATCATCCCATGATATTTTATTTGCAAAAGTGTACTCATGACAAATTTGTTTTCATATTTTGTTTCTGCACTTTTTCCAATGCTGTGGACGTTACTTGCAATTTCAAGGCTTCATAATGTTGCAAATAACAAGTTCGTTGGTTTGTGTATTAATTTTTAATTCATGATTCAGTAACTTTACACTTTTTTTTTGTACCGGGGTGTACGTACCTATGATTATTTATAATAAGGATGGAGAGGACCAATTTGGAATGAGAACCTAAGTGCAGTTTTTAACAATTGGGATCGATAGGCTTCTTGCCGAAATTTAACCAAAAGCAGGAAATTTTCAAGAATGACAACAAAACCTGCAGAAGTATCACTGCACTTTTGCGAAAATATTCTTTAAAATTTGGCGTCCAGCAAAAGAAGTAATAACACAAGGAGAATCGCAGAAGCATTTTCATCTTCATTTTAAAAGAGAAAAGAACATTTTTGTTTTGCTTTTTTCAGTGATATTCGACAAAACCTCGGGACTCATCCGAGACCCCAGACGCAGTAAGTTGATTGGCTGTTTTTGATCACATGACAAGTAGTCTTGGAATAAACACAAATTTATAGAAATGAATATTTTGACAAAAAGTAAAAATATCTTTGGTGGTAAATTAATTAGATTGAGTATAGGGGTAGCTGGAATTTGGTGTCAAAACCAGTAGTGTGGAGATTTTGGGGGAAATATTTTTAGTTTTCAGTTAAAATTAGGAAGTTGATGTCATTGCATAATTATTTCTTGATTTAGTTTTGCATGCTTGCATGAAATGTTATTTTGTTTATTTTTGTTGCAAGGGAAGAATTGTTTCTTGCATGCTGTATTTAACTTGAAATATTTGCCCCCAAAAATGAGCTTTTTAAAAAAAATGACATTAAATGTCCCCTTCTGTCACGCACAGCCTTATATAGTTTGCAACAACGATATGCGTCAGGTACCCAGAGGCATGAGGTATTGGCCTGCATGATGGTTATAGATAGGCACCTGACTATTTTGTGGCCAAGCCACATAGCCATGGCGCATTTGAGGCTGTGGCCATGATTGTTGCCATTAGTGTTGCACTGTAACTAGCCAAAGCCAAAACGCATTCATGAAGTGCTCATTTTATACATTTTGCCTGGTTTTTGTCAAGAAGACTTAAAATGGCTGTGCATCATATGCAGTTATCCTTTCTAAAAACATTATCGCAACATAATCAGTACCCAAGCCAAGTGATATTCCTAAATGTATGAAATTTCATGACATTTTGAAACAGTAACTACATTAGTATGATTTTTACTATATTCACAGATGAATAATATATTCCCTCCAACTAGTGAAAGCCCCAAAACAGTTTGTCATAGACCTGGACAACAAAACATGCGGATGATGCCATAGTTTAAGCACTAGTGCCCTCATAGCTGGTCAATATATAAATCACATGTTTTCACAAATTACTATATTCCTTCTGACCAGTGGTAGCCCCGAAACAGCTTGGCATAGACCTGGACAATAAAACATGCTATACGTTAAGCACTAGTGCCCTCATAGCTGGTCAATATATAAATCATATATTATCACACATTACTAAATTCCTTCCAACCAGTGGTAACCCAAAGAGCTTGTAATAGACTTATGTAGAGTCGTAGACCACACAACAAAATCCATATATGAGCACTAGTGCCCTCGTAGCTGGTCAATATATATTTATTTACACATTACTATATTCCTTCCTACCAGTGATAGTCCAAAAAGAGTTTGTTATAGACCTTGACCACAACAAATGCAATAGATAACCACTAGTGCCCTCATTCCCGGTCAATATAAATAATACTTCATAAGGCGTATTTTTTCACACATTACTATATTCCTCCCATCATTAGTAGCTCCAAAAGAGCTTGTCATAAACCTTGACCACAACAATGCAATAGATGACCACTAGTGCCCTCATTCCCGGTCAATATAAATAATACTTCATCAGGCGTATTTTTTGCCCACATTACTATATTCCTCCCATCAGTTGTAGCTCCCAAGGAGCTCGTCATCGACTTGGACCACAACAAGTACAAGTGCGAGGTCCCCGATTGCGGCAAGGCATTCCGCAAAGCCAGCCTGCTGGAGTATCACAACAAGTACTACCACATCAACAAGCCGGCAACTAGCACCTCAGCGATGACTGCGGCCAAGAACGCTGTGACCCGAAGCCGCAAGAGACTCTCGACATGTAAGCGGACCTTTAAAGAAAAGAAATGGAAGAGCTTTATTAAAGGGAATATACAACATTTGCAAACATCGAAAAATAAAACTACCAAAGTTTTACGAAATACCTTACTAGGATGTTGGTAAATGACAGTTTCAAGCATCTTGTAAAATTATGGCACCTGGTGTGAAGTCATTTTCAAGAAAATGGTATTTTTGTAAACATTTCCAACGGTGGTCGGCCGACCAGCGTTGGAAAAACCTAACTATTTTTCAACCACTGCTCCAAATTTACCATTTTTCAGTCCAATTTTGTTTGCTATTGGTTACATGTTCATGAACGGGTGCAGGCTAGCTAGACTGGTTCCCTTGCCTTACAATTGTCCATCATCTATAAATTGATCCATTTTATCTTTTGTGGATTCAGGGAACCAGACTACTTAAATTTTTTTGTTTTTCTTGGTTTTTCCAACCTTTTCGAACACCAAACTTAAAAAATGTCAGTGTAACAATATTTGATCTATTATACTAACCTCTCAAATAGTTCATTTCTGAAAGTTACAGCAAAAGCCAATGATGTACATTCCCTTTAAGATTTGGATCGTGAACGCTCACGTCAATTCTTTCCAAGTCCAAAATCCATCCCTCCATTTGGGGGATTTTGGTAGGCAAGCCATGAGTACCAAGTCCATCAAAATCCACCTATAGTAGTGGTGGTCTTGTGGTGGATTTCAGCGGATTTGGTCCTGAAGCATTGTGTGAAGCAGGGTCAAAAACGGTTAAAGAAACTTTACTTTTGACTTAAGTTAAATGTCTATGTTTTATTTACTGAAACCTCTGTATTTTCACTAAAATCTTTGCTGCCTGAGGTAGTTGTTCATAAAAATGAGAAGCTATTGTAAGGATTAAATGGTGTAGCTTTTTATTAATATTTTAAGAATCATCAAATACTTCCATATTGAATTGCTTGTAATGGTTATGTTAACAATTTTTAAACATGCTTAGTGATACAGCCTTCTAAACAGATCTGTCAAGTGGTCCTTCAAAGCATTTTTACATTTTGTTGCATTTTGTTATCGGTAGCTGCAATGGCGCCAGGCAGTAGCAAGATGCGACGCACTGAGAGCTTGGACGTGTCACCGGCCAAAATCACCAGCCGCCCCATGCGCGCGTCCGCTCCCAGCATCATGACCACTAGCTACAAGCGCCCCCTACCCTCGCCGAAGCTCGAGAGTCCAGCAGAAACCGCACGGCCACCGAAGACCATCCCCATGAGCAGTCAGTTCCTGAAGAAACCAGAGGTCAAACAGCCTTTGCCGACTCTCCGGAGTGAGCGGCCAGCTGTCAAGCTGGATCCTGCGCCACCGCCGCCGATGGCGCCACCGTTGCCTGCGCCAAAGACCCAGGGGTCAGAAGTCATAGCAAAGGTCGTAGAGAGGTCGCGGAGGGTCTCAGGGTCGTCGGTGAGCAAAGAGGACAAGCCAAGTACAAGCAAGGTCAGTTTAGACATGTTATTCCTTGAGCTGCTGCTTTACCTTTCAAAACACTTAAACCCTCCTAAATGGGAAGTCAGTACTCGGAACGAATTATGTAAAACCCTGCAGGTCAGTTTCAGGTGAAGGGATATGAAGTGTTCAAGTAACACAGAGAGTCACTTCACACAAAACAGCACTGTGGAGAGCAGTGAAGCGTGACTGAATCTGCCTGCTTGCCCGGAGCTTAACCACGCAAAGGAATTGTGCAGGGATTTGAAGTGTTATCCGTGCTCCACAGAAGATTAACGCCGTAAGTGTGGGTGCTAACACCCTCCAAATCATATTCTCTCTCCAAAAGCTTGTCTCTTAGAAAGACCAGTTAAAGGTTACAGTTCTTCAGTTTTTACCTCAAAATCTGTTTATTTTTAGTGGGAGGTTGTCACAACTACCATCGTAGAGAAACCTGAAGCCCCGCCAAAAGCAGCAACTCCAACACCGGAAGTGAAAATTAAAACCGAGCCGGGGGTTGCGCCGCCCGCTCAGAAGCCAGAGACCAAATTGGAGGAGAGTGGCTCAACAAACAAAAACACTGAGGTCAAAGGGCAAATAGAAGCTCCAACAGAGGTTAAAGAGGTCGCGGCCGTGAAGGCGGAGGTCCCGAAGAAAGCGCGGCGAAACAAGCCGCACAAGAAGCACAAGCGGCACAAGGCGCGGGGCCGGGACCGGCGCTCACGGGAGCAGAGCCGCAGTGAGCGGCGACGCGCGGCCGAGCGGGCCAAGCAGCGGCGGCTGGAACAGCGGCAGTTGAAGGAACAGTTTGAGGCATCGGCGGCGGCGGCGGCGACGCAGAAGCCAGAAGGCGTGACGGAATGGACGCCTAAATATCTACCAGTCACCAGTAAGTTGAATTCTAATGCTTGATTGAATCCAGTTGCTAGAAATATGACATGCATGTATAATTGAGATCGACGTGGTACCAGTCATTTTTATAAGCAGCATTTAACACAGGACTATTTGGTTGGTAACCATATTTTCTTCTCGAAGTGGTGAATTCAGTTTGGAATCCTCCAAAATCAACCGATACTGAATGTCCATGTGCCCTCAATTCTCCACAATCCTCCAAATTTGTAGGTTGCATTCAGCCTCAATCCTCTAAAATCCTCCCAAACCGCCCGCAGGACTTTGCAGGATTAAGGAAGGTTAGTGCTAATTCTTGTAACAGTATTTTGTTTAAATTATATTTTGTATACATTTCATCTGTTAACAAATGTTCCTTTATTATTATTTTTTTTAGCTGGCAAAAACGTCACCCAGTCCCCGGCCCAAAGCTCGGACGACCCCGCTGCCAAGCCTGAAGCGGTGGACTCTTCCACTACAGAGGACGGGGGTCCCCGCGACATGATCAGCTGCATCTGTCGCAACCAGGAGGAGGAAGGATTCATGATCCAGTGCGAGACGTGTTACGGTTGGCAGCACGGCCGCTGCGTGGGGCTGACCGAGCACACCGTACCCAAGCAGTACATCTGTAGCTTTTGCATCTACCCGGAAAGTAAGTCTATTTTCTTAAAAATGTGCGAGGGAACTTTCTGTCGAGGATATGTTGGTTTTATTCTTCAATAGAATTTGACAAGTAGTTTTCTGTACAAAACCGGAACCTTTAAAGGGAATGTACATCATTGGCTTTCACTCTAATTTTCAGAAATGAACTAGTTGAGGGGTTAGTATAATAGATCAAAATATTGTTACACTGAAATGTTTGAAGTTTTGTGTCCGAAATGCTAAAATAAAACAAGAAAAACAAAACTGTTCAAGTAGTCTGGTTCCCTGACTCCACTAAAGATGAAATGGATCAATTTATAGATGCCGGAAAATTGTAAGGTACCGGTAAGGGAACCAGTCTAGCTGGCCTGCACCCATTCATGAACATGTAACCAATAGCAAACACAATTTAAACTGAAACGAATGGTAAATATGGAGCAGTAGTTGAACAATAGTTAGGTTTTTCCAATGGTGGTCGGCCGACCACCGTTGGAAATGTATACAAAAATACCATTTTCTTGAAAATGACTTCACACCAGGTGCCGTAATTTTACAGAATGCTTGTGACTGTCACTTACCAACATCCTAGTAAGGTATTTCGTAAAAACTTGGTAGTTTTATTTTTCGTTGTTTGCAAATGTTGCATATTCCCTTTAACCATCTTTTTCCATTTTTCAGATCTGCGGACGCACGCCAGACACCGCTACGACCAGGAGTGGTTCCGCACAGGTAGGCTCCCTACCCTCACCCAGCCCGCACAGCCTGAGGAGGAGTCCAGCGACCTGACCGACTCCATGCTGAAGACACACCAGCTCATGGCCGACATGATCAACGTGACGGAGGCACTGGACGGACTGCAACGCAAACTGGAGATTCTGAAGTAAGTTTCAATTCAGGGTTCGAACTGTTTACCACATTCCGAATAATGTTATTCTACATGGTTTGAATGTAACTGTTTTTAAATGAACACCACTTGTTTTTATTCCAACTGCGAATGTGTGCTTTTTAATAGTTTGGGACTGTTGAAATAAAATGTTTGTAGTTGAGTTAAATTTGTGAGTTAATAAGCCGGAAGTCTAGAATTGTTTTTATCTAAAATTTGAGAAGAATCATCAATTCACAGTTTACGTCAAGTCCTCATAAGTAGCCGAAAGTCAAATATGAGGCATCGCAAATCATCATGCCATTGTAAGTTGTCACAAGTCAATCACAAGCTAACCAGTACAAGCCAATCACAAGTCAATTTACATGTTTATAACATGCAAACACGAGTCATACCAAGCCAATCACAAGTCATCACAAGCCAATCACAAGTCAATTTACATGTCTATAACATGCAAACACGAGTCATACCAAGCCAATCACAAGTCATCACAAGCCAATCACAAGTCAATTTACATGTTTATAACATGCAAACACGAGTCATACCAAGCCAATCACAAGTCATCACAAGCCAATCACAAGTCAATTTACATGTCTATAACATGCAAACACGAGTCATACTAAGCCAATCACAAGTCATCACAAGCCAATCACAAGTCAATTTACATGTCTATAACATGCAAACACGAGTCATACCAAGCCAATCACAAGTCATCATAAGCCAATCAGAAGTCATCACAAGCCAATCACAAGTCATCGCAAGCCAATCACAAGTCAATAACATGTCTTTCACATGCAAACACAAGTCATCACAAGCCAAACACAAGCCAATCATAAGCTTATCACAATCACTTAGTCTCAAGTCAAGTGACAATCTACTTATAGGAATTGTGAAGGGCATTAAGACTACACAATTTTTACAATTTTGTTTAGGAGTGACAACCACCCCGACCTGAAGCTGTGGTCCCACCACTGGGGTCTGAAGGACGAGAGCACCCCTCTTGATGACTCTGCCCACTCCCAGCAGCTCCACACCAGCCTAGAGGAATCGGACATCCACCTAACGTCGGCCGAGACAAGCGCCCTCACAGAGTCCATGCGAAGCGACGTCGTCATCGACAGCATTGCCGCGGAAGAAGTGGTCATGGAAGTCGTGGGCGCGGGTACCAGTGATGCCAACGTGGAGAGTGGTAACTCTGCTGTCGGTAACCGGCCAGATGTTGGCGTCGCTTACGAGATGGGTCAGCCACAAGAGGGCGACAAACCAATGGACGGACCAAATGCCCCCAGCGCTTCTAACCAAACCTTGATCCCGGAAACCAAAAATCAGGACCCACAGAAGTTCGGCTCGGACTCTGTTGACACCGAAGTAAGCCCAATGGAAGTTGATAATGATAAACCACTGGAAACAAGTCTATCAATGCAAGCTACCAAACCGGAAACGGAACAAAATATCAAAGCTGGTTTGCCTATCGTGCCAGACAACAGCGCCCCCATGAGTTCAAAACCACAGGAATCACAAGCAGAAAGCACACCCACCGGAAAAACAACAGCGTGCATTGTCCCAGACCCAGAACCCTCCACCACCCAAGGAGCAAAGGGTGGGGTCACCAATGAAGGCGGGAAACCGGGGATACCGGTGCATGATGGGAAACTGGACAGTACAGCAAAGGATGCGATAAACAATAAGGGTGATTTGGTGAAGAACGCACCCACCATCGACGAAAGCGGCATTCCAATTCAGACCACAGAAAAGAAAGACCCGGTTACCGGTGAACAAGGGGAACCGGGCGCACCAAAGCATCATGGGAAGGCAGACGGCGTTGTCAAGCAGCAGGCACGAAATGATGGGGATTCCTCGGACGACGAACCTCTCATCAAGTACTCCAAAAAAACTGCTACATCCAGCGAGACGGAAAGTGAAAGTACATCGACGGCTGCTAAGGTTTGTAAATAGCGCCCTCCGTTGCTCGAATTTCACTAGTTAGGTTCACCAGCACAGTTATAACTTTTGTATCTCGCACATCTGAGCCCTATGTCATGGAGTTGATTGGCAGTACATACTGCTTAGAACATTTTGTTGGTAAGCAGGAACTGGCTAGGAACCAGCCACTAGAGATATATATCATGCAGCATTTTGGCTGGTAACCTGTTGTTGCTATACTTTACTGTGCTTAGCAGATTCATGTGCTTACCAACTAAGCACACTTTTTTCTGCTGTCAGAAGTTTTGTCATTTTCGGAGAAATCATCAATCGAAAGGCACACTAACATGCGCTTTTTACACTGCATTTTCAGAATGTGCTTTAAATAACCACGCAAATTCATTATGCCCCACTGTTATAAACATAATTTTTCTGCTATATAGTTGGTCTTACAATTTTCACAACTATTCTTCCAACTTAAACAGCCAAAATTGGTTTTGTCTCTTGCAACAGTACTTATCACTTGCCTTTTCTGTGTTGAGTAGTGTTATGAAAGATAGTGCCAACAAATTGTTAGTGTAATATACACTGTACATGTATTTTATGTTTTCTTTTGCTACAGACCACTTCACCGCCTCTGCCCCAGCCGAGCCCGGCAGCAGTCCCCGTTCTGGTAGACATAGCCCCCTCTAGTGGTCAAACCGTGCCAGCCAGCATCTGCAAGCTGAATCTCTTCAACCACATCGTGTGCGTGGAGGAGGAACTCAAACGCCGCATGGACTATGTGGAGGAACAAATTGAAGGTATGAACGACCATTTCACAAATCTGGGCTTTGCATTCAGCTTCGGATCTCTCCCTGGCTCCAGAATCCTTCAGAGGCCTTCACTGTCCAAACCAACTATACTCTGAATTTTGATCACATATAGGATAAATAGGATTAAATGTTTTGGAAGCGGAAAGTTGGACCCGTTTTTAAGCTGGAATCTCAAATAATGAGTCCATAAAATCATAAATTGCTGGGACAATTTTGGGGCGGCTCAGGGAGTAACAGGCAGGGCAGTTTGGGATGGTAAAAAGGACTAGTGGTTCAGCAGAATAGCGACTTGTAAACTCTCCAGGATCCAAAGCTGGAGTCGACCCTAGGTTTAGAAAAAGCCACACTACTCCCCATAGACTGTGTGCTGATCAATTTAGGACACTTTATCAACTATCCGGCCAAATTCACATGCAATAGACCTTTATTAAGCTGCCACCATTTCAGTCATGTTCCCTGTATCCAATAACAGTACTGAATGATAATTTTTTTTGTGCAAAAAGGAACCAGACTATTTTTCCTTCCACGTTCCAGCCTCGCTTTGGATACGCTGATTTGAATGGGAAACAAAATCAAGATGGCCGCAACATGATTATGGTCTATTTTATCAAGAGAGCCCACTGACAAAATAAAAAGGATGATGTACATAATAAACAATGCAAGCACTTCATTTCGGCTGTAATGAGCCGGAAGTCATGAAATAAAGCCCAACCAAGAAATGTTGTTTAAGCACTCAATTCTTTGTGATTCACTATAAATGGTAAAGAACAAAATGTACATTTAAAGTTGTACCCACCCCGATCCATATAATGTTCATTTGATGTTTGTTTTAGAAGTTCATCATCCAGATTAACACTAAAATAGCTGTTCAGTTTTCAAACTGTATAATGTTTCTATTTTCAGCGCTGGAGCTCGCATTTAACCAATCAGCTGGCAGCAAGGATTCACCTTATGTCCCACCTGACCCCCTGCAAATGAAACGAACCATTGGCACCCTCATGGACGATCTGGAGCGAGTCAACAAACTGGTATCGATTTGAGAAGAAAAAAAACGGTTCCTTTGGGTTAAGCAGAAGAAATTTACAGGAAAAAGAGACTAGACAAGTCTAGTAAAACTTGTCTGAGACCAGTTTGGTCTTGGGGATCTAGGTAGTTGAGTGGCAAATTTTGGGCCGGGGGAGACTTATACAAGTCTAATTCACAAGCGACAGTGAGTCAGTGAGATATGTACAAAGAGAACTGTAGGCCAGCCCTCTGGGACCAGCAAAGTGAAATATTTGGGCTAACGTGAGACTTATGCAAGTTTATTTTACAAGTGACAGTCAGTCAGTGAGATATGTACAAAGAGAATTGTAGGCCAGCCCTCTGGGACCAGCAAAAGCAAATATTTGGGCTAACGTGAGACTTATACAAGTCTAATTCACAAGCGACAGTGAGTTAGTGAGATATGTACAAAGAGAATTGTAGGCCAGCCCTCTGGGACCAGCAAAAGCAAATATTTGGGCTAACGTGAGACTTATGCAAGTTTATTTCACATGCGACTGTCAGTCAGCCAGTTACAAAACGGAATGTAGGCTCGCCCTTTCTGGGACTAGGAAAAACACTGCAATCAGTTCAGCACCTACATCAGAAGATAGATCACCTACTATTTACCATATTTGTGCATACAATTAAGAACTGTTGGTTGGTTGTGCTACGTCTTTTGCCAGAGCAGTTTTTGTATCAATATTTTCACCCATTTATATTTTAGTCACATCAGCTGTAAATGTCATATTTCAAAGTCATACACGAACAGAAAGACAATGTATTCATTGTATGTTTTATTGAAACAAATATTTATTTGGTTGTTCCTGGCGTTGGTCATACTAAAAAAAATACTGTCATGTCATTAATATTCATCATGGGAGCATAGATATATGAATATGCATGAGGCTGCTTTGAATACATTCTACACAGTACACATGGTAGCAAAATGAACATTAACAAGTCAAGTATCTTTTACAGTGACAAAGCCGTTGTAATTATCCTGAAATATTTAACGGATATGATTTTGGTCTTGCGGCTTTTCAGTTTCAGGAATATAGAAAAAAAGTCCCCTGAACTACCAATGGAACATTCCAGATTTGGTTATAAGCCCCGCCCACCCTTGGTTTGTCCATGGTGACCCGATTGAAAGTGTTGATCTGATTGGTCAATGCACGCGGTTTGATTGACAGACAGGAAGGGTCCATTGATAGACAAATGCAAAACAGAAAACTCTCAGAAACTTAAATTGTTAAATTTATACAAGTTTAGTACAGCTTACATCGTTACCAGTTACGATGTTCTTGCAGATGCATGTATACAAAAAATGGTGACGTTACCTATGTACCGATACCCCTATGTTTCGACAACCCGCACATAAGATTGTGTTACTCCCGGTTAGGGTTAGGGATAGGAATATGTGCAGTCAGAACATAGGGGTGTCGGAACATAGGTGTTTAACCCACAAAATCTATGTTATTTACAAGTAGTTGTTCATTCAAGTTATTTGAAAGTTTATATGTAAATATTTAAAAAGTTGTTCATTTCTTGATTTGGGGATATAGAGTAATACAGGTAAATATGAGCATTAGGTTTTTGTAAAATACATGATATGCATGTAATGTACAATCATGGTAATAACAAGGGGTTCAATAAAAAAAACTTTGTTCTATCGAAAACAAATGTCTAAATTTGTTCTTATTGACTGTGATATATGTGGTTATTTATCATGTGACCCACACGTCACAATGCCTTACTTTGCATTCCAAATTGTCCACCTTTTTTTATCAATAAAAGTATCAGAAATGTTGCTAATGGTAAAAGCCCCATGCTGAATGATTGAAATGTCCACCTTAAAACTTACTTTTAAAATGCCACAAGATGACAAAAAGCTGCATACCAAAATTCAACAAAATTGCATCTACATTAGCCAATGAATCTGGCAAGCACAACGAGTAAAAACGAGTAATTTCAAAATACGAGAAAAAGCAAGACGTATAATTCTGTCTAGAAAAGATGCAGCAAAACGCAACAAATTTTTATGCATATGAACATAAAAATGTACTTATTGGGAAAATCTTTTCATCATAGTTTTAGCATAGCTCTTTCATATTCCTTCAAATTAACTCCTAATAATAAATGGGATAGAAAAATGTACCCTGATTTAGGGTACCGTATACTTCCCAATCTTTCCTGTAGGACACCAAAACAAAATACACCAGATTCAGTGTTATAATATACCCTGATCTAGGGTCATGTATCCTTCCCAAAATCAACTCCTCTCATATCTTAAACGGTATAGAAAAATGTACCCTGATCTAGGGTAGTGTATGTACTTCCAAATTACATTATCTTTCCTCAAAGATATCAAAACAAAATACACTAGGTTCTGGGTATTATTACTTTTATTGTACATTATTACTTTCCTTCCCTTTAACTACTCTCATTGGGGTGAAATTACCCCAATTGGGTATTAGAACATACCCAATTACAGGAAAATATAGTCGTGTTCCCTAACGTGGCGCACTTCGAAGCTTACCCGACTTTCCTCGTGTAGTGTAGCCAAACCTCTTTGTTGACAAACCTCAAATTCATGCAGTAAAATACTAGTACTTTTACCTTATTAATGCTTGCTGTTTAACTTCTGTGAACAATTTCGGTTTCATGAAATTTAATCCGAAATTCAACAACGGTGGCGTCCGGAAATTGGGCACAAATTGGCGGGGTGTTCCCTAACGTGGCGCACTTGAATAAATCTCGGAAAATTCCAAATTAACATTAAAGAATTTCTGTAAACTGGATAAATTCTGATAAATAATTATTATCTCTACTTACATGTACATACCCAGCCAGATGTTTGTCTGAAAATTATTTTCTTATTTTTCGGGGCATTTCAAAGGGTTCACTTCGCACTTGAAAATAAAATCGGAAAATCACGCCAAAATTAATTGTTCTTCTAACTTTGTTACGGGTAAATAAACTCGCGATTTATGAACAGGAGTGTTTAGAACTTGATGGAATTTCACTTTCTGTGAAATTTCAGTTAAAACTTTTGCTCTAGGTAGGCGCTACAGGCGAAAAATCAAAGTGCGCCACGTTGGGGGCCGCGCCACGTTAGGGTACATCAACAATACCAAATACAGGGTAATATTTATTTTCTTTCCCTTTACATGTAACCCGTGCTCAGGCTGTAGCTAGGCGGTGGTGAGTCGCTGTAGGCTGGGAGCTCTGGCTCGTTTGCATGGCTTTCATCTGGGCTCCTTAAATAATCTGTCAAAAAAAACAAGGAGAAAATGTGTTAAAAAAATAAAGATTAAAACATAAATTTGTCCTTATGTTCATTGGAAACATATGGCTACAAAATAATGCTACCTTTCCCCATGATGCACGGCAGTGAAAGTAAAATTGCGCCACCAATAAACGGAACGGATTTGACATAAGCTCCTCCCACATTTCCACGGTGTTGCGATCGAGTTTAACCAATTGTGGTCACGTGACCAAAAGGCGTGATCTAATTGGTCAGTGTGCTGTGCGCGATAGGCAGGCAGGATCCATTTTGTATAGGGAACATTCTATTACATGTATTTGACTTACCGCTGACGCTGTTGGGATGTGCAGGCTGTGTGTCTCTGGGTGCGCTCTGCAGTGGCACAATGCCCTGGGCACGGTAAGCGGGTACCTGCCGTTGCTGCAGCATCGTAAACTGCTGCTGCTGCCGTTGCTGGTATGGCATGGGTGGCTGCATGTTGTGGGTGTGTGGAGATGCGTAGCGGACGGGAGTTGTAACCTGAACCTACACAATGCATATAGGTAAGGACAAGTCATATCTATTTATTGGAGCTCAACCACTGGCATTTTTGTATGGTGCGAGTTGTTTTTAGTCGCTACAGGCTAGGCCTACTTGGGCCGTTGCTTAAACGCGGGTTAACATCGCTGCCTGTTTGACAGTACGACTGCCTATTTTGGCGCATATTCCTTCGCCGTATTAAGGCCAAGACTGAGTTCTCGTCTCCGGCTCCCCGCGTTTCCTTTTTCCCGCCGGCGTCTGTATTCTTTCTGTTTCTAATCATAGTAGGGCCTAGTGCACATTAATTGCTATATATATTTTGTCCTATATTTGTTTGAAGTAAAATTGAAGCTATGCATGTGTAAAAACGGTAGAAACATTAATGGCGGCTCGATTACCACAAATGGACGCGGAATAACGCGCAAAATCCAAGACAAACAAAACTCTGAACGTACAACATTCCATAGAGTGTCTAAGGGGCGTGGCTTACTCGCAAACGGCAATAGGTCACTATACGCATGAGTGGACACTATGTGCTTTCATAAGCCCTAAATTAAATTTAACGAAAAAAAACTCATTATTCTACAATCCTTACCGCTTGATTTGGCGTGTTGCAGCAAGCACATCGGTATTTGCAACAGAAGGCAGACTGCGTAATTGCAACCACTACCTCTGTGAACGCAACTAAGGCAAGTATGGCGTCCATTATCGCGTTACCAACCTGCCAACGACAATGAAAAAGATATTCCAAGAATATTACAGTACCACCTAAAAAAAAAAGTCTCCACCTCTGTCCAAGGTAACTCTCAGCGAGGCGAGTAAAAAAACCACGAAACCCAAATGTCGGGACCATTGTTTTAGTGAAGTTATGCATGTAGCACTTTCAAAATCTAGGATCTGAAAGCCCAATTCATAAGCTTTCTATCAGTACAAGAATCATTCAAACAACTCTGTACTTTTCATGGTTACGGAATTTCAAACACAACCACCGTTTTAAAGTTCTGTCCAATGTGTTTGTAAGGATATATCTACTCTGTACTCACATTCAAGACTGGATAGTACGAATAGTAATCGTATTCACTGGCAGCTGCGATACACGACATAATTAAGCTAGTGCCTGCTGCTAATGACGAGAGGACAGACATGGTCATACAGGAGGTTATCTGCGGAGAGATATAGGAATTATTATACAATATAACATGGAATCCTTGCGCGCGCGCTTGGTAAAAAGGCAGCAAAAATAACATGGCACGTCACGCCTATGGATGGTGAATTGACCAGTGAGAGTTCGGCTCTCGATCATGAATATGTATGAGGTATGGTAAATCAGTATAGAGCTATCTTGCAAAAATATTCATTGTCGTCAACATCGATGCTTTCTCTGCGAAATCAAGGACATCATCTATTCAAGATGGAATTTTGCGTCGAGGTGATGTAAATGAAATTAGGTGTTGTCCTTTACCGACGTATAAACACTGTACATTGTATACTCAGTGTGTTACATCAGATTTGAACCAGCCAACCGATCCCGTTAGCGGTGGTCGAGTGGTAAGACACAGTGCACTAGAAAGCAGGAGGTCGTGGGTTCGAGTCCCACCCGAGTGATTTTTTTCCAACATTCACTCGGGAGGTTACACTAACACACTGTACAAGCATTACATTCACTGTGTGGACTTCCGAACAAAAGAGGTCCACATAAACCAGGTAGCAGCGACGTGGACTTGCCCACGCGTCCACACAGTGTTTTCCCCTCTCTGGAAAACAGGTTTAGAGGCATTTTTGGGTTAGATTTATAAGGTGGCAGAATGAAGAGAAACACTCAAGGGAACTTCATAGAACAAAATTGGGTTGAAAGAGTTTTCACAGTGAGAGTAAAATTAGTTTTTTCACGTCAGGTTTTCTCAACTACACGAAAACAAAAGAAAGGCCACACTAGGTATGTAACGTAAACATGTGTGAGTATACAGTGTTTATACGTCGGTGAAGGGCAAAACCTAATTTGATTGACATCATTATCCCCATCGTCGACAGCACCATGTAATGCTTTTGCATTCGGAAACCCTGACAAGCAAGGTACTTGAAAAATGGTTATGTATGTATAAAAGTGAGCATCATCGCGACATATAGCCTTATATATCGTGATATGAACGATGCTTCATGCTGCATGGTAAAGAGTTCGATTTTTGTTAGTTGTTTCCTTAATTGGTATGGGTTTTTTTACAACCGTGTTTACTGGTCTGCTGTGTAAATTGTGCCGTATGCCCGATATGCGTTAGTTGTGTTTGCATTGTGTTTTATCTGAACATTTTATCTTTGAAACGTCCAATAAATAGTTAGGCCAATACTGAAAACGAAATTTGACACTTACCACACAATTCTGCATGTTCGTCGGCTTTGTGGACAAAACACCTAGTATTCCGGCCGGTAGGTAAAACTGAGAATGCAAAACAAAACATTAAAGGAAAACTGGTTCACTGATGATAATGTACGCACAGCAAAACATAGTATCGTGGAGTTTTTATTTAAGCTATATCAGTGGCTTTAATAATGGAGTACCGTGGCCTCGTGATTTGGAAAATTGAAATCTGCAGGTTCGAGTCCAGCCTGAGGTTATGGTGAGTGGGCCCGGCCCTGGTCAAGGCATTGTCACTCATTGCTTCATGTGTTAATGAAAAGATCCAAAAGCCGCAGCCAGTAACGTACCAGATTCACGTACCAAGGCCTAGTATACATGATAAACAATTGAAGTAACTTACACAGATACCACCCCAGATTGGTACGCCAATGACCGCTCCCCATGCGCCAATGGCAGCCGTGACGATACCGAGCACCAAAGACACGATAGCGAGGACGATCTGCAGGATGCCCAGGGTCTTGGCCGTTTTGGCCCGGTATCGTCTTGCCGGCGACGGGGGGACGACTTGGCCGAGACATGCGGCTGCCTGCCGGGGCGAGAGTTGGGCCTGGTACGGTTGCACCCGGGACGCTCCGTTGGCTTGAAGTTGCTGTTGCTGATGCTGCAGTTGCTGTTGCTCCAACTGCAACTGGTACTGCTGCTGCTGCAGTTGTTGCATCCTTAGTTGATACTGTTGTTGCTGTCGTTGCTGCAATTGCTGTTGTTGATCGAACTGATATGGAGGCGGGGCCTGTTGGTGTGTGGGCGGGGCCTGTTGGTGTGTGGGCGGAGCCTGTTGGTGTGTTGGCGGGGCATGTTGGTTGGTAGGCGTGACTTGCCGATTTTGCTCGAGTGTGGCAGTCTGTTCGATTCTCGCGTCTCTTTTGATCATCTTTGCCGTATCCACTCCGTGCTTATAATGGAACCATCCCTTTAAAAGCAATTAACGCACGATAAAGAATATTCGTAGAATTGACATGTCTGAACGTACGAAGGAGTGTTACTTAGACATGCTTGTTTGAATAGTAATATAATACTTTTGCGTCTACATGTATATATGTCAATATGTGATGTTATTGATTGATTGGTAAAAAGATAAATTTAATCTGTTAATTTTCGACCAGATCTCACTTTACACCCATGAAGTATCACTGCGTGATTCGTAATTTAACTTAGATGAACCCAACGTTTTTATACATCATTTACTTCAAGGCCCCTTATCTCATAATATTACAGTTTCTAATGCTGCCAATGAAGTATTTCTAAAATACCTAATTGCAGGTACAGTAACAAATATTTGCACGGGGGGGAAATCAACACACGAGTTCGAAAGTAAAAAACCCAATCCTACTGAAAATTGAAGAAAAAAAATCTTCACCATTGGACGACAAATTACTTTGACTTTGAAAACAAGTGATTTTCCTTCATTTTTATCTTCTTAAATCGTCCCTTTTCAAACGAATCCCGAACTGCTTTTAATAAAAAGACATTGCTGTCACTTACCTTATACTTTAAACTAACGTCTGAGGCTCAGGAGGACTTTTCAAAGCCTAGAATATTTCCAATCCTGGATTGAAGGAACTTATACCTTTCAGTCTTTGTGGAAGTAATAAATACGCTAGATATATCCTGTAATAGCTTGGTAATTCATACGCATTCGAACAGCACAGTATGAAAAAAACCACACAGAAACGGCGGACTTTGCACCACTCATCACCGGTCACAAGTTTTCGTGTCACGCACAGGCCACTTTTAGGTCGCAATGTAAAACTGCCTCTCTGTATCCAGTATCGAAATAATCATGATATAATGGCACGGTATGCTGGTGTAGCAGATAGTCCAAAGTCAAGTTTGACAAGATATCTGCAGGCCTATAAAACTATTCTGACACTAAGCAGAAATCATTGAGAAATAAAGGGTTGCAGATATAAAACGCAAGTTTTCGAGCCTTTAACAAGCTAAAATTCATAGCGAACATTTTCGAAAAGCCGTTCCTGAAAGTAATTAATATTTAATAATTAACAGGGTGTCCCCCCAAAAGTTGTGCAAGCAGATGTCTTTTTAAAACTACTTAACATGAGTATTTCAGCTTGATGGCGACATTATACTGCTACTTTGAGTGGCAATGTGGAAACGAACGAAAGATCTACTCATCATGGTCTCATGTTAACAAAAAAAGAGAAATTTCACCTAAGACAATTGCACATTATGGTATCATAGGGGGCATTAGGCGCGGATCCAGAGGGGAGTTTTGGGGTCATCCCCCCAGCTCTGTCAAAAAAAATCAATGTAAATTCACTTAAAAAAATTGCGAACCCCCCCTGCTCCGACACCAACATTTTGTAATAATGTAATAATGTCCGCCTTGTACAAAATACGTTCAGAGCCAGCTTGTTACGGAGTAAGTGATAATACCCGCCCCCGCCTTTTGACTTTACGGAGGCCAAGACTTGCCCGGAGAAAAAAAACGTGTCTACATTTCAGATTTTTTTTTTTTGCCGATGAAACCCCCCCCCCCCTGCGAAAATTCCTGGATCCGCCCCTGGGCATAGCTTCAGTGCTGGTCATGGATTATCAAACATACAGCCACATTTTGAGGCAAGGGTAAAACGCAAACGATTCTTTATTTTATTTTTATTTTTTGGATAAATTTGCTTCCCCCCGAATTTTTTTTCGCAAAAACGAAAATATACATGAACCTTATATAATTGTGTCCAATCGTTCCCAGAACAATATTATACAAACGTCCTTTGGTGGACACAAAAAGCAGTATATACAAAAGTACTGTTTACTTGCCTGATAAAATTCATATAACTTTCTTATTAGAATATTTGTATTAACATAATTTTTTTTGACGGTCCTTTTTTTACAGCACACACTGACCAAAATATTAACTTTGCACTAAAAATTTCAGTTCATTACTAAATACGTTTCTCAAACCAAGATCCACAGAAGCCTGCATGTATACGTCTCGTTTAATTCCAGTAGGAATATTTACTAAAATAAATATAAATAATATTCTCTCATTTTTCCTCAATATCACTTCTTCTCTTTTGATGTGTATGGTCTTCTCAAAAAATATTATCATAAGCTTTGCAGGTGCAACCTATTTTACACTTCAGAGAATTCGACAGTTAATCCACACACTTTTTACAAATAATATAATTGAAGGTATTATTATTTTTTTTACATGTTTTGATATAAATCAACATTATTTAAACACCAAATTGAAGCATTAATGTACCCTTATCTAATAGGCATAATATCCTTCTATATCAACACACTGTATCTATATAATTGAAGGTATTATTATTTTTACATGTTCTGATATAATTCAACAGTTTTTAAACACCGAATTGAAGCATTAATATACCCTTATCTAATAGGCATAATATCCTTCTATATCAACACAATGTATCAATATATTTTTTAAAATATTTGCTCTTTTTTTTACATTTTATTTACAGCTTTTAGTTGCACTTTATTAAAGAATCTGATTATTTTCTTCATAACTAATTTATGTTATTGTTTTACCTTTTCCATCGAGGGATTTGTAAAATATACACAGAAAGAAGATATCGATCCCCAGTCGGGTGAGTTTGTTTACAGTAACCTTTATTCGGGGTATTTTGACAGACCTAACTGTACACTGTTGATTTGTCGGTGAGTTGGGGTCATACCTCCGATCGGGCTATGTATTTTGTGATTTAAAAATTATTTTCAAGGCTGTAACTGGGTGGTGGTGAGTTGCTGTATTTCGGCAGAGTAGTCTCTTCATCGTGAGCCATGGCATTATCTGTAAACAGAAAGCAAAGATGTGAGGAAGAAAAGAATCAGCAACCTTTCAACAATATGCCCTGAAGCGAGTCCTCGGAAATTCTCAGATATTCATTTCAATAAGCGTTTATTTATGCGTGGTCTTATGCATATTGAAGTTCCTATAAATTTAAGTGACATTTTTCTTGTCCCTGAACTTTGTCATTCAAGTGTTAATAAGAATGACTTCAAACGATGTTATTGTTGTTGGGTATGTAGTTTACTGTTTATAATCACTTTTGGAGGACGACTGCATCAAGTAGTGCATCAGAATTATAAAATCAAAGATGCAAGATATAACTGGGACAGAACAACTGGAGGAACCCCACATTTATAGAATAAGGCCTGTGCAATATTATGTAGCACACTATAGAAATTCAGCAGCAACACACATTGTTATTAAATTATTATGTGCCTAAAGGCACGTCAAATTTTACAGCTGTGGGGCTGTGTGTCGTCACACCAAGACATGTATTATTTCCGGGAACTATGCAAATTACAGTCATCGCCCTTGGTCGTCAAATTTTAAGACATAAGGATTTAGGATGATAACAGTTAGAGCGAGAAGTGTGTTTGTCACGTGGACAAACACAGCTGTTTCTTTTTAAAATCTTTTTTATTACTTTATTCCTCCGTGCATTGGTCGAATTTCCAGGCAGTCCATGCACATACCAAGTTTCAAGTCAATTGCACCTTATAATTATAGTTCTGGAGATAAAAAAGGGTTGGAATTATGCACCTGTAAAAATGACGTCACGGTGCAATGAAGTCGTCATAACGTCCCACCTATAACACGTAAATGTCTATGTGCATACCAAGTTTCGCTAAATATTCAACCTTTTTGCGCAGGCGCGAGTTACGTCATGCACAAGCATCTGGTTTATTGTCTGTGATCGAACCATGGAGCTTAATTTAATATAGCTCTATGGGTCGAACTAACTCACTACTGGTGTAGGTGTCGGAATCAAGAACATATTTTGGCTTTTGGTTGCAGTTGGTCACTTGGGGTAAATGTAATTTAAAAGAAAATCCGGGGGAAAAATTGGGAAAGGTCAGTGGTCTTGAATGTGTAGAGTATATTGTCATGACAAACTTTTAGCTTGATATTTGAGATAAATATGGCGGACAGAAGAGGACGCTCTGGCGTTCGGTACATATAAGTAAATAACGGATTTACCCGAATAAAATAACGCACTATTGACTCCACCATTATTTGGATCACTTGGTAGAATGTATAATCCACGTAGGCCTATACTTACCAGAATTGCCTTTGTCCTGTGCATTTTGTCCACCAGGGGGTGCGCTCTGCACCAGTGTCACATTATTGACACCGTAGCTTGGAATCGGCTGCTGCGGCTGCTGCGGCATAATCTGCTGTTGCTGCTGCTGCTGCATAATCTGCTGTTGCTGCTGCTGTGTCATCATCTGCTGCTGCAGTTGCTGTTGTTGCTGCTGCATTGGGTAGGCCGCTTGTGATTGGCCTTGGGCGTTCTGCTGTTGTGGGACCAGATAGTGAATCTGGGGTGCATAGCGGACCTAATTTTAAAAAAAAAGTGACAATGTTTTCATAGTAATTAAGTAAGTAATAACATGACTGTCGTCTTCAAATTAATTAAGTCTAGCACCTTACAGAAATTCGCACAGCATTATTAGCCCATTTGAAATGGAAGACACCGTAGAAGGGCTCTCCATGGCGGTTTCCAAACCACGGTTACTTCTTGGGCTCGATCTGGCTTCATCTTCGGCTTAGAACTCTTCAATCACAGAGGGGCCCCGTAGCCGAGCGTTTAGAGCATGGAGCTACGTACGGACTGGAAAGTTGGCGGTTCGAATCCCATTCGGGCCAAAAACTGGAAAACTCTCTCTGACGACCCAACAGTAAAACCTTATTCGTTCAGGAAAGGTAAGACGGCGAGAGGAGAGGACTGGGCACCGCCACTCATATTCCGTGCCCAAGACACAGTGGACCTTAAGTAACATCCCACTGCGATGGCCATTGAACCTTCATAGTCATACCTTAACCAATATCATGACCCGAAACGAAACACTCTAAACGTCGGCCAAAACAATTGGATGTTTCTGAGACAGAACATTTTTTGAGCTGTCCCAAAGTCGCTGTCGTCAAAATTTCCTGCAGACGAAGGCGGAGGCGAAGCCGTTGTTTGGAACAGCCTAGCCAAGAGAAAAGATTCTTCAAAATGGAGTGAAGGGTAAAGCGACCTCAAGAGTTGAATAATAGTCATATTTAACAACGAGACTGGTTCCCGCCCCCCCCCCCGGCCCCCAATTGGCTCCCATAGTCCTTTCGGGGGAACCAGTCTAATGAAACAACGAGGCAACTTTGTCACGAGAAATGTTGCAAGCTCGACAAAGGTCCTATAGTCTGCAGCCGCAAGACGTACGGTTGTACCTTGCTGGGTCTCAGCTTCGGTTGTCAGTACAAGGTATGTTTGGTTTTTTATTAATATGATAAGTTGCTACATAAACTTTACAAACTTAAGGGCATGGTACAAAAGAAAGTAGCGACTACAATATTACCCAAAATGACTGCCGGTGCGCTGTGACGGCCCCTAAAATGACTGCCGGTGCGCTACGGCCATGACGGCGAATCATAATGCAACGTGAATATGAGACTGGTTACCTCAGTGACTGTCACTTCGGAGACCTTTCGTTTGTTTGTAAACATTGTGAGCGCCAATTTAAATGCGCTGCATTCCACAAGGCATACATTTAAGAACTGGTTGGCAACACATTTTGCCAATAATTGCATAATATCAGCCCCATCACTGTTTATTTTTATACATGTATGTACCAACATTGTAAAGATTGGTAGCGTTTGTTGGTTACTTTGTACTTTCAACATCAACAATAATGTCTGGAAACTTTAATAGCTATTCTTTTTTTTTGCAAAGTTGACATTCCATAATTTGTCATCCACGGTTCGTCATATTACGATCGAGGTCAATTTTCGTATGCCACAATTATTTAATTAGATCTCGTCTGGCGCCGCTCGTAGTACATGTGTATAATATACATTAAGTCAAGTTTCCATGCGAACGGCCCGATGTTTCAATGTCATCACCAAGCTACCACTACACTACCACTACACAGCTTATTTTACGATCTTTGTGGCCATGCCTGCTCGATCAATCGAATGAGATTTGGGACCAGCTTTTACTGTAGGCTAGCCTAGTATAGTCTTGTTTCAAGTTACCCTGACGGTGTCCGTTGACTTGCGGCAGCAGGTACACGAGGCGTTGCAGCAGTAGGCCGCCTGAACAATGGAGACTATGAACTCTCCAAAAGAAACAATGGCAAGCACGGACCAGAATGCAACTCTGTTGGTCTGTAAGGAAGAAGGTAAAGGAATTATTTTTTCACAACAGGCTGGTCCAAAAGACTTCACGAGTCAGCCATATTTAATCGAAAGCGAGGTCAACTCTTCCTTTTTTTTGGAACTTGGGAGTGGAAATGAAAGTTTTGAAATAAAAGTTCATTACACATTAATACCGGTTTGCACGGATGATTTTTTGTGATTAAAATTAATGTACCCTCAAATTTTAGCCACATTTTAAAAAAAATTGAAAGTGAGGCTTGAAACGCACTAGTAATCATAACATAGTCTGGCACCATCCCTTTCAACAGTTTAGAATTTATAAAATAGATTCAGGGAACACGATCGAAAATGTCTTCCTCGTGAATATGGTCTTTTGGGGCGAGAGAGGGCGCTGTAACGACGATGTTTTCGGGGGGGACAAGACCAGCTATGGTTGCAGACCAGTAAATATTAGCGATAAGTGTTACTGGGTTCGCACACGGGACCTACGGCTTTACGTCCCATCCGAAGGACGAAGCAATAATGGTAAAGTGCCTTGCTCAAGAGCACAAGCACCATGTTCCCACAGTCAGGATTCGAACCCATGTACCACGGTACATTTGACCACAGGCCTTATGTAGTGCCCGAAACCGCCCTTCCTATACTCCCCGCACGCAGCGCCCGAAATCTCTATGGGATACTCATAAAAGTTAATATGAAATCGATTATTGTGTGTACTCACAGGCATATAGTAGTAACCGTAGTCATAATACCTCTCGCTAGCACAACATATGCTGGAATAGATGACGCATCCAGCTGCAAGAAGGGAGGACAGAATCGACATGACCATGCACGAGTTTATCTGTCAGAAAAAAAATGAAATACATAAACGTAGTTAAAATTGAATACTAAGTAAAAATTATTTCACGTCCAAGTCGCAAAAAGAGAAATAAATAAACACTTGGCGAATCAAATCAGAGAAGCGCACTTTAAGTAGGGCACAAGAGGGCGCTATTTTAAAGGACGGACACCGTCTTGAAAAATGAGAACCGGCCCACAAGCGATCGCTTTTACGAAATTGTTTATGTGGATCCCAAGATGTTCGTCATTAGCGGCGTTCCACTGTTCCTTATACATGTATAACAGATACGAAACAGACTACAGGAATTAGTTTCGTCTTACCAAACAAACTTGCATGTTCACTGGCTTGGTGCTCACAATTCCCAATATTCCGGCCGGCAGGTAGAACTGGGGGAAGAAATAACAAAAGTGCGTTGTGGGCGACATCGTGTTTCGTGATCAAAAGCTTGTGCAATTTTTGTTCACTCTTTTCACAAAAAGTGTAACGTCCACTGAGCTGAAACCTCAACGGGTTATATTTTTAACATCCTTTAATTTGATTGTGAGTGGTGTTGTTAATGGAAACGGACATATTACCTGAATGGCAGATGATCATATACAGGGTGGTGTAAAAAGAAGGAAACCCACTTTGGACAGCAATTTTCACCTACTTGTTGAGCATATTTCAAAAATCAATCTAATGGTATTAAAATATTGATCTTTAACATTGAACGTAAGTGACGCAAAAATGATTGCATACGCATATTTTGTCTCTGAGATACGGTAGTTTAAACATCATGTGCCAAACCTGTTTGTCCATGGACGGCTTTATTCCATCCGCTTGACTGAAAAACACTACACTAGACTTACACGTGGACAACAGTAATTTTGGTGACTTGTATTCAAATTAGCATTATAACACTATTCTAGCGATTTTTTTAAAAGATTTTTTTCACCACGTATGGTTGAAGAGCTATAGGCCCATTTCACTACATTATATAAAAACACTGTTCAACTAAGTAAGTAGTATCGTTTCGATTTGCGGTAACACCATGTGGTAATAACTATTAAGTTCTGATAAGAACAGTCCTGCTTTAAGTTCTAAAAGAACTTGTCTTTGGTCTTTAGAACTTAAAGCAGTACTGAACTTAAAGCAGGACTGTTCTTATCAGAGCTAAAACTACTTAGCGAAAGTTGATAATAAGCAGGATCAAGTTCTTATCAGAACTAAACATGAGCGACAGTAGTTATTACCACATGGTGTTACCGCAAACCAAAACGATACTAATACTCCACCATGCAAACTTCCTGTCAAAAGTGGTTAAAAAGTGGTTACAATTCCTGTCAAAAGTGGGTTTCCTTCTTTTTGCACAACCCTGTATATGCCTTTAAAGTGGTCAAAGTTTTAGGTCACTGATACTTACAAAGACAGCACTCCATATAGTCATACCCAGCCAAGACCCTCTGGCGCTCTCCACAGCCACGATGATACCAAGGATGACCGAGAGAGTGGCCAAGATGAGCTGCAGTATGGCCAGGGTCCTAGCGGCCTTCAACCGGTACCGCCGGTTCTTCGGCACCGGTGCGGCTTGCCCCACGAGCACGGCCCCTTGTTGGTACGGGTGGGGCTGGATGAAGACCTGCTGTTGCCCGGGGGGCAGGGCGCCGTTGACCGGGGGCAACTGCTGCTGCTGCGATATGGTGATCACCTGCTGTTGCTGGGGGGTTTCGGGATACGGCAGCATGCTGCTTGCTGCGAACTGCTGCTGCTGGTTTCCCCGCTGTTGCAGCTGCTGTTGCTGACTAGCGGGCTCGTCGAAGCGAACGGTTTTCATGAGGATTCGTTGGTGTCTAAGTTATCACATTTCCAAGATATTCAGATCAACTGCAAGCAATCCAATTAATCACAGAATAATAACAAAATGCACAGCTTGTGCACAATAAATTCAACAATAATGCAGCATGGTTAAATAACAAACTGAGCTGAAAGTCCCATTATGTTTGTTTCTTGCATCGATCAAAACAACACTGAGACACAGCCACATATAGTTGCAGCGGTGTGTTTGAATGTCCCTGGGCAGGGTAGTTTGCAGCAACTTCGTCTCTCAATGGAGAAGTTAGAAGTTGTGACAGGTGCGGCCGGTTTCTCCAAACGTTTGGTCAAGAACGAACTAGTTTTCCCACAAATTCTGTCGGCTCTGTGTGATTTCCTATGTCAAATTAAAAATTCAAATCGTAATGTGTACCTATACTTAATGGGTTTACAAAGGAATAGGTCCTCTGTAAAATGACAAACCACTCAACAACCTTCGTAGGACTCAAAATGTCTTACCAAAGAGGCCAAAAGTGGAATCGCACGAAGAGAACAATATAATGAACTTCCAATTTCCTCCGGCTTTATGACAATTAGCCCGGTACAGAGATGCAGCAAATTCTACAACTCTAATATACGCTGCTCCTTAGTGCCACTTCAATTGAATGTTAATGATTAATATGTTGTTGTCTTTCCATTTTTAGCTTCAAGCACATGCCCCGTTAATGGTTAACATTTCTATGGGGATATCAATTGCAAACTACATCGTGCGATGTCGCTACGGCTCCGCTGACCTCACACTTCACCCGTATAGGCGTTGTTTTGTTTGTTGTACTTTTTAGGGTCCGCCGCTTTTAAAGGTGTTCAGTAACCAGGTATAAATGAAGAGACGACTAAATGCGGAAAATACTAAGATGTATACAAACTTGGGGTTCTATTTGAAAACGACTTGTATTCTTGTATAGGGATTTGAGCACGAAGATTTCCGATTTAATTGTCTAAAGGTAAAGTGATATATTGTGATTTAGATGTCTCATGACGTAGCCTTCTATGAGATGACGGTGAGTCACGATTTGGTAAAAACAAAACAAAACATGAGGGCATACCAGGTAATTTGACGATCAAGGTGACTTTTTTGACAGTGTGGTAAACAGTTATCAGATGGTTGCGACCCGAGAAAATGGTATAGTAGGTCTGTCGATAGCCAGTACTATTGAAAGTCAATATATTTTATGGCCGGTACGATTGGTCAACTCGGATGGTCGGTTGGTCGGTATATATGATTAGTCGGTAGGTCAGTCGGCCGGGTCGTTGGACGTTGGTACGATTGGTTGCGGTCCGTCGGTAGGTAATTAGTCTGTGGTCGGTCGGTCGGTTAATTTGCCGTTTGGTCAGTCGTGCGGTAAGTTGTTTGGTCGGTAGTGGTCAATCGGTTGGTCGATCGGCAGGTTGGGTGGTCGGTCATTACACCTGTGTGTTGGCCGGTCAATCAGCAGGTCAATCCGTGAGGTCCCTTGCTCCGAAAGTTTCACGGTCGCACCAAGCTCCACTTAATTATACGGTCAATAAAAAATGGTGCAATTATTACATCTAGACGGTCAGATTGAGGTTCGCAGGGAGAAATCATTATTGCAGGTTTCCATTAATTAAAAAAAGAAATCACGAATGCCTTCTTGAATAGTAAAGTTTTAATCCGATATACAATCTAATGATGTATCAGAAGACCATTTTGAAGGTATCTTGAAATATAAATCACTATGCATCTTTCTTTCATCACGGCGATTTAATAAACCTTGCGTGGCAGCCATATTAAAGGGCAATATGCCTTTATTTTGGGGACATTTTTCGTGCATTCATTGTTACTGAATCAAAATTGCAAAAGATGCCCTCTAAGATGGCCGTTACGCATAAAGTCTATAGATCGGCACAACTCACCTTCTGAATAAACACCAAGCGCCGCTAACAGAGAACATGCATCGGCTGAGAGTATATTCAATCTCGCAGAGTACAGAAACGCAATAACGGTATTGTAGCTTACATGCACCTTTTTACACCATATGCTGCACCTGAAATCTTAGCAACGGCAAAAACCGTGTAGTTTAACCAAATTATACATGTGGATGGACAAACAATCCAGCAAGGACTTTGCTCCTCTGTGCTGATTTGTACTATCGCCCACACTCGGAATGGGTCAGGTCCAACCTCGTCCCCATATGGCATCGAGCAGAACGCTCCCACTGTAGCAGCTCTCTCGCCCTCAGACTGAATAATTTTACATCACTATACAATCATGCATTATAGGTACACGGGATAGTATGGTGCCTCGTCATTAAATACGATAAGCAAAGGTTAGAAGGGATCGAGCGTTTTCTTGAGGAGGATTAAGGTCATGATTCACAATGAACGTTAAAGAACGTATGGCCTAACACAAGTTTGAAATTCATGTAGCATTGTGGGATCGAATCGGAATACACGCAGCAGGTTTCCCTCCCAGGGGCTATCGTATGTCACGAAGTTGAGAGAAGACCCTGGGTACGGTCGAGTTCGGGGTTAGGTCTAAATCGGGTCGATATCTTCTTCGTTGAAAAGTAAATATAAAATTTAAGGTTTTTAATGTGAGTCCCTCATTGAATCCACATTGTACCGCGTACTCACTCTGTTCTTTTAACCTTATTTACTCATTGAAAGGATAAAGCATAAAACAGAATGGACGCAAGTGCGACGTGGGCGTTACAAATTAACTTCTTGGTGTATAAGAAATTATGTTATTCAGTGTGACGCATGATGCTTAATCACTGATATACTGTAGTGAGACAGGTTTGGTGAATAAAATTGTGCGTTTACCTTTAACGTGTCTCGCCTATTATCTTCCAGAATCTGCCACGTTGGCCTAAACACCTAGTGATATTGGGGCTCTGACATCCTACACTAAGAGGAGGGAGGAATATGCATGCTGTACCCCCCAACTCAGAATCTCTTTTCTGCCTTTCTTGATAACAAACGAGTGATGATTGATTGAATGGGACTGAAATAAAATACTCTTATTCTTTAAAGGTTAATGAACACACACTTTTACAACACACAAAATTGACTTCTTTTCTATAAAAATGTTCTCTTTCCTGTCATAGTGCGCTACATTCTGAACAAAAGAAATAGCAAAATTAGACAATTTTGGAAATCCAACAACATATTAATTCCAGGGCCGTTCATCGAGATGTCAAAAAAAAAATACTACACGACTTTTGACTCTTAAATCTGAGAGTTGGTTTGAATGACCACCCATTACGGGTAGTGTCTCGTTATCACTACCAAATTGATATGAACATAATTGTCTTCTTTGTTTCGATTTGCAAAAAAAAGTTGCACCAATACAATAATTAGGTCAACACAATAATATTATTCTCCACTTGTCCCAAATGTTATCTAGATATTAAAGGCAAATCTCTGATTTGATATTAGTCATCATTGTTTACAACACATTTACCTGTAACGCCGTGTTGGTACTACGTACCGACAAGGCAAAAGTACAACTTTGCACCTCTTTGCTATAGGTTTGCAGTACTTTATGTGGAGGGTATCTTGGGACTTTGACAAGTATCGTTTACGATAAGTCGAGTCAAAGGTCGTCACATAAATATATAGGGCCAGTTGGGAATGCTACACCCTAACTATGACAATTAATGGTCCCAACTGGCTTCGTAATAGCGCCCTCTTGCGCTCGAAAATAAGTATAGTCTACATACAAGTTAACAAATCTACAGTTATGTAATCATGCTGGCAACATACATAACTATTCCAGCTGTCAAGCAAAGTACTAAAAAAATACACAAAGCATGATACGTACGGAGCTGATAAACATCACCAATTGATTAATTATTACCATTCAAAACAATGAGTCACTGCCGCGCCCAGTCTGTAGTCATGGAAACGATGACGTCATCTGCACGTGTCTTGGCAGCGTTTCTTTATCTAATTGAATAAAGTCGCATTTGTGTAAAAATGACTACATCCAGTTAATGGCAAACATAATTATTCCACTGCACGGGTCACTTAGCGTAGTGATTTTTTGGAAGGTTGGTGGCAGCAAACACGTTTAATAGGGTCCGGACTGTGGGCCAGTATAAAATAAACCCACTTAATAAACACAAAATTGGGGAAAATAATCTCCAAGGTAGGTGTTCAAGACATGCTTCAAATCAAAGCTTGAATAGCCATCTTTCAGTTGCTGTTGAATTTTTGTGAGGTTGACCCATGGCTTTGGGATGATTTTCCCCCCAAAGGGGAGTCAGGTTGGCGTAGCGGTACTTTCCTCGCCTTCCACCGCTGTGACCTGCTCGAATCCCGCCTGGGCCAATATGTGGATTGGGTTTTCAGTCCATACCTGATTCCGTGGGGCCCTCACTTGCTACAAAAGTGCAATCTTGCACTTGAAGGTATATGGGTAACAAAACTCTCAATTAAGAAAGACATTTAAAGACATAAATGGTGACTTGGTCGACCTCAGACACTGTTGGCCATACCGCAATAATATCAGTTTGCTTGTGCATACCCATCGACCAATCCAGAGTGGCTTAAGTCTTTCATAAAACTTGTGAAGACCAGGAATTTGCAGGAATCGCACACTTCCCAAAGCATTGTGGGTACCATTCCGTCATGATGAATGCACGGCATACTCGTCCCCGGGTCCTACTTTATTTTCAACTTCGTTTCCAATAGAGAGGGAACAGGAAGTGGGAGCGCAGTGCTTGACACCATGAGAACGAGGATGGAATGCATAGCATTCTGTGCGCACGCGTGTCGACCCCGGGTCACTGGTGAAAAAATATCTGTCCAATGGGAGCTCAAGGAATTTAGATCGAGGACGTACAAAACAGAATTAAACACTGGAACTTCTGAGACATGTGAATCAAACAAATTTAGATAACGAAACGTAAAGCATGTATCTGGTTTTAGTAGATTTTTTATTAAGGAAAATAGTCCGGTCACAAATGACTTTTTTAAAAGTTGCAACTCGGCATGAAAGAGTTCATTGGTAAAATTTTACCACAAGAATACAACCAAATTATGGACATGCAAAATCAGAAAGGAACCGCTTATTTGATTGAATCTTTGTTTGGTTGTTGAACGAAAAAACTTCCTTACTCACTCAATCAAAAAACACTTTCTAAACCTCTAAATGATACGACAAAAATTCGACTAAACAATTACTAAGTAGAATTTTCAACACCAAATTAACCGAAATTAAGGTAATTGTGAATGTTCTTATTCCAAAGAGAATGATTAATTAGGCCTAGGCCTATCATATTAAATCTATCAGTATTCAATCTAAATGTAAGTTTGTTACAGACATAACATAGAGTGTTATTGATTACTCAAATTGTTCATTTAATCAAATGTGTTAAAGGAAATAAAATAAGGGTTAACTATACTTTCTTGGACTACAATGTTCTTTACATGCTAACATTTTCCTATGTGATATATAACATTAAATTCATGATTATTTTATTGCATACCAACGAATCGTAGTAACGTTTTTGCTTGGAATAGTTTAATACAGTTGGTATTAAAATGCTTAACAAAATCCTACTATCAAAAGCAATTTTAATCTGATCAAGTCAATTTTATTTGGAAACAGAAAATTAATTTCAAATTATTAATTTCGTCAATTAAATGTGCATTAAAAATAAAAAGGGGAAGAAAGCATGTTAAATGTTACCAACATTTATTATTTTCATGTACTAAGTTATGCTTACGAACACTATTTTTTGCATTTTCAGCATAAACGCGCCACTTGATCTAAATGTTTAAAATGCACTTTTAGTAGACAATATAAACGGAGGAAAATAAATCATATTAGCACACGCAAAATTTGTACATGTATGTAAATATCACATTTTGCATACACATAAAGATTCTTGGCATGACTACCTGCATGCTTTCATATTTAAAATGCTGCGTTGAAAAGAATTGCAGTAATTTTTGTGAAGTACACAAAACTGAAAATACAATCATGAAATAGCAGTACAGGAAGGCACACACAATATTCATCAATTCGATAGGAATCTTTTCTGTAAGTACTTAGTGGAAGACACTGTTTTATACTTGATCTTTTGCTTGAAACACGCAAGTCAAAATTAATCGACTTTTTTTCCAAAGGTGATAATTATAAGGCATTTGAAATGGCATCACATACAATCATGATAATTGAAAACATTTGTTTGTTTGCCAGAAATGATAATGAAAAGCTTTTGAATCAGGAAATATGACTGAAAATAGCATTTATCAGCTGCAAGAAAAAGTCCACGGAAATACCAATTTTGACCTGGGCAGTCGAGCAGTCAGTTAGTTATATAGTAAAGGTTAACTTTCCACTTTAACCCAAACACACTTTGTATTTTTGCTTAGATGGCTCTGCTTACCATTAGCAAAAAATCCCTGCTTACTGGGCCCAATTTCATAGAGCTGCTTAAGCAGACAATTTGCTTAAGCACGAAAAAACATTGCTTAGTAAAATTAGGTTCACCAGCCAAAACTCCATGTGATGTACATTGCTTGTGACTGGTATTTAGCTGTTGTTTACTTAGCATAACAATCGCATGGAGTTTTGGCCGGTAACCTGATTTTATTAAGCAAGACGTTTTTGTGCTTAAGCAAATTTTGTGCTTAAGCAGCTCAATGAAATTGGCCCCTGTAGCACAAAATTCTGAGCTTACGTTAAGCATATTTCACGGGTTAGTGAGGAAGTTTGGCTAATGCACATGCGTACGTCCTGTATGGATTCTGTGCTTCCGGGTCAGACCTACTGTGGCACTCCCGGAAAGGATGTAGTATCCAGACACCACTTCTTTGGTTGTAATATACAAAGTCTATGGAGAGCTGAGTGCATTTTCAAAGTATTTTCTAACAAAATTGGAAATGTTCCTCAGTCCCAGATTCATGTCTTTTGAACATTTTTGCTATGACTGACCTCCATTGAGATGATTTATGATGAAAAAAGTTATTTTCACACTCCCAGCGTTTGTGGTAAGCAGTTAGCGCAGAATAATTGTGCTATACCTCTGCAGGTTAGCGCAGAATATTTCTGCTAGCGCTGTTACAGAATGGTGATCGTAAGCACAGAATTCTTGAAATTGTGCCCAGAACCCGAGGCCGCATTCTTAACGAGACTTCTAGTCTTTTGTAAAGTGTTTGTGGCTGGGTTTTTACCTTCCAAAATCCTGTAAAAATCCCACCGAATCCTCCACTGGATTTTAAGCAATATTAGAAAGTGTGGTGTTTATCAATAGAACACACACGTAACTTGGTATTTTTGTTTAATCAGACCTCGCACAAACTTAGGGCAGTGACACAAATGTGTCTGCCAAGGCAAGAAGGATTTTGCACAGAAAAGACGGGTTACCAACCAACATGGTATGAAGTGTACAGTGCATTTGGCTGGTGCTCGGCAGAATTTCTCTTTGCAAAAATAGATGTCAAAAATGGATGAAGTGAAATGTTTAAAGTTTTATAATATAACAGCGGCAAGACAGACGATTGATTGTTTTACCCTAAGTCAAAACAAAAAGAAACTCAAAATTTACCCTGACCAGATATTGAAGGCAAAGATGGCAGTAAAGAAATAAAAGGCCTTTTTACTTTTGAATATAAACAACAAGAGTTAAGTGTAGAAAAACTGCTACATTTCAAAATAAAAAAAAGTCATGCAAAATACTTTTATTTTAAAGGAAGCTGAAAAAGAACTTAGCACACATCAAAAATTCATTAATATATTCTTGAAAAATTGCATTCCGTTCAAAATAGACGGAAAAAAAGGAAAGAACTGTTTTAAATGTACAGGCATGCAAAAATATGGATTAAATATGGCTACCAAGTTTTCTCCTGGTATCCATTAGTACTGGAAACCAGGGACACTATATAGTTTTATGTGATGATACTTGTATGCATGTTTCTCTGCCTATCTGCCCCGTTCACAAGTACCCCCTCACTGGCAAAGAAAGTACAGTTGGGCGGCCGTACCACTGCGGGTACATAGTACAAATCCCCTGGTGTACGTGCGTCACACACAAAGAACGGTGCGCGTCAACCAGCTAAAATGTCCCGCCCATGGGACGTCTTTGCTACGTTAAAGGGCACTCTCTTTTGTTGGCGCACAGAGCCCATTCTACACTCTTGAGTAAACATTTGTACTCTGTGTATAAAACCGATTGATTTGTTCTCATTTATAAAATGTATTTATTTATGTAGAATTGGTCAACATGAGTTCTTTTGAGAAAGCAATCAATTCTGGGAGTTAATTTGTCAGTAGTAAAAGTTGGGGGAAAATGGCCCTGGACTGGCCATTGCCATGGCGACAGGTAGCCATATGCAAAATGAAAAACGTGAAACACAGTAGTTCTGAAATGTATGCATGGAAATCATGAAACGTATAGTTTTACAGTTCAGACAGTTATGACAAGACTTACTTTATACTAAATTGTAAAAGTTGAACAAAGAAATTGACTGGAGAGGAGTTTGAACCTGCGATCTCAAAATCGTGACTTTGGGCGTGATCTCTTGCTACATGGCTACATTTTGCGGGTTTATGATTTCTGACTAGTGCCCCTGAAGCAAAAACAGTGACAAAATAAGGAACCGCAAACACGGGGCTGGATAGCTCAGTTGGTAGAGCGCCGGAACGGCAATAGGGAAGGTTGCTGATTCAAACCCGCTCCAGTCAATTTTTTTTGTTCAACTTTCAAAAATTATTAAAAACTGTCAGTTTCCCTCTGTGGTTTTAGGGCCTAAATACTGGAAAATTTATACTGAATTGTTCAAAAACTGTTTGACAAACACCCAAAAAAAAACCATAAAACAAATATAAATGACTCTTACAGCACACGGAGAAAAAAAATTAAGAAAAAAAAAGACATCAACCATGGCTCATCACATTGTGAAGCACCCTCTAGTGGGTTAACATTTACAGTGGCAGGCAAATTCATCTGGTGTAGCGTTAGTATCGCGCCATTTAGTGAAAAGCCAAAATTTGTTAATTATAACTCAAACTACAAGTCTGTTTTGGTAAACTTGAATAAATCTTAAGTTTTTGCCATGCAGGGAGAAAGTTGAATTTTGAGACTAAAGTGGATTTTTTTTGCCACCTGGCACTTTCTGGTCAATAGAGGGCGCTTAAGGCTTTTACCATCAGATGCTAAATTGCTGTTAGGTGTTGGTTTTGTTTCATCAGCTGAAGTTTGTCTGAATGAAGTGGCTTTATGTCACCTGGCACTATCTGGTCAGCAGAGGGCGTTGCTAAATCGCAGTCAGGGTGTGGCGCTGGTTCTCTGTCAGGTCCGGATGCCAGAGGTCCACGATGAGAATGAGGCGGACCGTTTTGGCTTCCTGCCAAACCTCGTGCTCGAAGGAGTCGTCGAAAATCATCAGCCGGCCCTCTTGCCAAGATCTACAGGAAAAGAACGACAGTAAAAATCAGAGAGTATAGAGGGACTGTTGGCTTTAACCCATTAAACGGACACTGGGTCCTGGAACAGCCCAATTGGGCTACAAAACGCGCTTTGAACGAAATGATGTTTATTGGCAAGAACATTTAAAAGTAGAATATAAACATCCGGGTCCACTTTTGCGACCCCAGAAAGTTGAGCTGTTTGGGTGCACGTCAAAGAAAATGTATTTTGTGCATTGGTGATTGGTCACCGCTGTTCCCGAGACACACAACGTGTATATTGTACAAACAGGGAACGACATGAAAAACATATTCGTGCTCCATCGTGTCCGATGTAAACAACCAGTTTTTTTTCGTCTTTTCTCAGGAACGGGGAGACATTAGGTTAGTTTCCATTCAACCTGATGTTTGGAATAGGATAAGTAAACAATCCAAAACATTAAATTTTTGGGGATTTCAGGACCTAGTGCCCCTTTAATAACTGTACTTCATTGTATTACATTGTGTTTATTAACTGAAGAATCAATAAAACCATACAGGGCTCGGGCGGTTTTGGGCGGAAGAGTGGGTAATAGGCAGGGCGGTTTTGGGCGCTACAGTAACTAAAGGGTTAATGCAAAGACGATACAGGTTTGAGCACATTCAAAATAAATAATGTGCTCGCTATCTTTCAACCAAGTAAGCTTTTCAACAATAATTTCCTCGGTTACTTTTTGGATAGCTGCAAATGAGCTACTCTACCTTGAAGTCTCAATTTCAGCCCTTAACCCTAACTCCCTAGCATCTTTTACTGGCAACTGGACCAAGTCCAATCAAAATCCATCAATCACTGTGCTTCCAATACAAACATGACATAATGGAATCCACCACTGACGCACTGGTTGACATTCATGGACTTGCTACACATGGCTTTTGTCCCAACAGCAGTACAGGAAGCTAGGCAAAATCAATCAGATACCCCTAGCACTGCTTCAGGCCATTATAGGCCGAAGTCCATCATACTCCATCAATAATTAGTCACGCCACGCCTCCTGGACCAAGTCCCTTAAAATCCACCAAAATGGGGGATGGATTTTGATGGAGTTGGGTTGGTTAGGGTTAATAAAATTTCACAGAAATATTCACATAAGAATACACGACAACACGTGGGTCACACACACATGGCAAAACCATAATTCATGGCAAAACTGACCTTGTTTCGTTGGCGACTCGTATCCTGACCCCCTCTGGAATGACAAGACCCAGATGGGCACGTAACCGGGCGTTGGTCGGACCGCAGTGGGGCCAGACGTGAGTGCCTGGGTGCATTACCGAATACTTCACCTAGGGAAGAACAAAAAATGATTGAAAATGGATCTGAAAACAAATGAATTTTGAGATCTAATAATGAATTCTTAAAATTTGGTTTGCCGTCACTGCGAACATTTTAAACAGTAAGCTCAATTTTACTGAAAACTCCATTTCCCGTATTTGGCTGTACATTTGCACAAATAACATTTTTTTTTTCTATCCTTTTCTTTGGATAACTACAGGTTGGCGAAGAGTCAGGCTGGCGTAGCGGTACTTTCCTCGCCTTCCACCGCTGTGACCCGGGTTCGAATCCTGCCCGGGCCAATATGTGGATTGGGTTTTCAGTCCCTGCCTGATTCCGTGGGTTTTCCCCTGAATTTTCCTCTGGCCTTTTCCTCCCACCTCCAAAACTGTATATTCTTCTCACTGTCTCCTCTCTACAGGTTTCTTCAGGGTTGCGAGCTACAGTGCCTAGGGCGCTTTTGAGGAATCCTTGGTTTCATTACCAGAAATAAATAAAATAATACCTGGCCTCTTTTGCAGCCGCTCGACTGAGTAATGGTCTCAATTATTGCACAAGTCTTTGGCGTTTTCTTGCAGTTGGGTTCCACCTTACGACCTGAGCATAGAAACAAAGAGGAAAAAAGCAGGATTAAAAAAAACGTCATAAACACAACCTGAGAATGGAGCCAAAATTATATTGAAGGACAGAAAAGAATGTAAAATTAAGAATTTTGATGTCTGGTGTAAAATAAATCCAACTTTCTAAACTGCGAGACGGATTTCTTCGAGAATCTTGCAAACCGGGCAAAGGAGAACAAATCAACACACAGAGCTCAAGAACATCGGCCTTACCCTGTTGGAACATTGTGAACTGTTTCCAGTCCCCGGTACTCCGTAGATTCTCATCTTCGGGAGAAAATGTTTCCGTCTCCTTGTCCAGAAGAGCAAGCCCTTCGTCTCGAATCGTCTCCCAGTTATCCTCCAATTTCTAAATATAGATTTAAAAACAAACTGCCGTACTGACCGACCCTGATATTTTTTCATTCGAGGGCAGCATAACAATTTTTTGGGGCTTACAACAGTACAGGTATCTATGTGGGGTGCTATGGTCCAATGGTTATGGTGTTCAACTCGTGTGCCGTGGTACACGGGTTTGAATCCTGACCGCGGGAACATGGTGCTTGTGCTCTTGAGCAAGGCATTTTACCATTATTGCTTCGTCATTCGGATGGAACGTAAAGCCGTAGGTCCCGTGTGTTGTCTATAAATGCATGTTAAAGAACCCAGTAACACTTATCGCAAAGAGAAGGAGTTTGCCCTGGTGTTTCTGGCAGTGGCTGCAATATGCACCGCAGCACATTGTAAGCCCTTATTAGGGGCTAAACAATGGGTCTCATATCTCTCATAAACTTCATTTACCTGTCTTTAATAATAAACATAATTTCCAGCGCCTTGAGTACCTAATTGTTGGTAGATACATGCGCTATATAAGACTTCGGTACTTTTATTATAATGTCAAGGGGGCTCATGTGCAAGACGCTGTGTAAATACAGCCTCTGTAGTGGGTGTAATGGGGGTGTCCTTACCTTGGCAGCCTCGGCGTATTTGGCCTGTTCGTTGGTCCACCATGGCCTAGCTGCCAGCTTGTCCACGTTGTAGATGGATCGCTGGTAGCGCGAGGTGAAATGTCCCTTCTTGGCTCCTTGGTCGTATATTTGGTAGGCCTAGATTCGATAGAAAAAAAAAACATCTGCGAATTCGAACAACTGGCAAGACCTTCACAAGTTGCAACAGCCAAGAATATTTAGCAGAAACTTTAGAAAATTTAACACAATAATTTGTGTACAATGTACAAAAACAGAAGTTTCCCTTTTTTTTAATGTGTAAACATCACTTCCTTATTTTTTTACACAAATCTTATTTCCATAAAAAAGTGCTTTTTGTTCACAATTTTGATGCAACCTGTCACAAAAACGATTCTGTAATTTTACTTTTGGAAATTTTATTTTAAAAATAATTTATTCAAGTAGAAAAAAAGAAATTTACTGGAGTGGGGTTTGAACCTGTGACAACAGGATTGCCGTTCCGGTGCTCTACCAACTGAGCTACCAGATCAATGTTGGTGGTTCTCCAAATTAATAAACAATTTAAGCAAATCTCCAGTTTGAAACAACGGCAAACAAGTTCTTTACTTCCTCCGCTTGCCCCACTCTGAACAAGGCGTCCCCAAGGTGCACGTAGTACTTCCCCTCGTTGGTGCCGTCCTCGCCTGACGCTATCCCCTCTCTCAGCAATGGAATGGCCTCCTGGAAGTTGTTCTCTGCCTTCAGTATGAAGCCCATGTGGACCTGGGCAAATCCGTCAGAGGGGCTGAGCTTGAGGACCTGTGAAAGGGAGGGGGGAAAAAAGAACAACATTGACCATAACATACAAAGTATCAAAAGTCCTAAAAAACATTTAAGTCTTTGGAATGAAGCATCTTAAAAATTTACACTGTCAGCTGTTGATTGAAAAGAACACGATACAAGCTTTAATTCTGCTTGCTTGAACCATTTTTGGATCACTAGCTCTCCGAAAAAATGTTGCTAGATTCAAAATTTCAAATTCTTACATGTGTTTTAAAAAATAAAATTCAATACTGAGCAATGCCATGTTGATTCACATTATACAACACACAACTCTAATCTAAAAAAAGAAAAAAGAAACTGAACGCTGAGATTTGAAGGTTTGCATGGTGGAAAGATACTAAGACAAGATAAGTTTGCGGTGACACCATGTGAATAAAACCCTTTTGTGAGTATGTGTGGTTCTGAAAAGAACCAGAGGGACTCAACGTTTCGAACAGTATGCTCTGCCCGTCGTCAGGGGAATGAGGGATTCTGCTTAAACTGAACGCTGAAAATGGAGAAATGTGAACACAATTTTTAAATCAAAATCACACTACGGAAAGTTAGACTTATTTTCTTAGCAATTTCTAAAAGTAATCCAATATTCAGGTCATATGAGAGTCCACTTTCATAGCGCAAAGCAAAAAAATAATGGTAAGCAATTTATTTGCTCAACAAATATTAGCCGAGTACCAGTCAACAAGCAATATACATCACATGCCATCTTGGCTGTTCACCGGTTTCTGCTAAGCAAGTATTTTCTGTGCTGAACGAAAATAAATTTCTCCTAAGATGGGGAATACAGTTTTTCTTATACCTCTTGGAAGATGGGCTTAGCGCGAATGTTCTTCCCGGCGATGAGGAGTGCCACGCCCAGGTCCTTCTTGAGTTGGACGTCCGCGGGAAGCTGGATGGTGGCTTCTTGAAGGACGCGAGCAGCTTGCAAAGCCTTGCCTGTCAAAAAATGAACATAAAATCTTTCAAGAATGTCTTAGCTTAGGACAGGTCAATCTAGTCACTCACAAGTGGAATCACAAGTCCAAACCAAAGTACCAGGCTCGAACAATGACAAGGAAGGGCGGACAAACCTGTGTTCACAGGAACGGAGTGCCCATCTCTCTTTCGTTAGCAACTAGGCCAGACTCATATGCTGCTGTGGGGGGATTGCCACACCTCCTCCACAGCGAGTCTGTTACCTTCCCAGCATTGAATAATGCCGGTACCCATTTAACACCTGGGTTGAGAGTAGTAATTGAGGTAAAGCGCCTTACTCAAGGGCACAACACGCATGGCCACGGCAGGGCTCGAACCCCCAACCTCAGGATCATGAATCTTGTGCTCCACCGCTAGACCACACGTGCCCACACGACAAAGGAATGCCTTTGATACAGTTTATATTTGTGACTTGACATGAGCCTGGATGATGTGTTATCGACTTGTGAAGACTTGTGGCTGAACTCGATTACAACTTCGGTTCATCACCTGTCCAGATGCAAAAAAAATCATGCTCACAAAAACTTTATGTTAAAGAGTGAAATAACAGTTACTGATTTTGTTACCAAGGAATGTGAGCCGGTTAGCCTGACGGGCCCAGGCAAGTTTCTTCAGGACCGTAGGACAGTTTGGTGCACTGCTGACCTCACCATATGCAATAGTAGCCCTGGATTTGGGGGGAAAAACCAGAAGAAACAATTGAAATGATTTGTTTTTGTTGTAGCATTTCCATCCTAGAGCCTTCAAAGTGAGACTGGATGTTCTTGAGGAATTTGTACAACCTAACCACTACAGATGAAGTTTGCGGTTATTTTATCTGAATATAAGCCCTGCTGTTTGGTTTACAACACAGGGCGCGGCTGCTAATCAAATGCTTGCTTACTGCAATGGTGGCCGATCATAAGGAAACCATAGCATCAAGTGGTATTTTGATGTCACACGATCGGCCCCTATAAAAACCCAATCCACATATTGTTTTGGGCATTAACCCTAACCCACCTCACTCCTCCAAAATCCTCCTGGCGGTTTTGGAGGATTCTAGAGGATTGAGGATGAATGGTGATTGAATCAAATGAGGATTCTGGAGGATTGAGGATGAATGGTGATTGAAGCACATGAGGATTCTGGAGGATTGAGGATGAATGGTGATTGAAGCAAATGAGGATTCTGGAGGATTGAGGATGAATGGTGATTGAAGCTCAAGAGGATTTTGGAGGATTGAGGATGAATGCATTTTGAGGCAGGACTGTCTGATGATTTTGAAGGATTTGGCGTTGGTTATCCTTCATTTAAACACGAGTGCAAAGTTTTGGGATGAGGAGGATTTTGGAGGATTGAGGATGAATGCATTTTGAGGCAGGACTGTCTGACAATTTTTAAAAATTTAGGCGGAGTTGCAAAATTTTTGAAAATTTTGGAGTATTTTGGAGGATTGAGGATGGTTGTAAGCAACAAGGGCCTAGGGGGTTCGGGTTAAGGATTGGTAGGGATTGCAAAAAGGGGTCAGTAGGGCTTGAAAAGGGGTACTCTGTCCATGACTTACGCATTCAGAATCTCGTTGCTGCGCCGCTCTTCTGACAGCATATCCAGTGCCCTGGCTCTGCCGTACCGGGCACGGGGGCTCTCCGCGTGGTTCTCCAGGAGCTTCTCAAACCTTCGGAGAGCCTTCTGAACTTCATTCTGCAAGAGAAAGGAAAAGATTAGCAACTCTATAAGGGCAATGTAAAGCATCAGTCAATTCAGGCGAAAAAAAGAGTAAAGTCTTTCAAAAGCAAATATGCCCATCAGGCCAGTTTTTATCTCCATTTTCCTGGTTTGAAACGACTGAGAATATATTTATTCCCCCTGGATGGGATGCAAGTCCACCGCAGATTAATCCCAAGCTAAGGCCGGTAACCATTTTTACTTGTGGGTGTAGAGAGGCAAGTAGGGGTGAAGTGGCTTGCTCAAGGACACAGCATATGGCCAGCGGCTGGATTTGAACCCCTGACCCTCCGATCATGAGTCATGGACCCTAACCACTAGGCTAGGCAATACTCCTCCCAATTCAGACAAATAACTGATACAAAATTAACCACTTAAAAGAAAATGATATGTTCACCCACCTTCTCAAGCAAATCTTCAGCCTCTTGAAGTTCTGCTACTATTCTGAGGTCAGCGGCAGTGAAGGTGTCTTCAGATTCAGTGTCATCTGACTCAGTTGTCTCAGTTTTTTCTTGTGTCTGTCCCTGTTTGGACGCTTCTTTTGTAGGCTCTTCCTTTTTAAGATCTAGTTTTGGTGGCTCAACCTTTGAAGCCTCTTCCTTCTTTGCTTCTGTTTTAGGGGTTGCTTCTGGCCTGACCTCTTCTTTTTTGGACTCTTCTTTCTTCGGTGTTACCTGTTTAGGCTCATCTTTTGCAGGTTCTCCTAGCTTAGGTTCTTCTTTCTTGGGTTCCTCTTTCTTTGGCAATTCTTTTACAGGTGTTTCTTGTGTGGGTTCTATTTTCTTTGGTACTTCCTTCTTGGGTTCTTCCTTCCTGACAGTTTCTTGTTTTGGTTCTTCTTTTTTGAGTGCTTCTTTCTGAGGTACGTCTTTCTGAGGTTCATCTTTCTTGGACTCTTCTTTTTGGGGCACATCTTTCTTAGATGCTTCTTTTTTTGGTGATTCTTGTTTCGGTTCTACCTTCTTTGGTTCTTCTGTCTTGGGTAACTCTTGTTTTGGCTCTTCTTTCTTTTGGGACTGTTTTGGCTCGACTTTCTTGGGTGCTTGTTGTTTTGGTGCTTCTGTCTTAGGTGCTTCTTGTTTTGGTGCCTCTTTCTTAGGTGCTTTTTGTTTTGGTGCCTCTTTCTTAGGTGCTTCTTGTTTTGGTGCTTCTTTCTTAGGTGCTTCTTGTTTGGGTGCTTCTGTTTTAGGTGCGTCTTTCTTGGGTGCTTCCTTTGTAGGTTCTTCTTTCTTGGGTACTTCCTGTTTGGGTGCTTTTTCCTGTGGTGTTTCTTTCAGAGGTTCTTCTTTCTTAGGTTCTTCTTTCTTAGGTGCTTCCTTCTTAGGTTCGTCTTTCTTGGGAACTTCCTGTTTGGGTGGTTCTTTTTTCATGGGTACCTCCTGTTTGGGTACTTCTTCTTTCTTAAGTGTTTCCTTGTTAGGTTCATCTTTTTTGGGTGCTTCCTTGTTGGGCGCTTCCTTCTTGGGCGCTTCTTGCTTGGGTGCTTCTTTCTTGGGTGCTTCCTTATTGGGCTCCTGTGTCTTGGGTGCTTCCTTCTTGGATTCCTCTGTCTTTGGTGCTTCCTTCTTAGGTTCTTCTATCTTAAGTGCTTCTTTCTTGGGTTCTTCTTTCTTGGGTGCTTCCTTCTTGGGTTCCTCTGTCTTGGGTGCTTCCTTCTTTTGTTCTTCTTTCTTGGGTGCTTCCTTCTTGGGTTCCTCTTTCTTGGGTGCTTCCTTTTTGGGTTCCTCTGTCTTGGGTGCTTCCTTCTTGGGTTCCTCTTTCTTGGGTGCTTCCTTTTTGGGTTCCTCTGTCTTGGGTACTTCCTTCTTGGGTTCTTCCTTCTTCGGTGCTTCTTTCTTGGGTGCTTCCTTCTTGGGTTCCTCTTTCTTGGGTGCTTCCTTTTTGGGTTCCTCTGTCTTGGGTGCTTCCTTCTTGGGTTCTTCCTTCTTGGGTGCTTCCTTTTTGGGTTCCTCTGTCTTGGGTGCTTCCTTCTTGGGTTCTTCCTTCTTGGGTGCTTCTTTCTTGGGTGCTTCCTTCTTGGGTTCCTCTTTCTTGGGTGCTTCCTTTTTGGGTTCCTCTGTCTTGGGTGCTTCCTTCTTGGGTTCCTCTGTTTTGGGTGCTTCCTTCTTAGGTTCTTCCTTCTTGGGTGCTTCCTTCTTGGGTTCTTCTTTCTTGGGTGTTTCCTTCTTTGGTTCTTCTTTGTTGGGCGTTTCCTTCTTGGGTTGTTCTTTCTTGGGTGCTTCTTTCTTGGGTGCTTCCTTCTTGGGTTCTTCTTTCTTGGGTGTTTCCTTCTTGAGCGTCTCCTTCTTGGGTTCTTCTTTCTTGGGTTCTTCTTTTTTGGGTGCTTCCTTCTTGGGTTCTTCCTTCTTGGGTGCTTCCTTCTTGGGTTCTTCTTTTTTGGGTGCTTCCTTCTTAGGCTCTTCTTTTTTGGGTGCTTCCTTCTTAGGTTCTTTCTTTGGTTCTTCTTTCTTGGGTGCTTCTTTCCTTAGTTCGTTATCTTCAGCACCTTTTAGAAAGGAATGCAAAGTTTAGATCATAAAATCCACCACTGTGCAGGTACCAAATGAATAAGTTCTTAAGACCCGAAATGGGGGGGGGGGTGAAAAGTTTGAATCGTGTGACTGATGATTTGGTAAAATCGGAAAGGTGTGCAGTGGTCTTTACTTCACAGGAATTTGAAGTGTGGGTGCCAAGTCTACGGGCAAAAGCAGTTCTGCAAAAATTTGAAGGGTTGTGAAGTGCAGAAGATTAGGAGGGTAAAACTACTTACTCAAAACTTTGCCGAACAGAAAATGGTCATCTCGGAGTGGGTCGTCCCATCCAGCATTGCGCAGAAATCTCAATGAATCTACAGACCCCTAAGCTTATGGAATTCTTTTTTTTAATGTACCATTTCATGTTGGTTTTAGGAAAATATCTAGAAAAGGTGACAGGATGTTTCCTCACCTTTGTCAGCAGTTTGGGGCTCAGGTTGAGGAGGGACTATCTCTTCAGATTTCTTGAAAAGTGACAACTTGTCGCCTCCTGTTCAAGTAAAAAAGAAGAAATATTTCATTAAATGGTTACTGTGTGAAGTGTGCTTGTTTTCAAACCCTTACCTTCCCAAATCCTCCAAAGTCCTCTTTGCAAAATGGAGCATTTTACAGGATTGAGGCTACATGGCAAAAGTGTGTGGCTGACTTAGGAAGATGCACTGTGTCAAGGTCTTACGCCGGACCTTGTGTTGTGTATGCTCAGTCGCACACAAATTTAGGCCTACATTGTACATTATACTTGAAATCCTCCGCACCAGGATGTCACTGGCTCTGCCTCAACATATTGACAGTGATTACTGGAGGATTTTGCAGGATTGAGGCAGTGGTCACCCCTCCAAGGACCACATTCAAGAAATAACGGATGATTTTGCAGGATTGAGGCTGTACATGTATGCTATTTTTACATGGAGGTAATTGGAGGATTTTGAAGGATTGAGGTTGCATCCTAGTAAAATGCCTAAAAAGCTTAGAGCAAATCAAAAGTGAGTTCACAGAAATGTAGTAAAATTCAAGAGGAAAAGGGCACCTCTGATTTCAAATTAAGAAAAAAATGTCTTTAAAATCTGGACTTGTATTTGAAACTGGAAAATGAACAAAAGAACAAAAGCATGCATTACTCTGGACTTAATGTTTGCGAAAATATTCCAGCTTTGTTACCGTTTATCTACAATGCTGTAAAACCTTTTTTTCGATGTCTTTCTTGAAAGATATCAAACAAACCAGAAGGATATCTCCTCAAGTTGTGGGAAAAAAATTAAACCACAGCATATGACCAAACTAAGCTTTTAAATCTTCCAATACACAACTGTTTTGTGAATTATCATTTCATAAGATAAACATCAGGTTATCAGCTTGGATAAAAAGGGGCTGCAGATCTCAATTAACACTACATGTACCTCAAAAAGAAAAAATCCTGATAAACTAGCCAAGGAATTAGTACGTGCCTAGGTATACTTGTACATACATGTGTACCCACCAATGTCCAGATTTGTAAAGGTGCAAAAAAATAAATATCATGTTTGGCAACAATATACATCTGATAAGGAAAACAAACAACATGTTGCATGGAAGCTTTTTCAACAATTTATCAGGGGTGTGAGTGGCCACTGATAAAAATAGCTGAAAACAGCTGAAAAGGGTGTAAAAAAGCTGAACTTTGGAAATCTTGTATACTTTTGTACACAGCAAGTAAAGGAAAAAAGCTGAAATACGAAACAAAAAAAGCTGAAATCAGCTTTAAAGCTGAGATTTCACACCCCTGATTTATCTACGACAGAGCATTTCGTTCTATGACTCAGGTATTGTGAATACAAGTTGCCAAGGAAATTACGGAGGACATTTATTGTTGGACAAAATAGCTTTGCATGCATGTGCTTCTTTTTGACAATTTATACTTCACACTGTTTTTCATTAAGTTACCTCAAAACATCTACAATTTCTTTTAAAGCTATAGTCCATCATTTGCAGCCATCCGAAAAGTAACTGGCGTAATTATTGTTGAAAAACATACTTGGTTGAAAGATTGTAAGGGGACTAAACTCCCTGTGAAATTATTCTTTCTGGCAAGCTGTCATTTTAAAGAAATCAACGAAAGAAGGCCTTTCCAATGGTGCGTCTTAAGACGCACCGTAGGAAAATTTAAATTAGTAGTTCGTTTTGTTATTCGGCGAAGTGCGCGCAAGCATTGGCGCGCGGTTGCTATAATTCGTCGGATCAGTGCGCGACATCGCGTATAGCTGCAATCAGCTCAGTGAGAATGCGTCTTGGACGCTGAATTCAGGCGCAATTCAAAACATGATTCAGCAACTTTTGATTTGAAATTGAGATCCTAGAAATGCTGCTTTTCTCGGAATATACAGCTGAAGCTGAGCTGAAACTTCATGCGGTTAGTTGTTCAGTATCCTTCATTAGATTTTGAGCACTTTTGTTGCTTCAAACGAACAAAATGCACAAATTACAAATGATGGACTATATCTTCAACTAAGCAATCTAAGAAGAATACATTGACTGTTAGCTAGACAACAGTCACAATACTACTTGCTGGTACAGCAAATACATATCAATATCTTCAATACCATGCAATAGCTATTTAAGTAAATACAGGTAATTAATACTGGTTGAATTATTTTTTTCTTCTATCAATTGGAGTTGCTATTACTCACAGGACGTTACACATTAACCAGCACTATTTGACAAATATGCAATAATTCAGACTTTGTAAACACCACTATCGTCAGATGTTTTTGACAGATCTACACACAATCTGTCAATAAAACAGTGATTTACAATATATTTCAACTTAGGCGATATTGAAAAGGTAGATAATTTATGTATGCTTCAGTTGAATAAGTCTCGACTTAAAAGTACATGTACTATTTTTGTTATTTTGTAACCCAAACCTTCCCAAATCCTCCAAATTCCTCTTTGCAAAATGGAGGATTTTGCAGGATTGAGGCTATATGGCAAAAATGCCTGGCTCATTTTGAAGGATACGCTGTGTCAAGGTCTTGGGCCAGACCTTGTGTTGTATACTTAGCCGTGCATAAATTTAGGCCTAGATTAGTCTTGAAATCCTCCGCACTGCTCAAGGATGTCACTGGCTCTGCCTCAACATATTGCCAGTGATTGCTGGAGGATTTTGCAGGATTGAGGCAGTGGTCAATCCTCCAACACCACATTTAAGAAATAATGGAGGAGTTTGCAGTATTGAGACAGTAAGCAATTTTCACATGGAGGTAGTTGGAGGATTTTGCAGGATTGAGGTTGCATCCCCAAGAGAGGTGGCAAGAAGAAAAAATGATGTAGTATTAACCCCAGCAATCCCCAATCAGACAAACTCCAACACCAAGGTTTGTTGGAATCTGTTAGGATGAGTACTGCACTAGTAAACTGGCTGTGCTAGCTTTACGTGGGATTAGGCATACCACAAATAAACAGAGTCCAACTGTTTATGTGCACAATTTACCATATGGTGTTGGGATTTGCAAGGATGAGGAAGGTTTCTAGTAAATCACCCTAGGGATTAGGGTACTTAAAGTTTCATGCCAACAGGCTTAAATTTTATAGAGATTCTCAGTAAATATTTATCAGCTAAAAATGTACTTTAAGCCTGACCCTTCTAATTTTTTTTTTAAGCCATTGCTATTTTTACGGAAGTCGACCAAATGGTTCTCAGATTTACTTTCTTTCAAAAAGAAATCCTCCAGAGCCATTAAACAGTCATGCAACTGGAAACTAAGAAAAAACGAGGAAATGCCTTACCACACAAGACTTTGTACAGTGTTTTTCAATTTGTAATGACATTCATGAGAAGTAAAAAATGAGGAAATCAGCGGATCCAAGGAAAAGTTGCATGCCTGATTAAATCAGAAAGAAAAATCTGGCCTTCGCCAGCTGTTACTTTAGTGAGTTTGAAAACATGGAGGGTCCTAAAAGTAACTAATGCTCGCACAAGTTAGCCCCTAAGCTTACCGGGTAGTTGTTCAATTTTGATGACCCTCAGGCCAATCAGAGCGGCCAGTGCAGCTGCAGCGACCAGAGTTACTATGACAACCTTGAAGCAAAGCCCGGAAGAACTCGACTTCGCCTTGCTGGAACCTTTCACGTTCTTGTTTACATCTGAAAGGAAATAAAATTCTCATTTTCAATGAAGGAAGTTCGGACTTATATTCAACTTTTCCATTCCATTTTTCACGGACCCACCTGACCATGCAAAGTACCTCATTAAAAATTTTCCTTGCGTATAATTTACTTTTCTAATCAATCGTTTAGGTTGATGAATATTAAAAAAACAAGCTTTTTTGACTGACAAATATATTTGTCATTTTAAATAGTGAATAAACACCATGGTTAACAATTCACTCTTCAATAATTGTCAATACATTTAAATTAACAAAATGTACATTCATGACATTTTAAAAGTAACATAGAACATGGCCATGGGCTAAATGATACACCACAGCTTAGGTCATATCAACATCTGTGATTTTTTTTAGGCGCAATTACTGGTAATTCAAATCAATTTCAGCATTACAAAACAGATAATTTGAATTTTGATTAAGACCTCAAAAGCAAAGCAATGTATTTTTTGTGACGAATACCTATTCTTCATTTGATGAGCACATTCAAGTTCCACCCTGTCCACACACTGAATTAATTAAGAATATTAAAGAAGAAAAACAGATGATTCAAAATCTTTCTGTTGAAGTAAGTAGGGCCTAAGTACAATACGAACATTGTAGGCCTACTTCCGTTTCAACTTTTATGATTGATCTCCAATAAATTCACGGGGAAATATCAGTTACCGCACAAGACAAGTGGACAGTGTCAGTGTGTTCTTGCCCAGGCCATGATGGTCTCACCTTTCGCGTTCGCCTTGGATTTCGAGCCGTTTTTGCTGGCCGTCTTCCTCTGCCTAGCTTCCTGTCCTGACTTGGCCATCTCTGCATGTGATTGCAAGCTGTGGAAGGAAATCTAGATGCTGTCGCCCCGATTTTGCCAAACTTTTGTGCAGATCTGAAGCAGCAGTCGGGCGAAAAGGTTCGTTTTCTCGGCTGTGTCGTGAACTTCGAACGCGCATTGGCACACGTATTCACTTGCAAATTAGGCAAAGGTGACACGTGTGACATGCCTGGATAAATATAGTCTGGCACTTATCGAGGGGTTGCATCTTTTTCTCGTACTTCCGGATGGGATTTCAGACCAATTAATGACGTCGATTTGTTGTTCAACCTTTCAGAAATTGGTCGACAGAGGGCGCTACACATAGTCAACAGATGTTCATTCTGTGGGCGACAGAAATCATGGCTAAAATATATTGAATTTAGGATCAAAACTGAACCACGTTCGTGGCTTTTTGAAGGTTTATTTTGTGAAGACTCAGGCAAGAAGAGTTTGGTGAGTATTGAAATGTTGTGCTGGAAGATATTCTAAATGTATAATTAACATTTTGTAATTGTATTATAACATTAACATGAATAATGATTTCAAGTTCAACTTCATGCAAAATATTTTGCATTGTTATTTTAATGTTAACTTAATGTAGCCTAGGCCTAGGCTTAATTGTCATGTCAATTGTCATTATTACTTTATTTTTTTTAATTTTCTTCCATTCCTCCGTGATAAATCTAACTCATGAACTTAATATATTAATAAATATACCGCGATAACCTAGTATTAAATTGTGATACAGCGTCTGGATAACCGAGCGAACTGGTAAGGTGTTGAACTGTGGGCCCGGTGACCCAAGTTTGAAACGCGACCAAGCATGAAATTTAATTTTTTGTTGGCAGTGGATATTTTGCCGGAGACGGCAAACCTTCAGTAAACGTTAGTTTGCCGGATATGCACTGAACATGCGCAGATTCTGTTTTTTTGTACTTAAACATTTTCCGGTGACAAATTTTAGTCTGGCTCCAGGCCAATATTATCGTTGTATTTTTGTATTAACAAGATGGGAATCAGACCATTTTATAATTTCGGACTTTATTTCCCTTTAAAAAAAATCCTCCAGAGCCACAAATCTGAAAAAGAAAAAGTAATTCTCTGCAATAAAATGTTTGAGACATATTAAAATAATAAAAGAAGAATATTCTTATTTATTTGGGGATTGAAAAAAAAAACCTTAAAATTGTGGCAGGGTCAGGAGTTGAACTCGGGACCTTCCACTCACTAGAGCTATTGCATAACCACTGCACCGACTGTGCTACACAACTTTGGTGGGAATTCAATACATGTTATAATTCAGCCCTATCTTAAAGAGTACAGCGCCCTCTGTTGATATGGATTGCCGCCGGCAAACCTTTTGTAAACGTTAGTTTGCCGGCGTTACCTCCGGCAAAATATACACTACCTTTTTTGTTTCGTTTGCCAAGGTACAAGTTTTCCAAAATTGATTTGAATCACATCTATAGAGCAGTTGATTACAACATATTTCATAAATTAATCTTTTTGTCTGATTCTGGCTCTGAATTATGATTTTTTTTTTAAAGGGAAGTAAAAGTCCAACATTGCAATAGGTCTGCTTCCCGTCTCCCAATTACGAAGTCACAACAATAAAGGCACCAAAATACCCTTGAAAATGGCAAAACAGAAAATTGAAAATAGGCTTAAATGGGACACAAAGGTGTGTTTTAAAGGATTGCGTTAATAATAAAAAAAAGGACATTGCATGGCCCTTTTAAAGTCACAAGTGACCACTTTTTAAAGTGGGGAGATGGGGAGATATCATATCATTTGTCCCTTCCTCCCACTTTTTTCATCCCCGAATAAAAATTGTAGCCAACATAAGCTCAGAATAGCTGATTCAATGACTCCAAACTCGAAAATAATGTTTTAATGATGATCTTTTGCTCACAAAAATTGGTTTCAGTGGTCAAAAATTGCTCTGGATCGCACCACATGGCGTCTGGAATCCAAAATTATAAAGGCCCACGACGTAGGGCTTTGCGCTTCGTGCTCGCATCGGTGCTGATCAAGGTATATCCCCCCACTTTTGAGAAGCGATTGACGATTTGATGCCCTTGCAAGTGACAGTCAGTCTCTCAGTCCATTTTTCCAGTAGGTACAAGGTACAATAGGCTAGCCCTCTGGGATCAGCGAAAATACAACCCGTGGTATATCCAGGGGTGTGAAATCTCAGCTTTTTAGCTGATTTCAACTTTTTTTGTTTTGAATTTCAGCTTTTTAGATTTCCAAAATTCAGCTTTTACACCTTTTTCAGTTTTCAGCTAATCCCTGTATATCATGCACCTGTTTCTCCCCCCCCCCCATTAATAGTGCCAGCTTTCTAATTTGAATAAACTACATGCCATTAGTTGAATCAAGGTTGAATACAGTCTTGTGTACAGGCCTACACATGTACATTACATTACATATATCGGTACCAGCATGTTTATTTTCTAATTATGCGTTTGCTGATTGTCACTTGAGCAAAAATACACGTTTATAATGGGTCGTACTTTATGAAAAACTCAAGACCATTGGAATTTACATTGTATTATTTATTGCTCCTGTGAAATATACAAGTTTGCAGTTCATACAGACTAATAAGAAAAGTGATGTACACATGCATGTAGCCTTTCGTCAAGGCCATCGTGGCTTAACTTGCCGGCATTAGACAAAGCGGCGAAAACGCGAAGCGACTGGAGCGGGAGACCACACAAGCGAGTGGCGTAGCACGTACGAGTGGCAAAGCTACGCCACTCGCTTGTGTGGTCTCCCGCTGCAGTCGCTTCGCGTTGTCGCCGCTTTGTCTAATGCCGGCAAGTTAAGCCACGATGGTCTTGACGAAAGGGTAACATGCATGCTGGATTGTACATGTTATACATGGTGGTTAAAAAAAAAAAGGACACCCACTTTTGACAGCAATTTTCACCTACTTAATGAATTTATTTTAATTATTTGTTCACATAGTAGTAAAGTATAGGCCTTTAGCCATGCATGGTGAAAAAAGCTTAGAGTCGCAAAAATAGTGATATTATGCTGAATACAAGTCACCAAAATCAGTCTTGTCCACGGGTTATTCTATGTAAATTGGACGTTTTAGTAGGTCATAAAAATTAAAAAACTTTCCCACCAAAATATATTTTGCCCTGGTAACTGTTATTGAAGCTGTCCAATTATTCATGTCAGTGTTAAGATCATCTACTCAATGAGCTGTCCGCTTAAGTTCATTGTTGCATAACATTATATAACATAACAATCAAATTTGAAGATTGTTTTTTCAAATGATAATGTTCAAGAATGCATTGGTGCATTTTGTGTTGAGAGTACATGTACACCTCCGTGGACAAACAAGTTTCGCACATGAAATGTTCAAATTAGCATAGCTCAACGACAAAATGTGCAAATGCAACAATTTTTTCGTCACATTTGCTTAAAGGCCAGTACTTTAATAGCTACTAATCGACAGTTAAAAATAATTTTTAAAAATAGGTGAAAATTGCTGTCAAATGTGGGTGTCCTTTTTTTTTTAACCACCCTGTAGTGTACAGTTATTGTGTAAATTGTGTACTTAGACAAAACTTACAGGAACATGTAATGTACAATGTATGTGTACCTAAACATCGTTTTATGGAATATGGATAGCCACCAGACCAAAAGCGAAAGTGTGCACTGCTGTGAATGTACATTTCTATGCTGCATTGTGAAACAGTTTGCACTGCACAAAATGCCCGCTCGAAGCGCAAGCTATCCCAGGATGCAATGCTCCACAGTATACCTTCATTGCACACTTCCGACATGTACGTGTACCTGTGCAGTAGATATGAAAAGGAAATTACCCATAGTCTCAAATTTACATGCAGCTCAGGGTCATATTCGGGGAATCCCCTTCTTTAAGCTTCTCAGTATTGTGAAATACTCAACAGTGCTGGCCTATACCGGTAGATGCATTGAATAACTTCCTGAAATGTGCTGTAAATATATTTCTCATACCGAAAGTGTCTCAACTTAGCATTGGATGCTCATTTAATCTCTGCTTTATTCAGTTCTTTCCGAGAATTCAAGTGAACATTCATGCTGCAAATTGTAAGTACATAGGGCCGTACATGTACAACATGTACTTGTACAACATGGACATGTAAACACAAGTGTGTACCGGTATTTGCTTGCAATGGGGACCCCTATTGATCTGATACACCGTGCCCTCTGGAGACATGCACACAATAAGGAACAAAAGATTGAATACGTCTCCACAGGGGAAATACCAGTAGACGTATGGATTTTACTCTAAAACTAGGAATTTCCAAGGTACAAATGTTGATCTGTCGCAAATGGTAGAGTTTTAGAAAAGGGATATTAAGTCCGAATTTCAGCCAAGGAAATTAATTCTGGTTAGAATAAGAGCATTTTGAAACTGTAGGCCTACTTTCAAACTCGAAAACTTTAGTACACGAGAACAAAGAAAAGTCTCCACAAGGATACAAATTTCAGTCTGCATGTCCCTCTTTTGTTTGTTCTTTAACTTGTTAGGAAAACCTCATGTATGTTTTGTACACATCGCCAAATTGGGGACCTTTGGGAAATAGGGACCCTATTGTCCTCTATTGTTCAACGTTCCCTATTGAATGCAGAACTTTCTAAGAAAACTCAATTGTACATGAACAATGCTGCCTTTTGTAGTTACCATGCATGTAAGTTTTTGTCGGTAATGAAGCAGTTGCACCAAAGGTGGACTTATTGTGACTTGATTGTTTTGCTAGTATACTCAGGTGACTAAATAACCGAAACAGTGAGTCTGTCGCAAATCCGCTTGTATAAAATTTGCAGTTTCTTTCCATAAAATTCATCTTGCATGCCTTTAGATGTACATCCTTTCGTTCATGTGCAACGACAAGGCCAAATTATAATATTATTTTTCCTGCATTTCCATTCATTTGTGAAGAACCCATTCATAATCTCAGCAACTATTAAAACATGTCAATGTTGTTGGAGGTATATTTTCAGGGTTTTTTTCAGATCCACGACATTTAAAAAAACTAACACATGTGAATTTATGCACAAGTGTTACAAGCACTGAACAAGTGCTTAGCCACACACAAAAAGAGGATGCTAATTTCCATGGCAATCTCCTCTGAATGATTTACTCCTTGAAATCGCTAAATTAATCACTCATGAGGAAGACAATGTGGCGTCCTTACGACGGGAGGTTTCTCCTAATGAGCATTGTGCAGCGTTTAGTCATCCTGACTGCGCATGCAGATGCCTCGAGTTGTTTTGGTGCCGTCAACGATATTGATCACTCATGCCGATACAATCTGAGCAATGAATCACTATTTTACCAGTAAAACCGCTTTAAACATTTGCAAATCTGCACAAAAACCACAGTTAAATTTGAAATCTGTGTCTTTTTTTGACAGGATTGCTGAGAGCTCATGAATATTCATAAGTGATGTCACTCTTTGATAGATTTATGAATGAAATGTATCATCAGTTTGAGGCTGCATCTGCATGAAGTGTATTAATTTTGTAGGAAGACAGATTAGGGTGTGACTCAGCCCCAAAATTTCATATCTGCATTTTTTTTTGATACTCATGCTGACATCTCATGAATATTCATAAGTGATGTAACGCCTGGCCGTGTGATAAATTTATGAATGAAATGCGTCAGCTTCAACACTGCATCCTCACTCGGCATATGTACCGGTAGTAAGCGAGAGTAAGAGATGTGACTGGGCTGTAAATTGTGCAATACGCTGACTTTTTTTTACACACTTGCTTGACGCGTCATGAATATTCATAAGTGATGACACACCTGTCTATGAGATTTATGAATGAAATATGGCACCTAAATGGCTTCACAGAATCATGTAGGAAGATCTATAAATTGAGATGTGATCGACTCAGCTCCAAAACTTTTTAATTTCTACTGAATTTTATACACATGTAACATCTCATGAATATTCATTTAGTGATGTGACACCTGCCTGTAAGATTTATGAATGAAACTGTCAGTTTTGATGCTGCACCCTCATTAGAAGATAGATGTGACTCCGCTCCAAAATGTGCCAATATGCCACCTTTTTTAATGTACACACTTTCCTGACACCTTATGAATATTCATACATAGGGCCTACTGTGACATCACACCTGGCTAGATTTATGAATGAAGTGGTCAACTGTACCCACATGCAGCATCCTACATGTATGCAAGGGAGATAGGCCTTCATGTAGATTGAGATATGAGTCAGCTTCAATGTGTCCAATCTGACGATTTTTTTTAATACCTTTACACAGGCTGTTATCTCATGAATATTCATGAGTGATGTCACCGTATACAAATTTATGAATGAGATATTGTCAGCAAATTGAGATATGTGACTCAGCCCAGCCCCTGTATAATGCAAGTGAAAACTTATGATAATTCACGTGCCATCAGCAACAGCTTTGCATTTCCAGTGCTGCGACACACCTTTTTTTCCTTCGAAACTGCGTAAGAGTTTCTGCATCAAAATTTCTGCGTTTTCGTTGGTGACAAATTCTGTGCACGATGAGATGGCAACTAACTGCAGTATGTATTGAGTGGGAATTTAAACTTGTGGTTTTTCCGACCGACTTGAACAATGTATTTGAATGACAGGAAAAACAAAATCTCAAATCTTGTGTATAGATTGTTTGCACTGGAGCCATGTTTGAGGGGTGTGCATTTGTTCAATAGAGTATAATTTGTCCTTTGTGCATTTCCTCCGTTTGAAGCACCAAAAGACCCCAACATCTAAAGAAGGGTGCTTAACAGCTAACCTGATGAAGATTTAACTCAGTCAATGCTGTATAATCTGAGGAAACAATATTCTAGGAGTTCGATTTCAATTCAAGAGTTGCCGGGTCATGTTTTGAATTGCACCCGAAATCAGCGTACGGGACACGTTCTCATTCAGCCGATTGCAGCTACGCAGTGTCACGCACTGAACCGACGGATTATAGCAACAGCGCACGCGTGTACGGCGTGTCAACGTTTCTACGCACCCAAAAATGCGTTTTCAGACGTATCTTTGGAAATGGCCTTCCTTTATTGTTTTCTTCAAAATGACAGCATGCCAGAAAGAATAATTTCACAGGGAGTTTAGTGCCATTACTATCTTTAAACCGAGTAAGTTTTTCAACAATAATTGTGTCAGTTACTTTTTGGATAGCTGCAAATAATATACTCTATCTTTAAGGATACAGGTATGATTCAGCTTAGCATGTGCAAATTTGCTGAGCAAAATTTTTGCTTAGCAGTTCCCAAACATTTGGCTGTCAATTTTTACACATTCATCACTCAAAACTTGTTACTCTTTTTACATTTGTATGTTTGATTGTTTCTGCGATAGGCCCAATGTCGGATGCCCTCGTTTCGGACTGTCGGATTTCGTTAGGTGTGTGAAGACTTCAAGTTTCGGCTGAGGAAGGCACAAAAGAAAGACATCTGGGGGTGGAAGACATCGAAGCCAACTTTTGCGTTGGCCTCAAGCGTCAGCACCTGCTCATCTGTTGATCAGTTGTCATGGAAACAAGACGTTAATTGGAGAACTCGGCACAATTATCAAGCGTCATGGACCTCCCGGGAAAGCTTAAGAGTTTTGACGTCTGTGAAACCGGAGCCGGTGGAAAGGCAGGTAAGGAAGTGGACGTCATTGTTCTTAAGTTCAAGATTCATTCGCCACTGTAAGAGCTCCTATTAATGAGGATTATAACTTGACCAATTCTTTTCTGCTCCAAAAAATGTTGCTTTTCCATCCAGGTTTGAGAGAATTCTGTGAAAGGTCGTGACAAGCGAGCTGTACGTTGCATCAAACAAGGCCTTCAATTTGTGATTTGTTTGCCAGCCTACCATCTCCTAATAACAAGGATTGTTTCTTTGCCAGTTTAGACTCATTAAAAAAAGGACCCTTGCTCAGGATTCTGTAAGGAAATTTTAGGATTGGGTTGCTAAGGCAACAGGTCTGAAACATCTAAAGTCACTGACAGAAATATTTTGTCACAAGTAAGCTGCGCCATGTCCAGTCCTGTTTGTGAATTTGGTGTGGAGTCCAGCAAGCCCGAAATTGTTGTTGCCAAAATTGTTCGCTTGGAGTAAACAAAAGTTGTCCTTGCTTCGGACAACAAAAAAATTTTTAGCATTGGGTTGCTAAGTCAACAGATCTGAAAAAAAGCAAAACTCACCCAAAGAATTATTGACATACATGTAAGAACACCACGTCCACCCAATTTGTGATTTGGCTTTGAAAACCACAAGCCCAAGTTTTGTCTCCTCTGATTTAAAAAAGCTTAACGCGACAACTCAGTTTGCGAATTTGGCATTTAAACAAAAATTAGGACAGACAGGCCGAAACTGTCCAAATTTTGGACTATTGAATTGAAGAAAACTTGCTGTGACAACCAAGTTTGTGGGTTTGACATTGAAAGCAGCCTGGACACACGAGCCCAAACTCTCGCAAATTTGAACTCCTACGATCGAACAAAACTTGCCGACCAGCAAGCATCCCTGCCCTCTACATGCATCTGAAGATGATCCAGTCGCGCACCTACACCATCACCTTGCACACGCACAGCGCCTTCACCGTCATGAACGAGCTGCGACAGCGGCAGGAGCTGTGCGACGTGGTGCTGCGCTTGGAGGACCAGGCGTTCCGCGCCCACAAGGTGGTGCTGGCGGGGTGCTCGCCGTACCTGCGCGCCATGTTCACCAACGGGATGAAGGAGACGGCCAAGAACCACGTGGAGATCCACGGCGTGGACCCGGTTGCGATGGAGATCATTCTGACGTTCATGTACACAGGTGAGTGAGTAAAATCTGTTGCAAGCCAATGCGGCCCATCTCCGGCGTTTATCTCCGGTTTCCTTGGCATGAAATGATAGAGAATATTTCTATTCCCCCTGGATGGGATGCCAGTCCATCGCAGGTTACTCCCCAGCTAATGCAATACCCATTTGTACTCCTGGGTGGAGAAAACGAATGTGGGTGAAGTGGCTTGCCCAAGGACACAAAATATCGCCAGCAGCTGGATTCGAACCCCTGACCCTCTGATCTTGAGTCGCAAGCCCTAACCACTAGGCCACACAAAATGTGTCTTGTGGGCAAGTGGCGGTTCTGGAAGCTAAAGGAACCGCTGGTCAGAATGGTCAACTAAGCAAATCCAACTTTATGAAAGGAAGCGTAAATTGTCTGTAACAGAGCCAATGAACCATGATACCTAGTTAATAATTCAGAGAAATGATCCACAACTCCTAGTCTGTAATCTCTTTGACCGTTACTACCGGTAGGTGATGTGTGGGTATAGATTTGAAAAATACATTTTAAAGTTTATTTACTGAGTTCTTACAAGTTCTGTTACAAACATTACATAACGCTGGATTTGCCAAACTATATTCTTACCAATTAAGTGATTTTCTGTATAAATTTTGAATAAATTTGAGATACCGGTACATCTCATTATACCAGTTTGTGCATTATACCAGTACACTGTTTAAAACATTGAGATTCACTCTTGCAGCCCAATCTTTTCAGAGCCATGACTGTCTCACAGAAGAGATATTTTTTTTCCATGGTGTACCCGCAAGCATATTTCATTAGTGTTCATTAATGATTGTCACTCCCTCCCCTCGTAAAAAGAAGAGCTGTTAAACAATAAAGTCTTGCAATTAATATTACACGGAAAAACAATTCATAACATATTAAACCCCTCCATATGGTACATGAATGTACACGTATGTACCGGTACCGCCAAATGATTAAAAAGTACTACACAGTGTGTAGACAATGGAATCAGTTGTTTACAAAAGATTAAAGGGAATATACATCATTTGCTTTTGCTGTAATTTTCAGAAATGGATGGATTTGGGGGTTAGCATTTTAAAGCAAATATTATTACACTAACGTGTTTAAAGTTTTGGGTTTGTAGATGCTGGAATAACCAAGAAAAACAATCATGTTCTTGTAGTCTGGTTCCCTGACCCAATTTAAGATGAAACAAGTAATTTATAGACATCAGGGAATTTGTAAGGTCAGGGAACGAGTCGAGCTGGCTTGTACCATTCACAGGTGTGTAATCGATTGCAAAGAAAATGCGGACTAACAAAATATGGTAAATTGGGAGTAGTATTTGAAAAAAGCCATTTTTTTTTCCAACGCTGGTCAGCTGACCAGTGTTGAAAATTGATACAAAAATACCACTTTTCTTGAAAATGTAAGCACACCAGGTGCCATGATTTTTCAGGATGCTTTAGACTATCATTCACTTACAGTCCAGTAAGGTACATGTATGTCGACCGTGATAATTTGATAGGTTTGTTTCTTGATGTTTGCAAATGTATATTCCCTTTAAGTTGGACTGTCCAAGCCTTCCTCAGAGTTGTAATAAAAACACGTCAATTGTCAATCAAACAGGGCTGCACCACTTTCTATGTGCTTAGAAAACGCTTGTCTAGAGTGTTTTGAACAAAAACACCATGACATTTACTTAGTTCAGTTTGGAGCCGTTGCTACGGCAAAAGTATTGATCTAGAACTGGGGTGTTTACATGCACAAATGAAAAAAAAATTGCATTGAACTTGGGAATGAATTCTTGAATGAATTTTTTTTTTGTGTGGCTGTCTTGGTGTGTGTTCAGGCTTCATCGAGATCAACGTGGAGAACGTGCAGATCGTGCTAGCCGGTGCCAGCATGTTGTCTATGAGCAGCCTGCGCAACGTGTGCTGCACGTTCCTGCAGTCACAGCTGGATGCCAGTAATTGCCTCGGTAGGTGCAGAGTGTATCCAAATTTGGTGTGTTTTTTGTGGGTGTGTTACATCAATGTTACCCTAAAAACATGGGGTATAGGCACTGTAGATTGAATAGGCTATAAAATTATGGACACTTAGGCACTGTTTTAGTGGTGTGGTATGATCAAAATTGTGCTCCTACAGAAGTCAATTTGATGTTCTTTTCATGTAAGTCCTGAAAGGTAGGGTAGATGATATATATGTCATTTGTGCATTGTTTTGTTTGAAGTGAAAAACGTGCTCAAAATCTCAAGACGGACGCTGAACAACTAACCTGATGAAATTTCAGCTCAGTGAATGCTGTATATTCTGAGAAACCAATATTCTAGATTCTCAAGTTCAGTTCAAAAGTTGCCGAATCATGTTTTGAATTGCGCCCGAAATCAGCGCCCGGGACACATTCTCATTCAGCCGATTGCAGCTACGCGATGTCACAAATAATACAACCACCGTGCGCATGTGCGTGTCACGTCAACGCTTGCGTGCACCCATTCACAGGTTTGCCCAATTACAAACCAACAGCTAACGGAAATTTCAAAAAATGCTACACTCGACGCATCTTTGGAAATGACCTTCTTTTATTGTTTTCTTCAAAATGACTGCATGCCAGAAAGAATAATTTCACAGGGAGTTTGTTGCATTCCCATCTTTAAACTAAGTAAGTTTTTTTTAAACAATAATTTGGCCAGTTACTTTTTGGATGGCTGCAAATGATCTACATGTACCTTTAAAGTGACAAAGTTACAAGATGTCTAAAGTTGACAATTTTTCCTGGCTAGATGTCATCAAAATCCAAGATACATGACCCCAACGACAACATTTGTTGGAGGATTTTGCGGTTCATGATTGAATATTCAAATATTCGGCATATTCAAATATTAAAATATTCGGTTTATTTGGCACAGCCCTGGGTACACCTTTATCGTTCCCCTTTTTTTTTCCTTCAGGGATCCACTCCTTTGCTGACATGTACTCCTGCACGGACCTGGAGAACACGTCCCGTCGCTTCATCTACCAACACTTCCGAGAGGTGATCAGGTCGGAGGAGTTCTTCGTCCTGGCTGAGCAGGACGTGGTGGCGCTGCTAAAGAGCGACCAGCTACAGGTGGATGGAGAGGAGGAGGTTGGTACTTCATGAATATTCATTAACCCTAACTCCCTAGCACGGGAGTGGATGGAGAGATGGATGGAGGTTGGTACTTCATGAATATTCATTAACCCTAACTCCCTAGCACGGGAGTGGATGGAGAGGAGGAGGTTGGTACTTCATGAATATTCATTAACCCTAACTCTCTAGCACAGGAGTGGATGGAGAGGAGGAGGGTTGGTACTTCATGAATATTCAATAGCCTTCACTCACTAGCATGGGAGTGGATGGAGGTTGGTACTTCATGAATATTCATTAACCCTAACTCTCTAACACGGGAGTGGATGAGGTTGGTACTTAATATTCATTAACCCTAACTCCCTAGCATGATTTACTAGGAACCATATATCCGTCCTGGCATATTCCAACACCATATGGGAAACTGCACATGCATATTTCTGACTTTGATTCTGGAGATGTGCCAACCCAATGTAAAAGACTGTCAGTTCAGGGGTACTGTACCCATCCTGACAGATTCCAACAAAACATTCCCTTGGGGTTTGATGGGTTGAGTTCTGTAAGGGATAACCTCCTGCTGTCGGTCAAAAATAAATCCGTTCTCTTCCCCTGCCATGCCTTTATACACAGGCTAGTTACCAACAGTCAAATCAGGGTTCTTGTATTTGTGACTATTAAACTCCATCAACAGACAAAAGCAAGTAACTGGTAGGTACAGCTGGCTTATCAATCACCTACAGTCAAGGCAAAGCTGTATCAAGGTACACGAACAGTCACAGCCAGTCAATCCTGCTTTATGTAGGGTGGGAACTCTTAATTGTTAAATACCGGGTACAGTCTCTTGATTGATTTTGACTTCTTGGATTGCTTTGTTGAATTTGCCAGCCAGAGAGGGAGGGCTAATCCTCCCAAATCAACCTCTGTGTAGAAGTCTCAAGGCACGTACTTGTACTAAAATTGCTAGCTGTTGTGCACTAGTTGCCTTCTTTCAAGATGAATTTTGACTTCTTAGGATCAATGTGATTAATCTCAATGTTGGTGACTAGCCCGTGTTTAAAGGCATGACAGGGGAAGAGGGTATGAATTTTTGACTGGCTGAGACTGTTCAAGCAGAACAGGGGTAAATGTCAAAGTTTCGTCTCAAATTTCCTTTTGCAGGTGTACGAGGCTGCCGTCTCCTGGCTGAGCTACGACCTGCAGAACCGCAGTCGCTGCTGCTGCACCGTGCTCCAACACATCCGCCTGGCGCTTCTCGACAAGGACTACCTCCTCCAGCGAGTCCACCAATCGGAACTCATCAACCGCTGCTCCAAGTGCCGGGACCGGCTCGCCAACGCGCTGCGCATCCGCAACGACAACCAGGCGCTGGCGCTCATCGGTAGCCGGTCCCAGCCCCAGAGTATCTATGTGGTCGGGGGACGGAACAGCGTGGACTGTCAGTTGAGCAGCTGTGAGCGGTACGACGTGTCGCGGGACCGGTGGGTGCCACAGGTGAGTTGGTCTGTCTGTCTGTGAAGCACAGAAATTTATTAAGCACTAAAAGTATTTGCTAAATAAAAAAAAGGTTACCATCCAAAAAGTCATAAGATGTGTGTACATGACTTGAGACTGGTTCTCCGCTGATTTTTGCTTTGCACATAAATCTGCTAAGCACAGAAAATATTTGCTTAGTAAAAATAGGTTACCAGCCAAAAAGTCATGAGATGTGTACATGACTTGTGACTGGTACTCCGCTGATTTTTGCTTTGCACAGAAATCTGCTAAGCACAGAAAGAATTTGCTTAGTAAAAACCGGGCACCAGCCAAAAAGTTGTTAGATGTGTACATGACTTGTGACTGGTACTCCGCTGATTTTTGCTTAGCACAGAAATTTGCTAAGCACAGAAAATATTTGCTTAGCAAAAACAGGTTACCAGCCAAAAAGTCATTTGATGTATACATGACTTGTGACTGGTATTCTGCTGATTTTTGCGTAACACAGAAATTTGCTAAGCGCAGAAAATATTTGCATAGCAAAAAATGGTTATCAGCCAAAATGTCATGCAATGTGTTATGTTTGTGACTGGTACTCATCTGATTTTTGCTTAGCACATTTATTTTTTGCTTAGCAGATAATTTAATAAATCTTCTCTCTTTCCGCATTTCAGGAGAGCATGTCCATATCCCGGACGGCCGTGGGCGCGGCCACGGTGAACGGCCTCCTGTACGCGGTGGGCGGGGAATGTGCCTTCAGCGGTAGCCGTGACGACCAGACCATGTATTTAGGCCAGGTGGAGTGCTACGACCCGCTTCTCAAGCGTTGGAGCCCGCGCTCCAACCTCAACGTGCCGCGGTCCTTCATGGCGCTAGCCAGCCTGGGCGGTCACCTTTATGCCTTAGGTTCGTATCGATGAAATAGGGTTCTTCAACCCCAAAAGAACTAGGGGTGTGCGTCGGAACCGGGTACCGGAGTCGACCGCTGATGTCAGTTACCGATTCCAGATTATGAGATTGGTTACTTGTACTAAATTTTACAGATAATACATAGCAACTTCTAAGACCAAAAAAAAAATATTTTGAATGCCATTTGTCAGAATTTTCAAACTGAAAACCGGGCTACATGGAAAACCAAACTAAATTTCACGCTTATGTGCATTTTAAGGCACGACAGATGACGCTTGTGACAGTTGCACTTTAAACAGCAAAACTATAGTTATTCCAACACTGAAATGACAATCTGATCGTCCAGTTATCATGAATTATTAACCAATCAATGAATATTTCCAGCGATCATTAAACTCTGTTAGCACAGACTGTTTTATAGCTAAGCTAAAAAATCGAACAGGAGTTGCATTTTTGTTACACTATGTCAAACCATAGTTTTGATCAAACTCAAGTGATCTGCAGTGCAGGCCAGATGAAAAAAACAAACAACAACGGTGTTTTGACCTTTGCTTTTCCAACTTCCTATTTTAAAGGGAATGTACATTATTGGCTTTTGCTGTATTTTTCCGAAATGAGCTATTTGAGGGGTTAGTATAATGGATCAAATGTTGTTACACTGACATGTTTGAAGTTTTGTGTTCGAAAATGCTGGAAAACCAAGAAAAACAAAACTGTTCAAGTAGTCTGGTTCCCTGACTCCACTACATATAATGGATTAATTTACAGATGCCGGAAAATTGTAAGGTAAGGGTACCAGTCTAGCTGGCCTGCACCGGTTCATGAACATGTAACCAATAGCAAACACAATTTGGACTAAATTAATGGTAAATTTGGAGCAGTAGTTAAAAATAGTTAGGTTTTTCCAACGGTGGTCGACCGACCACCGCTGGAAATTTTTACAAAAATACCATTTTCTTGAAAATGACTTCACACCAGGTGCCATAATTTTACAGGATGCTTTAGACTGTCATTTACCAACATCCTATTAAGGTATTTCGTAAAAACTTGGTAGTTTTATTTTTCGATGTTTGCAAATGTTGTATATTCCCTTTAAGTATAAATACTTCCTATTTATCATTTTTCTTTATCATGATATTTGTTCTCGTCCCGCAGGAGGAGAGAATGCCAGCAGCAGCTACAACGTAGTAGAGCGATACAGCTCCATCACAGACGACTGGAACTTTATGCCTAACATGAAGCAGAAACGATCGGGCTGTGGGGTGGCAGTGTGCGACGGCAAAGTCTACGTCGCTGGTATGTGTCGGGGAGTCGGGGAGTCAGACAGTCAATCACATAACGGTTCTATTTGTCGGTAAATAATGAAAGGTTTGCGGAAACACCATGTGCGAATAACTTCTCAACTAAGAGAATGGTTCTGAAAAGAACCAGAGGTATAAACTCGACGTTCCGGTCAGTATGCTCTGACCGTCTTCAGGAGAGTGCCTAAACTCTAAGAAAGTGAATACTTTAAGTGGCAAAAGGCGAAGTCAATGAAGTGTGAAGTTGCATCCTGTGAGGATGCCAAGTAGACAGGATCCTAGAACAAGCTAGGTGCCCACTGAAGTGGAACAGTAGGGTTGCAGTGTGTTGTAGAGGGAGGACCTAGGGTATAGGAGACCCATCAGTCTAAGGTGGTAGCTAGGGACCTAGGGTATAGGAGACCCATCAGTCTGGAGAAGTGGGAGCCAGACGTTTAGGCACTCTCCTGAAGACGGTCAGAGCATACTGACCGGAACGTCGAGTTTATACCTCTGGTTCTTTTCAGAACCATTCTCTTAGTTGAGAAATTATTCGCACATGGTGTTTCCGCAAACCTTTCATTATTTAGTATCTCCACCATGCAAAGCCTTAAATCTTACCTATTTGTCGGTGTTTGGTGATTTACAAAGGATTATTACAAGTTGTTGTATCTTTGCTCTAGGTGGATATGACAAGAGCTATCACACGGATCGGGCCAGTGTAGAATGCTTCGATCCCGAGACCGAAGAGTGGACGTTTGTAGCCGAGATGGAGAAAGCTCGATCCGGTCTGGCGTTGGTGGCCATGGATCACTACATCTATGCCTTTGGTGGCCGGCTGCGTCACACGGACCAGTATTTCAATATAGCTGAGAGGTGGGTTACCAGGGAAACTTGAGGATTTCAGACATAAAAGCTTCTAGTCAAGTGAAAGACTTTTAAGCCCTACCACTACAACCCTTCAAAATCCAACTGCATGTTTAATTGGAATCTGTTGGAGTGAGTACTGCACTAGTAAACTGATTATGCTTTACATGGGGTCAGGCATACCACCAATAATCAGAGTCCAACAGTTTGGGTGTAGAGTTACCATATGGTGTTGGATTTTGCAAGAGTGAGGAAGGTTCCTAGTAAATCACTCAAGGGGTTAGGGTTGTTCATTCCCTAATGCTTATGATTGACGTTTGGATTTGACTTGTGATTGACTTGTTTATGATACTGGAATGTACTCCTCTTTACTAAAAGATGACAAGAACCACAAATTAATCTCATGTACAAATCTAACCTGGACATCAAGGGGGAAGTGTGGCCTAGTGGTAAGGGTTTTGTGACTCCTGATCAGAGGGTCAGGGGTTCGAATCCAGCTGCTGGCCATATGTTGTGTCCTTGAGCAAGCCACTTCACCCCACTTGCCTCTCTCCACCCAGGAGTATAAATGGGTACCAGCATTAGCTGGGGAGTAACCTGCGATGGACTATCATCCAATCCAGCGGGAATAGAAATATTCTCAGTTGTTTCATGTCACAGAATTCTGCTGCTTGTCATATGTTGTGTCCTTGGGCAAGCCAATTCACCCCAACTTGCCTCTCTCCACCCAGGAGTATAAATGGGTACCAGCATTAGCTGGGGAGTAACCTGCAATGGACCGGCATCCCATCCAGGGGGAATAGAAATACTCTCGGTCGTTTCATGCTAAGGAAACCGGATATAAACACCGGCCTGATCCCACACGCTCAGTTTGAACATTTCTATTTGTAAGTTCCGGACAGCAGCTCAATGAATCATCATGTCTCTCTGTTGCGTTAGTTAGTTCGTTAGTTAGTTAGTTAGTTAGTTAGTAACAAACGTTTCACGGAGCCGCAGCGAAATGGAAGGCAATAATCCAGGAGACATTAGCCGCTTGCCTGCTGCATAGCAGCTCTCGACATGTCATTCACTGAAAACTGCCGTACACAACATTGGTTAGTAACAAACGTCCCACGCAGCCGCAGCTCAATAAAAGGCGATAATCCGGGGGACATTAACCGCTTGCCTGCAGCTGTGGAGATGTCATTCACTGAAAACTGCTGTACATATTCCCCGCAAAGTGCAACCCAATTTCGTTGGGAGTCCGCAGCTTCTGAGATCAAATCGAGCTTGTTTTCTTTTCTTTTTTTGTGGCCAGGTACAACACACAAACACACCAGTGGTCTTCCATCCGTTCCCTCCAGACACCCCGTGCCTGGCCCGCGGTGGCCATCTTCGACAACAAGATCTACGTCATGGGGGGCTTCGACGGCACCAATCGGCTGCGCGGCGTGGAGATCTACGATCCGTACACGGACACGTGGACGGTGGCGAGCAACATGAACGTCGCGCGGGCCGGCTGTGGGGCTGCCGTGGTCTGATAAAACTACAGTAATATCATATATTATGAAATGAAACAAATTGCATAATGGAAACTTTTTAAAAAATGGGAACTTTTGATTTTTGGTTGTGGAAAAGACTGTTAGGTGAAAGTAGATATCAAACCAAAAAAACAACCTTTTTTTGGTTATGGCACAGACTTGGAAATGTTGTAGGATATGTTATTTTAAGCATCGGGAAAAAAAAGGGAAAATTTTAGTCATACAATTTTTTTTTCTCAGAAATCACGGAGTTGTAATACTACACGGAACCAATATGTTCTTTGTTTGTCATTATACAGTATGATCTACAGATCATTGTATAGTCACTAATATTGGACTGGGGTATAGAGGTTTTGTATCTCACAGTTTTCTTTCAAATACGCATTTAAACAATCCTCCAAAATCTTGCCACATTTCAGTGTACAATAACAATTCAAAACAATGTAGTGAGTCAAAAATTGTTGGTTCGTGATAAAGATACGGTAGTTAGGCTTGTAGAATTGAATATTTTTTTCTAAATTTTTTCAACTTACCAGTTGAAATGCACAAAGAAAAAAAATTGATTGTTAGTGATTATTACTGCATTCAAATGTTTGGCAGCCAGGCTAGCAGAGAGGTTTTTCCAGGCTAAACTCTGATAGTCTAAATAGTGAACGTTAACCTGGCTACCATACTAAACACCGCCAAAAAAAGAAGAAGAAAGTCCACCCTCATTGGAGGGGTCATAATTTCGAATCTGATCGTCTTATGATGACGTCATTTATATAGACCTTTGGGGAATGTTGTTAGCTACATTTTGATACCCGTTGACTACCAAAGACTGTAAATCGTCCAACATTGACAACGGCTTATGAAAAAAGATGCGGTTTTTTTGTGAAGGTGCAAATTTAGAGAGTACGCGATTGGAAATTGCTGCGTGACAACGTTACACTGCCTGAAACAAACGGCAGGGAATACCAATTTCACAGTGCTTGCATGCATGGGAACACGCGAAATTGAATTACCCGCGCTTTGTTCGAGCACTGTGCAGTCGATAGGGACCACTTAGTGCGTCTGTGTTTGTATCTAACAACTTCTCCTCGCGTATTCTTTAAATTTGCAACTTTTCCAGCTGTATCACTTTTCATAAACCGTTGTCAATCTTGGACGATTTACAGTCTGTGGTAGTAAACGGGGTATTAAAATATAGCTAACAAAATTCCCCAAAGGTCTATATAACTGATGTCATCATAAGATGATCAGATTGAAAATTATGACCCTCCAAAGAGTGTGGACTTCCTTTTTTGTGGTGATTATTTAAATACATGTACGAGACCCTATAGGAATGGCAGACCAGTTTGATATTGTACTTCCATTTCAAGTGCCTTTGATATTTCAAAAATATTCCCCACTTTTCCCAAGGTAATAGTTCTGATATATCCCCTTCCCCAGACCTGTATCTAACAGTATTACACAGTTTTCATAATTTTGGTCTCTTTGGAACAAAAAAATTGTCGTGTACATAGTGAAAATTGTTCAGGCCTTGGTGAAAATTACAAGAGTTGTAACATTTTTTGGAATTGTAACAAATACTGAATGTTTTATTTTTTTGGTGAAGCTAAAATATAATTAGCCTTGAAAAAAGCTGCCGTGCATTAGTTAAAAATACTGCAAGTCTAACTTGCGCGATCCCCCTGGCGTCCTGCCAGTTTGTATACATGTACAGGCGGCCTTGATGATTGTCCACCTGTCTGGTACCACTTCTCAGTTGTATGGGGAGTTTGGGTTGAATGGAGAGTTTCGGTGAGACACCGGATTAACATATGTTAGAGTCATTAGTATCTCTCCAGAGACCTCGTAAATGTCCATATTGGAAAGGATTTTTTGGGGGGCATCAGTCAACAGATATCTACTGGACCGTTGCAGTGTGCGCGAACCAGTAATCATGGTAGCACCGAGTTGATCTCGAGTGACGTCACAACTACGCCAGCGAATACCTTTGAAATTATTCACATAATTTACCTACATCGGAAATTCTGTTTAAGCGCCTTTGACTTCAAAGAATTCAAAACTAGAATATTCTACATGTATCTTACGCCATCTAGTGTCTCAATTAGGATTTCCATTCAAATTGTCTCTCCTCATTTTCTGAGATTTACTTGCCCCGAAAATTAATTTATTGAGATCATTTCAGTGATTGATATTTACAACCATGTGTATACAAAAGACTTTCAAAATTTTTGCCATGATTTCCAGACTATTTTTCCATGAATGAGTTAAGGCAATTAAATCTATTTCATCATGGTTTGGTTGAATTTTAGATTTTACGATTTCTGGGAAAATTTTGGGGTTGAAGAGGTCCTAGTTCATTTCTAGTCAAAATTGGTGGCGAAAAGTCATTTTTTTTAGGATTTGGGTTTTCGAATCACGACTTACTCAGTTGTTTATGCTGTAATAATTATTGCACAAAATTAACGAAAGATGAACATTGAACAAGATTGTCTAATTTGGAGACCTTGTATTCTAGGCTGGATGGCTCAGTTGGTAGAGCACTGGAATGGGAATGCAGAAGTCGCAGGTTCGAACCCCTCCAGTCAATTTCTTAGTTGAAGCCAAATCTTTTAGCCAAATTTAGACCAGCTGTATAAAATCCCACTATTTCAAGCTATTTCTCTCCGCGTAGCAATTTTTTAGAATGAAACATCCGATCTGTGTACTGGTGCTGTTTTCTTTACTTCTTCTTGAAGGCTGCTTTTAATTTTGGAAAAAAATGAATCTTTTTGAGCTAAACATGTTTCGGTGCAAATGAAGTTACCCTTTGTGGTTTGGGATGAGGCCAAGTGAAAAAAATAAAATGGCTTCTCGTCTCCGCCTGCTTCCTTTTCCCTGCCCACTTTTTTTTTTAGTTCATACATTTGCAATATATTTTGCAAATATATTGTCAAAATATATAGTTTTTCTTTTTTCCAACAAACAATGATCATCAAAAGAGTCGGGATGATGGAAGAATCCATTCGCCATCTTGGAAATTCCGCCATCTTGGAAAAAAAAACCACTTCATTTTTTCCAAAAGCTCAGACGAGAAACTATTTTATTTTTTTAATCGGCCTAATATAATATGTTGTATAAATGTACAATGCGTAACTTAGAATTATTGGAGCACTAGGAACAATTCTTGGTATTTTTTTTTTTCTGCAAAAGCTGAAATGAATTTAAAATTTAAAAATCCTGCGCTTTTTATTTTCTAAAAAATAATAAATTTTTCTGTATGCAAAGTGGTGATGGGTAATGTGATATTGAAAGCTTTGTATATATTAATTTCTGGTTGAAAAAGAAAATTATCTGCACGCTTGAAGTCTTTTATTTTTATGTAAAAAAAAAACGAAAGAGGATAAATAAAGGTGTATTTAGGTGTTCAAATCACAGCATATTTTGTATGTACGAACATATTCTTTCAAACACATCTTGACCGCGGGTACCACACAACAAACCGTACAAATCAAACATGCCATCATTTTAACATTCAAAGGCTGCGTTACGTTTACTTGAACAATCAACCAAATAATCAATTGAATTTAAATTATTAGTGCACAACATAAAATCATTTTTTTCATTCATGACATTCTTTGGTTAGTTACGATAAAGCTCAAGTTTTGCAACACTGCAGGTAAAACACAGGGGGAAAATATACCACTCTTTAAAGTTTAAACAAACAAAATAATCATAACATGTACAAAACTGCTATATATATGATACATACATGTGATAATTTCAAAGCTTTATTTTATTACCCATTGAGTTACATGTAGATACAACATTAACAAATACCCCCCCCAAAAAAAAATATTATGAAATGCTTCCCTTAACTGTGAGAGAATAATAGTCTCAAGCATCCTGTAAAATCATGGCACCTGATGTGCTGCCATTTTCAAGAAAACTTTTGTATCAATTTCCAACGATGGTCCCCTGACCATCATTAGAAATTTTTTTTAATAAAATACTGCCCTCAATTTACCAAATCTAGTTAGTCCAGATTTTGTTTGCAATAGGTTGCACATATATGAACATGTGTAAGCCAGCTAGTCTGGTTCCCCGACCGCACAATTCCCTGATGTCTATAATTTGCTCCATATCACCAGAAGAAGGGTCAGAGAACCAGACTACAAGAACAGCATTTTATTTCTTGGTTTTTCCAGCATCTATGGACACAAAACTTTAAACAGGTCAGTGTAACAATATTTACTATAAAATGCTAACCTTGGTTTTTCCAGCATCTATGAACACAAAACAGGGGGTGTAACAATATTTGGTATGAAATACTAACCCCCAAATCCATCCATTTCTGAAAATTACAATAAGACCAAAATAATGTTGCATATTACCTAATGTATCAGAATCTCCTAGAACAGTACATGTTAATGTCAGCTGAAAGTTCATGAAAGTGGTTCTGCTTATATGTTATCAGAAAGCTTTACAACTTGTTCCTTGCATATTTCACAAATTAAGAAATAAAGTGTGATTTTGCAGGCATTCATGTATACAAAAACAACCCAAAATATGAAAGTGGCTTTTCCTTAATTGAGGTACATATGGCTAGGTCATTCCAACATGGCTTACCGGCATGGCAACGTACAAAATATAATATTACAAGAAGCAGGAGACGGTTGCTACAGCAACAATTCTGCCACCTCAGCTAGCAAGGGCCAATTTCATAGCTTACGCTCACCATTTTGTGCTAACCCTGTAAGCACACGATGCTTAGTTACGAGATGTACGCATGCACATAAGCACAAATTCCTCACTAATCTGCGAAATACACTTAATTAGCACACAGAAAATTAGCAGAAAATCTTGCGCTTAGCAATGACATAAATCAGCCCCAGTTAAATATGTGTGTGAATAATGAACGATTTTCATCTGAACAAAATCTCGACTCAAAACTAAACACTTTGATTTAGTGCACCACATATATAAACAATTAGTAAATCACATCTAATATACTGCTGAAAGCGCTTTACACGAATGAAAAAATAGCTATTGATATGCTTTGTACAATTATATTTATATTGATATAATTTTTCTTATCGTTTACAATCAAGGAATAATTATAAAGTCAACTTTGCAAAATTTTTCTCTCTATATCTTCTGTGAATATACTGAAATGGTGTTTAAATGCTCGATGCCATTATACATGTACCAGCTTGCGAATTACACAAAAACTTTGATATATACCATAATTTTGTTTGTCCCACAAGTGGAGACTTGTATTTGCATTGTTGGTTGCAGTGCCACACAAAGTTTTAAATAAGTTGTTTTCACGGCGGGTTCTTTCGAACAGAGTCCTATAAACTCGGACAACACTCAGGCATTATACTTGATTCCTGCTACGGGCTCCGTGCACAAGTACCCCCTCAACGGTAAGCAAGGGAGAGTTGGGGGGGACCACTGGGAGGGACATTCGAACGCACTGCTGCTGTCCGACGCTCACACGAAGACACTATGGCTTGCGCATTTTCAGAATAATAAAAATAATGCGTATTCATATAGTGCACGTACCCACTAGTATAAGCCTTTTCGGAGTTCCAACTGCACATTCGTAACCTGTGACAATGCGCATTGTTTGTCTCAAATGGCCTTTGACATCATCGCGCCACTGACTTTACAAAAAGGCTGTTTGTGCATTGTGGGTACTGTCAAAGGGCAGTTGAGACAAACAATGTGCGTTGTCACAGGTTACGAATGCGCGCAGTTGGAACTCCGAAAAGGCTTATTGGTGCTCAAGGCGCTACATCATTATTACCCTGCTCATTGGGCCAATGAAACATTCCAAAGACAATCTCAGCTCCCTAGGGAGTACATACATGTACGTCTCGATGCTACCATTTCGGCGCAAAGCAGTGAAACTCAACCACAATAACCATCTCTACCCTCACAGGTACCCATTCCTGGGTGGGGAGAAGCAATGAGTGACAAAGTGCCTTGCCCAAGGGCACACGCACCATAGCCGCAGGCTGGATTGAACCCACAACCTGCAGAATTACCACGAATTCAACGCTCCAGACCACGAGGCCACGGAACTTCACAGTAATCGTGCGTACTTAGAGCCATCTACACGCGCAAACCACTACGCGTACACGGCTTGTCCCTCCCGTGGGGGTGCTCCCGAAAACGGTCACAAAACTTCATCTGCTGTTTATGCACGGAGTCAATACGTAAGCATGCTTTTCAGACGTGCACTTTGAGTCGACTAAAACACTTTTCAATTCACATTTACATTAAGCACTACATTACTTTCATCTACACTACATTTAAGGAAGGGGGGGAATGAACTGCAAGAAATCGAAATTTTTGCACTTATAATTTTTGAAAACCTGGTTATTGTATAATTCACCAGACGTTATATTGTAATGTAACAAGGATTATTATTTCATGTATTTATTTCTTCATTTATTTGTTTCGGTTGGGGGGGGGAGGGGTACTATAACGACATACTGGAAACATTTAATCACAGCGTAAGCTTGTACCTGTGCGTTCTCACAACTTGACCAACAAATAAATAATAAAAATAATAAAATAAATAATAGAAACAAAATTGCCTCATACATGGAATGTTGACGCCAAAATGGACCAGCCATTAGCAAATCTGAATTTAATAGCAACTCAATAAATAGTGGTGTTGACTAACTTATTTGAGAGTGTTTTCTTTTTCTCATAAACTTCAAGTCTTTTTGAAAATGGTAACATAATTGTGCGTGACATGAAAGGAAAGTGCAAATGAATATTTTGCTCGAAATACCATTTTTAGTTAATATAAATAATTCTAATTAAGAATTGATCAATTTTCATCATTATCCCACCTCGACTTTTCTTCGTATTTATCCACATGCTCTTCGCATAATCAAACTGGTTTACATATCTCGCATTTCAAATAAGTTGCCAAAAAATTCACTGATTTATTAATCTTTCATGCAAAATATATATTTAATAAATTTTTGGGCTCACGAAGTATGATTCTTTTTTTTTTCATACAGAGTATAATTTCTTGCAAAATTAATATTAAAATATAAATGCAGAGTAAATATACATGTACATGTAGTTCATGTACTCGCTGCACTATAAAAAGTTCCTTTAAGGAACTTTTGAATTTGATAGGAAATTGGGTTTGAACACATTTGTTTTACATAGTTTAGAAACACATCAGACATCTTTGTACTCTGATTGGTCAATTGTTGTCACATGACAATGCTTACATGGCTTAACCCTCATTGCATTCTAATACAAATTTTGAATAGTTGAATTTTTTTTGACACTGTACCACTAATGCATACTTTATATTCATTTGTTTAGATCTGAGAAACAGATGTATATTCTGATTGGTCTAATTTTATCCCGACATGTGATCACATGACAAATTATCATAACCGTAACTCCTGATAACACGGATATCGTGTGAAGTAATAGAGAATACAGACTTATTAATCCTAACCTCGTGCATTTTTAACTATATATGGCCTTTCTACAATGTACGGTATATCCTCCAAAATCCACCACTGTGTAGGAACCCAATGGCATACTCTTTATCCACCACTGTGTAGGAACCCAATGGCATACTCTTTATACCTACCAAGTTTCAAGGAGCATTAAGCCCCATGTAAATTAATAGTAGCTGGGCTCTATATTCCTCAATCCTACAAAATCTTCCACTGTTCAGGAACCTATATTGGCACACTCTTTGCACCTACTAAGTTTCAAGTTTCATTTAAAGTAATAGTGGTTAGGCTGTATAGCTTCCTCAATCCTATAAAATCTAAAAAGCTCCTGGTGGGTTTTAAAGGATTTGGAAGGTTAGGGTTATAATTTCTATTAATAAAAGCTTACTCCAGTCGTTGTTTCCATGCGTGTACCTCTGTTTAAGAATTGGAGTCTTCAGCGCAGTCTAGTCTGGTGGAATTGGGACATGTGGGATGTCAATTAGGGTCGCAGCCCGCGGTTTCATATCCGGAATGTCTCTGTCTATTCTGTGAATTAAGAGAAAACAATAAGGACGTCTTTATTTCATGTTTGTGACACTGTGTACTGCAAGACCTTTATTTCTTCAGTAACACTAAAGTGCAGGAGCCTAGTGGTTAGGGTTCGTAACTCCTGATCAGAGGGTCAGGGGTTCAAATCCAGCTGCTGGCCATATGTTGTGTCCTTGGGCAAGCCACTTCACCCCCACTTGCCTCTCTCCACCCAGGAGTACAAATGGGTACCAGCATTAGCTGGGGAGTAACCTGCGATGGACTAGCATCCCATCCAGGGGGAATAGAAATATTCTCAGTCGTTTCATGCTACTGAAACTGGAGATAAATGCCGGCCTGATGGGCCACATTGGCTCGTGGCAGACTTTACTGCAAGATCTTTCTTCAGTTACATGAAGTTGCAAGTCTGAAGGTGTTGACCTGCAATTTTTTACATCTGGTGCAATGGTACGTGGGTTCAAACCAGTGATGTAGTGCGTTGATGCTCAGCCTTGGCCATGGGGCTGCCTTAACGCTGGATTTTAGGGCCTTGGCCTTGAGGGTAAGCCTTGGTCTTAGCCTAAAGGCCTGAGAGTCAAAACCTTGGCCTTGAGGGTCAAAGCCTTGGCCTTGGATGACAGAGCCTTTGCTCTGGCCAACACTGGTTCAAGCTCTGATAGAGAACATGGTGATTTTCTCCTTAAGCAGGGCACTTTACTACAATTGCCTCTCTCCACCCAGGAGTACAAATGGGCACCTGTGAGGGTAGAGACCAGATTGCGCTGATCTCGAGCTGCTGCAGCGAAACTGGTCTCATGGCCTGATGAACGGGGGTAATAACTGTGAAGCGCTTTGAAACTTTGGTACAAAGTGTCATATAAACTTGTACCTTCACACGAGCATACCAATGTGGCTGAATACGAAGTACCGGCTCGAAGTATTCCAATGAATGTAAACTGTCTTGCCCAAGAACACAAGCACCATACCATTGTTAACTTACCCACTGTAAAGCTGATGGCTGTACTCCAGGTATTGGCGGTGCATATGGAACTGCCGCTGGCGCTGTCGCTCGTAGCGTCGGTTCTTGTACTCGCGGCAGGCGGCGTACGTCGCGTAAGCCGGGCCCAGCGACACCAGCAGAACGCATCCCACTCCAACAGCTAGCGTGATGCACACTGGCGCCGCGGCAACCTTGCATCCTATAATAGTTCAGAAAACACTGCAAGTTAAACTTGCGCGATCCCCCTGGCATGCTGGCAGTATTTATACAGTCAGTTAGTAAGCACACTTTTCGGCGTCCCTAACCAAAATCAACAATGACCTCATTTGACCCCTAGATGATCTTTGACCTGAAATGTCTCAAGTCATGTCCCCCTACCTAAAGATTGTCACCAAGTTTGGTGAGAGTGAAGTCTGACTTTTCTTATGACAGCACTTTTCAGTTTACCTAACCAAAAACAACAATGACCTCATTTGACCCCTAGACGACCTTTGACCTTTAACCTAACCAAATTCAGCTTATAAAGCCAAATTCTTACCAAATAGGGCGCCTCGAATCAGCTTTCGCTTGACCGGCTTGTTGGGCAGCAAGCGGTACTTGCAGCCGAACACGCTAAAGGCCGAGTAGTGGTTGCCAAAGAATTTGAAGTAGTGGAAGCGCTCTCCGCAGCGGTAGCAGAAGGAGGTGCGGCACTGACTGCAGGTCATGTTGTCACAGCCTGAACTCCGCTGAATGTATACCTAAAGATGCGACAAAGGAGATACTGATTTAAAGGGAATGTACAACATTTGCTTTTGCTGCAATTTTCAGAAATAAATGGATTTGGAGGATAAGTTTATTATAGAAAATATTGTTAAACTGACTTAATTCACGTTCTGGGCTTGTAGATGCTGGAAAAACCAAGAAAACCTTTCATATTCTTGTAGTCTGGTTCCCTGACCCCACTTAAGATGAAACGGAGCAATTAATACACTTTGGGGAATTTTAAGGTCAGAGAATAAGTCTAGCAAGCTTGGACCCCTTCACAGGTGTGTAATCAATTGCAAAGAAAAGTCAGAATAACTAAATATGAAAAAGTAGGAACAGTTTTTGAAAAAAAGCCAGTTTTCTCCAACGCTGGTCGGCCGACCAGCGTTGGAAAAATACAGTTTTTCTTGAAAATGACAGCACACCAGGAGCCATGGTTTTAAAGGATGCTTTAGACTGTCATTCCCTAACCATTCAGTAAGGTATTACGTGATAATTTGATCGCTCCGTTCTTTGATGTTTGCAAATGTTGTACCTTTCCTTTAAACTTTTATTTTTGACGTCCCAAGCATGGCACAGCCCATGGACTCTGTGCACAAGAACCTTCTTCTGGCTAATTCTAAATATCCTTATTCATAAATCCTGAGTCTACCAATCTGTTTACAAAGTTACCAGCTAGACAAATTTTTCTGATCTCATCTTGAAGTGCATGGTGAACCTATATCGAATAATGTAGCATTCGATTACTCTAAACTGTGTTTGACCAAGTATTTGGATATTCGAAACCACCAGCTTCAACTGCCTGTTGCAGTTAGTTTTTTATAACTGTCAAGGGCTTTGACTTGCTAGAAGGATGGGAACAATTAACCGCCGTCTACAAAAAAAAGTTACCTTCAACACACACAAAAACGACAACTGACATTTAACATGTTTAAAGGGAATGTACATCATTGGCTTTTGCTGTAATTTTCAGAAATGAACTATTTGAGGGGTTAGTATAATAGATCAAATTTTGTTACACTGACATGTTTGAAGTTTTTTGTTCGACAAAAAACTGCTTGAAAAACCAAGACAAACAAAAATGTTCAAGTAGGCTGGTTCCCTGACTCCACTAAAGATAAAATGGATCAATTTCCAGATGCCGGAAAATTGTAAGGTAAGGGAACAAGTCTAGCTGGCCGACACCCGTTCATGAACATGTAACCAATAGCAAACAAAATTTGAACTGAATAAAAAATGGTAAATTTGGAGCAGTAGTTGCAAAATAGTTAGGTTTTTCCAACGGTGGTCGGCCGACCACCGCTGGAAACGTATACAAAAATACCATTTTCTTGAAAATGACTTCACACCAGGTGCCATAATTTTACAGGATGCTTTAGACTGTCATTTACCAACATCCTAGTAAGGTATTTTGTAAAAACTTGATAGTTTTATTTTTCGATGTTTGCAAATGTTGTATATTCCCTTTAAGGAACCGCAACTTTACGATAAAAAAAACGATAAATCACAGTCGTGTGTGTACCTGCATATTTTTTTTTTTTTGAACATTCAAATCGGCAAAAAATGGGACAGGCAAAAATTCTGCATTTTGCTTTTTGACGCTGTACCTTGCACTTGGGACACCGGTTGGCGTTGGGCTGGCCGTAGTGATGCTCCTTGGCCCATTCCCTCAGTAGCCTGTCCCCCCTCTGGTACTGCTTGCAGGAGATGTCCTCGTGCCAGGGGGCGTGGCAGCGGAAACACCACAGCAAGCCACATAAGCAGGTCACCTTTTGCTCGTCTGGTCGCGTCTTGTGCTTGCTGGAAATGGAACAGCAAATAGTAAGAAGGTTCCTTGATTAATTATTGAGTTTTGGGGAGAAAATCAAGGTTTCTTGTAGTGGGGCGGACAGGGGAAATATTTGGGGGAATTGTGCCTTTGATGATACAAGCATGGCATTTAGCACATAGTCTGAGTATGTCTTAAGAAAGATATTTGGCTATAGGGCCCTCGCAGATTTGTTCTTTTAAAAAAAAGGTAGAATAACAAGCAATTTCCAAAATTTTCAAATTGGCTGCCAGTGCTTGTTGTGCTACCTATATTTTGCAAAGGACAAATCTGCCATGGCCCTGGAGCCAAACATCTTTCTTAAGACAAACGCCGACTGTGTGCCAAATGCCATGCTTGTGTCATCGAAGACACAATCCCATCACCTATCTGCCGTACTATTATAACCGTCCTGGGATTTTTGGCTAGACAACTTAAAACACGACAACACTTGGCAACATGAGAGGCCTGCCTAAGGCCAAAAAAAAAAGTCTCCGGTTTCTGGTATGCGCGCGCGTCGCCGTAGCCATGCGCGTCGGCAAAATGAAAACTTTTTTTTTCAATACAAGATGATGTTTCAAAACTGCCAAACTCACTGGTTTGACTGGAATTCTGCTGCTGCACAATTTTAACGTGTTTTTAGATGGGGTTATGATCGAGAATAAGATTTATGTGGCCTCTCTGGACTCCCATACATTTGCACTAAGTTTAGTCGGGCAGCATTTGCAGTCATCAGCCGACATTTGAAGCCAAAAAAAAAAAAAAAACAGGTAAAAAAAAAAAAAAAAGCCACTTTTGGGGCAAGCTCCATACCAGAAACCGGAGACTTTTTTTTTTGGGCCTAATGTAACAAAATCAGATCAAGAATCTCAAAAGCCAAACAGTGTTTGGTCGCCAATTTCTGCAGGATACAACCGGCGTTGTTAAATGGGACTAGCTCTCGTCATCTCAGAATTGACAGCTTAATGCACTGGTGTTGATGGCTAAATGCAACAAGGTACCACAGCTCTTAGCATTGTTACTTAATACTGATAACTTCATTGCAGCACGATTCCAGGGAAGTAGTTGAGAATCCTGCAAATACTTGAAACCTTGGGCCCATTGCTGATGCACTTGTTCTCTATTTATCCCAGATATTTAAGGAGATGACTCTTTATTATCCACACCCACAAAAATTAAAATGACTACCGGTACCTGATCATTACGTCCTGATGGAAGTTGGCGATGTGGTTACACCGCGGGCAGGTCTTCTGATCAGGATCGCTGTTGTCCTCAATCAGAAACTGCAGGAACTTCCGGAGCAGCTCGCTGCTGAGGTGATGTTGGATCTCCTCCCTGCAAATGGCGTCGCAGCAGGCCGGGTTGGGACACCGCACGCTCAACACGCGGTGGCGCACTTTCTCCCGGATGTACCACTGCAGGCAGGCGTCGCAGACGTGCAGCTGGCAGCAGAGCCGGGGCCGGCCGAAGGTCTCCAAGAGGCAGACTTGGCACTCGGCGAACTCCTGCTCGCCCCGGGGGAACAGGACGGTGGAAGGCCCTGCCGCTGAGACGCTGGGCTCCAGGTCGAAGAGCACGAATTCTGCGTCCTGGAGACTCTCCCGCGAGGCCGGGAGCGAGTCGCGCATACTGGCCAGCTTGTGCCGACGGCAGGCGCGCATGCTGCCCCCAGATTGTCTCCGACGTCTGTTTCCTCGCGCAGGTCTGCCGCCCTCTGTGTTACCCCCGTCCTCCTCATCCGGATTTTTGGCGCAGTTTGGGCAGACACAGAGCCCCGCGCAGACCCGGCAGGCGTGACTAGACGAAGGGGGGTAGCTCAGACTTCGACGGAGGGGGTTGGCGCAGCAGGGGCTGGCCGGCGGGGTGGGTAGCGAGATCAACTTGGCCAGGGATTTCTTGACCACATCTTCCGCCATCTCCCCAGTTGCGACATCATCACTGTCTCCTTTCGCCTCTGATGCCGACTCCTCAGTCTTCTCCTGGGCTTCTGATGAGGAATGCGTTTCTTCCATTCTAGATTATAGACAGTGTTTCTTTTCTACAAGAAAATTACAACAAAAAAAGAAATTATACAAAATGACAACTGGACAATGACAACCAAAAAAAAATTTAAAATTCCATCTCATGAACTGGACAATTGTAAAATGACACAATGGCAACACAACATTGGCGTTCATGGAGTTGATTGCTGATTAACTCCTGCAAGACATCAATGGTTAAAAAATCTGATGCCACAACTTACTCATAATTTGCCATGTTTTATGGTATAAATCGAGGACACACACGTGAAACATCATCAATGACCTCGATTAGAAAACATGTACAAAACCAATGAGAGCTGTTGCAAAAGAGTTTCAGTATAAACAAAGGAAAAGGGAAGAGGAACAATAAAAAAAAAAACCTTGATTCAAACCATAAACAAATGTATGTGTGCATGTACGTGTTCACTATGCAAAGATGTACAGTACTGTACATATCTCCTTTGTTATCATACCAAAAAAAAGTGTACGATAAACATGAACATTAATTCCGGCCAGCCAGTTGCCAATTAATTTCCAAAATGAACGTGCAACCACAGAGCAAGGCTGCAACTGCACGTAGTCTACATGTAATTTGCGAAAAATTTGGAATTTAGCTTCATCAGGAAGACGCAAAATGCTAATATGATTTTAGACCATCACACGCGAGTATTATCTTATGTAACAGTATACTTTGTTCACAGCACTTAGACTTCTAATTCCTCTATGATAAACCTACAGTCCTTAATCAAATTGACAGCAAAACACGGGATCTAAACTCAAATTAAAGAACTTGGTTCACACAATTTATGCAAATTACAATCCTAAGGTATAAACTTACATGTACCTGAACCACTATAGCAAAAGCATTGATGGTTTGCCACAAAGCCGCAGACAAAACTATTGTCAATCCTGCACTGCATGCGCGGCAATGCTTTTATATACTTCCCTGTGTGCGCTATTTATAGAACCACACGTACTTAGTGATGATGTCACAGGCTAGCCTGTGCATGTACAGTGTACAGTGGGGTGCAGTGAGTCGTGTGTGACGTTGTAAACAAAACATCATGTGTGTGGTGTATTTTGATGGTCACATTACAATGCACCCAGGGGTTGTGCAATACAGTTGTACACGTGTACATAAAAAAACAAATACATCATGCCTGTTTTTAGATGGTATAAAGCTTATAAAGTTTAGTCATAGGCCTGGGCTAGTAAACAAGCCGGTACTTTGGTCCAGCGACTGGAGTTGGATTGGAAAAATGAAAGGTTTTTAACTGATTGATCCGTATATGATGGCACAATTTGTATTTTTGCGCTATTGCCCGAACACGCTTGAGATGTGCTGTGCGATCAGTTCGATCCTGAAGGAAATCTGACTTAACTTCCCTTTAAAAAAACAAAATCCTCCACAATTTTAACTCAATGATATTGATAGCAGGCTCGGATAATGATAGTTTGTTTATAGAGAATTATGTTCTGAAAATGGGCACTTTGTGCTTTCTCCAAAACCTTTCACAGTCGAAGTAAATCTAAATAAACCAATAGATAAATCTAAATTGTATGGCGCAGGTGCATGTACATGTACATGTACATGCAATTTTGTGAAAAATTTTATTTTAGTAACAGAGGGCGTGTACCTGGTTGATTAGAGCTTGGTTACAGAGTGGAACGTTGGCGGTTCGAATCCCATTCGGACCAAAAACTGGAAAACTCTCTCTGACGACCCAACAGTTAAATGGGTACCTGATTCGTTCAGGGAAGGTAAGACGGCGAGAGGAGAGGACTGGGCCCCGCCACTCATATGCCGCGCCCAAGACACAGTGGACCTCTAACATCCCACTGCCCCTACGGCCAGTAATGGCTATGGGACCTTTACCTTTTTACCTTTTACAATATGACAGAAAAAAAACCATATTTCCAGATAGTGCAAAACCACAAATAATTGAGAGTCATTTGCAAGGCAGCCATGTTTGAAGCACAGTGTTTTTGTTCAACATGGATACGCACCAGCAGAAATTTGTGCATTCAAGTGCTATCAATCTATCCCTTCCTGTCCTGAACATGTATACATACAGTATACGTACATGACACAGCATACATTATTCATTACATTTACACTGTACTAGAGACAAAAACACCCTTTTTATCTCCTATAAAAACTCCATTATTAAACGGAACCCTATACTCCACATACAGTTCATAATTTATCACCGAGTGAATAATGAAAGTGAAAGCAGGAAGATGCCAACCCTGTACATGCATATTTTGTTGATGATTTGTCTACTTTATATCGCATGGATATATTACAGGACTGTATACTGTACATGTTTGGAGATATTTTGTAAAAGGTTCATTTTTTTCCCAGGAAAAATACAAAAGGGACTTGAACATTCAGATTTCTGTATTTTGCCAAAACAACACTTGGTCACTAGTAATAGTGAAAACAATACATAATTTCTTGTCCGATCTTTTGAAAAATATGAGAAGGTGGGCACTTCCGGCCCCACAAAATTATGTTCAAAAGAGCTGTTACCCTTTCTACACAGCTACAATTTTGTTGGAAACAAATAAAATTAAAAAGACAAATATGGTGACAATACTGTGCAAAATATAGGCCCATGTACTGCATGTATGAATTCACAGAAACAAGTGGTCCTCAGACCGCATGTGTCGCCTTTTTCCACAGTCGATCCGTATTATATGGGGTTCTTAAAAAAAGTCAAATTTTGTGCAATGACCTCAAATGACCTCTACATGACCTTTGACCTCCAATTATGAAAGAATTACAATGAACCCCCACCCAAGGATCACTCCATCTAAGCTACATGAAAATCCATCCAGCAGACAAAGAAACATTTGAAGCATATTTTAACAATGACCTCTAATGACCCCTACATGACCTTTGACCTCAGTAATCCGATGAAGAATTGTGTCTTCCCACCCAAGGGTCACTGCATCCAAGTTTCGTCAAAATCCATGAAAGCATGTAGAAGTTATACATTTGTATAAGCTTTTTTAACATAAGGGTCTACGGATGTTGCAGAAGATGGGAGTTCTGGGGTACTTGCATTGTTGTCTTTTTATCCCTTTTCTCTAGAATTCAAGTCGGCATCTTTGTCCCCTTTGTGTGCAGTAGGCCTACCCCACAAGTACCTCCATGTACGTTAACACAGAATTAAGGTAAGTGTCTCAGAAACTTTGTTTATGCGACACAAAAACTGATATTCAGATATATTCAGTGGAGAACAAATATTAAAATATCAGTTTATTTCAGCACAACCCTACCCCATTTATAGCAAAGTAAATTCCTGCATGACAAGTGTACTATAATTGCCAAAAGTCGGTTGAACCCACGATAACAAGCCAAACAGGAAATGAGGTTTTATCGACCAGACAAACAAACTTGTGTGCGCAAAACATACAAATATTGACAAACTAAAAAAGTACAACCCGTGACTAAAAATACCATTTTGCAAAAAAACAGACAAATATTGACAAACTCAAAAAATGTAACCCATGACTCAAAACGTCGGATGACAATTTTTAATGACTGTAAAAACAGGCCGAAATTATCTCAAATATTCCACTTATTAACTATTTTTAATGTAGGAAATATCCGGTGTCAATGGTCATGTTTGCCAATAGTTTGTATCAAATGTCAACTGACTGACGCACTATGATAATTTTTATTACATGTCAGTGTTAAGCACCGTTGAAATCGATATTACTCGATTATTCGATATTATTTTGATATTGATATCACCGATAGCAATTTTTTTTATCATATCGGGAATATCAAAATTTTCGATATTAAGGAATGATGTCAAAAACATGGAAAATGCGTCACTGAGATTATCGTCAAAATATATCTCCCTTTTGTGCGTTTACTTTGCGTTTCAGTTTCACTTTATGTGTATAATAAAATGAAACTCGGTGGCAACTTGTGCTTGTGACTCAAAATTAAAACATCGCCAAGCGGCGTCGCTTTGTGCTCTGCGTTCGCTGGAATTCGCGGTCTCCCCAATGTAAAACCTCAAAAGAAACCGCCCGTTCTTGACAAACTGTCAGTGTTGAGATTTGTTTTACAATTGAGCAATATGCTCCAGAGAAAGCCGTGGAAAATTGAGACTAAATATTCTTCTTCTTTTTAAAATTATTTTAATCAAAGTGTCATCTTTATGGTCTTTACATGAGATATAATGTCGAATATTCTCGATATTGGATTTCTGATATATCGATTACTGAAAATTCTGATATAACGGTACTAAAACAAAACCAAAAATTTGCCGCAAAATGAAAAACACAGGACTACAGAAATGAACCCGACCAATGAATTACACAAATAAAGAGCTCTATTCTACACAACAGCCCTGTTATAAAATTCGAGGAATTAATCCAGAAAAAAAGATAACATATATGTGTTCCCAAAATGTGGGTAAACGGAATGCAACTTTAGAGACATGTTTCTACATTCCATTGTGCATAAATGGCATCAGCAACCTCAAAAGTGTTTTCATTATTCAAACTGAGCCTGAAATTAAGATATTTGATCTTCGATCTTAACAAACTTTTGTTTCTCAATCCCAGACTCGTGTCTTATCGTCATACTTCTAGAATTAGAAGGCTTGTAATTCTAGAAGTATTATCATCATTTTTGCAATGAATGACCTTCATTGAGATGACATATGCAGACAAAAGTGGCGTAAGGTTGCAACATTTTTTCGGTAGATTTCCTTAAAATTCTTCTCAATCCGTATTTTGGAGGATTTTTTTTTAAAGGGAAATACAGTCCGAGAACCATTTGATTGAAAGTCTGGTTCCTAGAGCTAAAAGTCCTGACGTCAAATATTATTAGATCAGGGAACCAGACGGTCGACTGCCGTAACAATAGCCACTGCGTGAAATTTCGACAGGTCTGGCCAGTTTCCATTCTGCCTATTGATTTCACATTACCAATCCATTTACATTAAAAAATGCATTTGCTTTTCGATCTCCCCCGACAAAAGCCTCAAATTTCACACAGACGGCAGAGTGGTGACACTTTGAAAATAACACTAGTCTTTATCCACGCTATCACTGATAACAAGATCGCAAAATCTTACCTTTATCTGCGTGGATTTACTGACAAAAAACAGCGGCGACAAAATATTAACTGCGCAATAAATACACCGATGATGTTGTCAACAGGCTTTGTCGTTTATTTATCATTAGAGCGCCCTCAATCAGCGTAGGATGACGAGTGCATTAATTTTTTTTTTTACATAAAACAATTTATTTGAGAGCGAAAATATCTCTCTACAACTTCAGTTATATACTGTGTCATATAGATACCGTATTTTGATTTTTTTGGGGGATTGAAACTTTTTTATACCGATCTGTGAAAATTTACCCCAAAGTGGATCATCAACTTTGAGAACTTTGAGCCCTAGCTGCCCTCTACAAATACACCCTGCAAAAAAAGGTTGATTTTCATTCCTTTGTAATGCCTTATGTTTATTATTGTAAACTTTTAATACATAAACAAACTTAGAAACTGACAACTTACAAACCACGTGGCCACTACTACGGCGAAGTCATCGACCGCGCCATTTTTAAATACCCACCAACAATGTACGCGCGCTGATTGGCTGGAAGTTATGAGGTCAGTACCATTCTATTGAACCGGGAGTTGCATTTTAAGTGCACTCTCAAATTTCTTAGTTTACGTTATGGGTTGATGCTTAACGCCAAATGCGGAGACGAAATGCTATATTTCGTTTAAGGACAATGGCAGAATTTTTCTTAATGTCTATTTAGGAGTAAACTTGACCTTCATTTTAACTTTACACTTTTAATTATTTTTTACCAATTACCCATAAATGAGAATGGGTCGCACATAGCAACAACACAAGAAACACAGTCATCTTTCTTTTCAGTAGTACCGTTTTTCGTCAAAGTCAACCCTGCAAGTTTCTCCAAAAAAACCTTCATTGTTTTGCTTATCTTGTAATGCTGAAGTTGAGCTGTGATGAATAACGCAATTTCGAGGTTTGTATGTGAATTTATGCAAGGCTTGCTGTTAGCTTTTTTTTATTGAAAGAAAAATAAACTAGGGTCTAAAAATTAAATTTTTTATTGTCATTGACTGTCAAGATTCGTGCGATTTTTCAGTGCGCGTTATTGACTGCTTTGTCTGTTAAATCTTTCGGCTGGTCTCACTTGCGAACCGGATACTGCAAGGAGCAACAATGTTCGTCCTCTCGTGAAAGAAAAGTTTCCTTGTTCAAGTATGGATTTTTGGCTTAGAAGCCCGAACAAACACGGATCTATTTACGGAACTCAATAAACACGGTTTATTGAGTTCCGTAATCGATTTTTTTACGGTGGTGAAACTGACTGTATGCCTAAGTGCACTCGTGCAAGCTTTTTAGGGTCAGTCTTGGTGATGTTACTGATGTATTCTTTAATATGGGCACATTCAAAACGCAATTTATGTTGCTGCCTTCATTTAATCGAGAATCCATCAAGAAAAACCATCATCGTGCGATTGAAGGGTCCCTCCCGAGCCGTCCATCATCGATCAGGCCGGCTGAGCCGTTGCGGGGCGTTCTGACGTCAATTGCGAGAAGTGATTAAGCTATGCTAGTGTTAGAAATGACGTTCAAACGGATTGGATTATTCGACTTGCAAAGCCTGCTGCTCATCAGTGCACGTCTGACTTATGTAAGGGGTTGATAACAAATAACAACCCTGTGCTTGTTGTCAACCTTGTGTTTGTTCGGACCCAGATGCGGTATTTTACGGGAACATGGGCAGCGGAGCCAGCACAGATTCTAGCGAGGAGCCCTCGACTCAGATCACGGGCGCCGATGCTTGCGGGAGCTCGCCGGGCCCTCGTGGTTCGATCACCCGGCACCGCAGTTCATCCCAAGCCGCCGATCCACACCAAAACAAACCCGTAAAGCGATCAACCGATCACATCGACGCAACATCGATGTCGACAGAGGAGGAAAAGATGAAAAAGAAAACTGATAAAATGTTTTCAGAGACGAGCGAGGACGAGTTAATCCCGAGCGCAAAGTCGAGTTTGGAGTCCGACGACGCCGCTTTTTACAAGTTTTGCGGGGAGATCGACCGCGTGATGGAGGGGCACAGCTCCGTGGTGGATGCCTCGCAGAGGAGAAAAAAATCCTCGGTGTGCTCCTCAGTCGTGCCCGGTGCAGGTACGGAGCGCACATCGAGTGGGCCCGTGCAGCCAACTTTTCATCTGGCACAGCTTCACCAACACGACGCATTTCCAACTCTACAGAAACAACAGGACCCACTCTTACATCACCAACATTTAACACACATGGAGCACCAACATCAAAAAGCACAACATCGCTGCGACCAGCAGCTGCACACCACCAGACCCGCCCCAAGCATCCCTCCTCCACCCCTTGCTGCCAAAAGTCTGGAAAAACCGTTATCCATCTGGAAGAGGCCCGAAGATTTAGCCCACCAGGAACAAGCACTCAGGGACCAGTACCAGGACACTTGGGTTCCTCCCCATCATTCCGAGGCCGAGTCCGCAGCTCATTCCTCCGCAACCGGTCTATCACGGGGAGCATCTCGAGATGAAGGGTCGATGATGCGGATGAGGCAAAATTTAGATCACCAGCCATTTCGGGAGGAAAGAAAAGAGATGAAATGGGAAGAACCCGCATTGCAAGTAAGTCAGTCAAGCAAAGTAATTCGGGATGGGGTCTAGTGGTAGTACTCTGATCTTAACCTAAAACTTACCCCCCCCCCCATCCCCCCAGAAAAACAACAAAGTCTATTTCATCAGAAATTTTTACCATTTCCAGTATGTCAAGAGAAATAAGGAGAAATTCCGATATCTGGTCATCACTAATGTTTCCCTTTAGATAAGACATCAGAAAGTCCTAAAAAGTCAACTTTAGCTGGGAAATTATTAAAGTATGTACTGAGAAAACACTCATGCGTTTTGTGCACAGAATGACAAGTGATGGGCCAGATATGGGAATCTTGGCAAATCCAATTAGATATTTCCATAATAATGTTGGGGTTTTTAATATATGTTTTTAACTTACTGGCATAAACTGGACGTACTCTACGGAACACATCAATATAAAGTTGCAGTGCACAATATCCTGTAGAAAAACAATCATGGCATTGAAATGAAAAAGAAAATGCTGAATATCTGTAATTTGCTTTTGGGATTATATTTTGAAATTTAAATAGTTATGATTATTTTATATTTGTAACATTCGTTTTATTCCTCCATGAACTTACTATTCAAGATGCTTGACATGATATAAATGATTTTAATCAAACAACACTTTTTTTTTAGATACATAAATTAAAACTGCAATTTTAGAAGTCATTAAAAAAAATGTGTACAAAATTGCTTCTCCATATATAGCAAAACTTTGTAAAATTCAAAATAGACTTAAAAATAAATTCATAAAAAAAATGAAGCCTGTATTGTAAATAGACATACTGCTCATCATGGGGGAATTTGAAAGATCACCAAGCTTTTTCTTGTTACAAAAATTGGAATAAAAAAAAATAATGAGTTTTTCTGGTCGTGTTGCTATAGTAACGAGTGTAGAGTATGATGTAAAATGCAGTTGATTGCAAGGCCACACCTCGTGGGTATAATCCTATCTTGACTCATCCAATAATAAAAATATTGTTACATTTTAATAAAATTTTAAATTGCATTTTATAACAGCCGTTTTGGGGGTAAAATTCCCTATTCATTTTAAAGAAAGTGGACTGAAATAGAGACCCAAAAGAAAAAAGAACTTAAAATTGAAGAATACTGAGAACAGTTATTTGCATGACACCTAAAGTCCTTTTTTTAGGGGACACTTTTTTTCTTCCTTTTGCCCGATGTAAAATATAATACCTGTATCAAATATCATTTTCTAAATTCACATATTGCCAAGGGGATTTATAAAAGCGTCAAAAAAATCACACGTGTTTTCCATAACTTTGATGATTTCCCTGATATGCAACTTTAATCCTCTTTTCTGATCGAAATGGAGGGATTTGTCGTAGGCCATATACACAAAAAAAAACATGTTTAGCGTCCCCGCCTGCTTCCTTTTTGGAGGCCATCTCCTTTTTTTTTTATTGAAAAAAAAGAAGATAAATTTTAAACAGTGAAATCATTTTGGCCTATTTGTCTGTTGCATTTAGCCAATATAAAGCTGGTATGTTATTTCCTGAGTCCAAGTGGCCGCCATTTAAAAAAAAGCTGGCGGTCGTCTTGAAGGTCGGCCATTTTGGAAAAAAAAGGCCTCCTCCCTTTTTTTTCGAAAAGGCAGGACGCTAAACATTTTTTTTTATTTGGCCTTATCTGAGAGATGGGCTTTTGACAGATTTTTTTAACAGCTGAGTAAAAAAAATAACAGTTTCGCGTCCGAGCTTTTTGGAAAAATGAAGGAGGCGCGCATGCACTTGTTTTTTTTTTCTCTCAATTTTTTTCCCTAAATAGCGGATTTTCGAATAAGGCTAAGAATTTTTCCATTTTCTTTACTCTTTTGCTGATACAAAATTGTGTCCAAGGAGCCTTCACCCTTTTTACAAAGCTACAATTTTGTTGGAAACTTATAATAAAGACAAACTATTGACAATTTTGCAAAATATATTGCAAAACAACGGAGGCAGGCAGAAAAAAAGGAAGCGGGCGAGGACACTTGAAGAAACTGGTTTATTTTTTTCACTTGGCCCAAGTTGAAAACCTGACTGATTTATGCTGCTTTAATGAGCCTCGGACAACACAAAATAATCAAACAGATTTATCACAAGTAGGCCTATGTATCCTCCCTGAATAAGCTTGAGTGCTTGCTTCTTTCTTTTTTGCAGTGAGTTTTGCAATATTTGTACTAGATCCAAGAACAGTCAAATTTTTGGTCATTTTCATTATTTAGGATACAGTTGTGTAGGCCTAAACGTTGTATATATATATACTGTTATGCACTTTCTGAGTTTTGATTGGCAGTTTATTGTTTGTCATTCCAGCTTTCAATTTACCATGCTTCAGAAGTACAAATGCAGTAAATTCAAAAACAATGTGTGCTAAATCATTATTTCCTGAAAAAAAATCATGTTTACTAATATTTTGTTTTATAACTGTACAGGAAAAGGAAGGCTTTGACATTTCCAAATTTAAAGCAGCCAATAAAAAGGTAAGTAAAGAAAACACAGTAAAGAATATTTTTACTTTTTTTTGGGGGGGGGGGTGTTACATGTCTTAATTTGATTCCAAGCAGTAACTTGTTTGAAATATTTTCTCTGAATTACAATGTATGCTGTTTCTTTCAGTGTTGCTCTACTTGATGTAATTATTTTTCACGATATTTGCAAGTTTCGTGACTGCTTTACAGCAGCAGTGCTTTTCTTCACAAAATTGTCACATTAAAACCTATTAGTGAAGCCAGAATTACAAACCAACTACTGACGGAAATTTCCAAAAATGTGTCACTTGACACATCTTTGGAAATGGCCTTCTTTTATTGCCAGAAAGAAAAAATTTACGTGGAGTTTAGTGCCATTACTACCTGTAAACCAAGTAAGCTTTTTAACAATAATATTGTCAGTTACTTTTTGGATATAGCTACAAATGATCAACTCGACTACCTTTAAAGGTCTTGTCTGTAAAAGAAATAATACGAAAGTAATTGTTTGGATGAATTTGATGTTTTCTCTGTTCCAGAAAAATGGCCACAAAGTGGACAAGTTGCTGCCAGCAACCTACAAAGGATACAATGCCAGCCTGTCTCGCCAGGGTACCTTGCCCTCCCTGCACAGGGGTAGTATCTCCTCCACCGCATCCAGCTCTGGTACACCAGCAAGCGACAAACACGGGTAAAATTCCTCATTGTCAGTATAGTACTTCGACCAGAGTCTAAAATTTTCTCTAAATTTGTTAAGGCTTTATACTACATACAGGATTAGTAAAAAAAACAGCAGAACCCAAACCCAAAAATTTATTTCATATTTAAAAAAATTATGTATTACCAAAACAAAAATGATTGAAAGCCAATTTCATAAACTACTTTTAGATGCAAACATTACTGAAATTGCTCAATCCTTCAAAGAATATCCCCATTTAAACGCAATTACCCTAAAACTTGTTCTGTTTGGAACAGCAAAGAAAATGACACAGAATACTTGTTTCAACAACTGCAGCACACAATATCTTTACTAACAACCCTGCTATTAGGTAAACAATACAATTTATTAATGTGCATCTCATGCATCTTATAATACCGGGGGAGAGGGGGATTCCATTTGCGTTGCTGTCAGTTACTAAGCCCCTTTTCATCAGGTTTGGATTTTGTAATGCCAGTCAGCATCTGGCTTGTTTTTCATGCAGTTTTTGCACAATGGAGAAGAAGGGTAGTTATGTGTATACAGTACGTGTATTTGTTTGCAGCATGTGCTAGTGTGTGACTTATGTCCATCTTGTATTGACTAAAAAAAAAAAGCTTAGGCCTATTCTACAAATAAGCTGAGACGTGTACTGCAGTCCCTGAATCCTGCAGTCAATTTCTTTGCTTTGTGTAATTGTATTTATTAAAAGTATTCACTTGCCTCTGTGGTTTATTGGATTATTTTATTTATTACTAAATTTTTACATCTGTCAAGAAAGTACTTACAGTCGCTGAAATCGGTGTGTGACATTCTCAAAACAATTCCAGGGCATATTTCAATTTTTTTTTCATTCAGATTTGGGGTCTTTATATTACTTTTGATAGCAGTTCAATGTTTCATTTTAAAAACAAAAAATCCGGCATTTTCTAAATATTAAAATAATTTTTTTGTTTTTCAATAAATATAATAAAAATCATAGCCCCAAGTGTTATTAACAAAGTTGTCTTTTTAAAACAAGAACCCAAGAGCACATAACAATAAATTTTGAACCCTTCGTTTTTTGGCTTGTGTATAACAAGTGCATGCATATAATCATATGTACGATCTGACAAAGGAAGGTTGTCCATGCGTAGTGTATTACTTCAAGTGGTTTCCATGTGAAAAAATTGACAGCTTTAGTCAAAAAGCTATCGCCTATTGTCTCAATGACAATTAGTTGCGTGGTGTTCTTAAAGACAATATCCCAATACGTCACAAAACTGACATACAGGCGTTTTAAAAATGTCATACATGTACAATACTTGGCTGTCAAATAAATCCACAAAGAGATTTCCATTTCAAAGATGCATTCCCTTTGCTATATCAATGTAAAATAAATATAGTATCGAAGTTTTTCAATTTCGAATGAGACATTGAACACAATCCACCGATGTTTAGTTCTTGAATTACATTTTATTTCTATCTTGCAGACACCCAAAATCGGAAAAAAATAGTTTTTTTGGGGGGGGGGGGTAAAACTTAAAGGGAATATACATCATTTGCTTTTGCTGTATTTTTCAGAAATGAATGGAATTGGGGGGTTGGAAATATATAGCAAATATAGTTACACTGACTTTTTTGAGGTTTTGGGTTCGAAAATGTTATAAAAACCAAGAAAAACAATCATTTTCCTGTAGTCTGGGTCCCTGACTCCATATAAGAAGAAACAGAGCAGTTCACATACATTGGGGAATTGTAAGGTCAGGGAACCAGTCTAGCTGGCTTGTACCTGTTCATAGGTGTGTAATCGATTGCAAACAAGTGCGATGGTCAATTGGGGCCAGTATTTGAAAAAAAGCCAGTTTTTTTCCAACGCTGGTCGGCCGACCAGCGTTGGAAATTGATACAAAAATACCACTTTTCTTGAAAATGACAGTATACCAGGTGCCATGATTTTACAGGATGCTTTCATTCACTAACAGTCCAGCACGGTATTTCAAAATGATTTGGTAGTTTTATTTTTTGATGTTTGCAAATGTTGTATTTTCCCTTTAACATCCGATAATTGAAAATTCATTAGGAGAAAAAAACAAACAATTTTTGAAGAGCACGGGTTATACATCTTTAAAGATATCTACTTTAAAGTGTTTTATAACGAAAGTGCTAATGTTGGTTCTTAAAATCGAACATTAGTCAGACGCCCACTACATATATTTGTCAAGCAAGTGCTGGTGAAAGTACATGTACTTCACAAACTCATTATTGCAGACACTCGCTGTATTTTGCATCATGTACAATAAAGTGCATTGGGTTATTTTTAGTGTCATTACACCTTTGTGTGCTGTGTATAACGGGGGCCAGTAACCCCAGAGGAATTCTTACGGACATTCTAATCATCTTAAAGACGTATTTCCTAATTTGATTTTGAAAAGTTCATTATTTGTGTTGCTCTTGTGTACCAGTGGAGGCAAATTAAATTTATTTCCGATGTTTATCCGAGAGGATAGATTAAGAAAACTTAATTGTCATAAGCATGGCTTAATAGCGAAGTTGAGAAGAATTAAAAAACAAAATGTTCCATTGTATTGAAAGGGGAAAAACAAATTGTAATTGTACGATTAGGAAAACTATTGAAAATTTTGTTTTGCCGAGAAACAAACTTGGAAAGACAAAATCAGAAAAAGAAATTGTGCTGGATGTCCATAGACAAAGTGGTGTAAATTTAATGAGTTCTAAAACTGATAAATCGAGAATGTGTTGAGAAATACAAGCCTTTTGGCAAAAAAATGGATGTCTGTCTAATATTTCTTTATTTCCTCATTTTACAGAAACACCATAATTAATTACCGGTCTGGCATATAGGGTCATTTGCTTTTCGTGCATTTTGTTCATTTCCAATAATAACACCACTCAAAGTCCAAATGTTCAAAACCTAACCTGTTAAAGTTTCAGCTCAGTGGATGTTACACTTTTCGAGAAAACAGTGAAGAACCATACACAATTTTTTGATCAGGAAACACGATTTCATCTATAGCACTCTTTATTCCCCAAATCAGTCAATTGACTGATTGTTGGAAATCTCCTACATTTCTTGCTTTCTTCAAAATGACAGCAAGCCAGACGGAATAATTTCACGGGGTGTTTAGAACCAGTTTGATCTTTAATCCAAGTAAGCTTTTTGATAACAATATGCTAGGTTACTTTTGGCATAAATCATGCAAATGAACCTATTATATGCCTTTAAAAACAGCCATCAAAAAACAACCAATGCAGAAGCGCGCACCATCACAGAGATGGAAATAAGATGAAACAAAAAGGCTGTATGCTTCAAAAACTGATTTGTTCTTGTTTTTTTTTCCTCTCCAGATCTTCCCCATTTGACGACAGCAAAGACTTGAAGTACAACCCTTCGGAAGAAGCCCTTCTAGATTTTATCGAAAAGGAATTCTCCTGATTTATGCTTTGCCATTTTTTTTTAAGCTTGCCGAATACTTGCCTTAACAGCACCAGAGTTTTTTGTTGTTGTAACAAATTTGTTATTCTGCTCTTTACACTCAAAATTTAAGCAGGGGTGAAAGCAAAAACTAGGAAGCAATTTCAAAACCAAAAAAAAAAAAAAAATTGCTTACAAAATTTAGGCCTAGTCATATTCCACATGACTAGTACTCAGCCGTTTTGCTTACTGCGTATGCTTGGTAAGCAGTTATTCATTCCCTAAGAAGCACAAAGGATGCAGCCTTAAACTTGCTAAGCACATGTACTCTGAAGCAATTTTCCTGCAATGTTGTGCAATGAGAAATTGAGTCAAGTTAATAAAGATAACTTTGTACAAAAAATGCGTTCCCCATGCTATATTTTCAAGTTTTATCCACCAATATACATTCCATTTCTAAATTGCAATTGTTCTAGCAGTACTTACAAAATTTACTCACTTTTTAATGAGACTTCAACCAAAATTATTACTTTACAAACTACGAATAACTTGTGGCCAAACAACACTGCCGTTCTCACAGGGTGGGCTGGTTCCTACCCCACTATCAGAATCCATAATGAACAGACCCGGAACCAGTCTGCATGCAAGGCAAATCTGTGTGTGCCCAAAATTAAAACTTTTTTCAGGAGGTTGCACATGCCAAAAAAATATTATAAACAAAAAATTGGGTAAGAATAAAACATACAAATTGAAATTTTAACACAAAAAAACCTACGAAGTAATGTCAAAACTGGATTGGTATTTTTAGTAGACAAAGAATTAATCACATGTTCAGAAATATCAAAAAATAAGGTGTTTTTTTTTACAAAAAATCTAATTCCCAAAAACTGCTCATGTTTTTTTTTTAAATTCAGGTTTCGTTATTATACAGCCTACATTTGAAGCAAAATGTAATATCCTCAATAATATACTGTTCAAACTTTATTTATCTCGATTTATCCTAATATCTGTTGGAATGCATTTCATAAAAGTAAACACGAGCCAAAGGATAACAATTGCATTGGGTAAACAACCAAGATTTTTGCAACGGCATCGATCGTTGCTATGGCAATCAACTTTTCAAGAAACAGAACGTTATTGGTTTTGCCATTTTGAGTTAATTTTTCAATATTTAAAGTCTATGTCAACCTGGCCTGTGAGTTGGGTATATTAAACTGTATGACTTTTTTAAATTCTTTACATTTTACAAAAATGTACGCACCAATGAATTGTACACAGTACTTTTATTTTAAAGCAGACATGTATTTTGAGAAAAATGAAATTTTAGTGTTTTTGTCAGAGGTTGAAAGCCCAAAGAGAAAGAATACTCATTCAATTTTAATATTTCTAGAAGTGTTTAAATGTGTTTTTTGTTTCACTGAAATTTTGTACATATATCGATACAGATCACAATGTAAGTTCTATCTAGTTTAAGAAGTTCGTTGAAAGAAAACATTGGTTTTTTTTCAATATGGACATTAAACACTCTTCAAATATGTTGAATTCGTACAGATGTCATTTGTCATGATGTGAATGGGGACAAGGAACTGATGATCAGAAACAGACAGACCGAGGCTGATAGACACAGTGACACACCCCGTAACGCACAGGGTGACAATGTACAAGATGCATTGACAGATACACTGACCGACTAAACTTTGAAAGTTGCATGTAGGCATGCAGTTATTGTCACAGCAATATGCACCAAGGCTGACAGACGCAGTGACGCACCCCGTAACACACACGGTGACAAAGTAGAAAATACATTGACAGATACACTGACAGACTTTAAAAATAGAGTTGTATCGAGTCACTGATTTTTGTGACTCAAGTCGAGTCGAGTCATTAGGTCAAAAGATCGAGTCGAGTCAAATATTTAGCTCGAGTCAATTCGAGTCACAAATATTTGAACACTATATACCAAAATTTTATAAAAGGAGGCCATAAGTTTAACCAGCGTTCGATTCCAAGAGCTTTATAAGAAATCGCCCAAAGCCAATGATGAAACAGCAAATTAGAAAATGTGTTTAAAAAACTGGTTCCTGGATAGTATTTTGTGCGTTCTAGAACCATGAGGTGGGAGTCTGTGACACGTATATTTATACATGACTGCTATTCGCAAAGCGAAGTGAGCATAAATTTTGCACCGTACGTACGATTTTTGGGACTCAAGTCTTATTAGCCTTCGCTCGAGTCGAGTCAAGTCGAGTCATTTACCCTTAGGGACTCGAGTCGAGTCGAGTCAACAAAAAATGTGACTCGAGTCGGACTCGAATCGAGTCATTGACTCGAGTCATTACAACTCTGAAAATAGAACGTTACATGTAGGCATGCAGGTATTGTCACAGCAATATGCACCAAGGCTGACGGACACAGTGACGCACCCCGTAACACACACGGTGACAAAGTAGAAAATACATTGACAGATACACTGACAGACTTTAAAAATAGAACGTTACATGTAGGCATGCAGTTATTGTCACAGCAATATGCACCAAGGCTGACAGACGCAGTGACGCACCCCGTAACACACACGGTGACAAAGTAGAAAATACATTGACAGATACACTGACAGACTTTAAAAATAGAACGTTACATGTAGGCATGCAGTTATTGTCACAGCAATATGCACCAAGGCTGACACAGTGACGCACCCCATAACACACACGGTGACAAAGTGGAAAATACATTGACAGATACACTGACAGACTTTAAAAATAGAACGTTACATGTAGGCATGTAGTTATTGTCACAGCAATATGCACCAAGGCTGACAGACACAGTAACGCACCCTGTAACACACAGGGTGACAATGTACAAGATACATGCATTTAAGAATGTGGTCAATACAGCATCACTACTTAATAAGATTTGTGTGGTTATTTGTGACCTGTTCTGTCAAAAGCAGACGCTTCTGGGCAGAGGTTGAAATTGAGATAGGGCCAAAAAAACGCTGTGGGGGTGATTTTTATCGATTTTCAAATTTTTGCATATTTGTAATCCTGAACATGTCTAAAATATATTATAAAAGTTTGAAACCCTAATATGAACTCTACATATACTATTTTTGATGATTTTGATAAGGTATATCTGTTTAAAGAAATAACTGTTTTGTGACATTCGTGGCCATTTTCTCCGTTTTCTACTTTTCGACACAATGATCTTCAAAATAGCATAACTCTTCCCAGGAATGACCGGTTTCAAAAATTAAACCACCTATTAAAAGGAAACAGAACATATGTTAACAATATGTAAAAATATCTTTTTCGACCTTATGCCCAGAAATGTCTGATTTTGACAGAACAGGTCACATTTATCGGGGAAGTTATGAGCATATGCATCTCAAATAAAAATATTGAGATGTAAATACATGTATGTGGATTATAACCATAAAATATTCAGTAAGTTTTTTTCCCAAGCGAGTACACATTTATGTATCCCATACAAGCTTTATTTGTAATGGTCGCTATAATGTTCTCGGAAAGTACGAAGCATGTAATGCAACTCGCATCGGAAATGGAAAAAAAATCCAATTGAAAATGTATCTCTGTAAAAACACACAGTCTGTAAAGAGAATACAATAAACAAAATGAGTCGTCTCAATGATATTGCACATTTTATTTCCCCTTTTTTTACAATAACAATGCAATATGTACCATTTACAAGTTTCCCGTAGCATATTGTTACATAGACCCAATATAAAACTTCACCAGTACTTCAAAAAAGTAGTAAATTTGATCACAAAAAAAATGGAATGTAATCACTCTGAACTTGTAATCACTCTGTACTTTTCACCAAGAAAAAAAAATCTAGGTTTTTTTAGTTAGCTAGCAATACAATAAGTTCTTCACTTTTGATTGAGAGCTAAACAAAAAAAACCAGAAAAATAAATTTAAAAAAACGGCCCATAATTAATTACAAATTTCAAATTTCAACTTATTTAAATTCTGGCCTGACATTAATTCAGTTCTTGCAGGGCAGCCTGGTTTCCCACATCCCCCCATTCAGAATCGATAACACAGGGACCGGGAACCAGTTTATTCCAAGAGTGGATCCATTTGTGCACAAAAGCAACTCCTAACAAAAGTTTTCTTCCAAAAGTTTCAGAAGCCCCCCCCCAAAAAAAAGAAAAAAAATAGTGTTTATTTTCGTAAAATTACAATACACAAACTAAAAATTTGTTAAAGATAAAAAAATTGAAATTGAAGAGAATCACAGGGAATAATATTTTTAACAATAAAAAAAATGAAAAGAAAAAAATGCCCTCCCAGTTTTCAAGATATTGCCAATGACAAACTAGACTTTTTTTTTATACATGGCACTAATGATGTGCCTTAAGGGGGTGCCACACACAATAAAATGACAGCTACATAATTGCATGGCACTACGGAAAACATGACGAAACCACATGCGTCTCTAGTACATGTTATTGTGATAAAAAAGCTTCACAATTTGCTGATAGGCATATTCGACAGACGTCATTGCCTTTGGAAAAAATTTTTTGGTCATTCAGATTTCCTGAAAATTAGCCAGGTCTTTATTCCATCTGTGCACCTGAGCACATTTTTTGGAACCATATTCCTTTCAGACAAAACAATATTTAGAATAAACAGTTATTGATCTGCAAATATATGTGCGTCAATCAGACAAACGGATACATTTTGAATAAAAAAAATGTGAAATACGGTGCGATCCAAGTGTTTAGAATTTTGTGCCACGGGTAGTTTCAGAACAGCATGTGTTCTTTAAGGCATATAGAATCAGTTGCATTCATCCCCAACATAACCTACCAAACTATTATCAAAAAGCTTACTTGGATTAAAGATCGTACTGGTACTAAACATCCCGTGAAATTATTCCGTCTGGCTTGCTGTCATTTAGAAGAAATCAAGAAATGTAGGTGATTTGCAGCATCAGTCAACTGATTGATTTTTGGAAATATAAAGTGCTTTAGGGAAATCGTGTTTTGTTATCAAAAGGTTACGCATCTTTCTTTTTTGAAAATTTTTCTTGAAAAGTGTTATATCCACTAAGCTGAAACTTCAACAGGTTTGGTTTTGAAGTTCTTTAGATTTTGGGTGGTGTTATTATTGGAAACAAACAAAATGCTTGAAAAGCAAATGATCCTATATGCCTTAATCCGGTTGATAAACACGCACACACGCTATGGATGTTTTGCATGCAAAGGCCTATGGCACATTTGTTTTTATTCCAACAAGAATATTTGTCAAAACTTGAAGTGTCACAGGAGTGCATCATTTTGCCATAACTCACATCTTACTATTTTTGGATTCAGAAATAATTATAACCCTGTTTTGAAGAAGCATCTGTAGATTTTCAAAGATTATAATACACGTATAAGAGTTGGTCACAATCAAACGTGTGGAAATTGTGAATCGCTCTTTAAATTTCTATAACATATGTACATGCATTTATATATTCCTTACATAAACAAAATAATAATTACCCTTAAAAACCGAAAGGTGTCATCTACAGTTTGTGCACGGAGTATATAGGGGTCAGAGGTCAGAATACTGCATACTTCAACGTAGACTACCTTCGTCAATATTGGCTGGCGCCCCCGCCCTCCCTCCGTGGATCCGACACGGCGTACATGATGTCGTTTTCTTTCATGACACTCTGGACTGCATTGAATAAACCTTTTTCGCTCGTCCACACCTCGACGTTGTGTCCCTTCGCTTGTAAATCTGCTACTATTTTATCTGAGACGTCCTCTGCAGAACAAAATAATAATAAGATTTTACAAAATTATCTAACTATAATCTTTGTCAGTCTTATCTGGCTCTCACCTTAAAAGTAAGGATTGAGTGTGTCTTACCAATGTTTGGTAAAATCAACATAAAATAACTTTATGCTTGACTCTCCGATCCGGTTTCTTGTCAACTAGTGCTTGATTTGCGTTTTACCTTTATGCAACCGCGGTATTGCTAAAATGCGATTGTCTCCACTTGAAACTAATTTTATAAACAAAAGAACAGTGACGGTGTCTTTTTCAGAGTTGTAACTGAGTCAATCACATGTCATTCACATGTCAATCACATGCCATCGTATGTCAATCGCATGTCAATCGCATGTCAATCACATGTCAATCACATGTCATTCGCATGTCAATCACACATCAATCACATGTCAATCACATGTCAATCACACGTCAATCACATGTCAATCAAATGTCAATCAGATGTACGTCAATGACACGTCAATCACAATGACACGTCAATCACAATGACACGTCAATCACAATTAACAAGTCATTCAATGACTTTGAACAATGACGACTTGAAATTGGATGAATTGAAAATTGCACACAATCAACCAATTTGGTTAAAAATAAAACTTGCGCAATTTTTTCGTGTAATCAATCATAAGTACATGGGCAGATGCACAACAAATTCGCTGCGTACATCCTGCGCACGGCGCAAAGTCGCGCACCTTTTCATGACATCTGCGCCAGGGTCACAAGTCATAAAAAAAATTCTGCCTCACCTTCGACGATGACTTTGTCCGGAATCAGCGTTGCGAAGACCCGTTTAAGCGGCGCTGAGGCGTTGGCTAGCGACGACTGGAACCCCAGCAACTCCATGACGACGTTGGCCACGGCCTCCGTGATGTATTTACCGCCCTCCCCTCCCGTGGCGAAGCGTCGCGAGCAGGCCGTGGTGGTGTTGCGACCCATGACGGGGGACATGTGTGACTGGGGGCGCTTGCCCGGCGCGATGTAGTTAGACTGTACAAGTGATTGGGGGCAATCGGAATGCAAAGTCTCCATGAGTCAGAAGAAGTCTTTCCAAGTGAATTATTGACATCAATTCCTACCAGTACTTCTAGAACTAAAAGATATGTACAGTCCGTGCAATTTTCACCATGAAAAACAGACTTTTCTGTTAATAAAAAAAAGTTATTCGCTTGTGAATGAGACATCGAACAAAACAAAGCCCTCTGCGTTTGGTTATGGAATTATTTCTTTACAACTTTTGAGTTATTTGCCGCTCAATAAGCTCTGGTGTAAGAACTTGAAGGGAAAAAGAATTTGATGGAAGCCTTTTTCCTGAGAAATGACACCCACCTTGCTGCTGTTGTACGTTAGGCTTTTCCCCGGCCAATCAAAATCGCCCATCTGGTTGTTCAAAACCACACCGCTGGGCGTCATCAGCAGTGAACCGAACGCCGTGTTAACTGACCTGTGTGTGATAATTAACACCACAACGCATGAGACACGAAAATATCATGGAAAGATTTCACAGAAAATTGACACCATGGCCCAATTTACTCTGCTTACCGTTAAATAGAGAAAAATCCCTGCTTACTGGAGCAGAAAATTCTAAAATAACTGTAAGTGTTTTTCACCGATTAGCCAGGAATTTCGCCTTCTGCGCATGCGTACATCTCATAACTAAGGATTCTGTGCTTACAGGGTTAGCACACAATTTTTATGCTAATGCGGTTAGCAAAAAAATCGTAAGCGCGGAGTTTTGTGGTTAGCAGTGCCATGAAATCGGGCCCAGCTCCCACAAAACCCGGATAAAATTGGGGCACAAAGGGCATGTGAAATCCTTTTGGGGTGGAGTTGACCGTTTTGAGGCTTGGAGATTTTCTGAATCTGTAACTATTAATCTACGACCTCCCCAAAACTGAATACAATCTATCAAGCAGAAATGTGTTTTTTTGTTGATTTGGTGAAAAAAATGTATCTAGAAATGTATACAATAAGCGTTTCAATACGTGTGTATAACTCATTATTAGGTTGTCTGGGTTGAACACTGAATTCTTTCTCCTAGGCATGATAGGTCTCAGTACCTATGAAAATCATATATCATTATTATTTTGAAAACCAAAATGATGAAACCTGAAAAACAATATTTTTGAACTTTGTCCGAGTTTTGTAAATACATTTTCTTAAAAATTTCACTCAAAAGGATAAGTAAGTGAAACAATTAATCCTTTTAAACTTGGCTAAATGACAAATTATAGACTTGACTTACGTTGTCACGGATACCATGTTGTTGTCGCTATCAATGACCGATATCTGACTGGTACCCTTAGTCTTCAGTATGCCTTGGGCAAAGGAGAAGTAATAGTCTGGTGGGTGCGTCGTGTCATCGGTGATGTTAGCATGCAGGAGTTTGGCGTTGCGTTTGCTGGAACGGAGGGAAAAAATGCAAGATTTTGAATTTTGGGGGTTTCGGCCACGAGTCTTTTACCAAGAGTCAATTAGGAAAATTCAGTTTCAGATCACAGACCCAGTCACAGACCCAGTCACAGACCAAGTCACAGACCCAGTCCCAGCCCTAGTCACAGACCCAGTCACAGACCAGATCACTGACCCAGTCGCAGACCAGATCACTGACCCAGTCACAGACCAGATCACAGACCCAGTCACAGACCCAGTCCCAGCCCTAGTTACAGACCTAGTCACAGACCAGATCACAGACCCAGTCACAGACCCAGTCACAGACCCAGTCCCAGTCCTAGTCACAGACCTAGTCACAGACCAGATCACAGACCCAGTCGCAGACCAGATCATAGACCCAGTCACACACCCAGTCCCAGCCCTAGTCACAGACCCAGTCACAGACCAGATCATAGACCCAGTCACAGACCCAGTCCCAGCCCTAGTCACAGACCCAGTCCCAGCCCTAGTCACAGACCCAGTCCCAGCCCTAGTCACAGACCCAGTCCCAGCCCAGATCACAGACCCAGTCACAGACCAGATCACAGACCCTGCTTACCTGATCATATTTTGACTGTAGTTGGCGACTGCCGATTCTCCCAGTCCAATCTCTTCAGCTTTGACAAACTTCATGGCCTATCAAGAAAAATAAATCAAACATACGCAAATGTGAGAAAACTTACCGCTGGCTTAACTAAAAAAAAAGAAAAAAAAGAAAACCAAAAGCTCCCGTTGGGATGGATGCAGTTTAAATCTTAGTTCTGGAAACACATACCGTGTATTATCAGAACTTCAGATATCACTGATATTTTTCTTTAACTTTTAAACCCATATTTCTTTCTTTTTCATCTGCAACTGGCAAGCTAGGTGTCGAGTGGTTACGACATCAGTGCTAGTAAGCAGGAGGTCGTGGGTTCGAAGATTGAGTATGGTCAAAATATTTTTTGCTCAATTTTTTTTTCTCAAGTCCTTAAAACCAATGAGTATACCTATTTTTTTGAGTAAGGCAAAACCAAATATTAAAAACATAGCAGCTCTTAGATGCAAACAAATTTCTTTGAAATTTTTGCAAATTAATGGATTTTTTTTTCTAGCATGATGGTTAAGTATTCATTTGAAAATGTATGGCTCATTTACAGGAAAACAAAGAAAAAAATAAACATTAAAATTGCTAAATGCTACAAACCTCAATAAAGCGATGGTAGTAAAGACTGGTGTCTCTGTTGGCTGCAGTGACGTTAAAAAGTTCCATGATGTTCATCAGCGTCAGAAACATGGGCCCACCGCTGGGCTGAGGTAGGGTGACTAAATTGTAATCTGTGGCAAACGAAAACGTGACACATGTCGCATCTTAAAAAGTATTTGGAAGATTTAACAGGGTTTTAGATATTGTTTTCTAAATATACTCTATTTGCCACAAAAAGAAAATGGTGAACTTGGGCCCAGATCATTCTAAATCACCCTATACAGAGACAGTCATGTTTTACTTTACTCTCGAGGACAATGCTTTGTGTTTCCCTTTGTCCAATACTCTCTCCCACAGACTAAGCACACAAACTTACTACAGAGGACCATTTCCAACAAAGACCCAACTCCCGAGAACTGAAAGGATCTGTTGTTCTCCATTTGTGTGTCTGTCCTCTGGGATATGTAAACACGTACAGTAAAGCTAAAGTAGGTAATTAGGTAAACACGTTGCTCAAATTATTGTTGGACAACGATGGTCACCAATGGCCACATTTACCTCGATAGTTAACTTGGATGGGCTGCATTTCTACGGGCTTGTAGCCTTGCAAATCAGCCAGTGTCATATTGCCGCCATTGTTATTCACCTGTAATAACAACATATTAAAATTTGGCAAAACTACTACGTGGATAACAAAAAAAAGAAAACCCAGCTGTAAATGTAAATTATAAAATATCTAACACGTATTTTCAAATAAGTTAAAGATCATGTGAAACACCAATGTGTCCTTTTTTTCAAGATTTTAAACTTACCATATCAACTATATCCTGAGCTACATTGCCCTTGTAGAGTTCCTGGATGCCATTTTCGGCTATGTTATCCAGCAGCTGGGCAAAATTTTCCCTGAAGACCATGTCGCCTTCGCGGACTCTTACCCCGGTCGGAGCATAGACGGCCCTGAGGTCGTCTGACATTAAGGCCAGGGGAATGGTTTTGAGTTCCTTTTCTGCATAACAGTGATACAAAAAAGGTTTTATCAAATGTTCGCATTCCAAAATTTACTTCTAGGAGCGATATGGTCTCTCTGAAGAGTCCAGACTGTGGTGTTGCTCTGTGTTGTGTCCTTGGGCAAGGCAATTTATCACAATTGCTTCTTCAAACCAACGATTAAAATGGCCACATGTAAGGGCAGAGATGGTTATTATGCTATTCTGAAATTAACGGTTAAACATGCAAGTATTTAAAAGTAATTTCTTTACTGCGGTGATATGAAAATATTTTTTTTTCAAAAGATGGAACGGGCGTTGGGATGATAAATTCAATACAGTGGAATGCCGCTATAACAAACACCGCGGGATCCACAGAAATTGTTCGGTATAGCGATTTTAAGCTGCCGGGGCTCCAGTACTCACTTTTCAATAAATGGCGCCCTTCAGAACTTCACCCTGCACGCCCTGGTACTTTGAATACGTGCCGAATATTGAATTATGTAATTACACAGTTTTTTGAGCTTACTACCTACAGCAATGGGTGGCTTTCCCCTTCTATTCCTTGGGGAAATAATAGCCACTTGTCGCTCTTCTGTTTACATTTGTTAACAATGATGTTCGATATGTTTTGTACACAAAAATCGGGAGCCAAGGATGATGTTTGGTACATTTGTCTATTGACAATTTTCACCAACAATGTACGATACGTTTTGTCTATTTGTCATTTGTCTATCGACATTTTTCAACAACAATGTTTGGTACATTTTGTACACAAAAATTGGGAGCCAGGCATGTTTGGTATAGCGGAATGTTCGTTCAGTATAGCGACGTTCCACTGTATGGGATTCAGACCTTCACTGACGTTTTTTTATAAAAACTGTATGCTCAGTCCTGTCCCAAGTGATTGCAGGAAAAACAGTTCAAAAACTACTCGGATGGGACACAAATTCCAGTGGTTTTTATTTGTGTTTGAGGATAAGGGTTTTACCCAGATTCGCAGTGACCTCGAAACCATTGCGTGCAAAATCAATCGCTGGATCAAAAAGCTGCTTCCACCTCAACCTGCAAAAGAAGAAATACGGAGAAAAATGTAAATTGCGTGTTAGATTTGGTTCGTTCTGCTGACATATTTGCTTACTAATTTGCTTACTAGTTATAGTGGGTAAGCACTGGTGTACTTACTTGCCGTACTTCTCCCATGCTTGCCTCATACCGTGCAGCTCCCCTGGAATGCCAACAGCCAAGCCACCCTAGAAAAGACAGAAAAAAGGGAAAAAAATAGGAAAAGGGAAAATTAAAATTAAAATCCCCCCCAATTAAAATCAATATGTCATTGTCAGAAGCCATATGTACGACAAATTGAAACAGTGTTAAAAAACAAACTGATTAAATTTAAGTTGCAGCATTGCTGATTTGACATGTTACTCAACTCTGTAAATGATTTAGAGCACCGTGATCCAATTTTAAACAGTGTCGGATTCGTGCGTTACATGGCTGCAGACCCCGACAGGAGAACATGGTGCTTGTGTTCTTGGGCAGGACTCTTTACTACAATTGCCCCTCTCCATCGAGGAGTATAAACATGGTTTGACCTTTCCTATTTTTTAACGAGCCAGCCGGGCTACTGAAACAGACTCTTATAACTAGCCTGAGGGCATTTTCACTAGCCCGCATGTTTTGCTTTTATAGAGTGTCTCATGAACAACAATGTGCATACATGTAAAACGTGTATCCTGAGGCAATCTGGTCAGAATTTTTTATAAACAGATCTAATAACTTAACCCTAAACAGTTAATAAAATAAGACACAAATTGATACAGGTTTGCTTTCTGAATTTAATAATTTATTTCTTCCTGTACGTTCATCTTTGCCGTAGCCCAATAATTTTTACTCGCCAGCCAAGCTACTCTAAGGAATAGTTTGACTAGCCCGCCGCTGTTTTGACTAGCATTTGGCTAGCGGGCTACTGCTAAAGTCGAACCCTGGTATAAATGAGATTTTCATATAAAGTGCTACATATAAGCATCAATTCGTCACTGTTCTTATTTACTTACATAGAGGGAGGCGTCCGGGTTATCTGCAAACATGCCCAGTCTGGCGTTGGCCGGTGCAGTCTCGCGGAAGTCGATTCCCGTGTAGGCTGCTGCCTCGGCGTCTAAGATCAGCATAAACCCGCCCCTGTTGACCAAAACGATTCATTTCCCAATTAGTTGAAGAAAATCACTTAAAAACCAATTTTCATCAACTTCTGTTTGTGAGCAGATCCCGCAAAAAGGCCACAACCACTGCACACGTGCATCTTTCCCATACCACACTACAGTTCCAGAGGCAAACACACGCAGTTACGTGCATGTTCGACTTTTGTCTAACATGGACTTCCCACTAAGTTTAAGGACTTCCCACTAAGGTTAAGCACCACTGTGATTGGTCAAAAATATCATGGGGCAGGGCTTAATATTAACAAGTGCATAAATTAATAAATTATCAATTATTATGGGCGGGGGCAAATATTATGGGGCAGGGCTTAATATTGACAAGTGCATAAATTACAAATTATCATTTATTGTGGGGCGGGGCTTAATATTGACAAGTGCATAAATTAACAAATTATCAATTATTATGGGGCGGGGCTTAATATTGACAAGTGCATAAATTAACAAATTATCATTTATTGTGGGGCGGGGCTTAATATTGACAAGTGCATAAATTAACAAATTATCATATTTACTGACCCTCCAATGCCAGAGCTTTGGGCGTTGACCACACCGATGCACAACATGGCGGCGATGGCAGCGTCCACGGCAGACCCGCCCTGCTGCAGGATGGACACGCCCGCATCTGAGCAGACTTGGTTGCCGGTAGCAACGGCGCCGTGCGGTGGCACCTACAAATGCAGAGATTCAAAAAAGTGACTGACTTAAACGTAAGCTTGGGTAGCAGTACATGCATTATTCTCTATCAACTCATTGCGTACATTAAAGTCTTTTGTAAAAAAAAAAAATCAAATCCTTAGAAATATATATTTAGTGTTTTGAATGGTAAAATAATTATTATTGCAAGCAAAAGAAAAATAACCAAAACGAACCAACTCAAAGACACTAGAACAAAAAAGTATGAATAGTGTTACTCGAAGAAGAATACTTTTGCAAAAATTAAAATTTTGGGAGTAAAATCACCTCTTGTAAGACGAGTTCAAATTTTCTTGCAACTAAAGAAAGCACGTTGTTGATATTAACAGTATCTGAAACATAATGCCAAATACATCAGGCATGCAACTTGGAATTTAGGGGGGAAAAACGAGGAAATTCCAAACCAGACAAGACTTTGTACAGTGTTTTTCAATTTTTAATGGCATTTACGAGAAGTAAAAAAACAAGGAAATCAGCGAAACTGAGGATATTTTGCGTGCCTGATACATGAAGCTTCAAATTGTTAACTTTTTCACAAAACTGCTCATTTCTGAGAAAAAAAAAATCACCTGTGGCTCCCCGACGAGAATGGTGATCACCATAGCGACGGTGATGGCCAACGATACGACCACGGCCATCACGATGATGACGTGCAGCCCGTCAAAACCGAAGATGGTCTCATGCCTGATGGACTGCTGGGTGCGTAAGGGCGCGTTCTCCGTCCGCGTCGGCTTGGCGGCAGGGTCGATCAGAGAGGCCTTGTCTGATGAAGAAACAAACATACCGGTAAATCTTTTTGTCTTTTTTTTAACCAATTTTCAAATAAACCATAAAGGGACACTTACCAGGTGCATTGAAATAATTTTTTAGAGTTGAACAAAGAAATCGACTGGACCAGTGGGTCAATGAATCCTGAAATTTAGGCGCGGCGCCTCACTCGTCACTTTTTTTTGACATGACCGTGAGCTGAAAGGGAACTTCCGATGTAATGAAATCAGAAAACCGTTATATTCGGTTTGAAAAAAAGATTAGGATAATCGCGGATTTTGAAATGGAAAGATTGCCATACATTGCCATCACTATAATTTTTCCCTGCAGTGACCTATCAGCCATCAGAAAGTGATAATACATGTTTGTCCTAAAAAGTCGAATTTAGCAGGGAAAATATTGAAGCATGTACTGAGAAAACACTCAGAAATTTTCAGACCAGCCTCAGTCATAGGGTTTGTGCACAGGGTGACAAGTGACGGCCAGGTATGGAAATCTTTCCTTTGAAGTCTCTGATTTTTCACACTTTCTGTGTTGGACCCAACCCTTAGGTTTTGGGAATGCCTTTCACGCTAACAATTGGGCCAACAAATAACGTACCGTGATCGCACAATGTAAAATCTGAGTTGCATATGTACATGTACATGCATACTACAATATACATCCCATTGCCAGATATCGTAAACAAACCTTTCGTGTTAATAGTGGGATCTTCTTTCGGTACGCCTACATCGTCCTCGACGAGTGTTTCATATGCTGCGGTGGCCATGATGAAAAAAACGTGTGTGACAAAAAAGTCACACAATTGAACTCGTGCAGTAATGAAAGCCTTGATCTGGCCAATAACTTAAATACAGCTAGCAATTAACAGAGTAACGTTAGTGCTGAATACACGAAGATGTACAGTACGGTACAATTTCACACAAAGTATAAAAATGAGCACCAATCAATGAAATGGTATACTGTGCAGCAGACGTATAAATGATCTACCGTTGCAAAAAAAAAATGCAGTCAATACGCTAAACAGACGAACACATATGCGTACTGCATACAACAAGGCTAAACGGTTGAGCGATCTTCTGTACTGCAAACATAATGGTCGTGGCACGGTATTTTGTATAGTATGGCAATATGTGTAAGCCACTACTGGACATTATGTTAATTTATATGCCCTATTGTACCAGCACCTTCAACAGCTTTTAGAAGCTTATTTAGATATTAAAAACCACTCATAAATCACTAGAGTAATACATGTACACTATATTCTGGGGTGGAGGGGGGGGGCGGGTATTGGGAATTATTCTTTAGGTATAATATATGTCATAATTTTTGAAACTGGATTAGCATTATCAGTAGCCTGATTAAATTTAATTGCTTGTAATGGAATTTAATTCATCAATGATGGCATTAAATGCAAAATATAATACATATTTTAATAGATTATTTTCCCTGAAATGATAGAGTTATGATTAAAATTATTAAACTTTCTTACTACATCTCAATTTTTCTACAATAATACACTCATAAAATGAGCGAGTGTGAGGTTGTTTTTGCATTCAATAGGGGACGTTGAACAATAGAGGACAATAGGGTCCCCAATTCCCGGAGGGTCCCCAATTTGGTGATGTGTACAAAACATATGGGAGGTTTTCTAAAATGTTAGTACAAACAAAAGAGGGACAATAGGGGGTCCCCGATTGCAGGTAAATACACACTTGCGTGAGTAGCGGAGTGGTATAGGCTAGTGCTCATGATCAGAGGGTCAGGGGTTCGAATCCAGCTGCTGGCCAGACTTTCTCCACAAACTACATACTGTACAAGTATACTAATGCCTTATTTTTTTATCCAGTAATGGTTTACACAGCAACACAATTGTTTCTTCAATGCAAGCCCTTTCAAAGGGTGATGGTTTGCATATATGGTGTGTGCATGGAATGTACGAATATTGATCATGACACCTGCCTTTCCGTTACAAAATTTGTTGAAGGATGCATTGCCCTAATAGGGCCATTTGCTTTTCTGGTGGTTTGCTCATTTCCAGTAATAATACCACTCAAAATCCAAAGAAAATTGTTCAAAACCTAACCTGTTGAAGTTTCAGCTCAGTGGCTATTAGTCCGAGTAACTAGGACTCTACGAATCGCCTTTTTTAATATTTGGAGATGGTCAGGCGACTTAGTCCGAGTAACTAGGACTCCATGAATCGCCTTTTTTAACATTTGGAGATGGTCAGGCGATAGTAGGCCTACTATCGCCCGACCATCTCCAAATGTTAAAAAAGGCAATTTGTTGAGTAGTTATACTCGGACTAAGTGGATGTTACCTTTTTGAGAAAACAGTGAAAAACTATGCACAACTTTTTGACCATGAAACATTGATGGCACTCTTTAAATTTCAAAAAAATCAGTCAATCGATCAGATCGTTGGAAATCACCTACATTTTCTTGATTTTTCTAAATGGCAGCAAGCCAGACAGAATAATTTCATGGGGTGTTTAGTACCGTCTGATACAATTTTTAATCTAAGTTCATTTAAGCTTAATAATTTGGTAGGTTGCTTTTGGGAAATTTATAATGCAAATGATCTTATCCAAGTTTAATTGGATCTAGCAGGGCATTGTGTAGTCTGAGTATCACCTGTTGTCCAACGGAGCCCTGTCTCCAGTGCAACATCTGATATCACATGCAAATTTATGCGACCTCGCATGCCAGCCAATCAGAGTCAACTTTACAAAATTGTGACGCCATATCGATCAGTAATGTGGACTAAGCTGTTGATTGGTCAATTTGGATGCCATCTTTTTAAAACCTAGACACAACATTGGCTCTCAAAACTATCAGCAAAATGCTGCGTACGTATAGAATACACGAACACTCATTGTGGGTGTGACGTGAACGCGCAGGAAGGTGTTCGCATTACGCGCGTTATTCAAAATACATGTGATGATCGTTCAAAGCCACAGGACATTTGCGCATCAACATATTGTTACATCACAGGCATGCATGACGCAGAATATTTTTGCTAACAGTAACACAATTTAATTCACAATGTAAAAGCTTATCGTGTCTAGGTTTTATTAGATGTATATGACAACAGGTTACCGAAGACCCGCGATACAAGACGCCAGCTGAATGGTCAGAATCTCAAGGTCAAGATGCAGTCTTGATTTGCATAATTATCGCGGAACCTGTTCGCATAAACATTCCATAGGGAGCTTAAAAAGAGGTTGTATACATGTGTGTATTTTGTAATGCATTGTGGGACAGTTTGCAAATAAAACATTTTTTTTAAAAGGATAAGGCTCCAAAAAAGGATGCGGGCAGGGACGATCAACTGGGTTTTTTTTTATATTTTACTCGGCCTACTCGCTTGGCTTAACATTCTGCACACCACATGAACTGGGCAGGAATGACCAGTGAAAGACAATTTTGTTTGAGTAAGACCTAATTTTGTTTGGGGGGGGGGATTCCATCCAAACAACCCCGCCCCCTCCCTGGAACCCATGGCCTGACTTTCACCAAACCGTACACAATACACTGCAGCAGTTGTCAACTTCGAGGCATTTTCCGTCAATAAACACTCACCGGAAACAAATTCTTCCATGTCAAATTCTTCGACTTTAGCCCCGTTCATGGGCAAGAGTTCATACTGCCTCGAATCCATGTTTACGGTGCAACAAAAGGGGGATCTGTGAGCGGCATCAAGGCGACTCCAGCCGGCACTTCCAAGGAGATGACCAGTGTGGACCTCGACCGTACAGCTGACCGGTGCGCACGGGACAATCCCTGGGTGGTTTCCCCAGTACGTCAAGCTAGCCGCACGCTACGGACGCGCGTACACACAGCACAACCTACGTGTGGTCGTCGAGTCCATATCCGTCTGACAGAATCAATCTGTTATTGATTTAAATTACCTTCATGAATAATGCAATTTGTGCATTTTCAACCAATCTGATTGGTCTTCTGGTGACCTGCCGCGCGTGATTGAATATCTGAATATATGAAAAAGACAACTTTGATTTAATTTGATTCTAAATCGCAAAAATACCTAAATTTTCTGTAAATTTTGTGAAGAAAATAATAGCAGTTGCTTCAAACTTATAAATCTACTGAAGTTTACTGCTATTATATATAAAATATGTCAGAAAATTGTTTCGTACTTTTGTCGCGTTTGAACGAGGTTAAAATTGCTTCTTTAACTACACGTGAGAAAAAAATCTCATAAACGTGAAACAATCGGACTTTCACTCGCTTTTTCTTCCCTTTTCGGAGAGATCATCTCGATAAATTGTATTTTTTCCAATAAATTTGCTTTTTGTTTCAAAGCGGCCAAGAAATACCCGTTGTTATCACGCACTACTTTACTACTACGCCTGACCCGCGAACGCGCCAGTCACGTCAGCACTTACTGAGGCGTCACCACTACCGGGGCATCGCGGATGAAGTTTAGCGGGCGGTGCCCGCTAGAGTTGACCCGGGAGCTCTTGGGGCTGATCAGCATTATCATCGCTTCATCATGGCCGACGCGGAGGGTGAGTCCCGGTAACATTTCCTCATTTTGAAACCCGCTATTTTACCCCTTTTTGCATTTCTCACGTTCTACATTTGTATATCACTGTCAAGCTGGTGAGTTATAGATCACCGTGGTTGCTATTTCGAATCAATCTGGCGGTTTAGAAGATTGGTTTTGGTAGGTTTTCCGGCGCGGTTTCGGCCGGGGATCGAGTGGGCACGGCGGAGCGGTTGCGCCACGCTGGCTCAAGCCAGGCAGGCATGACGCAGCTTCCCCACGCCATATGCAATGATACGTAGGCATCGCCAGGTCAGTTTGGCGGGCTTTGCAGGCCGTGGTACGTGCATAGCTGGCCGGGCCTCAGCTCCACAATTCTCTGCTTTGCAAGCAGCTAGCCGAGCGGGGCTGCGGCTCGCTCCAGGCACCGTGTTTTTCACCGCGGCCGGCCGCGCTTGTCTGGCTGGGACTGAACGCCCAGACGGGTCGAGTCTGGCTGGGACTATTTTTACACTGTGAATAGCTCGCGGTGTCTGGCGAATCGTGTGGCATTGAATAATGGTTCGTCGTTTGTTATTGCTGAAAGAATGCATTATTTTCTTCTCCCACGTTTTTTCTCTAGCCCTCACACAGAATAATTTACAATGCGGTGAAATCGTGGATAAAATTATATTCGTAACCTGATTTTTTTTACGCGACGCGCACATTTTACCGTCCGTCCGGTCGTCTTGAGAATCGGTTTTTAACAGTTTCAGCTTTTCTGTTTATTTGCTGCATTCCACAATTTTCAATGAATTTTGAAATGAAGAAATTTTACGAAATTTCAGTCTTAAAAAGCTTTTGTCAATGACATGTTTAAAACATTTCTACACAGATATTTTTTTTGCATTTTCCCATTTGTTTTCATTTTTCCATTTTTTGCATTTTCCCAGTTTTGCATTTTGTTCATAAATTTCAATGTCTGTGTAGGGCCTACCGCCATTTTAATACAATTTTAAAATGATTTTTACCTTTCCTCTTATTTTTTTCTCGACTATGAACACTTGTCTGCTTGGTGATTTTTTTTCTGAGTGATACTTTGAATCGAACAATTCTGCATTTCTTCAGTTCTGAAATGTAACAATTTTTTAAAAATTTTTCTTTGATTTTAATTTTATATATCTTAAGTTTTATTAACTATTCTACTTTAAATTTGATATAATTTGGGTATAGCCTATTGTAAAGCAAGAATTTGTATTGAAGAATTAAGATTATTTTTATTCGACTTTCAATACTCTCAATATGTTTTTAATTTAGAGAACCTGACGCCACTTCAGTGGTTGTGTACAAAGTCTATGGAGAGTCAAGAAAATTTTCTAAGTATTTCCTAACAAAATTGGAAATGTTTCAGAGTCCCAGATTCATGTCTTATCATCATTTTTGCAATGACTGACCTTCATTGAGATGATATATATGAAGAAAAAAGTGGCGTCAGGTTGCAACACTTTTTCCTATAATTTTTTTGAAGCACATCTGAGCATTAAATATTTTTTAAATTCATTTCAGGACAAAATTATTATTAAAATTATATTTGCTTGCTAATAAATTATTTGTGGTTTTGTACCAGTATCAGGCATACAACTTCCTTCGGATCCGCTGATTTCCTTGTTTGTTTGTTTTTTTAAATTTTTCATGAATGCCATTACAAATTGGAAAATACTGTACAAAGTCTTGTGAGGTTTGGAATTTCCTCGTTTTTTTTTCTAAATTCCCAGTTTCATGCCTGCAGTATTATCTAAATGTAACTTATAATTTTAGTGAACTGAATTGATTTGAACTGAAGCCTTTGTTTCTGTTTCCATGGTTTCACTTGCTCGTCATTGACGCACAGAAAACAAATTTAGAAGTTGACTTGCATAAATGCTAGAATTTTAGTTGTGACAATTAAGCGACAAAAGTGGGCTTTTTAAAATCAGTTTATAAATGTTAATAATGAAATTATAAATGTTTATGTCCTCGGGTTTTTGTTTTTAGATTGTTGATCAAGATTTGGCTATGCTTTAGCTGACAACTGACCCCCCCCCAAAAAAAACCAACTGTACATTTCATTTGGTCAAATTTTGACAATTTCATCCACGTACATACGTATATCATTTATACAACAAGAAATCTTTGAGATGATATAAAAAAAATTAATTGGTTTTTAATCATTCTTTTAATTTCCCACTTTCGATGTTTATGTCCTGATTCGACGAATTATTCATTTTTTTGCATGGTAAATAAACAGAATCATTTAAGATTATTTGCATTTATCCCAAAAGTAACCTACCAAATTATGATCAAAAACCTTACTTTGATTGAAGATCGTACTGGTACTAAACACCCCGTGAAATTATTCCATCTGGCTTGCTCTCATTTAGAAGAAATTAAGAAATGTAGGTGATTTGCAACACTCAGTCAATGGACTGATTTTCGCAATATAAAGAGTTCTGTTGATGAAGTCATGTTTTGTGATCAAACGGTTGTGCATAGTTTTGCACTGTTTGATCTAAAAGTGTAATATCCGCGTATCTGAAAGTTCAACAGGTTATGTGTCTTTGTCTTTGGATTTTGAGTGGTGTTATTATTAAAAAGTAACAAAATGCTTGAAAAGCAAATGATCCTATATGCCTTTAATCTTTAGCATCAAGATATAGCTTCTTCAAGATAATTATGTTAAAGTTCTTGTTTTTGATGATTTTTGAAAAACTAGTAACCCGAGGCAAGAAGAGAGTCAGCAGCGCTGCTGACAGTCAGCCGGCCCAGAATCAAGAGCCAGCCAAGAAACATGCCAAGACTGGTAAGATATACTCAACATATTTGTTAAGAAAAAAAGATAATAATTCAGTCCTGAAAATTCAAAAACTTAATTTCAAGAAAAAGTACAATACAATTCTTTGTTTAAACAGCCCTAACAGTCCTGAATCCTCCAATTTTAATACAATTGTGCACACCCCCTAGGGAGTGAGGGGAAATGTAACAAATTTCCTGAAAAGTTCAATTTTATTTTCTGGAAATTTCAGAAACTGCCTCTCATTTTTTTTTTTTTAAGTAATGTTAGAAACTCCAAGATATTTTGTTTACTACCTCTAGAATGATAGAAATGGCTAAGAGATATCCATAGACCTTTTTTTTTTACGATTTGGGAGAGTTGAAGTCCCCCCTCCCTCTCCTCCAGCCCCCGCCCACTGAAAATTTGAATATCAAAAACAAACTTGTAAACAAACCTGATACATTTGTACCCCCCCCCCCCAAAAAAAAATGTGCATGCTTTGTTGTTCGTGTATTCCTCTCTAAACCTCATATTTCTTACATAGGTTGTACATCAAGGTCTTTCCATTGTCCTTCTTTTGTAACTTCTTGCTTAAATGCTTAGTTGCCAAACCGAGTGCCCTATCATCATAAGCTTAAACAAAATTTTGAAATCTTTTTAGGAGAAAATGTCTGAATTTATGCCAATTCATTGATGACTTTGATGTTTGAAAACCATTTCAAATAATTTTGTCTCAAAATAAAGAGCTTGATGACAATTTTGGGTTCGTACTGTGTCGTCCCCATTTTCGACTCTTCGTAGTCGTACACACATACATTGTACTGAAATTTGTATCCTTGTGGAGACATTTCTAAGTTTTCCAGTTTGATAGTACAGTTTCAAAATGCTCTTATTTTAACCAGAATTAATTTCCTTGGATGAAATTTGGACTTAATAGCCTTTTTCTAAAACTCTACCATTTCCGACAATCAACATACCTTGGAAAATTCCTAGTTTTTGAGTAAAATCCATATATCTATTTGTGAAAAACTTGTGGAGATGTATTCATCTATAGAAATTGCCCTGTGTGCATGTCTCCAGAGGGCACGGTGTATCAGATCACCATCATAACCGTGATAACTAAACGTGTCCACCTTGAATCGTTCAGGAGGATCCTCAGCCTCAGTCTTTTCGCTGGCGGACCGCACCCAGCTCATCCACAACATCCAGGAGCACTCGCCCAAGACGGACAAGCATTCCTACAAGGTCTGCATCGCCAAGATCGACTGGAACAAAGTGCGCTTTGGCGACTTCACCCCCGAAGTCTGCAAGAAGGAGTGGGATATCATCCAAAATGAGGTAAGACTTGAATTTTTATATTTTTTTTACTCTAACCATGCCAAATTCAACAAGATTTTATGTTACATTGGTGCAGTGGTTCTTTCCTTTTCTTCCTTTATGACCCGGGTTCGATTCCTGTCAAGGTCCACATTTTTATTGGGTTTTCTTTTTCAGTCCCTACCTGATTCCGGAGGTTTGATGCCTAAGAATATTCTTCCCTGGGGTTTTCCTCCCACCTCAAAAACTGTAATTTATTCGTTGTCTTCTCTCTTCAGTGCCTGCTAGGGTGCCTTTAAGGAATCAGGAATCCTTGGTTTCATTACCAGAAATAAATAAAACATTCCAGAGTGTTGGTGTTGTAGTTGAATTCATCACAAGTCCATCACAAGTCCCTAACAAGTCTATTACAAGTCCATCACAAGTCCATCACAAGTCCATCACAAGTCCATCACAAGTCCATCACAAGTCCATCACAAGCCCATCACAAGTCCATCACAAGTCAATCACAAGTCAATCACAAGTCCATCACAAGTCCATCACAAGTCCATCACAAGTCCATCACAAGTCCATCACAAGTCCCTCACAAGTCCATCACAAGTCCATCACAAGTCCATCACAAGTCCATCACAAGTCCTCCAGTCCCAATTCAACTCCAAAGCTATTCAAATGAACTGTGACAACGACATTCCTTTGTCATTGTTCATCCCCTGTTACTTGTGACTGGACTTATGATAGAACTTATGATTTAGTTGTGACCGGAACTGGAAGGATTTGTGATGGGCTCAATTACAACGCTATAGTCCATCACAAGAATGATTCATTGCAGGAGCACCATATGCATGTTCTTGCCGGCTCGGTCTCAAAGGCTTCCGTCAATGACATCTCCCTGGATTTTATCCCTGATCTAAAAACTGACATATCCTGCTTTGTCTTTTCCCATGAGCTTCCTGGATACATCATGATGTACTGTACTTGCTCTATGCCAGAAAATCATGAATAAAACATGACAAATTTGACCCCTGATGAACCTTTTTTGGGTCTCCTTTTATTTTTAGATCCGTAAATACCGCACCATGGCGGAGGTCACGGCCGACGCACTTCAGGTGGTCCAGAATCCCTTCTCACATCGCAAACTGGTACGTAGTTCACAAGTACGGGTACAATAACAAGAAATTTTCAAAATGGCTGCCATTGCTTGTTATTCTACCTAAATTTGTTCAAAGGACAAATCTGTGGTGGCCCTATAGCCAAATATCTGTAAAAAATGTTGCATTCTGATGCCACTTATTTCTTCATATATCTTCTCAGTAAAGGTCAGTCATTGCAAAATTGTTGAAAAGACATGAATATGGGACTAAGAAACGTTTTCAATTTTGTTGGTAACTTTGTACACAACTGTTGAAGTGGCGTCAGGATGCAACATTCTTTCCAAATATATTTCTCGCGACATACTTTGACTGTGTGCCAAATTCCATGCTTGTATCATCAAAGGCACAATCCCATCACCTATCTGCCATAGTACCTGTCAGTGGCTCATTCAGCGCTGTCAAAAAATTTTGCACGGTCGACAGCCCGATCCCCTTTTCAATTGGAAAAAAAACCCATTAATTCTAACAGACTTTGATGTATTTTCATTGACACCTTATCTCAAGCAACTTGTTGCCCTTTGACCTTTGACCTTCTGTGCTTGCAATAACAGGTGCACCCTGACCTCCCCAAGCAACCCCTGACCCCGTTCTTCATGTTCTACTCGGAGAAGGCCAAGAAGTTCAAGAAGAAGCACCCGGAAATGCCGCAGTACGAGATCTCCCGATCACTGGCGATCAAATTCAAGGAACTTCCGGAACACAAAAAGGTGGGTCTCTGCTCCATTTTGGACTCACGAATGAGGCGTTGCGTCTCAGCTGTGCCATTGTGCTATCAAATCAAGTCTGGTTTGTTTAATAGTTCTTAATTACTCTTACATTTTCCAGTCAATTTTGTTTTATATTTCACCAGGGCCCAATTTCATAGAGCTGCTTAAGCACAAAATTTGCTTAAGCACAAAAACGTCTTGCTTAATAAAATCGGGTTACCGGCCAAAACTCCATGCGATTTCTATGCTAAGTAAACAACAGCTAAATACCAGTCACAAGCAATGTACATCACATGGAGTTTTGGCCGGTAACCTAATTTTACTAAGCAATGTTTTTTTCGTGCTTAAGCAAATTTTCTGCTTAAGCAGCTCTATGAAATTGGCCCCTGGTGAAATATAAAACAAAATTGACTGGAAAATTAAGAGTAATTAAGAACTATTCATAAATACCTCAGACAGTTTATTTATGAATGGGAATACCCGGCTCGGGTAATTATCAGCACCCAGACTCTAAGTGGTATTAAACAGAGTGATAAAAACCTCCAGAGCACACATTTATTCCCTTATTAAACAAACCAGACTTGATTTGAGAGCACGATGGCACAGCTGAGATTCACTCGTGAGTCCAAAATGGAGCAGAAACCCACCTTTTTGTGTTTCTGCTTAAGCAGCTCTATGAAATTGGGCCCAGTTCTTCATTCAAACGTAGCCAAATAACATTGTGAGTGACCCTTAGCATGGGCTGAACTATGGACCCTGAAAATCCTAGCCAAACACCCGCACCACTGACAAGAACCGCATGTTTGTGTAATGAAATCCTTATAGTTAGTCTAGCCGGCCATGGATGATCAGTCATCCGGTCAAGCTGAGAGTTTACTGTAATCACAACCGAGAGCAAAGTAAAATGTTGTACATGACCTGAATGAAAAGCTTCTGATCAAAAAGAGATTTTTTTTATTATGTTCTGGGGCCGAAATACTTAGCAGCTCAATGAAATCAGGCCTTTGTGTAAATCATCCTTGTGTTCTTGAGCAAGAGAGTTTACTGTAATCACAACCACGAACAAAGGATAATATGTACAGCCTTTGACCAAAAAATATGCTTCTGACAAAAAAACCGAACTTTTATTATGTTCTCAGGCCAAATACAACCAGAAGTATGGAGACCAGAGGCTGATGTACCAGAAAGAGTTGGCCACATTCTTGTAAGTTTTTCACAATTTTTCTTTCTCAATATTATTTTGCTATAATTGATGTGATTGGCAGAGACACCCAATGTGGAATAGAAGACCTTCCGTATGTAATAAGGGATAAAGACACCTGGCGTGGCGTTGTGAACGAGATCTCTGTTGCGACCACTTGTAGATGATGACGATAATTATGTGCAAGTCATACAAGTTAAAATAAGTCAGAGATGGAAGCTTGAAAAACTTCTTAGCTCGGAAAGGTTTTGCCTTGTAAAATTTGGTTACCAGCCAAGATATCGTGTGAGGATACTGCTTATTTTTCGGCTCAATTTTGGTAAGCAGGTAATTTTGCTGAGTAACATCCAACTACAGGCAATAAAACATCACATTACATTTGGCTGGTAACCTGTTTAGCTTTAGAAGTTAGCCACACCTCCATTATCTCATCAAGTTGTCATATGCCCGCCTTCTTATGAATATTCATTTTCAGGGCGGAGCATCCAGAGTACAAGAAAGACTCCCGGCATGGAGGGGGCGGGCCCAAGCCTCCAAAACTGCTCAACCCATACCAACTCTGGTCCAACAAAAGGTTTGAGGCTCTACATAGGGACGATCATGAGGTACGTATCATTGCTCAGAAAAAGGGGGGTGGTTTTTTATAAACCTCAAATTTTTGTGTACTCTATTTATTTAAAAATTACAGGGAAAACCAATGTGTGTCTTTGATTGTAATTTTTCAGAATTTTTTTTTTTTCAACCTTGTTGAATATTGCTGTGTTATTTCACAAGTCAGTCACAAGTCAATCACAAGTCAATCACAAGTCAATCACAAGTCAATCACAAGTCAATCACAAGTCAATCACAAGTCAGTCACAAGTCAGTCACAAGTCAATCACAAGTCAATCACAAGTCAATCACAAGTCAATCACAAGTCAATCACAAGTCAATCACAAGTCAATCACAAGTCAGTCACAAGTCAGTCACAAGTCAATCACAAGTCAATCACCAGTCAATCGCAAGTCAATCGCAAGTCAATCACAAGTCAGTCACAAGTCAATCAGGGGTCAGTCATAAGTCAGTCACAAGTCAATCACAAGTTTATCACAAGTCAATCACAAGTCAGTCACAAGTCAGTCACAAGTCAATCACAAGTCAGTCACTAGTCAATCACAAGTCAATCACAAATCGCAAGTCAATCACAAGTCAGTCACAAGTCAATCAGGAGTCGGTCATAAGTCAGTCACAAGTTGGGCCATAAGTTGTCCATGATGAACAATTATACTAAGGACTTGTGTTTGACTTGCTATTTACATATGATAACATGTAATGGCATGTGATGAACTGATAACAACTCATTTGAATATGATCTTTGACCCGACGCAGGTGACCCGAGGTCAAATGGACACCCAGCTGCGGGAGGAATGGAAGAACATGCCAGATAAGAAACGGGTCAAGTGGATCAACAAGGCGCTTGAGGAACAGACCAAATATGGGGTACGTCCCGGGCCAAATTTCACTGACCATTTAAGCACAGAAATCATGCTAGGCACGGAAAATATCTGCTTAGCAAAAATAGGTCACCAGCCAAAGTGTCATGCAGTGCACACTGCTTTTGACTGGTTCCCATCTTATTTCTGCTAAGCACATAAATGCTGCTTACTGATTAGCAAATTTAATTATTAAATCAAAATTTATGTATAGGCACAATGCATCATATGATTTTTGCCTGGTAAGCAGATTTTGCGAAGCAAATATTTTTTAAGCTCACTTAAACTGTCAGCTTTGCAGTGCCAGGCAATCGGCCCCTGGTTAACATCAGTAGATTGTGTCCTTAAGCATGACATTTTATCACAATTGCTTTTCACAATCCACAGCAGTTTTGTGTGAGTTAGCTTTGATTTGGCCATAAACGCTGGTAAAAATCACGTTTGTTGAGTAAAAGAGAAAAATAGAATTTGAAAAGTATATTTGATATTCAAATTGCCATGTCCAAACTTGTGATGCATTCAAATTTGACACAAAAAATGCCATAATATGCAATTTATTTTCTATGAACTTCTAATAAACTGTTTGTTTTTCTTTTATTGGTCAATCTTTATTTTCACAGAAAGATATTGAGGAATACATAGAGCAGAACCCCAACTTCAAGGTTCCCGAGATCAAAAAGCCATTGCTGACCAAGAAAGAAGTGAAACTGAAGGAAGGGATGGACGGCAAACCCTTCAAACCACCAGCGTAGGTCCCACCCCATCCCATCCCTGCCACCCCCGCCCCTGCCACCTGACACTGCCTACCCCACTCCTGCCACTGCCACCCCCACCCCTGCCGCCCTCGCCCCTGCCACCCACACCCCTGCCACCCCGCCCCTGCCACCCACACCCCTGCCGACCCCGCCCCTGCCACCCCTACCCCTGCCACACCCACCCCTGCCACCCCCGCCCCTGCCACCCACACCCCTGCAGACCCCGCCCCTGCCACCCCTACCCCTGGCACACTCACCCCTGCCACACCCACCCCCGCCCCTGCCACCCACACCCCTGCCGATCTTACCCCTGCCACCTCAACCCCTGACACACCCACCCCTGCCATCCCACCCCTGCCACCCCACCCCTTCCATGCCACCTCTGCCCCTGCCACCCCTACCCCTGAGACTGTTTCTCATCTGACTTTTTGTTTAGTACTTACATAAAGAACATTCTGAGCAATATTATTCTGCTTACCAACTGGCTCTAATCTATTGTATTATTAGGGACATTTTTCTCTTTCAATTTAGGAATGCATACAACCTGTTCTGCTCGGAGATGCTGAAGCAGATGGGTCACATGGGCTCCAACACCAGGGCTAAGATGATGGAATGCAGCGCGTTGTGGTCCGACACGGAAGCCAAGAAAAAGCTGGATTATAAGGACCGTGTTGAGAAGGTAAGCAGGCCTGTTGTACCCTAGCCATTATCCCACCTCAGCCTGCCCTACCCCGTTCTTGTTGGACCGTACCCCTCACTGCCCCGCCCTATCCCTCCCTGCCCTGCCCTGCCCAATCCCTCCCTGGCCTGCCCCACCCTGGTCCATCCTGCCCCGCCCTGGCCCGACCTTGGCTCACCCTGCCCAGCCTTGCCCCACCCTGGTCCATCCTGCCCTGCCCTGCCCTGCCCCTCCCTGCCCCGCCCTGCCCTGCCCTACCCTAGCCCACCCTGGTCCATCTTGCCCTGCCCCTCCCTGGCCCACCCTGCCCAACACTGCCTCAGCCAACACTGCCCCACCCTGGCCCTACTCTGGCCCACCTTCCCAACACTGCCCCACCCTGCAAGACCTTGCCCCACCCTGCAAGACCTTGCCCCACCCTGCAAGACCTTGCCCCACCCTGCAAGACCTTACCCCACCCTGCGAGACCTTGCCCCACCCTGATCCACTTCCCTCCCACCCTGGCCCAACCTGCCCTACCTCTGCCCCATGCCCAGTTCCACACCTACAGAAGAAACTTGAGGAAATGTCTTGAATTGTTTCTTTAAATAAAGTTATGGTAAGGTGTTGGAGACCTTCTTTGGAAAAACAAATTATTGACATTTTTAGGACTTCCCCCTCCTCGTCAACTTGTGTACATTCTGAGCATGTAAATTGTGTATTGTCGTTTTAACAAATCGTCTTTGTTAACTGATTTGATTTTTTTTTACAGCTCAAAGTCCACTACAAAAAGGAGCTTGAAAAATACATAGAGGTAAGTAGGAATTTCTCAGTTTGCCCCAGTCAAGTCTTACTTTGATATTTATACAACCTTACAGATTTTTATGTTGAAAGTTAAAGAATTAAACTTTTGTGTTCATTGACATTTTACTTAAATCAAATCTGTGTTCCATTATATGAACATTATTTTAGGTCTTCGAAAAGGTCTTTAACTTTTCGTGTCATAGAAAAAGGAAGCACAAATGTTGGCTTTCTGTGTCCAAAGTTGGCCTTTCAGTTTCACCTATTTCTGGATGAAATAAAAGGATGAACTCAAAAATCAAAAACCATTGCTGTGTCTCGAACTTACAGGGCCTTCCAGTTGAGGATAGGGAAAAGTATGCACCAGAGCTAGAAGCCATCGAGCGACAGGCAAAGAAGACGCCCAAAGCCTCAAACGTAAGGATGCTTTTTTCTGCATTGGTTTGTGTGTTGTTTGTCAGTCAGTTGTGTGTCTGTTGGTCAGTGTTTTAGTTGAATCCCTCATAAGTCCTCACATGTCCCCGCAAGTCCTCACATGTCCTCACAGGTCCTCACAAGTTCATAAACAGTCCTGACAAGTCCTCAGAAGTCCTCACAAGTCCCTACAAGTCCTCACAGGTCCTCATAGGTCCTCACTGGTCCTCACAAGTCCATAAACAGTCCTGACAAGTCCTCAGAAGTAAGTCCTCACAAGTCCCCACAAGTCCTCATAGGTCCTCACTGGTCCTCACTGGTCCTCACAAGTCCATTAAAAGGCCTGACAAGTCCTCATAAGTCCTCACAAGTCCCCACAAGTCCCCACAAGTCCTCATAGGTCCTCATAGGTCCTCACTGGTCCTCACAAGTCCATAAACAGTCCTGACAAGTCCTCACAAGTCTGCACAACACCTCACAAGTTCGCAGAAGTTCTCACAAGTCCTCACAAGTTCTCACACGCCCTGTATCAAGAAAAAATGTGATGAAAGGAAAAAGAAGTTTCAATAAATTACAAATTGAGAAAGCTTATTCGGCATTTGATTTTCGGTTTCACATAATTTCTAGAACTGTGTAGCATATGTTCAATGGATCAACTACGTTTACTTTATCACTGAAATCAGTCAATATTTGTCTGCTGAGATACAGAGACATTTTTTTGGCGACAATTGTTATGGCCACTCTCAAACAAGTATTCAGCTGGGATTCCCTTGAATGAAAAAACGTGGACTTTTCTTGCATCATTGATAGTAGTGGTGTGTTTTCCACTTGCTGTGGTAAAACTTTGCATGAGGAAGTAAGTGGCTGTCTATGTACCATTGTGCATGTGAGCATTTGTCATTGCCAAAAAAAAAGCCCTAGTTTGCAGGTTTTTTCCAAAATAAAACAACCCCAAAAACACCAAAGTTGCCAAATATCATGTTATGTCATTCTTTATTATAATCGTGAGATGATTCAACGAAACATTTCATGCAACTTAAGAATAAAAAAAATGTCTCTTTGAATTTGGGTATCATCAAAAATTGAATGATGGACTATATGAGTGACACGTAAATATCCTTGATTATTGGTTGATTAAAACTGGGATTTGAAATCAAGATTTTTTTTTTTTGGTGAGAATAATTCATCAATATTTGCCATGCCTGCAAAACAAATCGGCTAGGTGTCAGTAAGCATGACACTGCTGGCCTAGTTGCCATGACAGCATGGACAAGAAAGGCAACCGAGATTAGTGAAGTGGTCCGATAATTTCCTTAAGGTGGGTGGGGCTTAGGACCAGACCCAGAACAGTCCATTCACAATACACGTGAAGCCTGCTTCATTGAAATCATCAGAGAAAATCGACGGCGATTTTGACGAAGTGACGAACCCATCCTTACCTGGTGATTTCAGGCAATTTGAAATTTGTGGATATTCTTACATTTTATGATGTCCTCTACATCATTTTCTAAATTTCATGACACAAAATTGCACAGTTGGTTATTATTACGCTAATTATGCAAAGTGGCGAATGTGGGGCAGCTCATTATATGTGTGTGCTAGCCTGTTACATTTGTGAAACTAATTTCTCCTGAATAAGTAGATATAGTTTTATGAAAACGGAGACAAGGTATGGCTGTTTAACTACTGGGCTATCGCATCTGTAACTTTTTTTTTCAATTTTTTTTGGGGGGGGGTGAAATGTTTATAAATATAAAAATGTGATTTGAAACATCAACCAACTTAAAATGCAATGTTCTCAAATTGTTTTGTGGAAAGATTCGTCATTTCATCAAATCACCGTCGAAATGCTTGAGGAAAAACCACTGCTGTTGTAACGACTGTGCAACGAACCCTGCTATTTGCCTTGCTTGCGTTTCCCCTGTTCCCCCTGGCTGCCTTTTTGTTTTTGGTTAGTTGCATCTCCCCCTTTCCTTTCCACTCCCCCTTTTTCGATGTCTAGTCTGCCTCCTCCCGCGTCAAGAAGCCCGTCTCCGGCCTCTTTCTGTACACCAAAGAGCACCGGAGGGCGTTCAAGGATGAAAATCCAAAGATGAGCGAGACCGGGGTCACGAGAAGCTTGGCTCGGCAGTTCGGCGAGCTGTCGGAGAGGGAAAAGGTAGGATTGCACCAAAAAAACAAACTAAAAAACAAACAACAAAAACGAAGAAGGAGAACTAAATCTGGTCTTCTGGTAATGTTCAGCAAACATTTGTAGATCACACATTTTTGCTGAAACGTCTTTAACAGAGCTGAAATCCAGCCAATCACAAGTTAATGACAAGTCAATCACAAGTCAATCACAAGTCATCACAAGCCAATCACAAGCCAATCACAAGTCAATCTCAAGTCAATCTCAAGCCAATCATAAGATGAATCACAAGCCAATCACAAGTCAATCACAAGCCAATCATTAGATGTATCGTAAGTCAATCACAAGTCAAGCACATGCCAATCACACGCCAATCACAAGCCAATCACAAGCTAATCACACGCCAATCTCAAGCCAATCACAAGCCAATCACAAGTCAATCACAAGCTAATCACAAGCTAATCACAAGCCAATCACAATCCAATCACAAGTCAATCACAATCCAATCACAAGGCAATCACAAGTCAATCACAAGGCAATCACAAGTCAATCACAAGATGAATCATAAGTCAACCCTATGTCAATCACAAGTCAATCACAAGAGAATCACAAGTTGCATCTATGGTGCTTCTGTGCTCCTTGCCAAATCTGGTTCAACTCCTTACTTTTTCTCTTTCCTTGCTGCCGACTGCAATTTTTTTTAATAGATAAAAATCATGAAATTGCACAATGATGCTTAAAATCCAGAGCATGCAATGTTTTGTGAATTATGTGGCTGGCACGCTTTCTTGCATGTATGCATGATGTTGTAGAAATATTTTGCACTGGTTTCCATATTTTAATATGTTGTATGCCTGTTCATTGCTTATTGTGTAACTATCTCTTCAAAATACTTTTCAAAGCCTGTTTTGATCTGGTCACTCGGAAGTAAAAACAAATGTGAGAAAAACATTTATTAAAAAACCTTTTCACTTTGTGGTTCTACCACCAGTGGCATAGGGGAGAAGGGATAGTTTGGGGTGGGGTGGTTCATTTCAAGAAATGTAGATAATTTCCGACGATCAGCTAGTTGACAGATTTTTGGAAATGCAGAGTGCTATGGTCGAAATCCACCCAAGGAATCCCCACCGGAAAGCAACACTTCCCTAAAATAACTTAAGAAAACTATGTCGTCAATCATGAGTTTTAGAGGCGTGGTGTTTTGATCTGTGGTGTTATTGACAATTTTATTTTTTTAGGAAAAGTACCGGCGGAAAGCTCAAGAAGCGCGGAAAGTGCAGGAAGAGGAATCAGAGTAAGTTAAAAAAAAAATATGCCTTTCTAGAAAAAAAAAAAAGTTGATATTTGCGAGTTTGTTTTTGTTGTATAATGTATCTTGTTTTCATCTTTGACCATACATTAGGCCAAGTAGAATCAAAATAGTTTGTCATCCACGCTTTTTTGAAAATAGGAAAGAGGCGGCCTTTTTTTTTTCTTCCCAAGATGACGGATTTTCCAAGATGGCGGATGCATTCATCCATTTTCTCAACTCTTTTGCCGATACTTTTGTATCCAAAGGAGCCATCACCCTTTCTGCCAGATTTCGATCTTGCATACATAGCTAAATTTTGCAGGAAACAAATCAAAAATTTTAAATATCTGATTAAAAAAAAAAGAATGGGGACAGGAAACTGTTTTTTTTTACTTGGCCTTGGAGACCTGCCTCAGAAGTCTAAAAAGAAACATACTGATTGACAATTGTGATCACAAAACTCTTTTGGGGAGTTAGTCATGGTGATCATTTTTATCCTGCTGGCTTTCAAGCCAGACAGGGGGATATTGCCATCACGTATTCCTTCTGTGTGTCTGTGTGTGTGTTCCATTTCACTGTAAAGTTCAGTCATCAATCTCAACCAAACTTGAAAGGTGGTCTGTGGAGAGAAGGCCAACATCAAAAAAATCCTTTCCAATATGGACATTTACGAGGTCTCCGGAGAGCTCAGCTCAGTATTCATAATGACTCTAACATATGTTAGTACGGTGTCTCACCCAAACTCTCCATTCAACCCAAACTCTCCATTCAACCCAAACTCCCCATTCAACTGAGAAGTGGTACCTGGCGAGTGGACAATCAAGGCCGTCACTGATAATTGTCCTTACTAACTGCCTGTACATATACATGTATACAACCTGGCAGGATGCCAGGGGGATCGCGCAAGTTTTACTGGCAGAATTTTTTTTGTTTTTATAGGGAGGAAGAAGATGAGGATGATGAGGCCGATGATGATGATGAAGAACCCAACAAGACGGGTGTGGGCATGTACACCAGCCATCATCTATCTGCTTACATGGCTGAACATGAGGTTAGTTCTCTCGACTCTACTTAACCGCGCCCAACCACACCCAAGCCCCACCAAACCCTACCTAACCCCACCCATACCCACTCAACCACGCCCAGCCCCACCCATCCACGCCACCCTTACATGGCTGAACATAAGGTGAGTTCTCTAGACTCTACTTTACCGTGCCCAACCACACCCAAGCTCCACCAAACCCTACCTAACCCCACCCATTATTCAACCACACCAAGCCCCACCCATCCACGCCACCCTTACATGGCTGAACATAAGGTGAGTTCTCTAGGCTCTACTTAAGCGCACCCAACCACACCCACACAAGTGTGTATTTGCCTGCAATCGGGAACTCCCTATTGTCCCACTTTTGTTTGTACTCTAACTTTTTAGGAAACCTCCCATATGTTTTGTACACGATTCTAAATTGGGGACCTTTGGGAATTGGGTACCCTATTGTCCTTTATTGTTCAACGTCCCCTATTGAATGCAGAAACAAAGTCAGCCACACCCAAGCCCCACCCAACCCCGCAAACAAAATCAAACACTGCCTAACAACGCCCAACACCACCCAACCCCATCAAATCACACCAAACCCTAACTAATCCCATCTGTACCCACTCAACCATGCCCAACCCCATCAATCCACCCCCAAATACATGGCTGAACATGAATTCTCTCGACTCTACTTAACCGCGCCCAGCCACACCCATGCCCCACGGATTCCAAAATTTGTATCCATCCCTTTTCTAAAACTCTTCCATCTGCGACAAATAAACACACCTTGGAAATTCCTAGTTTTTGAGTAAAACCCATATATCTATTTCGTGAAAACCTTGTGGAGACCTATTCATCTATAGAAATTGCCCTGTGGAGACCTTTACAATGTTTTGTTCACTATTGTGTGTGAGTCTCCACAAGGCAGCGAATTTGTGGTCACTCAACCGTACCAAACCCCACCCATACCCACTCAACCACGCTCAGCCCCACCCAACCACGTCAAACCCTGCCCAACCCCTTCCAACCCCACCAAGCTACCCCCAACCACACCAAAACTTGTCCACTCTTGTTGAAAAAAATTAGTGGATCTGTACTACACTTTTGATTCAAACTGAAACTCTCCTTCCGTTGGCTTGGTGTTTCAGTTGAAGAAAACCGCAGCGACGGCCCGCCTGAAGGAGGCCTGGGAGAAACTGAAGAAAAGCGAGAAGACGCAGTGGGTGCAGAAAGCCGCCGAGAGCAACAGACAGGCAAAGGTACAGATCAACAGACAGACAGTTGTGTTTTGATTTGCCAAATTACAGACATTTCTGGGCCTGAGCTGAATTTGAAAACATTGTTTTTACAGCTGTACACGTGATGCAATAATAAAATGTTTTTACCTTCCCCTAAATTAGAAGGGGGGGGGGGTACAAGCCTAGAAGTTGTTGAGGCTTTTGCCCCCTCATAACCCCACCCCAGTTATGAAATTAAAGATAAAAGTTTCAAAAATTTGCTTGCATAAACCAGCACGTATATAATATAACTGAAGTCAGCTTTTGTGATATGAAAAGAAAAAGATGCTTGGATGAACAAGGGTTGTAATATTCAATTTTTTTTAAAATAGATTTATCTTTAGTCCTCTTTTTTATGTTTTCAGAGGAAACATCTGGACAGGCAACTTCTGAAAGGCGAACCGGACAAGCCTCTCAAGTAAGTCCTAAAAAGTTATCTAAAAATTTAATTTTTGTTAACAACAAATTACAATGTAATTCTTTTGTTTTACGCCGTGGTTCAAGTAGTGGCTTATAAATCCTCTAAAATTTAATGATAACCTCGTTTGTTTTGCGACGTTGCAGTAGCGGCTACCGAATCTTCACGGCCGAGCACATGCGCACCGAGGACATCAAGGCCCTGCCCAGCACGGAGCGCATCAAGGCGGTGGCGGGCAAATGGCGCGACCTGTCCGCTTACGGCAAGAAGCGGTACGAGGCTAAAAAGGAGAAACTCATGAAGGAATACAAGAAGGAAATTGACAAGTACAGAAAGGTGAGTTTGAAAATTGAAATTTGCTATAAAGTACAGAATATAATGTGCTTAGCAAAAAATGGTTACCAGCTAAACAGTTGTATCTTGTGTATTGCCTGCGACCGGTTCTCCGCTGATTTTTACTTACATCAATTTAAGAAACTTTTCTCTGGTTCCAGGTTTTGTAAAAACCAATTTTTTGAAATTGTCTTTGAAATTATGCCTTTGATAAATGAAGTTTTTTTTATCAAATTTCATTTCCAAAAATTCCCATAATAAAACAGTTTTGGAGTGTTTTCTTATCAAGGTAAGATTTGCAAATTCATCCATATTTATATAAATTTATGCATATTTATGTATTCGTATTATTCACGGAATTGTGATGTATGTGTCACAGGAAACGGTGAGCACTGAATCTGTTTGGCCAGTTATTTTTTTTCAAATATTTGAATATTCATATATTCAGAATTTGTATATGCATATATTAACATACGCACTTGTTTGTAACGCATCCGGTACAGGATGGGATAAACTTTGATTGGTTTGCTTCCGCTCTTTTTTTTTCACTGGTTCCCTTTTCCGTTTTTCCACATTCCAGAGCCTGAGCAAAGAGGACCGGGACCGGTACGATGAGCTGAAGAAGGCGGGGCTTAGCAAGTATTCGAGGGAGGTGACCAAGAAGAAGCCCAAAGTCAAGAGAAAGGTACGGCTACAAATTTGTTTTTGTTTTTTATAAATGAAGTTTTTGGCGAAGATTATTTGATCAGTCTTTGGATACTTCTGAACCATTTTAAAAAAGTGGTCGTAACGCACAATCTACTGTTCAGCACGAAGTCGGTATGTTCTACGTGTCTGTAGTCATGGAAATGCAGCTCTTGTACGTAAACAAAACAAGTTATGTCTTCTTTCTTTGTCTCTGTCTGTAGAAGAAGGCTGCTGCCTCTGACGAGGAAGAAGAAGAAGAAAGCGAAGAAGAGGAAGACTCCGACGAGGAATCTGAGGACGACTCGTCCTCCGCGTCCTCGGGCTCCGGCTCCGAGGCCAACTCCAGCGACGCCGCCGCATCCGGCTCGGATGATGACGAAGACGAAGAGGAGGAAGAAGAGGAGGAAGAAGAAGACGGCGAGGACGCGTCCAGTTCCGGGTCCTCCTCGTCGACCTCCGCATCCTCCGAGGCCTCATCGTCCTCGGAAGAGGAAGAAGAAGAAGAGGTAGAGCAGCAACCGGCCAAGGGCAAGGCTGCAAAGGGCAAAGGTCAAGCCAAGGCCAAAGAGGAAGTGGCCGTCAAGGAGGAACCCAAGGAGAATGGCGAAAAGGAAGACAGCGGGAGCTCGTCGGAATCGGAGAGCTCGTCCAGCGAGGCTTCGTCTGAAGAAGAATCCGATTAAAACGTCCTTCCCTTTAACATTTGTTTTCCTGTCACACCTGATGCCTGTCTTGGGAACATTGGCAGTGGGACCCAAGAAATTCTGAGCATACCTCAGTTCATGCGTGTAGCTTTGATGTAGCGCCCTCGAGGTATTCTCAAATTATTTCGGGTGCCAGTGCCAAAGTTCCCAAGACTATTGGCCACAGTTTTTATAGCCGATGACCCAGTCGCAAGCCTGTGGTAACATACCCACAATGCTTTGCGTTGCCGGTATTTCCTCCACAAAAGTTTGTGAAAGAGATCGGCAGTCACCAGCACGTTTTGTTTTCACAAAAGGTGCCAATTTTGAATTCCACCCACCTGAGTGAAAATGCTGGTGACCCCACAGTTTGTGAACCTAATTTGTTTGTTTGTTAACTTTTTACTCAAACTCTAGCTCGAATTATGCAAACTAATTCATCTGCAGGTTGAGAATTCATCAAGAAGGGCAGCCATCTTGGATTTTGTTCACTGTGTTAATTTGTTGGAGAGTAATACGCATTACGCACATGGGGTAAACTATGACTTTTAAGAGGCTGGTACCTACGACACGGCACAGTCGATTACAGGGATCCCGACTTATGGTTCCGGGGAACCAGACCAATATGCTAACAATGACATTTCTTTTTCAGGGAATTAGATATCAGAATTTTATTCCTGTACAGACAGAAACAGTTGAGTGTTCGAAGAATGTTGAAACATCTCACTAAATTTCAGTTGACGTTGTTTTGTGTTACAAATATTCCAACCAACATTTGGCTGTCTTGTTCTTGTTTAACGTTCCACTCGTTTTTATCCAGGTCGATCGTACTACCAAAACAAAAATATCACTGCAAGTTCAAAATGGTGCATAATTTTGTGAGTTTGAAACAGTCCACTTGATGCATATAATCAACTTGACCAACTTTTTATATATTCACAGAAAAACTGAGCACTGTTAAATCATTGTTTTTGTTATCAAGTGTTAATTGTCATCATGGTCATTACTTTTGTGATTGTTTATCTGTATCAAAGGTGGATGCGTTAAAGTCTTTTTGTTTTTAACAAGGTTAAAACATGCCAAGGAGTCATATTTTCTCTTTTTATAAACTTCATGTAAACAGAAATTAAATAAATTACACAATTTGAGGGCAGTGTTTATTTATTCAAGGTTTATTATGATAAAGTTAATTCACAAGAACCCTTCCATATCATAAATGTTATGTGCTTTTTTGGTACATAAATTTACATATAATTTACATATTTTAACTTATCTACAAATGTACAGCGTGGTAAATGTTTGCCAACATATGGGAAAACTTGATGACAATTTTTTTGGGGGGTTTGGTTATTTCATCAGCAAGTTGATAAATTTCCCATATTATATTTATTAATTGAAGCAGTTTCACTGAATTTACAAGAAGTGCTTCAAGAAAAGAAGAATTTGTCAGAAATTTCGAAGTAGTAAAAGGCTGTAGGTTTGAGGTTAGGTTTTTAGTTCAAGAGAGATAAAATGGTTGCCATATATTCATGTAAGTTCAAAGTTTTGAGGTTTAAACCAAAAACCTGAGAATTCTGTAAATTTTCATCCAGGTTCAACGAAGAAAAAAAAAATCCTTTTCGTTTTTTGTCGTTATTTTTTATGCATTGTTGCCATTGATTTTAAAGACTTTTTAAAAATGTGTACGGAAAAAAAAAAATGTCTGTTGGTTTGTTGGAAAAGTGTATTGTTAACCGTCCGTGTTTTACGTGTCAGAAAGTTGCCAAAAAATTTGACGAGAAAATGTTGGTTTTTAAAAATGTTCCGTGTTGTCTGAAGAATAAAAAAAAATGTTGCATCACTGTGATTTTATTGTACTTTTGACAGAACAAAAGAAAAAAAAAGTGTTGTATTAAATAAAAACAGAAGGCTTTGGACAATTTTAAAGTCCACATTTAAATATTGCCTCCTTTATTTTTTATTTCCTGGATGGTGAGGCCTAAGGGACAAATGTATTTTGCCATTTCGTTCCGGGAGGCGGTGTTTTTATCTGCAGCATACATCGTCAATGGATCATGATTATTCAGCTAGTTCGATATTTATTCATAAAAAAATATCAATGACGTCACACCATTGCTATCACTCGGTCATGCATGTACATTAAAGCATTTCAAAGAACGGCTTTCGTCGAGCTGCCACAGTGGCCTAGTGGATAGTGGAATGAACTATGGATCGCAAGATCTGTGGTTCGAACCCATGTCCATTTTCATCAAATATTTTTGTTGGTTGGGATAAGTTTAATTGAAGGGAAAACACTACGAGAACCTAAGTGTCTTCCATCCACACCGAGGGTGGTACAACTTGCTACGTCCATCGTATCCCGTCCTCCGCCATCAGGCCTTGATACGCAGATCACCGTATCGACCTTCAACCAATGAGGAGAGAGCTCCAAGTCACATGGCCACTGACCAAGCATTCAACAATAGAACGGTCAGTCGGTCCTTAAGCTTTAGAAGGGCTGCCGTGGCGATCGTCAGTTCATAAGGGCTTTCGTTTTGGCACCTTGTTTTAAACTTGCAAACAATTTGTTGACTCTGAGAAGCTGCCCCATCTCTGCAAATATGAAAAGAAAGAAACAAAAAATGATGAAACCATTTCTTATATAATCATAAGCATAGTACATAGGCTGTACAACAGGATGAGCCATTATTTTGATAACATAATTAGCGCCCTCTGTAGTTACAGAAACTTTTTATTGCAACGCCCTCGCTTGGTTCCTTAACTTTCCTGCAATCACATTCTAGCATAGCCAGCTGCATTGATCAGGAACATTCCAACAATCTTCGAATTCCAGAATATTGTTAAGATTTTTCTGAGCTGCATTGCGTGCTCCATAGGAAAGCTTACGTGCAATGACAAGGCATTGCTAGAGACACTCATCCACAAGCTTTCGATCAGACCACACCTATAATTTAGAGTGCTCTGATCAACTTTCAACTTCATTTAGTTGGGGACAATTTCCCCTTCAGTTGGTTGTGGCATGTCCGTTGGTCAGCCTAGTCGGTGAGTACACAGCCAATATTTTCTATCTTTCTTTTTTTTATAAGATGACATTGTTGATATAAATCAAATTAGGTTTGATTATAATAGTTTATGCGGTACCCGCTGCTATGTACATCAGATTCGAACCGGCCAACCGATCCCGTTAGCTCGGTGGTCGAGTGGTAAGACATCTGCACTAGAAAGCAGGAGGTTGTGGGTTCGAGTCCCACCCGAGTGATTTTTTCCAACTTTCACTCGGGAGGTAACACACCGAGTATACAGTGTTTAAACGTCGGTGAAGGGCAAAAACCTGATTTGATTTTCAATTTTTATTCAGTGTAAATATTGTAGAAGTTGTGATACATTGGTTGCATGTCTTTGAACTTTAAGACAATATTTTGAACCTCGTTCAGGATTGCATGGTACAATTGTTACATAAATACATATATTTACATTGCAGATATAAGCTGTAAATGCTGAATTTACATGTAATTGCTATGTAATTTTAAATAACAAAATCTTGTATATATTTCGAGTGAAGTACATTCTATGTCATATGTAAATAATTATCATCGTTGCAGAGACTGTATCTGTATCTCAGAGTCCACTTGCTTCACATTTTCAAAAACTTAAAAAAGTAGCCTTCGGCCACTGGAGTTCTTGGTTCTTGGTTGGTTCATCTGTTAAATACTCCACGTGGGAGTTTATACAGGAGGCCAGAAACACAGGGGCAAACCCCTTCTCTTAGCGATAAGTGTCACTGGGTTCTTTTATACTTGCATTGGATAACACAACACACGGGACCTACGGCTTTACATCCCATCGAAGGACGAAGCAATAATGGTTAAGTGCCTTGCTCAAGGGCACAAGTGTCCACCCGGCGGGCTGGAACCTACGCCACTGTTGTCTCTGAAACACCAGTGCATGAGTCCGGTGTTCTTAACCGCTAGGCCATGACACTCCACAAAACTTTGTTCCACCATACTTTTAAATAACTCTTCCCTTGGCTACACTATGTATAAGAATCTATGGGTAGCTGACAAATTAAGATCTGTGAATTTTTTTTTCTCAATTTTTTGTTTGATTTACACATTTTTTACTCGCCTTGTAAAAAGTTGTTGATGTTGGTGTCCCGCTCTGATTTCTTGGCCTCGAAGATGAGGACCAGACTCAGTTTGATGTCCACCCGGCAGATGTAGTAAGTTATCTGCTGAGTCTGGGAACAAGACATAAGACCCTTTAACATTAGAATCGGTTTTTTTTGTGTCGTGAAACTGATTTCACAAATTTAGCTTAAATGTAGAAGAGTTGTAAAAATGAACCTTTTTTTGATTGTCAATCAAACAGTGCACAAACCAATGGCGAGAATGCCATGGTCCAGTGGTTACGGTGTTTGACTCATGTACAATGGTGCGTGGGTTCGAACCCTGCCAGGAACATGGTGTTTGTGCCCTTGGGCAAGACACTTAACTACAATTGCCTCTCTCCACCCAGGAGTATAAATGGGTACCTGTGAGGGTAGAGGACTGAATGTGCGCTGATATCGGCTGCTGCATGGTCTCGTGGCCTGATGAACAGGAGAATAATTGTAAAGCGCTTTGAGATTGTTGATACGATGGAAAGCGCTGTATAAGCATTAACATTTATTTATTTTATTCATTTAATATGGCAAAATCAAAAATGGTGGATTTCAAATCTTTTTTACCTTGTCGTAAAAATGGACCACTCTGTCGATGGGTCCACTTTCGGCATTTGGCAACAGCATGATCAAATTTGGCCAAAGATGAACAGGTCGTTCCTAACAAACAAAAAAACAAGAACAACAAAACACAATGATGGCTAAGTACTGAAATAATTGTTAATACTTATTTGACAGTTTATATTATAATTTTGCACTATAAAAATTCAATAAAATTTAGTAAAATAAGTCACAAAATTCTTACAAAGCACAGCCAATTGACTTATCGCCATTTTTGTTGCGAGTTAGCCACGCCCCTTAGACAACCCTATGGAATTTTGTATGTTAAGTTTTGTTTGTCTCAGATTTTGCGCGTTCCATTTGTATATCATGTAATTGGACAATATTCCACAAGCTGTGTTGATGTGATTCTACCGCAATAGGTTAATTATCAACACTGATTGTAAAATCATGAATATATTCTTATATGTGGTCTTCCGTTTTCTTTTTCTTTTTATGAATACAAATGTCATACAAATCAATAGGTTCTCAATTTTTTTCATTACTATAAATTAATACCTTTTTCAAACCTGAAATTATTATTCTCCATTCCAGACTTTTTAATCAATCAATCAATTAGTATAACATAGCCCATAGGTAAACCCCATGACTTACAGTTGGGAATGAGAAAACGGCTGGATAGGAGTCTAGCCCCTTGGGCGGCTCGCAGAATGAGTTGGGATGGTGGTAGCCGTGACCTTTGTACGTGCCCTCTGACCCCCGCGTGTCAAAGACCAAAGAGATGTTGAGGGCGTCCGATTTCTTCTGGAACAGTGCAATTCTAACAGGTTGAGAATTAATTGGAAGAAAATATCGATAACTCGTTAGGCCGAGTAAAAAAATTGACACCATAGTTTCTCGTTCGTTTTTTTATTTTTTTAAATAACGGAGGCGAGCGTGTTTTTGTTTTTTTTCCAACATGAAGGCAGATTTTCCAAGATGGCAGATTTTTCAAGATGGCGGATTTTTCAAGATGGCGGATTTTTCAAGATGGCGGATGGATTCTTCCATTTTCTTGACTTTTTTTGCTGATACAAAATTGGGTCCAAAAGAGCCGTCACCCTTTCTACATAGCTACAAGTTTGTTGGAAAACAAATAAAAAGACAATATATTAATAATATATTTGCAAAAAAATATTGCAAATGTATGAATTAAAAATATAAAAAAAGAGGCGGGCAGGGGAAAGGAAGCGGACATGGACCAGAAACTGGTTTATTTTTTGACTTGGCCTTAAACACTAATGATGTACCTTTTTCCTGATGAATTTGTTTAATAAATGAAGATGAGATTTTTTTCTGCCAAAAGGTTCAAAAGAGTATACTTTCTATGTGGTTCTAAAAAATTAAGAATTTGAAACGGGAACTCACTTTGTGTAATACTCGATTGACATGCTTGATAGGTGCGTTCTCATTTCTCCGGGCAGCGCTTGCTTGGTGAGCATCTCGTGAAAGTAAAGACTGAACTGTTTGGGAAAAAAAATGATGACAATTAGCAATCATAATTACTCAAAGGAATACACAACTGTTAAGATTGTATAAAACGGAGTGTTGTTTTAATATTTATTCATAAAATGTCAGTCAACAATTTGCATGAGCTTATGTTCCACCAAATGTTTCCATGCAAATTGTAAAACTTGATTGACAAACCACAGCATTAATTTATAAAAAAAAACACTTAAAACTGTTTATTTATTATTTGAAAAAAACAACCATTTATTTTAGGCCAAAAAAAAAAAAGTCTCCGGTTTCTGGTATGCGCGCGCGTCGCCGTAGCCATGCGCGTCGGCAAAATGAAAAAGTTTTTTTTTCAATGAAAGATGATGTCTCAAAACCGCCAAACTCACTGGTTTGACTGGAATCCTGCTGCTGCACAATTTTAACGTGTTTTTAGATGGGGTTATGATCGAGAATAAGCTTTATGTGGCCTCTCTCGACTCCTATATATTTGCACTAAGTTTAGTCGGGCACCATTTGCAGTCATCAGCCGACATTTGAAGCAAAAAAGTCAGGTAAAAAAAAAAAAAAGCCGCGTCACCGCACCACTTTTTGGGCAAGCTCCATACCAGAAACCGGAGACTTTTTTTTTTGGCCTTATTACTGTATGATACATTCCTTTCAAGGTGTCTAATGACAAGAAATAATTTTTCTCTCTAATTTTAAAACAATATGGAATCTGTAAAAAGGTTATAATAATTAGGGATCGTCTGAAATGTCATTGTACATGCCATTTTGCTGACAGAAAAAAACAACTAACTGCAGGATTTTGATTCTTGGACAAACCTTGGACAGCTGCGCTGCCTGGAAGCGTACGTACCACACCATCAGCGGCGGGATACCGGTGACCTTCCCCGGTGCCATGGTCTGTAACTTCTTCTTTGCCTATTGAAACAAAGGACTATCAACGTTATGTATGTGAACCCAAATTCTTTGTCAGTAAACACTCCCTTAATTTTCTTAGTTTTGAAATTATTTTTCACAATAAAATACTGCATAGCCTGGGGCCAACTTCAACCGAAAGGTTATCAAGGGACACATCAAACTAAAGCTTATTTCGTCATCTTTCACTTTCTGTTCAATTGTTGGGAAGTTAAGGCCAATGACTTTTGGGGACAATTTTACTCGAAAGATGACCTCCCCTAAAATGAGTCCTGTGGTTCGCCCCCATTTTTGAAGTAAAAAAAAATCCTGATACCAAAAATCCTGACATCACAAATAAATCCTGACAAACTTTCCTGAATTCAGGAAAAATCCAGACAAAAATCCTGAAATCCTGGCAAAAACCTCCTGAAATCTCACCCCTTCTTTGAAAATGAAACTAGTCGCAAGAAATAGCCCACCTCTCTGAGTTTGATGGATGCACCCCACTCATCCAGTTTGCACTGCGACTCGTTCAGGCTGAGCAGGGCCGGCAGGAAGCTGAATTCAGCAAGGTGCACCAGGGCCTTGAGGAGTGCGTGGAGGGTCTCCAACTCCAGGGAGAGGTTGGAACGGATGGAGCTCAGGATCGGGTGATGAAACTGCTTGGCATGTCTTGGAGAAGTAGACAATAATAATGATAATCTGTATTTATGAAGTGCATATGGTGGACGTGATCAGTCGATCCGCATGATTGGTCGATCACACTGCGCTGTCGGTCGATCATGATGGATATCTCAGACTTTATTTACCTCCTTGTAAAAAATCCTCAAGAGCCGTTAATTAGAAAGAAAAGGTGTTCAACTGGTGGCAGCGCGATCTACCGATCGGTGATAGCGTCATGATTGACCGATAGCGCAGCTTACGAACGAGGACGATATCATGGACTTGACTACGACAATGTGTACCAATCGAGACGAAGAGCTAGGCAATAAGACTTGTTACCAGTGTTGTAGGACTCGGACTCGGGACTCGGACTCGAGTCCGGACTCGAGTCCTTTTTTCAAGGACTCGGACTTGGACTCGAGTCCTTTGCTCAAGGACTCGGACTCGGACTCGGACTCGGACCCCAAGGACTCGAGGACTCGGCTTCGAGTCCGGCTCGAGTCCGGCAAAATCGGGTCTTTTTTAGGTGTTTTATTTCAATTATTTTATGTCTTTCACCTTGATTTGGTTTTGCTGTGGAACCGAATTCCGCAGTTCTGCCGCTCGCAAAAATAACTTGCCGATTGATCAATGATCAATTGATTCATTTCAACCTAACCTAGCCAATTGCCCACCAAATAAATCGATTCATCAGTTATTCAGTTGCTTGCCGATGTGTTGGACTTTTTGTTCAATATTACTAACATGGTTGACACAATGACAAGGAGCTATCTCAGCCGCATGGAATCAACGCCATACAATTTAGCGCACGTGGGTGCTTTTACACGCCCAATATGATCAATATCGCCCAACGTGCCGCATATTGCATGTACGATACAACTTCCGGGTTTGGGGTGTTTGGGCGGAAAAAAACACCCAAAATCTCAATGATCTGCGTCGCTCGATTCACTTTACACACTAAGGTAAAAGTTAATGCAAGTTTTTTTTAATGTACATTATAAACATAATGAATGCATTGCATAGTGCATACAGCCAAAACCATTACCCCTTCTCTATCACCTGACATTTGATAGTGACATTTTGAAAACGTTAATATAGTATTGGTGAACCGCGACTTGAATTTGATACATAAGGACTCGGACTCGGACTTGAGTCCTTTTTTCAAGGACTCGGACTCGGACTCGGACTCGGACATCAAAAATTGACAAGGACTCGGACTCGGACTCGAGTCCTTTGCTCAAGGACTCGGACTCGGACTCGGACTCGGATGAGGAGGACTCGACTACAACACTGCTTGTTACAAACTTACCTTGAAATTACACTTGCCACAACTACACTCAGATCAGACACATTGATGTCGGCTTTCTGAGATCCTAAATAACACAGCTTCTCATATCTGTGCCATACAATTAAGGAATGAATATTGACGGCAACTGCCTCCCTCTTCTACCCACGATTCCTAGTTTAATATGTTACTGACAAGGATTTGAACCGCAGACCTCTTGATTGCTCTCCAAGTACTCTACCACTGATTTGACAAGTTTGATATGATAGATTTGAAATCTGAAAACTGGCTCTTATCTTTAGAGTTTAACAAATATTCAAAAATACTCTAAGACAGTTTACCCATTCCTATTGGTCGAGAGCCTGTCAGGTGGCCGGTCTTAAATGGATGATCAAACACCGATTGGCTGGTCTTAAACACTTTTCAAGAATCACATGAATTTGGACTCCTATGAAATCCGGTCCCTTTTACCCTTTTATTGGCTGAACATTCACAATCCTGGGTCAGGCATGCGCAATACTACCAATGAATCTGTATGTAATGAAGTCCGAAATTCACACTACATCGGCACAGCAGCATTCTGTGCCAGCAGCCAAATCTCCATATAAGGAGTTGTTTACGACTGCTCGCGAGAGGCACATACCATAACATAGCTAGAGGGGTGTTTAAAAAAACATGAAGTAAACTTGTTGAACAAAATTGCTAGAAATTTGGAGTCTGACCACTGACAACGACCCTTGCCTTCGGCTTGGGTCTTTGTCAGCATCCACACTCCAAACAGGTCTGAAACATAGTGTTTAAAACCAGCCAAGGACATTTATACCCTTATTTAATTTTTTTTTTTTAAGGATACAGGTCCATCATTTCCTGCCGTGCCTCAATGAAGTGAACCAGCTGCTCACACAGGTGAGACAAGAGCCTGTCCTCTGGGTTTGACCCTGGGTGACCCGCCTCTTTGCCTCGCAGCTCCACGCGACGGACGTCACTCATGGCTGAGGAGAAGAGCCACTTGCCCGATTGCTGTCCGAAAAAAAAAAATTAACAAAAGGAAAACTTGAACTCGGCATACAATTTGCCGAAGTAGATGGGCTCAAAAATGGCATGTCCCCAAATGTCATGAGCTGATTTATAGATCTCTTAAAGACGGCCATCTCTGTAAGTAACTGCAACTGCGTATTTTATGCAATAAAGCACACACTGCTGCAGTGGTGAAAATGTTCCAAACACGCCCACTTGTTGCTCAAAATGTGTTCGAAATACGACGCAGCCGATGTGCGTTATGCAAGTTGACGCTCAAAATGCTGATACACGTGAGAATATTATAAAAGCAACTTACTCGGCCAAACCATTTCTGCTCAAAGAAGGCCAGGTGCATGTAGGTTCTCTCGGCGGATGCTAGGACAGACAGGGCGTTGACCAGGTTGGTCCAGAGATTCCCTGGCTGGGAGCGAATCGCCTCTTTCTCCTGGTCCTGAAAGGAGGAAAAGAAGAGCAAAGTATCTTGAATTGTTTGGAAACAATTAACCAGTGAAACAGCGAACTTTGTGGAATGGACCAATGTAGCTTTATGGGGGATTGCGAGGTGGAGGCCAACCAGCTGCATTCAATGGATCTTAATTTTGGAGAACTTTGCAGCTAGACTACGCGAATTGAGTGTCAGAGTTGGTCCTGTGTTGAAAACCAGAAGATTTTGTCTTCTAAAATGTGTGTAAAGTGCTTGCCTCTCACCACTGTGGCCCGGGTTCGATTCCCGGCTCGGACCATGTGTACGTAGAGTTGTGCGTTGATTCTCTCCTGTGCTACGAGGGTTTTTTCTCCGGCCCATCCGGTTTTCCTCCCTCCACAAAAAAAATGAACACTTTCGATCTCTGGCTGAGCTCCGTGGTCAGACATAGGTTGTATGGCGACAGCTAATGCAGGCACCTTGACACGCCTTTTTCTTGGCCACATGGTAGTTGCGTCAGCTTCTCAGCTGTGAGTTAAGACGCGAATAAGAAACTTTAGGACAATCCAAAATCTGATGCTGATCCTTACCAATAGCTCTTTCAATCTGTCATACGCAAAGTGGCTGAGAGCGGTGAAGTACATCTCCAGGAACTGTTGCTCCTGGGGTAAGATGTGATGCGGGCTGCTGGAGGCAGCGGAGGCAGAAGAAGGAAGAGACGATGCCGATGCTACGAAAGAGTCCTCCTTTTCACTCATGTTGATGGATCGGGCATCTGCAGTAGACTTGTACCTGTGACAAAAAAAAATTCAGTGATTTACTGAGATTCTGGGTTTATACTCAAAGGTTCTTGGAAGTTAGATATCGCTTTGCGCCAGTTGTTTATAGCGCCCTTTTGTGTCCTGTTAGTTAATCCCATGGGCGCATCCATCTTGTTTTCACTTTGTATGTTGCTCTCTCACTAAAGTCTTCCTCTCGTTTGATAAGTCTTTTGTTTGGACGTGATTCCTTCGTGTGGCGTCCCCCATTAACTACTATAGTGGCGTGGTGGCAGCTGTGGGATTCGAACCCACGCCATCAAAATGACTGGTGACTTTGTCTGGATTTGACAAAGGATTATCCAAAATAAGGAGACTCCAAAGAGCCTGGTTGGTTCCAAGTTTGGCACAGAGTGTATGAATTTTTGAAAAAGGAATTTTAAAAGTGAAGAAATTGCACATTTTTTGTACAACACCCCCCCCCCCAAAAGTAGGGCCTACAAAATACACTCTTCATTTTTAAAGTTAAACCCCAAAATTTAAAGTTTTTCCCCGTAGGTGGCAGTGGGGCCCTGGCCTGGTGTTGCACACGGGTGCTTTCTAATTTTAGAAGCACAGGGCCCTGGCAAAAGACTTAAGTCAGTACGCCCCCATTTATTGGGCTTGTTCATTGGGGCGACTTGACACGTTTACAAATGTCGATCTTTTTCTTTTACGGAAGGAATAAATTAAAAAGACCATACACACTATGTTGCTATCTTTCATAGTAACACATTTATTAAAGAATGTCTGCTTGTTTCTATTTCTGTATTTAGTTTTTTTACTGGTAATCTAATCTGTAATCAGAAACAAACAACAGCACAAACTTACATGGGCGCTGCCATCTTGGAAATGGCAGGAATTGTGGGAGTTATTAGGGTATTCTATCTTTGTAAAACGGGGTGGTTGGGTAAAAGCCCTTACAGCAGTGATATTTTAGTCGATATTCTGTATATTTTTTGTACTCTATTTAACATAACGTGAAAGATTTTCACAATAAAAAAATAATACAAAGAATGTTTGCTCGGTGAGCTTTCTAATTTTGCTGCATTGAATATACGGACACCCCTATTTTGATAATGGAACGATTCGAAGGCTCATTTCGTGCAACAACGTGCAAGAAGGAGGACGTGTTGGCTGATCTGCATCGTCGTTTTCAACATTTTGCTGTCAATTCACCAAGTCGGAAACACTTTTTTTCGAAACAAAGAAAGCAATTTATTGTGACTTTTCACACACGTGGCCCTTTCGTTATTGAAGAAATTTTCTTTTGGACGCTGTGCAGTGTTTTGTTTGGCCAGTCCTTCACAAAAATGTCACCATCCGTGCCATGTGAACTGGTCCGATGAATGAACTGAGTGAATGAAAAACTTCAGTAGGGCCTCCTATCCTATTTTGGTACATTTACTTAGCTTCTGGTCGTGGAACTCATCGCAGAACTCAAGATGAAGGTGAAGATGTTGAGTCGTAACCCTGACAATTATATTCGGGAAACCAAGAATGATATTCACAAAGGTAAACACTTTTAAAACGGACTTTTAACAAAACATACCAGGCATTATCAGAAAGTTATACAATGTATATTTTCTTGTAATTTTTGTATCAACCATCGTTAATATTTTACAAATTATAGTTTGAATTTTTTACCCCATGTTTGCCTACAATTTTTTTTATGACATTCTTATACTAGATCCAATGACAGTTGATGATATGCCATTTTATATACCATTCCTATTTCTTAAAATTAGGGAGGGGGGATGCGCAATATTCTTGTATGTATTTAGTATTTACATGTATTCTGTTTCCCATTAAACTTACTTTGGTTTCTATATTTACACACACTGAGAATACAGTGTTTATACATCGGTGAAGGGCAAAACTTGCTATTGAATTGTTTGTTTTTGTTTTTAAAACTTTTGAAATACCTCTTACATGTACTTGCCAGTTCAGATGTCAATACCATACAACTTGACAACATAACTTGTCCGCATCGGCTGTCCTAATTAAATGTGGTATAGAGCGGCACGGCATTACTACGGCCGATGAAAACATCTTATTCATTAGCAAGTGTGTTTTCATTTGTTTGCCATTCAGCACTCCAGACTTAACCATAAAAAAACAAGCTAAAAAGATTTCAGAAGTTCATGGATGTCCGCACTAACCTATAGCAGCAGGAATGGCAACCAATAATTGGAAAGGCTCAAGCGTTGGCCATAAATTTTAATCTACCTCACTTTTTCCTTCACTCCAAATTCAAGTTCCAAGGAACTACGATCCCTCCTTGCATCCGTTCGAGGCTTCCAGGGAGTACATCCGAGCGCTGAACGCCACCAAGTTGGAGCGAGTCTTTGCCAAACCATTCCTGGGCGCCCTAGAGGGACACACAGACGGCGTGCATTGTATGTTCAAGCATCCCGGCAGCCTGTCGACGCTTCTGTCCGGGGGTTGTGACGGACAGGTTAGTAAATGCTTAATTAACCCTAACCCACCTCACTCCTCTAAAATCCTCCTGGCGGTTTTGGAGGATTCTAGAGGATTGAGGATGAATGGTGATTGAATCAAATGAGGATTCTGGAGGATTGAAGATGAATGGTGATTGAAGCACATGAGGATTTTGGAGGATTGAGGATGAATGGTGATTGAAGCACAAGAGGATTTTGGAGGATTGAGGATGAATGCATTTTGAGGCAGGACTGTCTGATGATTTTGAAAGATTTTGCGTTGGTTATCCTTCATTTAAACACGAGTGCAACATTTTGGGATGAGGAAGATTTTGGAGGATTGACGATGAATGCATTTTGAGGCAGGACTGTCTGACAATTTTGAAAAATTTAGGCGGAGTTGCAACATTTTGGAGGGTTGAGGATGGTTCTAAGCAAAAATTCCTAGGGGGTTAGGGTTGACTCCGTGCAGAAGTACCCCCTCAGTGGTTAAAAAGAAAAAGTTTGAGGAGACCACTGGGTGGGGCTCGGACCCGATGCTCATGCAAAGCTGCTATGAGCTCCGTGCGCAAGTACCCCCTCAACGGCAAGCAAGGGAGAGTTTGGGGAGACCATTGGGAGAGAAATTCGTACGCATTGCGATGAAGCAGGGTGCTCAGGCGCAGACACTATGGCTTTGTGTACATTCAGAGTAAAAATGAACCGTGTGTACTTTGCGCTATAGGCATACTCGTGTATCCTGTCCGCAGCACTCTCAAAAGTGGTTAAATAGCGCCCTCTCACGTTGGCACATTGAGCCCATGGGTATCCTTCCGCTGTAAAAATAGGGAAAATTTTGAAAATGAGTTTTAATTTTTCCAGTCGGGGGGGGGGGGGGGGGGGGGGGAAACTCAGGGAATTTGGGAAAACCACCAACAATCGGGGCGAACTCATGAGCATGACCCAAAAGGGGCATTTTTTTCACCAGTTTGGCATACAAGATGTGTGTCATGTTTTATGTGTCCATCGACTGACTGGCAATATAGCTATAAGGTTGCTCTAATAACTGCAACCAGTTGTTGACTTCCCAGCAACCTTGTTTTCAGTGAAAATACTTTTTATGGAATCTGGGAAATTTCTTGGGGGAAAATCCAGGAAAAGTCGGGGCACTTTTATTTTTCATAAATTGCTGGGACCCATGTGTATTGCTACATGAACAGATACAATTGGTCATGCTTACTTTGTTCCAACCAAAGCAATGTATGTGGGGCTCTTATGTGTTTTCATCATCATATTCTTTGTTGATTTTAGGTCAAAATTTGGAATCTGTCGACCAGAAAGTGCGAGCGAACAATCGCTGCCCACAGCGGGTTTGTGAGAGGCGTCTGTACGGACAGAAAGGCAACAAATATCTTCACGGTAATTATGGAGCCAAACTCTTCATTTTTAACTCTCATTTGATAGATTTTGTTTAATCTACAACAGCGGGTCAACATTTTCGCCAGTGTGCTCATGGAATGCGCTGCATTGATCATGGAAAACTACCCACAATCCTTTGTGTTTCCTTCACATTTTTACAAACTGTTTTTCTGGCATAAGAAGTTTTTAAGTTGCTACTTTTTTGTGTTTTAAATAAATATTACTGTGTTGTTGAACTTCAAGTTATCACCGCATTTTTTCCTTTGGATTGTTCCATTATTTTGTAGGTAGGAGATGACCAGACAGTCAAACAGTGGAGCATGGTGCCACCCGAGTACGGCAAACAAGAAACACCCCTCAATACCGTAATTGGAAAGGTACTTCTTTTTTTCCCTTTTCTTCAAAAGGTGCTCTTAAATTCCTTCTGGGAATTCTACTATTCCAATTTCCAACGTTTTGAATTTGGTAATTCTTCCGATATTTTTTGGCATGATTTTTTTTCCTGTGCAACAGACAGTGTTTCAGTCCATTGACCACCATTGGCAGGATGCCAAGTTTGCCACCAGCGGTCAGCAGGTGGACATATGGGACGAGCAACGGTCAGAGCCCCTGCGATCATTCACCTGGGGGACAGACAGTGTACACAGTGTTAAATTTAATCCGATAGAGGTAGGGCACAAGACTTCATTTCATTCACAGAAAAAAAGTTGCTAATTCATAAATTTCATTGATTAGTATGCTTGGTAATGTTATCAATCTAAAAAGAGGAGAAAATTGATCCTAATGTTTTAAGAATTATCCTGGAACCTGATGACAGCTTTAACCAGTTGGCGCTGGGATTATTTTGACATTGACCGGACCCAGGCATTGTTTTCACGAACCTCGATGCCAGATGGGTTTAGGCCATCATCTGCGGGTAGCACACCCTGAGATTTCTGGCCTTGCTTGCTGTGAGCGGGTCGCAGACAGTTTTTCGCTCGTTGCGTGTATACACGTCATCCGACGTGAACTGGTTAAAGCGCTCAATGAATTAACCTGATAATGGACTTCATCAAATCTTATACATCTATCATCTAGTAATGGTCAAGGAGATTACAGACTAGGAGTTTTGGATCATTTCTCTGAATCATTAATTAGATATCATGGTTAATTGGCTCTGCCACGGACTTTACACTTCCTTTCATAACACTGGAATTGCCTTCTAGTAAGATGGAATTTTGTGTTGGGAGAGGTAAATTTCAACATTGGGTTGAAAGAAAATGTTGAAATTCGAAAGAAAATGTTGAAAGCTGGTTGCTCATTTTTTGGAAAGAATGTAGTATCCGGACGCCACTTCAGCGGTTGTGTACAAAATTTGAAATGTTTCTCAGTCCCAAATTCATGTCTTTTCATCATTTTTGCAATGACTGACCTTTATTGAGATGATATATGAAGAAAAACGTGGCGTCAGGTTGCAACATTCTTTCCAATTTTTGATTTTAGACGTACATGCTGGCAAGCTGCACGGCCGACCGCAACATCATTCTGTACGACATGCGGGGGTCGACGCCCCTGAGGAAACTACTACTGAACATGCGCACAAACACGATAGCGTGGAACCCGATGGAAGCGTTTACGTTCACTGCGGCTAACGAAGATTACAAGTGAGTAACAACGATCAGCGTAAAATGAGGGTTTGAAGATGGGGGGTAGAACTTGGAAGATATTTCCAAACAGACCTAACCCTCCTAGTGGGAAGTCAATATTCAGAGCAATATATAAACCCCATAAAACCCTGCAGGTCCGTTTCAGGTGAAGGGATATGAAGTGTTAAAGTAACTGTGTCACACAGAGAGTCACTGCACACAAAACAGCACTGTGTAGAGCAATGAAGCGTGACTGAATCTGCCTGCTTGCCCTGAGCTTAACCACACAAAAGAATCAAGCGTGATTTGAAGTGTTATCCATACTCCACAGAAGATTACCTCAAAGGAATTTGAAGTGTGGGCGCTAACTCTATGGGCAAAAGTGGTTTTGCAAAACTTGAACTGTTGTGAAGTGTAGAAGACTAGGAAGGTTTAAGTGAATGATCTCTATTATACTGACTGGATAGCGCTTCGGGGCCATGGGGGATGAAGTCGCTGGACGCCATTTTGAAGCTCCCATCGACCACGTAAAAGCATATGATAAGTCAAAAAACAAAATTAAATATTTGAACAAATAATAACATGAGTAAAATAACACTGTCGGCACTATGAATAAATAAAAATCTGTTTTATGATCCAAACTCACTTCCTAAACTATTGTAATTCTGTGCTTTTTATATACGGATCCGTGCGTTGTGGGGCTTGTTAGGGAGCTTCAAAATGGCCGGCGCGTGCGTGCGAGGGCGCCACAGTCTTGTGCACACGCATTGGTCGGAGTGCTATCCAGTCAGTATAATAGAGATCAGTGGTTAGGCCAAAAAAAAAGTCTCTCTTTTTTACCTGATTTTTTTTGCCTCAAATGTTGGCTGATGCCTGCAAATGGTGCCTGACTAAACTTAGTGCAAATATATGGGAGTCCAAAGAGGCCACATAAAGCTTATTCTCGACCATAACCCCATCTAAAAACACGTTAAAATTGTGCAGCAGCAGGATTCCAGTCAAACCAGTGAGTTTGGCGGTTTTGAGACATCATCTTACATTGAAAAAAAACTTTTTCATTTTGCCGACGCGCATGGCTATGGCGACGCGCACGCATACCAGAAACCGGAGACTTTTTTTTTTGGCCTTAGGCCATTCATTGTAAACATAAAGTGGTCGAGGGCAAAACTTTGTTCACAACATCCAGAATTTTGATTTGTTTATTTTAATTAATGAGAGTCAATTTAAATCATAACTGTTTACAATTTTTGTTTTATTTTTAATGTTTTAATTGATTTGGGTTTTTTTTGCACAGCCTTTATACATTTGACATTCGGAAGTTAGACATAGCGCTCAATGTTCACATGGATCACGTATCGGCCGTCATGGACGTCGACTACTCACCCACCGGGAAGGAGTTTGTCAGCGGAAGCTTTGATAAATCTGTCCGGATATTTCCATCAGATAGGGGGCGCAGCAGGTAATTTGTTGGTAGGGCCGGAATAATTTTGAAAAACGCAGTTTCATTTTGGGGCTCATGGTTTGCAGAGATTTTGTCTGAATAGAGCAAAATGGTCCCAAATTTTGCCTGAAACGTTGGAACTTGTTTGCCTGAAGTTTGAAGATAATTTTTTTTTTCATATAAAATAACCAAAAAATTGAAATTTTGTTTTTAATAGAGCAAAATCTTCCCAAAAGTGCCTGATATTGTTGAATAAAAATTTTTGCCCAAAGAGTGAAAATAAAGTCCCTTTTTTTCTAATAAAACTAAAAAAATATATTAGAATTATTCCAAAATGATGGGTTTTGCGCAATCTGTATATACAGTGATTTAGTTAGTACAGAGTTTTGGGTAGTACAAATGTTTTTTCTTTTTTTGTTAAGTAATTTTTGTACAGTCTTTTTGTAGTGTTGGAAGTATCGTTTTGTGCCGTTTTTTTTTTTTACCGTGGTTAGGGTTTTTGACTCATGAGCAGAGGGTCAGGGGTTCGAATCCAGCTGCTGGCCACATGTTGTGTCCTTGGGCAAGCCACTTCACCCCCACTTGCTTCTCTCCACCCAGGAGTATAAATGGGTACTGGCATTAGCTGGGAGTAACCTTCGATGGACTAGCATCCCATCCAGGGGGAATAGAAATGTTCTCAGTTCTTTCATGCCAAGGAAACCAGAGATAAACGCCGGCCTGATGAGCTATATTGGCTCGTGACAGACTTAATTTTTACTTATTGGTGTAGACAATTTTGTACAGTCTTACATGGTGCAATCTTTCATATAATCTGTTTTTATACATTTTTACACATATTTTGTACAGTTATTTTTTTGTATTTTTGTGCAATTGTCCATTTTCGTACACAGGGAAATCTATCACACCAAGCGAATGCAGCACGTGACCTGCGTGCGGTGGAGTCTCGACAACAAATACATCCTCTCGGGTTCGGACGAAACCAACATCAGAATCTGGAAAGCTGAGGCATCAGAAAAGTTAGGAAAGGTAAAAAGCAAGATCATCAGAGAGCTGTGACAATAGGACCAGGCACCAATTTCTGCTAAATTACATAACAGATTGTTTAGCAAACATTGGTGTGGCAATACGGCTAGATAGGGTGTATACAGTGAGCTCTTTAGCTATGTGGTGAAAGCTGCAACTTTCGCAAGCATCATAAAACTTGAAATTTGTTTTGGTTTTCCGTGTATCCTGTTTTTCATTTTGAAAATTGTCCCAATGACCTTCGAAACTTTCTTTTTCATTGTCTGAGGAGTTAGTTAGTAATTAGCGAAGTTGGTTATGGGTACTCGATCCCATAATCTGGAACCGGTTCCTGACATTAACGGTCGGGTACTCGGGTACCCGGGTACCCGGTTCCGATGCACAGCCCTACAAGCTGGTAGTTTTGAGTAGCATTTTTTTGTTCACTTTAAGATAAAGTGAAACAAAATAAACAAGAAGTCGATGAATTACTGTTGTATTTTTTTTTCATTAATGACAGCTGCAAAAGAGAGAGGTTGCAGCTTTCGAGTACAACGCCAAACTGAAGGAGAAATTCCGTCACCACCCGCAGCTGAAGCGCATCCGACGGCACCGGCACGTCCCGCGACCCATCTACCAGGAGGGCAAGACCATCCGGGTGCAACGGGAATCCATCAAGAGAAAGTATGTAGTCTGTCTGTTGGTTCGACTGGTTGGCTTGCTGGGTTTGGTTAGCGCTAGTGTCTAGTTTGCGCTGCTCTGCCTTCAACAGTCCCTCCCAGTGGTCTGGCCCGACGCTCCCTCAGTAACCGTTGAGGGGTACTTGTGCGCAGAGGCCCCACTCTAAATAGCCATGAAACGATGGTTCTGAACTTGGAAATAAGAAGCATAACAAGGTTTGTGTATTAACCCTGTGCCAGGATTCCGTGCACAAAATCAAGGCTTAGATCGGGCTCCCTTTCATGTCTCTGCTTTTACTGTAAGCACAGATCCTCTTATGAGGCAGATATTCTGCATTTATATTATTTATATCAGGCTTCCAGTGGTAAAAATAAATCAGTGTTTTTGTATGCTTTCGTAAAAAAAGTACCTGGATGACTGCAAAATTATGTCAGTAAAGTACCCGGATGACTGCAATAATATTGATATTGCAGTCATCTGGGCATTTTCGCCGGTAGAGCGTAGAAAGTCACGGTCAACCAGTTAACAGAGTGTAGCGCACTGCACGCGGACGCAACGCACAGCTCTAGCATTTTTAAGGGATTGGACGGGATGTCTTTATGTGACAAAAATATATTGTACTCGCTATAACAATATTGCACTCGTCTTCGCAACATTGTTATAGCTCGTGAAATATATTTTTGTATCCCCCTCAAAGCCATCCAATATTATATAATTATCTTCAAGTAAACTTTAATCCTCGATCCTGATTGGTTGATCCATGGCAACAAGCCGTGCTACATATACCCACGTAGCATGGCCATGGTCCGCACCGCACTCTGTGCGCCATTCTAAGATGCATGCACCATTCCGTACAACACGCACATGTACAGCGTGCATGTTCCATTTTTTTAACTGTGTGACGAAGCATCAAGTTTGCTTGGAGATTAACTTGTTGGTCCCAATCCCGTTCATGGAACATGGAAAATGTAGTGTACTGAGACGCACTACATTATTCCGTGTTCCACTCGCGCTCGCGGGATAACTTACATTAATACACTTGTGTATATTCACTTTGCTTTTTCACCTCGAAGAATCCCAATTTGTCCTACATGATAGCAGTTACTTTTAATATTACAACTGTTTGTTCTTTTTCCATTAATTTTTTTTAGGACTGAGAACAGACGGCGACACAGTAAAAAAGGAGCAGTGCCTCACGTCCCAGAGAGGAAGAAAGGAATTATCACTGTGGTGGAGTAAACTTATGTCCATTTTTATGTTTTGGGTTTTTGTTCGGGAGGGGATTTTTTTTAACCCTAACCTTCCCAAATCCTCCAAAATCCTCTTTGCAATATGCAAGATTTTACAGGACTGAGGCTATGTGGCAAAAATGTGTGGCTGATTTTGGAGGATGCACTGTGTCAGGGTCTTAGGCCGGACCTTGTGTTGTTTATGCTCAGCCATGCATACATTTAGGCCTAGATTATACTTGAAATCCTCCGCACTGCTCCAGGATGTCACTGGCTCTGCCTCAACATATTGACAGTGATTGTCAGAGAGTTTTGCAGAATTGAGGCTGTATGCAATTTTACATGGAGGCAGTTGGAGGATTTTGCAGGATTGAGGTTGCATCCTAGGCCAAGTTCGCGCAAGGTCTATAGTTGACCAATGGTTAACCATAGTTCGACTAACGTTTGCCCGAACTCTGTCTAGTCGACGGTGGTTGACTACGCTAGTCGACTATGTGGAACCAACCTACTGGGGCTGGTTGCATCGTTGGTAACCAATAGCAGTGCGCATTCATAACGCTAGCAGAGAGCCAGGATCCAGAAGTTTTGCGATGACATTTTGACCAGCGTTTCACTAGAGACGTTCGCACGTTGCTATCAGTGCGCAGGCGTAAGGTACATCACAAATCAACCGCTAGTCGACTAACGGGCCTTGCCCGAACTTGGCCCTAGCAAAAATGCCCAGGGAGTTAGGGTTAAATTAAAACCTGCAGCGCATTTTGCAACCCTAGTTCAGTTTAACTTGTTATTTACGCTGCCTTTGAATGAAACAATTCATATGGAAATCACATACTGAAATTGAGACACGCAACATAAAATGACATCATGAAATGACAATGGAAATTCAATTTATCAATTGTAATAATTATGATTGTTTTATTCTTAATTAAGAAGTAGGTACGTAACTGACGTGGCAAGTAAACAAAGGAGTGAGGGGAATTTTTTTTTTTAAAAGGAAAAACTCAAAACTGGAAATCGACAGTTTACATTAATAATTAGAATTTACCAACCTCCCTTGATAACATGATTACAAACCCCCAACACGGAATGGTACAGCCCAGTACCGGACTATTCCATTCAGAATATCTTATGGGCACTGAGGAATAGATCGATAAGAAATCACAGGATTAAATGTATCCTTTTTTTTTTTTAATAATATACATGTACTTTAAATATCACCTTATTGGTTTACTCTCACAGAAACAACATTTGTTTTCAAAATGGAACAGTCTATCCTTGGAATATTCCATTACTGTTACAGGTACAGACAAAATTTCGATTTCTAATTTTTGACAACTTTCGGTACATTGTATAGTAATCAACGCTTAAATGCATTTGAAAACATGTTTCACAAATAACTGTTATATTTTCTTTGTTTTCAGTTAATGGACATTCAAATCCTACGTAGAGAAATGAAATTGAAGAAACGAGGAATTAATAATCACGAGCAAATTCTATGGCTAGAAAAAAAAAATCATTAATCAATGATATAAAATGCATTCAAGAATTGTGGCGATGAAGTAACTATCTCAATAAAAGATTTAAAAATATTCCTTGCAAATTGTGACTTCTTTATATTGTGACTATTTTATTTTTGATGGCTATATATTCACTGGTATCCCGATTTTCAAATTGAAAACAGTACACTTTTATAGCTTGGTACCCATGGAAGAAAATAGAAAATACATAATGATTTTAAACCTCCAGCAACTCTCGTACAAGATATACATTGATATTGACAAAAATTACAAGGGGTTAGCCTTACATTTTTGATGAAATTTGGCCAAAATATGAATTTCTTTTCATTGATATATCTGTCCCTAAATCGAGTTGAATGTGTTCGAGGGGCCCTTAGGAGTCTTTCCAGGAAGTTTAGAGCAATTTCATTTTTTGACCAAAATTGACAAAAATTGCAAGGGGTTAGCCTTACATTTTTGATGAAATTTGGCCAAAACATGAATTTCTTTTCATTGATATATCTGTCCCTCAATCGAGTTGGAATGTGTTCGAGGGGCCCTTAGGAGTCTTTCCAGGAAGTTTGGAGCAATTTCATTTTTTGACCAAAATTGACAAAAATTGCAAGGGGTTAGCCTTATATTTTTGATGAAATTTGTCCAAAATATGAATTTCTTTTCATTGATATATCTGTCCCTAAATCGAGTTGGAATGTGTTCGAGGGGCCCTTATGAGTCTTTCCAGGAAGTTTACAGCAATTTCATTTTTTGACCAAAATTTACAAAAATTGCAAGGGGTTAGTCTTACATTTTTGATGAAATTTGACCAAAATATGAATTTCTTTTCATTGATATATCTGTCCCTAAATCGAGTTGGAATGTGTTCGAGGGGCCCTTCAGAGTCTTTCCAGGAAGTTTGGAGCAATTTCATTTTTTGACCAAAATTGACAAAAATTGCAAGGGGTTAGCCTTACATTTTTTTATGAAATTTGGCCAAAATATGAATTTCTTTAAATTAATATATCTGTCCCTAAATCGAGTTGCAATGTGCTCGAGGGGCCCTTAAGAGTCTTTCCAGGAAGTTTAGAGCAATTTCATTTTTTGACCAAAATTGACAAAAATTGCAAGGGGTTAGCCTTACATTTTTGATGAAATTTGGCCAAAATATGAATTAATTTTTTATTGATATATCTGTCCCTAAATCGAGTTGCAATGTGTTCGAGGGGCCATTAGGAGTCTTTCCAGGAAGTTTGGAGCACTTCCATTTTTTGACCAAAATTGACAAAAATTGCAAGGGGTTAGCCTTACATTTTTGATGAAATTTGGCCAAAATATGAATTTCTTTTCATTGATATATCTGTCCCTAAATCGAGTTGGAATATGTTCGAGGGGCCCTTAGGAGTCTTTCCAGGAAGTTTGGAGCAATTTCATTTTTTGACCAAAATTGACAAAAATTGCAAGGGGTTAGCCTTACATTTTTGATGAAATTCGGCCAAAATATGAATTTCTTTTCATTGATATATCTGTCCCTAAATCGAGTTGGAATGTGTTCGAGGGGCCCTTAAGAGTCTTTCCAGGAAGTTTGGAGGAATTTCATTTTTTGACCAAAATTGACAAAAATTGCAAGGGGTTAGCCTTACATTTTTCATGAAATTCGGCCAAAATATGAATTTCTTTTTATTGATATATATGTCCCTAAATCGAGTTGGAATGTGTTCGAGGACACCTTAGAAGTCTTTCCAGGAAGTTTGGAGCAATTTCATTTTTTGACCAAAATTGACAAAAATTGCAAGGGGTTAGCCTTACATTTTTGATGAAATTTGGCCAAAATATGAATTTCTTTTCATTGATATATCTGTCCCTAAATCGAGTTGGAATGTGTTCGAGGGGCCCTTAGGAGTCTTTCCAGGAAGTTTGGAGCAATTTCATTTTTTGACCAAAATTGACAAAAATTGCAAGGGGTTAGCCTTACATTTTTGATGAAATTCGACCAAAATATGAATTTTTTTTCATTGATATATCTGTCCCTAAATCGAGTTGGAATGTGTTCGAGGGGCCCTTAGGAGTCTTTCCAGGAAGTTTGGAGCAATTTCATTTTTTGACCAAAATTGACAAAAATTGCAAGGGGTTAGCCTTACATTTTTGATGAAATTCGGCCAAAATATGAATTTCTTTTCATTGATATATCTGTCCCTAAATCGAGTTGGAATGTGTTCGAGGGGCCCTTAGGAGTCTTTCCAGGAAGTTTGGAGCAATTTCATTTTTTGACCAAAATTGACAAAAATTGCAAGGGGTTAGCCTTACATTTTTGATGAAATTCGACCAAAATATGAATTTCTTTTCATTGATATATCTGTCCCTAAATCGAGTTGGAATGTGTTCGAGGGGCCCTTAGGAGTCTTTCCAGGAAGTTTGGAGCAATTTCATTTTTTGACCAAAATTGACAAAAATTGCAAGGGGTTAGCCTTACATTTTTGATGAAATTCGGCCAAAATATGAATTTCTTTTCATTGATATATATGTCCCTAAATCGAGTTGGAATGTGTTCGAGGGGCACTTAGGAGTCTTTCCAGGATGTTTGGAGCAATTTCATTTTTTGACCAAAATTGACAAAAATTGCAAGGGGTTAGCCTTACATTTTTGATGAAATTCGACCAAAATATGAATTTCTTTTCATTGATATATATGTCCCTAAATCGAGTTGGAATGTGTTCGAGGGGCCCTTAGGAGTCTTTCCAGGATGTTTGGAGCAATTTCATTTTTTGACCAAAATTGACAAAAATTGCAAGGGGTTAGCCTTACATTTTTGATGAAATTCGGCCAAAATATGAATTTCTTTTCATTGATATATATGTCCCTAAATCGAGTTGGAATGTGTTCGAGGGGCCCTTAGGAGTCTTTCCAGGATGTTTGGAGCAATTTCATTTTTTGACCAAAATTGACAAAAATTGCAAGGGGTTAGCCTTACATTTTTCATGAAATTCGGCCAAAATATGAATTTCTTTTTATTGATATATCTGTCCCTAAATCGAGTTGAATGTGTTCGAGGGGCCCTTAGGAGTCTTTCCAGGAAGTTTAGAGCAATTTCATTTTTTGACCAAAATTGACAAAAATTGCAAGGGGTTAGCCTTACATTTTTGATGAAATTTGGCCAAAACATGAATTTCTTTTCATTGATATATCTGTCCCTAAATCGAGTTGGAATGTGTTCGAGGGGCCCTTAGGAGTCTTTCCAGGAAGTTTGGAGCAATTTCATTTTTTGACCAAAATTGACAAAAATTGCAAGGGGTTAGCCTTACATTTTTGATGAAATTTGGCCAAAATATGAATTTCTTTTCATTGATATATCTGTCCCTAAATCGAGTTGGAATGTGTTCGAGGGGCCCTTAGGAGTCTTTCCAGGAAGTTTGGAGCAATTTCATTTTTTGACCAAAATTGACAAAAATTGCAAGGGGTTAGCCTTACATTTTTGATGAAATTCGGCCAAAATATGAATTTCTTTTCATTGATATATATGTCCCTAAATCGAGTTGGAATGTGTTCGAGGGACCCTTAGGAATCTTTCCAGGATGTTTGGAGCAATTTCATTTTTTGACCAAAATTGACAAAAATTGCAAGGGGTTAGCCTTACATTTTTCATGAAATTCGGCCAAAATATGAATTTCTTTTTATTGATATATATGTCCCTAAATCGAGTTGGAATGTGTTCGAGGACACCTTAGAAGTCTTTTCAGGAAGTTTGGAGCAATTTCATTTTTTGACCAAAATTGACAAAAAATGCAAGGGGTTAGCCTTACATTTTTGATGAAATTCGGCCAAAATATGAATTTCTTTTCATTGATATATCTGTCCCTAAATCGAGTTGGAATGTGTTCGAGGGGCCCTTAGGAGTCTTTCCAGGAAGTTTGGAGCAATTTCATTTTTTGACCAAAATTGACAAAAATTGCAAGGGGTTAGCCTTACATTTTTGATGAAATTCGGCCAAAATATGAATTTCTTTTCATTGATATATCTGTCCCTAAATCGAGTTGGAATGTGTTCGAGGGGCCCTTAGGAGTCTTTCCAGGATGTTTGGAGCAATTTCATTTTTTGACCAAAATTGACAAAAATTGCAAGGGGTTAGCCTTACATTTTTGATGAAATTCGGCCAAAATATGAATTTCTTTTCATTCATATATCTGTCCCTAAATCGAGTTGCAATGTGTTCGAGGGGCCCTTCAGAGTCTTTCCAGTACGTTTCAAGCAATTTCAATTTTTGACCAAAATTGACAAAAATTGCAAGGGGTTAGCCTTACATTTTTTATGAAATTTGGCCAAAATATGAATTTCTTTTTATTGATATATCTGTCCCTAAATCGAGTTGGAATGTGTTCGAGGGGCCCTTAGGAGTCTTTCCAGGAAGTTTGGAGCAATTTCATTTTTTGACCAAAATTGACAAAAATTGCAAGGGGTTAGCCTTACATTTTTGATGAAATTTGGCCAAAATATGACTTTCTTTTAATTGATATATCTGTCCCTAAATCGAGTTGGAATGTGTTCGAGGACCCCTTAGGAGTCTTTCCAGTACGTTTGGAGCAATTTCATTTTTTGACCAAAATTGACAAAAATTGCAAGGGGTTAGCCTTACATTTTTTTTAATGATATTTGGCCAAAATATGAATTTCTTTTCATTCATATATCTGTCCCTAAATCGAGTTGCAATGTGTTCGAGGGGCCCTTCAGAGTCTTTCCAGTACGTTTGGAGCAATTTCAATTTTTGACCAAAATTGACAAAAATTGCAAGGGGTTAGCCTTACTTTTTTGATGAAATTTGAGCAAAATATGAATTTCTTTTCATTGATATATATGTCCCTAAATCGAGTTGGAATGTGTTCGAGGGGCCCTTAGGAGTCTTTCCAGGAAGTTTGGAGCAATTTCATTTTTGACCAAAATTGACAAAATTGCAAGGGGTTAGCCTTACATTTTTCATGAAATTCGGCCAAAATATGAATTTCTTTTTATTGATATATATGTCCCTAAATCGAGTTGGAATGTGTTCGAGGACACCTTAGAAGTCTTTCCAGGAAGTTTGGAGGAATTTCATTTTTTGACCAAAATTGACAAAAATTGCAAGGGGTTAGCCTTACTTTTTTGATGAAATTTGAGCAAAATATGAATTCCTTTTAATTGATATATATGTCCCTAAATCGAGTTGGAATGTGTTCGAGGACCCCTTATGAGTCTTTCCAGGAAGTTTGGAGCAATTTCATTTTTTGACCAAAATTGACAAAAATTGCAAGGGGTCAGCCTTATATTTTTGATGAAATTCGGCCAAAATATGAATTTCTTTTTATTGATATATCTGTCCCTAAATCGAGTTGCAATGTGTTCGAGGGGCCCTTCAGAGTCTTTCCAGGAAGTTTAGAGCAATTTCATTTTTTGATCAAAATTGACAAAAATTGCAAGGGGTTAGCCTTACATTTTTGAGGAAATTTGGCTAAAATATGAATTTCTTTTCATTCATATATCTGTCCCTAAATCGAGTTGCAATGTGTTCGAGGGGCCCTTCAGAGTCTTTCCAGTACGTTTCAAGCAATTTCAATTTTTGACCAAAATTGACAAAAATTGCAAGGGGTTAGCCTTACTTTTTTGATGAAATTTGAGCAAAATATGAATTCCTTTTAATTGATATATATGTCCCTAAATCGAGTTGGAATGTGTTCGAGGACCCCTTAGGAGTCTTTCCAGGAAGTTTAGAGCAATTTCATTTTTTGACCAAAATTGACAAAAATTGCAAGGGGTTAGCCTTACATTTTTGATGAAATTTGAGCGAAATATGAATTCTTTTTCATTGATATATATGTTCCGTAATCGAGTTGGAATGTGTTCGAGGACCCCTTAGGAGTATTTCCAGGAAGTTTAGAGCAATTTCATTTTTTGATCAAAATTGACAAAAATTGCAAGGGGTTAGCCTTACATTTTTGAGGAAATTTGGCTAAAATATGAATTTCTTTTCATTGATATATCTGTCCCTAAATCGAGTTGGAATGTGTTCGAGGGGCCCTTAGGAGTCTTTCCAGGATGTTTGGAGCAATTTCATTTTTTGACCAAAATTGACAAAAATTGCAAGGGGTTAGCCTTACATTTTTGATGAAATTCGGCCAAAATATGAATTTCTTTTCATTGATATATCTGTCCCTAAATCGAGTTGGAATGTGTTCGAGGGGCCCTTAGGAGTCTTTCCAGGATGTTTGGAGCAATTTCATTTTTTGACCAAAATTGACAAAAATTGCAAGGGGTTAGCCTTACATTTTTCATGAAATTCGGCCAAAATATGAATTTCTTTTTATTGATATATATGTCCCTAAATCGAGTTGGAATGTGTTCGAGGACACCTTAGAAGTCTTTTCAGGAAGTTTGGAGCAATTTCATTTTTTGACCAAAATTGACAAAAAATGCAAGGGGTTAGCCTTACATTTTTGATGAAATTCGGCCAAAATATGAATTTCTTTTTATTGATATATCTGTCCCTCAATCGAGTTGGAATGTGTTCGAGGGGCCCTTAGGAGTCTTTCCAGGAAGTTTAGAGCAATTTCATTTTTTGACCAAAATTGACAAAAATTGCAAGGGGTTAGCCTTACATTTTTGATGAAATTTGAGCGAAATATGAATTCTTTTTTATTGATATTAATGTCCTGTAATCGAGTTGGAATGTGTTCGAGGGGCCTTTAAGAGTCTTTCCAGGGAGTTTGGAGCAATTTCATTTTTTGACCAAAATTGACAAAAATTGCAAGGGGTTAGCCTTACATTTTTTTTATGAAATTTGGCCAAAATATGAATTTCTTTTAATTGATATATCTGTCCCTAAATCGAGTTGGAATGTGTTCGAGGACCCTTTAGGAGTCTTTCCAGTACGTTTGGAGCAATTTCATTTTTTGACCAAAATTGACAAAAATTGCAAGGGGTTAGCCTTACTTTTTTTGATGAAATTTGGCCAAAATATGAATTTCTTTTCATTCATATATCTGTCCCTAAATCGAGTTGCAATGTGTTCGAGGGGCCCTTCAGAGTCTTTCCAGTACGTTTGGAGCAATTTCATTTTTTGACCAAAATTGACAAAAATTGCAAGGGGTTAGCCTTACATTTTCATGAAATTTGGCCAAAATATGAATTTCTTTTAATTGATATATCTGTCCCTAAATCGAGTTGGAATGTGTTCGAGGACCCTTTAGGAGTCTTTCCAGTACGTTTGGAGCAATTTCATTTTTGACCAAAATTGACAAAAATTGCAAGGGGTTAGCCTTACATTTTTTTTATGAAATTTGGCCAAAATATGAATTTCTTTTAATTGATATATCTGTCCCTAAATCGAGTTGGAATTTGTTCGAGGACCCCTTAGGAGTCTTTCCAGGAAGTTTAGAGCAATTTCATTTTTTGACCAAAATTGACAAAAATTGCAAGGGGTTAGCCTTACATTTTTGATGAAATTTGAGCGAAATATGAATTCTTTTTCATTGATATATATGTCCCGTAATCGAGTTGGAATGTGTTCGAGGGGCCCTTAGGAGTCTTTCCAGGATGTTTAGAGGAATTTCATTTTTTGACCAAAATTGACAAAAATTGCAAGGGGTTAGCCTTACATTTTTTTTTATGAAATTTGGCCAAAATATGAATTTCTTTTAATTGATATATCTGTCCCTAAATCGAGTTGCAATGTGCTCGAGGGGCCCTTAAGAGTCTTTCCAGGAAGTTTAGAGCAATTTCATTTTTTGACCAAAATTGACAAAAATTGCAAGGGGTTAGCCTTATATTTTTGATGAAATTCGGCCAAAATATGAATTTCTTTTCATTGATATATATGTCCCTAAATCGAGTTGGAATGTGTTCGAGGGGCCCTTAGGAGTCTTTCCAGGATGTTTGGAGCAATTTCATTTTTTGACCAAAATTGACAAAAATTGCAAGGGGTTAGCCTTACATTTTTCATGAAATTCGGCCAAAATATGAATTTCTTTTTATTGATATATATGTCCCTAAATCGAGTTGGAATGTGTTCGAGGACACCTTAGAAGTCTTTTCAGGAAGTTTGGAGCAATTTCATTTTTTGACCAAAATTGACAAAAAATTGCAAGGGGTTAGCCTTACATTTTTGATGAAATTTGGCCAAAATATGAATTAATTTTTTATTGATATATATGTCCCTAAATCGAGTTGGAATGTGTTCGAGGGGCCCTTAGGAGTCTTTCCAGGATGTTTGGAGGAATTTAATTTTTTGACCAAAATTGACAAAAATTGCAAGGGGTTAGCCTTACATTTTTGATGAAATTTGGCCAAAATATGAATTTCTTTTCATTGATATATCTGTCCCTAAATCGAGTTGCAATGTGTTCGAGGGGCCCTTCAGAGTCTTTCCAGTACGTTTGGAGCAATTTCAATTTTTGACCAAAATTGACAAAAATTGCAAGGGTTTAGCCTTACATTTTTTTATGAAATTTGGCCAAAATATGAATTTCTTTAAATTAATATATCTGTCCCTAAATCGAGTTGCAATGTGCTCGAGGGGCCCTTAAGAGTCTTTCCAGGAAGTTTGGAGCAATTTCATTTTTTGACCAAAATTGACAAAAATTGCAAGGGGTTAGCCTTACATTTTTGATGAAATTTGGCCAAAATATGAATTTCTTTTCATTGATATATCTGTCCCTAAATCGAGTTGGAATGTGTTCGAGGGGCCCTTAGGAGTCTTTCCAGGAAGTTTGGAGCAATTTCATTTTTTGACCAAAATTGACAAAAATTGCAAGGGGTTAGCCTTATATTTTTGATGAAATTCGGCCAAAATATGAATTTCTTTTTATTGATATATCTGTCCCTAAATCGAGTTGCAATGTGTTCGAGGGGCCCTTCAGAGTCTTTCCAGGAAGTTTGGAGCAATTTCATTTTTTGACCAAAATTGACAAAAATTGCAAGGGGTTAGCCTTACTTTTTTGATGAAATTTGGCCAAAATATGAATTTCTTTTTATTGATATATATGTCCCTAAATCGAGTTGGAATGTGTTCGAGGACACCTTAGAAGTCTTTCCAGGATGTTTGGAGCAATTTAATTTTTTGACCAAAATTGACAAAAATTGCAAGGGGTTAGCCTTACATTTTTCATGAAATTCGGCCAAAATATGAATTTCTTTTTATTGATATATATGTCCCTAAATCGAGTTGGAATGTGTTCGAGGACCCCTTAGGAGTATTTCCAGGAAGTTTAGAGCAATTTCATTTTTTGATCAAAATTGACAAAAATTGCAAGGGGTTAGCCTTACATTTTTGAGGAAATTTGGCTAAAATATGAATTTCTTTTCATTCATATATCTGTCCCTAAATCGAGTTGGAATGTGTTCGAGGGGCCCTTAGGAGTCTTTCCAGGAAGTTTGGAGCAATTTCATTTTTTGACCAAAATTGACAAAAATTGCAAGGGGTTAGCCTTACATTTTTGATGAAATTCGACCAAAATATGAATTTCTTTTCATTGATATATCTGTCCCTAAATCGAGTTGGAATGTGTTCGAGGGGCCCTTAGGAGTCTTTCCAGGATGTTTGGAGGAATTTAATTTTTTGACCAAAATTGACAAAAATTGCAAGGGGTTAGTCTTACATTTTTCATGAAATTCGGCCAAAATATGAATTTCTTTTTATTGATATATATGTCCCTAAATCGAGATGGAATGTGTTCGAGGACACCTTAGAAGTCTTTCCAGGAAGTTTGGGGCAATTTCATTTTTTGACCAAAATTGACAAAAAATGCAAGGGGTTAGCCTTACATTTTTGATGAAATTTGGCCAAAATATGAATTTCTTTTCATTGATATATCTGTCCCTAAATCGAGTTGGAATGTGTTCGAGGGGCCCTTAGGAGTCTTTCCAGGAAGTTTGGAGCAATTTCATTTTTTGACCAAAATTGACAAAAATTGCAAGGGGTTAGCCTTACATTTTTTATGAAATTTGGCCAAAATATGAATTTCTTTTTATTGATATATCTGTCCCTAAAACGAGACAGAATGTGTTCGAGGGGCCCTTAGGAGTCTTTCCAGTACGTTTGGAGCAATTTCATTTTTTGACCAAAATTGACAAAAATTGCAAGGGGTTAGCCTTACATTTTTCATGAAATTTGGCCAAAATATGAATTTCTTTTTATTGATATATATGTCCCTAAATCGAGTTGGAATGTGTTCGAGGACACCTTAGAAGTCTTTTCAGGAAGTTTGGAGCAATTTCATTTTTTGACCAAAATTGACAAAAATTGCAAGGGGTTAGCCTTACTTTTTTGATGAAATTTGGCCAAAATATGAATTTCTTTTCATTCATATATCTGTCCCTAAATCGAGTTGCAATGTGTTCGAGGGGCCCTTCAGAGTCTTTCCAGTACGTTTGGAGCAATTTCATTTTTTGACCAAAATTGACAAAAATTGCAAGGGGTTAGCCTTACATTTTTTTATGAAATTTGGCCAAAATATGACTTTCTTTTAATTGATATATCTGTCCCTAAATCGAGTTGGAATGTGTTCGAGGACCCCTTAGGAGTCTTTCCAGTACGTTTGGAGCAATTTCATTTTTTGACCAAAATTGACAAAAATTGCAAGGGGTTAGCCTTACATTTTTGATGAAATTTGGCCAAAATATGAATTTCTTTTAATTGATATATCTGTCCCTAAATCGAGTTGGAATGTGTTCGAGGACCCCTTAGGAGTCTTTCCAGGAAGTTTAGAGCAATTTCATTTTTTGACCAAAATTGACAAAAATTGCAAGGGGTTAGCCTTATATTTTTGATGAAATTCGGCCAAAATATGAATTTCTTTTTATTGATATATCTGTCCCTAAATCGAGTTGGAATGTGTTCGAGGACCCTTTAGGAGTCTTTCCAGTACGTTTGGAGCAATTTCATTTTTGACCAAAATTGACAAAAATTGCAAGGGGTTAGCCTTACATTTTTTTTATGAAATTTGGCCAAAATATGAATTTCTTTTAATTGATATATCTGTCCCTAAATCGAGTTGGAATGTGTTCAAGAGGCCCTTAAGGAGTTTTTCCAGGAAGTTTGGAGCAATTTCATTTTTTAACCAAAATTGACAAAAATTGCAAGGGGTTAACCTTAAATTTTCCCCCCAAAATGGCCAAAATGTGAATAACCTTTTAATTATATATTTGTCTCTAAATCGAGTTGTTATGTGGACTAACTAAATAAAATTGAGGGCAGTAAAAGGAAAGCAATGCTGATCGGCTGACCAGCGTCGAAAATATATGCAAAAACACTACTTTTCTTGAAAATGACAGCACACCAAATGCCACGATTTTACAGAATGCTTCAGACTGTCATTCACTAATAGTCCAGTAAGGTATTTCATAATAAGTTGGTATTTTTTGTATGTTTGCAAATGTTGTATATTCCCTTTACATAAAATTATTCGTATGGAATCACATACATTGAGACTCGCAACATGAAATGACCACAGAAATTCAAGATATCAATTGTAATAATTATGATTGTTTTATTCTTAATTAAGAAGTAGGTACGTAGCTGACGTGGCAAGTAAACAAAGGAGTGAGGGGAATTAAAAAACAAACAAGGAAAAACTCAAAACTGGAAATCGACTGTTACATTAATAATTATAATTTACCAACCTCCCTTGATTACATGATTACAAACCCCCAACACGGAATGGTACAGCCCAGTACCGGACTATTCCATTCAGAATATCTTATGGGCACTGAGGAATAGATCAGTAAGAAATAACAGGATTACATGTATACTTTTTTGTTAATAATATACTTTAAATATCACCTCATTGGTTTACTCTCACAGAAACAACCTTTGTTTTCAAAATGGAACAGTCCATCCTTGGAATATTCCATTACTGTTACAGGTACAGACAAAATTTCGATTTCTAATTTTGACAACTTTCGGTACATTGTATAGTAATAAATGGTAGGCTACACGCTTAAATACATTTGAATACATGTATTACAAATAACTGTTACATTTTCTCTGTTTTCAGTTAATGGACATTCAAATCCTACGTTAGAGAAAAGAAATTGAAGAAACGAGGAATTAATAATCACGATCAAATTCTAGGGTAAGAAAAAAAATTGGATTCATAAATACTACAAAATGGATTAGAGAATTGTGGCGATGAAGTTACTATCTCAATAAAAGATTTTAAAATATTCCTTGCAAATTGTGACTTATTTTATATTGTGACTATTTTCATTTTGATGGCTATATATTCACTGGTATTCCGATTTTCAAATTGTAAACAGTACACGTTAATAGCTTGGTAACAATGGAAGAAAATAGATAATACATAATGATTTCAAAATATCTAGCAACAACTTATACCAGTACGCAATAAAAGTGCATTAATTTTTTGTGTGGAAATCTCCCTTATATTAACCAGAGAGACAACTTACTTTTTAATCATACGAACAAATTTCCCATTAATTTGAATTTGCTTTGCCTACTCAAATAAATTCTTTTAAACGCACAGGTGCGACCAAATATTTTCAAATATATTTTATTTTGTGGCTATACTTCGGTATAGACGGGTGACACGTACTTGTATTCAATGCTTTTGAATCACACTCAAACGGGGAACCACTCCAAGCAACGAGCCAAACTATTGCATCCTTCAAATATATTTTTCAACCGAAAACAAAACAATGATGAAATTTCACAAACAGATCACTACTTATACAAATAAATAACACGTAAACACTATCCTTACTAACTTGCATAGCCAGGCTAGTTAAAGATTAACCCCCAAAAAATCATTAACTACAGGTTAATATAAACCAAACCTTCCTCTTAACTCGGTTTGCTATACTCAGATTAGTAAAAGTGTCACAAAGTATTAAGCCTTAAAGATAAAAAGGTTGATATTCAAGATTTAAGATAATAGCAGAAAGTTCTTATTTTTTTTAAAACAAAGTACGTGAACAGACAAACCAGCAGTCTTCTTAAACCGTTTATATAAACACTCAACGCTTACTATAAATCTTATCAACTCGGTTCGATAACTTTTTGAGAACACTAAACATGTACAGGGCTATGACCAGATAAACTGGGGTTTAAAAGGTTAGTTATACTAGTTTAGTACAGACAGTCCAGCAGTGTACTCGTAATTCTAAAGCTAACACAAAAAAACTGTGGGTAATTGCACAACTCGTTTTCTTGCTTAAAATATTTATATTAGTTTGGTCCCTCGGAAAGATAAAGACAATGTAACTTGGATTGCTTATGTGTATTTGACCTGATGATGTTGATAATGCATACTAAACGTATACCGACTCAAAAGAAGAAGTGTATACTGCTAATTTCAGGGAAAGGTGCGAAATCTGACGAAACCGTTTAAATAATTTTGCTTTTTTGTGGGAGGGCTTTTCAAGAGACTAGTCTTAATTCAAGTCTGTGCTTGGCTTGTCACAATGTCATACTATGACTACCATAAACAGGCCACAGGCTTGAAGCAAATCTACTGACATAATTGTTTTCAAAAGAAAACATTATTTACCAAAAAAGGGGTTAATTTCTAATAATTTGGTTTGGCTTCGACATGGGCAAATGCTGCCACTTTCCATATATATGTTTTTCCTGAAAAAAAATGTACATAACAATTAAATGTAATGATTTCAAATATTCACATCTTGGGCTTTGACAAGACTGCTCACATTCTGAGAGATATTCACGTGAAAGTCACATGATGTGGAGCACATGAGGTTTACGAGGTTCACACGTGAAGCACATGAGGTTCACACGTGAAGCACATGAGGTTCACACGTGAAGCACATATGAGGTTCACATTTGGAAACACATGAGGCTTACACGTGGAGCACATGAGGCTCACACGCGGAGCACATGAGGTTCACACGTGGAGCACATGAGGTTCAGGTGAGGCGCACACGAGGTTCATGTGAGGTGCACATGAGGTTGAGATACGACACTCAATGAGGATCACGTGAGACCTTTCAAATAACTCCAAGAATGTGAGTGCAGCCCAAAGTATGCGCTGTAAAAAGCAAAACAAGGATTTGTCCAAAACTTCTTTTTTTTCGGGGAATCCCAACCCTTCAGACAGTACTGTTTAAAAGACAATTTGGAATACATTTGTAGTGAAAGTGGGGCATTACAAATGGTTTAGGAGGCTACTGAATACGAGGTTCTGGTAACTGGTTATTGTATTACATAGGAGACTAAATGACTAGGCATACATTGAAATGGGTTACGAGGTTACAAATACGAGGTTACTAGCAGCTACTGAATAATTGGAAAAAACACAACGCCACATGTAGCTGTTAAATATTCAGACTAAACTCATACAATAGCATATATGGTTCTATTGCTACGTAGTTTCTTTTAAAACCATTCACCAGTCATTGCATATTCTTTGCCATTCAAATGAAAATCATTTTATAATTTGTACACGTAAAATTCTGAAAGGATATTCCTTAAAATACAATTAACGAGCGTTTATTTTTAAAACTGTACAATAGGTAATAATATTCATATAGTCAACTTTTCTCTTCAATATTCAGTGAAAGATTATAATGCAAGAAACACCGCACAGTCACAGGCCATGTCGTAAATATTCAGAAGGTAAAATACATATTCATAAGATAATTTCACATTCATGAAGTTGATACATATTCATGAACAACTACATGTACATAAAGACAGTGATAACTTTTTTCTTTTGTACTGACTAAACGCGGTAATATTAAATGCAGGAAAGTAGCATGTTGATGTACAATTCAATTTACTTACATTTATATTATGGCTTTTATATATAAAATGTTAAAATATACCTAAACGGTAAAAAGTGACATCTCTTCTAACATCTAAGTTCTATTCTAATACTGTGCTAATGATATTAGCAATATATTACTTTCTACATTCAATATAAGCTAATATTTTTAATAATTTCTACAGCTACTTCGTGGAATCATTTTTGTAGGCAACGTGGAAACCCATAGTCTTTTACATAACACTTGGGCACCTTTATATGTTAATAACAACATTTAAATAGACATTTAAGATGAACACACAATAGTACTCCCCTTTTGTGCACGATGGAATCTTCCCACTCATTCATAACAATGGATTCTTCCATTTTTTGTAGGGTAGGTAAGTGAGTTCAACGAGGGTGAGTCAATTCCACGGAGCTGCTAAGCTGAAAAATGTGCTAAGCACAGGTTACCGGTTACCAGCCAAAAGCTCACGCACTATATATGGCATTTGACCGGTTCCCAACCGATTCATGCTTACAGTGACATTCTTCTGCTTATCAATTCCATGAAATTGACAAAAAAAATGGGGGAAAAAAAGTGTAAGAACCCGCACTCAAAAATTACACATTACATTTGAATACAATATCACAGTATGTATTGCCAAGGAAAATGTATTTTTTAATTTTTTAAAATGTACAATATATCGGGTCACAGATACGGAAAAACGTTTTCATCATCAATATCAAACACTCGTGAAACTTGTGATGTTTAAAAAAAATTGTGATTTCCAACAAAAAAAAAGTGAAATAGACAACACTTTTGTTATGCCAACCAAAAAATGCTACCAGCTGCAAAAAGTGTGTGTATGTACAAAAATGAAAAATGGAAAAAAAAAAAAATGCATTCAATTCCCAAAATTTGTAAGGGCATCTAGCATTCCTACTTGGTCCTGGATTCCTAGTTGGGCATGGGCAGGCTGGCAGAAAGTGGGAGGGGCAAATGTGGGAAGGGGGAGGGGTGTTCATAGGCATGTATCTTTTTTTCCTTTTTTTGGCTGAGAGTGCTGAAAAGTGTGTTTTAAGACAGTTTTACGTTGATCCGCATAAATTACGTGTGCTCAGAGGCGAGTGGTTTTTTTTGGGGGGGGGTAGGGTGGGGATTGACTTTAAGATCCTGAATTAAAAAGTTTCAGCCAATTGTTTAATTATTCGAGCACAGCTCAAAAGTTACTGGATATGCATGTTTTTTTGGTCAGGATTTGCTGTTTAAAAAACTAAATCTAAATAATAAAAACAAACAGACTTTGCAGTGCGAAGACCTGCTCCCATTCTGACAATAGTTTGTGACCAAAAAAAAGTAAAAAAAAAGTACATAATATAATTTTTGGTTATTAAAGGAAAAAAAGGTTACTGACATACCCTCTAGGCTAAAGGGAAGTCTATTTCAGGATTTCGTTGACTGATTATGGGTCCCAAATATGGAATAAATGAATGAAAAATAATGAGTGGAATATATGCTTCACTATGTACTTTCCTTGGAAAAATATTGGAAAAATATGTCCTGGTACATAGAAATTACCAAAAAAAAATGATATAACAAAATTATGATGTGAAATATGAGGGAATGTTTATGAATGCAAAATGCAAATAGGTTTTTAAAGCAATCATAGAAAATGGTTTTCCAAAAAGATATCTGCAACGTTTTTGTCTTTTTAAGTTCTTGTGTTTTAGCAGTGCTCCCTTCTTTTGGATGTTAACAGAATTTATTCAAAACAGTAATGCGAATTTCTAGGAACTGTTCTGGTGCTATTTATAAACAGAGACATAGATATTTGGTGCAATATGCAAGAACAGTTTTGAAGCGTTTCTTACAGCAAGGATAAAAAAAAGGAACTAAAGAAGGAATGAAATATTTATGGATTTTCGATAGCTCAGAATAATCTATTTTCAAGTAATCTGTGACCTATATGCAAGTCTCGACTGGCCATGAATAAATGAATAAATTTCAATGAATATACATATATTAAAAGTGGAAAAACTCGGAATGCAAAACAGTGCTTTTTTTGTAAGCAGTTTAGAACATATTTAAACCTTTATCTCTCTCTCTACATATAAATGTTTTTGTATTATACATGCACAAATAGTTTTTTTTTTGAAAGACGTGAAAAAACAGCAAAACAAAATCTGTACACTTATTCCGATGTGACCGTAACTTTCTCAAAACCATTTTTCCTCACTTTCGCAATCTTTTGCACGCTTGGTGGGTTAACTTCAACATATACTCCGGAAATATTTTTTATCACTCTTTTGTATTTCTTCAACGCCGTATTTCTCATAACAATAAAAAGGCAAAACAGTGCACAATATTGTATTGCAATATTTCAAAAATTCTCGACTATATACTTCAAGGAAAATGATACATGTAACCTTACATAAGTATTAATTAATTTTTTTATTAACTATTTTAGTTTTTATATAATGCCTTTTAAAAAAAATTCTTGATTACATGTCTGACCGTGATTGGACAGTTTAAAAAAAATTTGAATATCATGCATAATGAATATGTATGGAACACAGTGCTTTACTATAGTTTTAATATTTACAATATGGGAAAGATTAGTAGATCGAGCTTTTTTCGCGGTGTCAATTTAAATTTAGCATGCAGCAGGATTCAGGAATTGATATAGACGATCTTTGGACATTTCTTTGAATTGCAATTTTTTGTGTGTGAATTGCTTCAAAGAAAAAAAGTGGAGATTCGTTGGCCTATTGCAAGTGTGTTAGTGAAATATGTCGATCCCGCTTCCGATGACACATAAATTCTCCCTACTGTCGGCTGAGGGGGTTGTGTGGGCCTTTCAATGTGGAAGTAAGGAGATTTCAGGGAACGCTAACAGTGACCTGCTGACAAAATGAATATTATCTCCATATAGATGTGACCACTTTCAAATTTACAACTTTCCCATACCACTATACTCCGATTATATTTCAATATTATAAACTTGGCTCACATTTTCACTCCCTGTCCAAATTCATCTGGTGCCCGTGATGTGCTGTCACAAGGATCTCCACTGACGAACGCAGGGGACATGACCAACATGGCCACTGTGAAAGACTTTTTCAGTGCCGGCTTGGCAATTTCGTGTCACTCTTTGGAATGCTTGAAGCTAGGTGACCCATCAAATTTCCATGTCAAAACCGACAGCCAACTGCGATTATATATCCGCAAATCTAGTGCTGTATTTGTGAGACGTGCCTATAGCCCGTAAAAATAGTTTTTTTTGTGGGCGTGGCCAAATGTCACGGAGGTGCGTTGCAGATGAAATCGTTCAGCACATTTCAATTCTCAGCAAAATTTGAATTTGAGACCTAAATAAGGCTTGTTACCATGGTTACAATGAAGTTTCACCGCTGGTCGCAGTTGAGACGCTCCGACGTTCACATGTACCTCCAGATCCTTGATGGCAATACTTGCTCCGCACAGCGCCCTCTTGTGTTGAGACCCAGCAAACCGGCAGGCCGTTTCTACTTCATTTTGTTAAAATTTCAATGCAACTGCAAATGAGTGGCAAGTTTGCTGCGGGTGTAAAGGGCGCCCTCAGTGGGTGTGCTCAGAGATGATAGAAGTGTATATGATCACCAGTGGCATCCTCCAACAAGTTGGGCTTCCAAGAGTTCCGATTCCTAGTGTGGACATTTGTAAAAGGCAGGGTTTGGGGTTAGGCTCGGATGCCCTCTAGTGACAGTGAAGTTGCAGTCTTTTGGATTTGTACTCGGACATCACAGAAGAGCCCTCTAGTGACGTGAAACTGTCCAGTAGGGTTTTGGAGGTTAGGCCGTGTGTCCAAAACAGGCTTCCGAAGCTACAGTTTTGCCTATCGCCCGTTTGTTCCCACGAAGTGAAGACCTGGACAATGGCTTTAGACGAGAGCTTTGTACCCTGCCCAAGTTAGTACGGGGTAGGCACCTCAGGGCGCCCTCTTGCGACAATACTGAAACAGTCCTCATGGTGTGTTCGAGTGGAAGGGGGGGGGGCTGTGAAACTTGGTTGTAACCAATGAAATCACAGATTTATACCCTCTCGTGACAAAAAAACAAAATGGTCATCCTAAAGCGTTTGCGAGTAAGCGTTTGCATGAGCAAGGGACGTTTGGAGTGCACCTTCTTTTGACTATTAACGACAGTCCTTTTGGGTTTTTATTTTTGTTGGGGGGGGGGGGCAAGGAGGAATCAGGGGTTATTTAGCGCTAGCCAGGGAAGTCATGGAGCCCTCTAGTGACGATATGGACGCTCGGTGGCCGTGCAGTTCCGATATTGAGGAGGTGTTGAAGAGCTTGTAGTAGCCTATACTGGGATGCGACAGGTCCAGGTCGTCTAGCATGATCTGGGCGACGCCCATGAAGACCTTACGCTCCATGCGGCCATAGTCTGCCCACACCGTGATCTGGAATTGAAAAAAAAAAGACAGTGTATTATAGAAAAGCTACTTCATTAGAATACAAGCAAAGTGATAGGGAACCCTAGCTCTTTGGGAGAGAGTGTTACAAAGTTGTTTATTATCATATTTTAGAGTTGCGTTCCCCATATACTCTTCAACAAATTCAATTTTTTTTTGGTTCATAAATTTTCAACTTGTATGTTTTATTCCAACCAAAAAAATTCCTTTTTTTCTTTTTTGGACGTCTGTAACACTCTCAATTTTTCTTTTTGGGTTGTAGGCACAAACAGATCCACTTTGCCAGTAGACTGGCTCCCAGTCCGTACATTATCGATACTGATTGTGGGGCAGGAGCCAGCCTTACCCAGCGAGAATGGAATAATAATCTGGCAGCCAATAACTCAAAATTGTAATAATTCAATAACTCAAGACTTGAACCGATTTTTTTGGTCGATGTCACATTCAGCAGTGAACAACTGTTGTGGCGTTAGAAAAATAGCAATTTAGAAAAGGAATCTGTTATTCTGGATTAAACTAAAAAAATTTGACTTTAGTGGTAGCCCGCTAGCCAAAAGCTTGTCAAAACAGCAGCGGGCTCGTCAAACTATTCCTTAAGTAGCCCGGCTGGCGAGTCAAAAGTTATTGGGCTATGGCAAAGATGAAATGACACTGAGGAAGAAATAAATCATTAAATTCAGAAAGCAAACCTGTATTAATTTGTGTCTTATTTTATTAACTGTTTAGGGTTAAATTATTAGATCCGTTTATTAAAAATGCTGACAAGATTGCCTCAGGATACATGTTGTACATGTATGCACATTGTTGTTCTTGAGACACTCTATAAAAGCAAAACATGCAGTCTAGTGAAAATGCCTGCGGGCTAGTTAAGAGTCTGTTTCAGTAGCTCGGCTGGCTAGTGAAAAAAAAAATTAAGGTCGAACCCTGTTTAAGCCTTTTGCGGCATTTTTGGTAAAACTCATCACATACAATAAAGCTTCATGACTTTTTCGTCCATTTCTGTCATTTGGAACCCCTCTCACTCTCCTACTGGGATCTTCAGATCATGTCCTTTACCTGGAGTATTTTGTTGTGGTAGTCCTCCTCAAATTGTAGCACCTGTTGGTAGAGTGGGTCCAGGGTCCGGCGAGCTATCTTGGTCTTCTTCTTGCCCACGCAACGCTTGCCTTCCATCAGGTAGACCTTGACATAGGGAGCTGAAAGATGACAATGACGACCAATGAGAATAGGGTAATTTTGTACAACTAAATCTGAAACCTCCGAAAACAACGCAACCCTTTGGATTTCACGGTAGTCGAACTCCATAAGTAACATGAAGCTCTGAAGTACGTAGTTGATGCTTAAACTTATTTCCAGCTGTAAACTAGTTCAATTCGAGCTGACTTACGTGCATCTTCCATACAATCTGCGTGCTGACGCCTGGTAGAACAGACTAAAATGGCGCTCTCAATATACAGATTTTGTTGCGCCGTTTTCATCAAATTCGTTGAAATTTAATTTAAAAAGATCAGACTTTGTGGGGAAAAAATTGTCAGAAAAATTGTTAAAAAGGCTAGCATCATCCCCCCAGCACCCCCTTGAATCTGCCTTCGGTCTTCACTCACCAGGAAGCATCTTAGAGATAGACTTGGACATCAAACCCCTAGCCCTGATGATCTCCACCTCCAGCTTGCCTCGCTTGTCCTCCAGACCGATCTGGATGTCCCCTAGGCAAGGGGAGCCCAGGACCTGCCGGCCCACCAGCTGGGCAGGGCCTAGCCCCTCCAGGAAGCCGTCAAACTGGCCCTCGGGGCCCATGCGGAAGTTACCCGGTAGCCAGAGTCTGGTGAGAAGAGTAAACATGTTAGTTAAGAATAAATTTGATGAAGTACCACAGGTCAACTACTGAGTCAGGTTTGATCCAGAACTAGAGTTATAACCATAGTTTGTCGTAAGGCCTTTTCACTCTTTTGTTCTGCATACCTTTGTTGAAATCAACCAGGATCGAATTAAGTGGATCCTTGTCCGTTGAAACATGAGTTGTCAAGGAACACCATTTTACACTGAAATAGCTTGTACATGGGTCAGCCGTAGATTTTGGATTTTTTTACTAGGGTAGAACTTCTCAACCTGACCAGGGTTGGATTTTACCCATGTAGAGCGCCGAACCCGTGTAGAATCCATGTTGAATTCTTGCTAGTGTGAAAGGGGTTTCTGAAATGTCCACTTTTGACCAGGGTTCAACACAGAGATGTCAGATAGTGTGAAAAGGACCTTCAGACTGACTTGACTTATCAACCATTTTGGACAAGCAAGGAAACATGAAATTGTGAAGTTTGTGATGTTTGATCATCACTTGACGAGACAACTATGGTAAAATTATGTGTACTCAAATTTAGCAGGACTCAAAACCTCTGGGGGAGTATGGCCAAGTGGTTAGGGTTCGTGACTTGCGATCAGTGGGTCGGGAGTTCAAATCCAGCTGCTGGACATATGTTGTGTCCTTGGGCAAGCAACTCCACCCCAACTTGCCTCTCTCCACCCAGGAGTACCGGTTTTAACTGGGTAGTTACCTGTGATGGACTGGCATCCCATCCACGGGGAATAGAAATCTTCTCACTCATTTCATGCAAAGGAAACCGGAGATAAATGCTGGCCTGATGGGCCATATTGGCTCCTGACAGACTTTACTCCTACTAAAACCTGCATACCAAAAGGTGAAGGTCAGTAAACCTGAAAGCAAAGTTAATGGATGGATTTGATGAATACTGACTGGCTTGAGCTGTCGCTACTGAAGCTGCAGACACTGCCATCTGTGCTCTCGCGGCTAGCTTGCTTCTGTAGACGATTCCTCATCTCGGCAGCCAGGCCAACCTCCTCGCTACGTACTATACTACTCCGTGGCTTCTTGCCTGGCAAAAATAGAAGAAAAAAAAAGAAAGAACAATGATCTCCTTACTTTACTGAGTGAAAACTTCAAAATTGTAACACTGCGAAGGATACTAAAGTATTAGAAGTAGAGCATAGCAGAGCATCACAGAGCATCGCAGAGCGTCTCAATGCATCACAGAGCATTGCTAATCACCTTAGAGCATCGCAAAGCATCGCAGACCATCGCAGAGCATCTCAGAGCATCGCGGAGCATCTCAGAGCATCACTGAGCATCACAGACTATCGCAGATAATCACAGGCATCAAAAGATTATTACAGAGCATCTCAGAGTAATTAATGCTAAGCATCTCAGAGCATTGCTAATTATCTCTGGGCATTGCTAAGCAACTTAGAGCATTGCAAAGCATCGCAGAGCATCGCAGAGCATTGCTTATCATCTCAGAGCATTGCTTAGGACCTTAGGGCATCGCAAAGCATCACAGAGCATCTCAGAGCATCTCGGAGCATCACAGAGCATCACAGACTATCGCAGAGAATCACAGCCATCAACGAGTATTACAGAGCATCACAGAGCATCACAGAGTAATGCTAAGCATCTCAGAGCATTGCTAATCATCTTAGAGCATTGCTAAGCACCTTAGAGCATTGCAAAGCATCGCAGACCATCGCAGAGCATCAAAGACTATTGCAGAGAATCACAGAGCATCAAAGAGTATTACAGAGCATCACAGAGCATGGCAGAACAATGCTAAGTATCTTGGAGCATTGCTGAGCATCACAGGCCATTGCAAAACATCACAGACCATCGCAGAGCATCACAGAGCATCGCAGACCATCGCAAACTTTATAGCAGAGAATCACAGAGCACCAAAGAGCATAACAGAGCATCACCGAGCATCGCAGATTATCATGGAGCATCACAGAGCATCACAGAGCATCCCAGATTATCATGGAGCATCACAGAGCATCGATCGCACAGAAGTGCAGGGCAAAGTAATACAGAATAAAAACAACACAGGGTATCTAAACAAATACGATCTTGTACCTGGCAGATTGGACGTACTATTACTCTTCTTGGAAAGCCCTACTAGCGACGCCATCTTGTATCCGATGCTGGCCCGGCGCTTTTTGCCCTCCTGGATGTTCACGTCGGCCGCCGAGTCGGATATGCTGCCCTCGTTCCGGTCGTAGGTGAACATGTCCGCGCTGCTGTTGCTGCGGTTCAGCGGCTTCTTGACGGGGGCAGTCGCTTGCAATTTCTCGGCAAAGGCACTGTGGTGAGAAAACGAAGACTATGTTGTGAAAAAAAGGTAGCAGCAGGTGTAATATGGGAGGTCTTTATTAGGGTGTTTGTTTGTTTGTTTGTTTGACTTTCCTTATGTACTTTTGGATACTTTGTGTATTTGTTTGTTTGACACATGTACATGTATGGTTATGTATTCAGATGTTTTGCAAATGCGACAAAATACCACAAGGTTTTCAATGTAATGTGTACTTGTTTATAGCAGGATGCCGATTGTTTTTTCCTACTGTGATAAAATACGTTTAGGATTTGCTTTTCATGATGCTCTTAGTAGGCGATTTAAATCGAGATATTTTAAAACTCGGTTTGAATTCCACTATTCGGTTTGGATTTCGGAAACTGGATATTCAGAGATGCCAACTTTACAGACTACAAAATAGTAATGATTCTTCCTGCAAAGAGTAATGCTAATGTAAATACATAGGAAAACAGTCAAGTTTAAGAGTAACCACAGTACTTTTCAGGGTAACCACAATGTTGGCGTATAAGACAGCTGGAAATTTCAAGAGTAGTAACATATGCCTCAAAATCCTAATAATTACTCCAACAGAGCAATGGTTGGCATCTCTGGATATTCGAAACCTTAAAAAAATCAGGCCTTCCATTTTTTGGTGACACAAGGTAACAACTGGAACCTCCCCCAATTTGCTCCATGGTGTCTGATTGTAACTGCATCCACTCGCTAGTGGTCTTCTTGGTTCATGAATAAGCCTACCCATTTGTCTGATCAGAGAGTTCCCCCCCCCCCCCATTTTTTTTTAACATTACAGCTCTGGAGTGTTTTTGTAAAGGCCCAGTGGTAATTCAGTGCTGCAAACTATACAAAATCATCGTGAGCGGCATTCCATGCAGCACCTCTCTTGTCACCTTTTATTGGCATGACTGTGACCTGAATGAGAACTTCTAGTGAAATCGGATAACCGTTATTCGGTTTGACAAAAATTTGGATAACCGGATTTTGAAATATCCGATTTCTCCCACCACTAATTGATCTACAAAATGTGCTCCGACTAAAACAGATGGTCGGAAAAGTGCAACTGACCTTTTTGCATACCTTTCCAAATAAGCAACTAATTCATCAAGTGTTAGTTTGGTGGACATGTGCTGGTTGTTTCAAAAATGTGCTTGTCAAATAAAACAAAAAAACACTCTTTAGATAAACCAAACCACTTATCTTAACTAATTACAATACTTGTGTAGTGCCAAGGTTAAATGTGTGCAGTTTCAAACGTGTCACTGCTAGTAATGAATTCTACATTTTTTGGAAGTTCTTGCTCCTAAAATTTAACAATGAGTAAAGTACATGCAGGCTTTTTATGCCACCATAATGAAAATCTTTACCATGAAATTAAAAAGGTAACCGGTGATTTCAATGAGCTGGTATTATCAGCTACGTGTAAGAATTGTGCCCTGGATCATTTTAAAATCTTACTCTGAAATCTGTCCAGAACTTGATTTATTACATGACTCTATAGACCATTCACTCTATGTAGTTGAGACCTGCCATAGCATAATGAGGAATAACCCCCAACTTTGACTTTTCATGTTATGTACATCATAAAGCGCAAATCATTGGCTTTCCAATAATACTAAATTTATTTCTGTAGCTTAATTTATTCCAAAGATACGACGCATGAACTTCAACAGTGTCCCGCCAAGTTTCTGTAACCTCATTTCGAGAAAAATGGCTTTGAAAAAAAAAAAGCATTGCGTCGCCAACGGCAGTGAAAAATGTTCTTCAGTTTTTCCACTTTTGTGGGTATTTTTTCCCAACAAAAATGCATAGTGTGAATCTTGGATACCTTGGCTACTCAAAAACACAAAACAATCAAAAACGATGTTCACATGATTTTTCTAGTATATCCGAGTACTCAAAACAAGGTTTTGGGGGACATTCCTCATTTTGCCTCAGTAGGTCACATATGTGCTTCGCTACTTTTCTTGAATCCCCCCCCCCCCAAAAAAAATTTCATCGTCTTGGTGTTACACATCACCACATCCACTGTCAGTTAAAAATGATGATGACTCACTGTCAAAAAAAGTTTTGCTGTTCGTGTCGAAAAATGATAAATAGGTATAAACAGCTGGAAAAGGGCTTTAGTTTGTCAATAATTTAAACCTGTTAATTTGCATACGTCCCTACGGGGGTTGATGTGTAAATACACATAAATATGATCATTTATATTTTGGTTTACCCAAAGGATTATAAAATTCGTTATTTAATCAGACTGGATAATTTATTGGCGTGCAGTTATGCTGGTACATGTACATACATTGTGCTATTCGTACAACGGCATTTATTAGATAAAAAGTAAATTAAAACAATTTATTCAGCTAAACATGCATGCATTGTTGACCTATTTTCCTCGGGGGATAAAACACTAAGTATGCAACTGCAGTCAAGTTCTTTTTGTTATGATCCAAAAGTGTGTACAACTAAAGAAACAGTGTTTAACTTAAGTAGGAGTACACACATTACAACTTTTAAAGGGAATGTGCATCATTGGCTTTTGCTGTAATTTTCAGAAATGGAGTATTTGAGGGCCGGGTTAGTATAATATATCAAATATTGTTACACTGACTTGTTTGAAGTTTTATGTTCGAAAATGCTGGAAAAACCAAGAAAAACAAAATTGTTCAAGTAGTCTGGTTCCCTGACTCCACTAAAGATGAAATGGATCAATTTATAGTTGCCAGAAAATTGTAAGGTACATGTAAGGGAACCAGTCTAGCTGGCCTGCACCCGTTCATGAACATGTAACCAATACCAAACAAAATTTGAACTGAAAAAAAAGGTAAATTTGGAGCAGTAGTTGAAATATAGTTCGGTTTTTCCAACGGTGGTCGGCCGACCACCGTTGGAAATGTATACAAAAATACCATTTTCTTGAAAATGACTTCACACCAGGTGCCATAATTTTACAGGATGCTTTAGACTGTCATTTACCAACATCCTAGTAAGGTATTTCTTAAAAACTTGTTAGCTTTATTTTTCGATGTTTGCAAATGTTGTATATTCCCTTTAAGTCATAATAAAGTACCTTTTTTTATGAGTTTAAAGCAACAATATGATTTACAGGTATATTCAAACATTTACTCATAGCACTAGGTTGAAAAGCATCTAGGATCATTTGCTTTTCATGCATTTTGTTTGTTCCGATAATCACACCACTCAAAATCCAAAGAAGAGTGTTCAAAACCTAACTTGTTGAAGTTTCAGCTCAGTGGATGGTACACTTTTAAGTTTTAGAGAAAAAAGCAAAATCGAAAAAAAGCATGCCAACCTTTTGATCACGAAACACGATTTCGTCCACAACACTCTTTATTTCCAAAATCCAGTCAACTGACTGATCGTTGGCAATCACCTACATTTCATGATTTCATCTAAATGACAGCAAGCCAGACGGACGATTAGTACCAGTACGATATTTTAATCCACATAAGCATTTTTGATAATAATTTGGTCGGTTACTTTTTTGGATAATTGCAAATAATCCTATATGCCTTTAACATTTGGTTGACCATTTTTAATAAAAACATTCTGTATGCATGTTCAATTATTCACGAACCTTTTAGCATTTACCAATACCCATGTACAGTCTTACCGTTCACTCATGTTTGGCATTTGGATTCGGCTATCCGCCTTTCAATTTTCCGGGATGAAAATGTTTGTCAACAGTGCAACATACTGCGTCCCGAGTCAACTTTGCCATTTCATCTACTGATGAAAGTTTACCCTTCTCTACGGCACGACTCGGATCAGGCTGGTTCCCGGGCAGGGATGGTCTGGAAACGGCCTCACCCACGACAAATGCGGCACTGGGGAGCTTCGCTCTGAAAATTTGCGACGACATTTCTGGTGATAACATGGGCTTATACTCAGAACAATTGTCTTCAGAGACAAGAAATTTGTAACGAGAGACAGACAGGTTTTGAGACAAGAACATTGAAAGAGGGTTAAACAACAAATTGAAAGTTGCACATTGGGAAAGAAGAAAACACGTAAAATACACTGAGAAATATTCCCTAACAAATCAAAAGTTACAGAGTCCAAGGACAGGGTGAAATATGATTCATTAACTCCCTTCAATTTTTTCCCTTGTTTCCTTTTTTTGGGGAAGGGACAGTCTTGGAAATTTAATAAATATTAATTTTTGAAAGAACAGTAACCCCGAAAAACACATGTATTGGAGCTGAACAGTACAAATCCTATACGAATTGGCCTGGGTATGATCTTTGCCTCACAAATTCTGCTTCAAAAATTCAACCAGGGTTAAAGGGGCACCCACAATGCTTTTTAGCTATGTCTCAACAGGAAACTTGTGGAGTTGAACATTTTTTTAATAAAAAAATATGGAGTAATGAAATATTATATAAAAAGGTACTGACAAACTCAGTACTATCGCACACTGCAGGGTTAAAAAAGGAGGGGGGATTTTATCTGAGATTTTTTGATTTGTTGTGGAACATCCCAAACATGAACACCACCAACAACAACATGATACACCAAAACGTTCATCTACCAAAATTATTCAGCTGTAGTTTTTTGCAAGGTAGAAGTGTTTATATTTGATGGACTAAAAGCAGTCTAGATTTTGACAGATATTGTCCAAAAGTCCAACAAGTTTATTTCACGTCTGATTGTTTCTACTACAGGATTTCTTTGTCCTATTTTTTTATGGTAACTGTTCATATAATATTGACATGGAGTGGAGGATGGTTTATAATTTCCATTTAATTAAAAATTAAAAATTAACTTTTGGATACCAGTGGGGAACAAAACAGTTTCAGGAAGAGTTGATTATTACTAAAAAAAAACTACAGCTGAATTTAAATAAAAATTCACAAAACTCAATTTCCACCAATGACTGTACTACCAATGTCTATGATCACATCTCACCACTGTAACATACTCCATGCAAAAATGAAAAAACAACAACACAAACACATCCATGCAAAAGAGCGAAAGGGATTGTTGGCACAAGAGACATGCAATGACTGAGAAATTTAAGAGAAAAATAGCCACGAAATGATGATGAGCTGTTTTATTATAACAGTAAGCCAAGTAAGATTTGAGGCTTTGCATGTTGGAGATACTAATGAATGAAAGGTTTACGGAAACACCATGTGCGAACAATTTCTCAACTAAGAGAATGGCTCTGAAAAGAAGCAGAGGTATAAACCTGAAGTTCCGGTCAGTAACAGTAAGCCATCTACCGCAAATCACTTCGATCCCCATTTGAATCCGAGAGCAACTTTGATCAAGATTGAAGTAGAAACAGACAGAAGCTGATAGAAAAAAAAAATTTAAAAAACCAGCACCGAAGGTTAACTTTCATGTAAATTTGAGCTATAAAAGATACCGCCTGAACCATGTTTTGGCAATAAGCCAGTTCGGTATTTCAACTGCGCATGCACGCAATGATATGGGTCACAGATCATTCGGAATAATCAAACGCTCATCGAAGGTGCATAAACGTGCAAGGAGACGGTCGCACCGCGGCGCTCGCGAGTACATTTACGAGCTGAATGGGCGTTCGCAATTTACAAGACGCGTCCGTTTTATCCCGTATGACCTTTGACCTGGGCTACTTCATCGAGATACCGAACTAGCTTATTCTACATGTATATTGTGCACTGTTTCTCCTGAGTGGGAAGATGCAATCATGATAAAATATCCAGCTCAAGGACAACAAAATTGCAATGAAATGAGTGCACACGACATTTCAACCCACCAAGATCCCGTGATCCATATAAACATAAACTACAGGGTCTCCAGACTACAGTACATCTGAGACTTTGGCTGCGTCTGAATTACTTGGCTGTTGCTGGGGCCAATTTCACGGCGCTGCTAAGCACAAAAATTTGCTTAGCACAAACAAGTCTGGCTTATAAAAGCAGATTATCAGCCAGAACCCCATGTGATTTTCTTGCTAAGCAAACAACAATTGAATACTTATCACGAGCAATATACATCACGTGGAGTGTTGGTTGGTAACCTGCTTTTGTAAGCCAAACTTTTTTTGTGCTAAGCACATTTTTGTGCTTAGCAGCACCGTGAAATAGGCCCCTATTACACGTGTGTAATTTCCAGCCGTAGCCACAGCTCTATTTCATGGTGCTGCTTAAACAAAGAAAGTTTGCTAAGCACATAAAATATCTGCTAAGCGATGACAGGTCACCAGCCAAAATGTCACAATAAGTACATTGCCTGTTAATGGTTCCCAGCTCACTCTTGCTTAGCAATATTCTCCGCTTAGCAGCTTGATGAGATCTGGCTCTGAGTGACAACCCTAAACATCCACTACACGTACAATGTTTCTAAAAGTCACCTGTATTCACCCATGCAATTCCACAAATTGGTACGATCATGCTACAAGAGAACTATCACAATTTCACAAATTTGTACGATCATGCTACGAAAGGAGAACTATCACATAAAGAGGTGGAAAGAAATTAAGGACAAGGGGTAAACCAAGACAGAGGAATTTACATCCATAGTCATCGAGGAGTTGGGGCGCGACCTGTCTAGGAGGGGGAGTACGGGAACGTTCTACAAAACCCCCGAGGACAGACACACAAAGGGAGAACAACAGATCCTTTCAGTCCTTGGGAGTTGGGTCTTTTGTTCAAAATGGTCCTCTGTAGTAGGTTTGTGTGCTTAGTCTATGGGAGAGTGTTATATTACAGGGACAAAGGGAAACACAAAGCATTGTCCTCGGGAGTATAGTAAATCAAGAGTGTATGTGCAGCCATGTGGTGAGGGGGGAAGTGTGGCCAAGTGGTTAGGGTTTCGTGACTCGTGATCAGTGGTTCGAATCCGCATTGGTCATATGTTGTGTCTTTGGGCAAGCCACTTCACCTCCACTTGCCTCTCTCCACCCAGGAGTATAAATGGGTACCGGCATTAGCTGGGGAGTAACCTGCGATGGACTGGCATCCCATCCAGGGGAATACAAATATTTTCAGTTGTTTTATGCCGCTGAAACTGAAGATAAAACACTGGCCTGACGGGCCATATGGGCTCGGACTGACTTAACTCACTTTACTGTCTATGAGGTTGCGTGCCGCGTTCCGTGCTGAAATAAATTTGAGCTTAGCCAATCAGAATACAGCAAGACTTGTTGCCTGTCCTCATCTATTACTGCTTCATACTGAACGGCCGAGTCTCCAGTCTGTTCCCTCCCAAGCAAGCCTTCAATTCTTCAAATACGCCGTATGTTTCGACTCTCTTATTAAAAGCGGCAAGTTTTCTTGCAACATACATTCGGCTTCAATTATGTTCTACAGGAATGCCTGTAAAAATAGCCTTCGTTCTATAAAAGCACCAAACAACAATCTAAATTATCTGTGTCACACATAATTACTTTAAACATAAGCTAAAACAATATCGATCTTTCAAATAATTAGCCATATTAACTAAATTTTAATATATTTTTGTAATAATCGTTGTTTACATCCGTTAACCTTGAACTTAAATACATTATACATAAAAAAGCTCTTTAAAGTCTCCTAACAGAAAAAAATTAAAGCTATTTGTGCTTATTTAAAAAATTTACAAATAAATTTACAATTTTTTGCCTCAAAAGAGACATTAATCCTTTTGTAATAGAATACACTTGTACTGGTACTTTTCATTGGACAAATTTACAGTATTGAGATTTTATTTCCCCATTATTCATCTAAGCCCTAACTGTCTACGCTTATATCTATAATGAGATAAGAAATTTGCAAAACCAGTGTATGTAAGTTGTAAATATGTTGATGAAGCTAGAGAAAAAGTTGCGTCTTATTTGTTAGTATTTCAGTTGGCATGGAAACAAAGCGTTTATATGAGCAAGAATGGAAGAATGTTTGATGTTTGTAAAAGTCTGACGACGTTAGTGCCAGTAAAATGGTAAGAGGTTTTGCTGTAAGAAAATGTTTCTGAATGCAAAAGTTTGAGGATTAAAACAGCATTAGGCAAAGCGTTAGTTATGGTGCTGATATGCCTGTGAGTTTGAAACACTCCGCAGTCACAGCAAATCCGAAGTCACAAACCACACTTTTCTCTCTCAAAAATCTCCAAGATATGTGATCCAAACCCAAATTAATACAAAAGTGCAATGGCTTTTTGGATTTTAAAACATACAATCCAAAACTGCTCAATGATTAGAATTAAAAACCAAACAGCGTCAACTTCGTAACTCGAACTCACACTCCAAAACAAACTCGCAATCAAAAATACAAAGCTCACACAGTTACCTTGGTCTTCGGCTTGGCGGACAGTCCAAATGCATGGTATATGACCTGCTGAATGATCGGCATGCATGCAACAATCAGAATCACTCAAAACTCACACAAACTCATCGTGAACAAATCATTTTCAACTCATCTGACACTCAGTTGAGTTCTCGAGTCACTGGCTGAGAACACTCGTCCTGTCTTTGCCTGCGTGACAGCAACCATGTCACTCAGCCGACTTCACTCACTCGGTCATATCGGCCTACACTCAAACCTCACACATCAACAACTTCTGTTACTCATACTCAAACTCACCAATCAAAAATAAAAACTCAGTCCTGACACTCACCTGAGTTTTCTGGTCAACCGCCTCTCCAACTATGCTGAGAGGATCAGCACATCAACAACTTCAGTCACTCATACTCAAACTCACCAATCAAAAATAAAAACTCAGTCCTGACACTCACCTGAGTTTTCTGGTCAACCACCTCTCCAACTATGCTGAGAGGATCAGCACACAACAACTTCAGTCACTCATATTCAAACTCACCAATCAAAAATAAAAACTCAGTCCTGACACTCACCTGAGTTTTCTGGTCAACCACCTCTCCAACTTTGCTGAGAGGATCAGCACACAACAACTTCAGTCACTCATACTCAAACTCACCACTCAAAAATAAAAACTCAGTCCTGACACTCACCAGAGTTTTCTGGTCAACCGCCTCTCCAACTAAGCTGAGAGGATCAGCACATCAACAACTTCAGTCACTCATACTCAAACTAACCAATCAAAAGTAAAAACTCAGTCCTGACACTCAGCTGAGTTTTCAGGTCAATCACCTCTCCCACTATGCCGAGAGGATCAGCACATCAACAACTTCAGTCACTCATCCTCAAACTCACCAATCAAAAATAAAAACTCAGTCCTGACACTCAACTGAGTTTTCAGGTCAATCACCTCTCCCACTATGCCGAGAGGATCAGCACATCAACAACTTCAGTCACTCATCCTCAAACTCACCAATCAAAAATAAAAACTCAGTCCTGACACTCAACTGAGTTTTCAGGTCAATCACCTCTCCAACTATGCCAAGAGGATCAGCACACAACAACTTCAGTCACTCATACTCAAACTCACCAATCAAAAATAAAAACTCAGTCCTGACACTCACCTGAGTTTTCTGGTCAACCACCGCTCCAACTATGCTGAGAAGATCAGTTTTTTCAGGTCAATCACCTTCCAACTATGCTGAGAAGATCAGCACATCAACACTTTAGTCACTCATTCTCAAACTCACCAATCATAAATAAAAACTCAGTCTGACACTCACATGAGTTTTCTGGTCAAACACCCTTCCCAAATATGCTGAGAAGATCAGCACACAACAACTTCAGTCACTCATACTCAAACTAACCAATCAAAAGTAAAAACTCAGTCCTGACACTCACCTGAGTTTTCAGGTCAATCACCTCTCCAACTATGCTGAGAGGATCAGCACATCGATCAACAACTTCAGTCACTCATACTCAAACTCGCCAATCAAAAATGAAAACTCAGTCCTGACACTCACCTGAGTTTTCTGGTCAACCACCTCTCCAACTATGCTGAGAAGATCAGCACACAACAACTTCAGTCACTCATACTCAAACTCACCAATCAAAAATAAAAACTCAGTCCTGACACTCACCTGAGTTTTCTGGTCAACCACCTCTCCAACTTTGCTGAGAGGATCAGCACACAACAACTTCAGTCACTCATACTCAAACTCACCACTCAAAAATAAAAACTCAGTCCTGACACTCAACTGAGTTTTCAGGTCAATCACCTCTCCCACTATGCCGAGAGGATCAGCACATCAACAACTTCAGTCACTCATCCTCAAACTCACCAATCAAAAATAAAAACTCAGTCCTGACACTCAACTGAGTTTTCAGGTCAATCACCTCTCCAACTATGCCAAGAGGATCAGCACACAACAACTTCAGTCACTCATACTCAAACTCACCAATCAAAAATAAAAACTCAGTCCTGACACTCACCTGAGTTTTCTGGTCAACCACCGCTCCAACTATGCTGAGAAGATCAGCACACAACAACTTCAGTCACTCATACTCAAACACACCACTCGAAAATAAAAACTCAGTCCTGACACTCACCTGAGTTTTCAGGTCAATCACCTCTCCAACTATGCTGAGAAGATCAGCACATCAACAACTTTAGTCACTCATTCTCAAACTCACCAATCATAAATAAAAACTCAGTCCTGACACTCACATGAGTTTTCTGGTCAACCACCTCTCCAAATATGCTGAGAAGATCAGCACACAACAACTTCAGTCACTCATACTCAAACTAACCAATCAAAAGTAAAAACTCAGTCCTGACACTCACCTGAGTTTTCAGGTCAATCACCTCTCCAACTATGCTGAGAGGATCAGCACATCGATCAACAACTTCAGTCACTCATACTCAAACTCGCCAATCAAAAATGAAAACTCAGTCCTGACACTCACCTGAGTTTTCTGGTCAACCACCTCTCCAACTATGCTGAGAAGATCAGCACACAACAACTTCAGTCACTCATACTCAAACTCACCAATCAAAAATAAAAACTCAGTCCTGACACTCACCTGAGTTTTCTGGTCAATCACCTCTCCAACTACGCTGAGAGGACCAGCACATCAACAACTTCAGTCACTCATCCTCAAACTCACCACTCAAAAATGAAAACTCAGTCCTGACACTCACCTGAGTTTTCTGGTCAACCACCTCTCCAACTCTACTGAGAGCATCAGCACACAACAACTTCAGTCACTCATACTCAAACTCACCACTCGAAAATAAAAACTCAGTCCTGACACTCACCTGAGTTTTCTGGTCAACCACCTCTCCAACTATGCTGAAAAGATCAGCACACAACAACTTCAGTCACTCATACTCAAACTCACCAATCACAAGAAAAAACTCAGTCCTGACACTCACCTGAGTTTTCTGGTCGGCCGCCGCTCCGACTGCGTGGAGAAAGCGCTGGCCGTGCTGGCCTGAGTAATGGCCGACACGTCGCTGGTGCTAGACATGTTGCTGTCCGAGGACTTAATGGAGATATTGTCGGGGCTCTGCTTGCGGCGAGGCCTGGGCGGGGCATCCAGGATGGGCGTGCCGCCCGAGGACGAGGATGCGGCTGTGCCGTGCGGGGACAGCGTGTTGGCCGTGGCCGCCTGCTTGTACTGGTTGATCTTCATTTTCATTTTCATCTGCCGGGCTCGCTCCTCGATTTCTGCTGTTCCTGAAAATATCGGGTCAAAGTTCAAGGTCACAGGTGAAAGACGAAGTTTGAGATGTTACAGCTTCTTTAAAATCGAGTGCGAGACTAGCCCTTTTGAGATTTGGAGAAAAGATAATTTGAGATAACTACAAATAAATTTGGGTAACTATAAAGCATTCACTCAAAGCATATAGGGCCCTCTTTTTGCAGCCACTTGATCTCTGAAAAGGCTAATTGCGTCCAATCTGACATACCTTTATCCGACTTGAGATGGGCAGGGACCTGAGGCAGCTGCCTATGCTTGCGCGGCGTGGAAGGCGTCGATACGGGGCTCCCTCTACCGCCATGGACTGGAGAGTTGGGCAGGCTGGAAGTGTCAATGTTGGATGTCATGGCACCACGGGTGTGCGAGCGGTACTGCCTTTCGAAGTCCATCTCTCCCCGGTTTTCTGATTGCGTTCGGCGGTGGGGATCCCCGTGCTGTAGGTCCGCACGTCGGCTTGGGGAACGCGATCGCCGGCCGCCCATCCGGTCGTAATCGTACCCTGCAGGCGGGGAAAGGGCACGGAGGGTCCGTTCCCTGGGGTCGCGTGGATCGCGGAGCTCACGCGGATCACGCATCTCGCGGTCCAAAAGCTCCTGTTCGTGCGGCTCCCGCCGGCTGCGACTGTGATTGTTCCTCAAGTCCAAGTCGCGTGGAGGGTGGTCTCTGAACTCCCGCTGGTCCCGATCCCTCGGTTCATGATTCCTAGGGTCGTGGTCCCGCAAGTCATGGTCTCGGAGATCCCGGTCTCTGGGCTCATGCTCCCTGGGATCTTGATCCCGCAAGTCTCGTTCTCTCAAGTCTCTACTCCTTGGGTCCCGATCGTGGTCCCGTCCCTTCCGCTCCCGATCTCTCGGAGTCCGTGTCGTCGGCGACTGCCTGCTCTGGCCATCGGTGTCGTCTCCGTAGCGCACAAACCGTGACGGCGCGTCTTGGTGCTTGCTGTACATGTCCGCGGGCTCGGTGCTCATGCGTTCCCGTCGCGTCGGCGAGGGGCTTCGGGGCCGGCTCCGGGACGCCCTCTCTGGCACAGCTAGGGTGGTAGCGGAGCCGCGACGCTCTCGCGTGTGGGAAGAAAGCTCTTCTTGCTGGGGTGGTACAACTGCAAATCAAAGAGGATTTCATTCAGTGGCAAGTTCCACGTTTCTTGGGTCTGGGTGCCAAAATTCCCAAGACTGTATTTGACTCATCTTATTGTTAGCACACTCCAAATGCCAATGTGGCTTTAACTGCGCTTGTGAGAGTTGGAACGCAAAAATATCCAAATCCAATGATTGAAGGGAACTTAGGATTGGTGAGAAACTTACCAATTCCTGACCGCCTCTGGGCGGTAGGGGACCTGGGGTAGTCCTGGTCGTTCAGGGGCCTGTCGTCTTCGCTGGCCGGGGGTGGACTGCAGCTGCTACCTAAGGAGGAGACACTGGCGCCATCCCCTACACCAACGACCGATGAACCTGGAAAGGTTGAAATGGAGAATTTTACTTCCAACTCTCAAGGTTTTGCAAGGAACCGACCCTTTGCTCCAGAACTCAGACACATCAGTGGCGGATCCAGGGGTGCGGAGGGGGTGCCCGCTGCCTCCGGCAGTGACCGAAATTTTCTCAAATAAGGTCATTTTTCACATGAAGAGCCCCCCCCCTCCTCCCCCAAGGCAGTAACCTCTCTGGATCCGCCCTTGCACATGGCAAAAGACGCCTATACACCAAACTGGCAAAAAACCTTTCCCTGCAGGGTCACTGTCAAATTCCCAGAGTTTTCCCTGACTGGAAAAATGGAAACTCGTTTTCAAGGTTTCCCTGATTTTCAGAGTGGCTGGAAACCCTGAAAAAAAAAATGCCTTCATGTGCCAAGCATTTTCAACTGTCTTTTCTGAGCAACACAGTGCACGGAACCAGCGTGGAAACACGCCATGTCTCCCCTGCTATAGAGCTCTCACGAGAGGTGACAGAGCCATAGAGCTGTCCAGATTGAGTACAAGGAACAGAGGAGAGCAACAGGATTTGGGGTGGAGGTACAGGTGGAGGTAATTCCCTTTCAAAAAAGGGTGGGACAGAGGAAACGGCAAGAGAAGTTACAGGAAAAGATGGTAGCAAGAATGGGGTCATCTCCATTGAAAGAGAAGTGGTACAAAGCTGTTAGTACAAAAAAAAGTACACAGAGATGGTTGATATTAATTGGTGGGGTTGTTAAAAATTTAGTTGCTGGACAAACTCTGCTGCAACTATGGGCTAGCCGGTCATGCACTGAGAATGTGGACAGCTGCAAGCACAATGATGTGAGGTTAGTATAGACTGCAACAGGTGAACAATGCAGACACAGACGATGTGTTGGAAAACAGCCCTCACGTTAATAGTTTTTAACATCAAAATGAATGAAACATTATGAATTTGTTTTTATAAGGTTGTACACATAAAAATAAAACACAGATTGTCTTGGTGGCCCAAAGTAAGCTGATCTGAATACTCGTGAAAATAATAGCAAATTAATTGACATTAAATCTACTTGCAACTTTAAAATATGTGAAGTCTTCAATTTTGAAGTATGTTAACCTAACTAATCTTCAGACTGTCAGCGTCTTTTTACTTACGTTTAGGAATATCGCCATGTGTTTTTTGTTGGCCAACATAAACATTGAAACATTAAGCCTTTAGACCTTGTACTGCCCAAAACCACTATGCCTGGTACTCCTCATACCCAGAGCCGTATATAGAGAGAATTGCGACATAAGGTTTTCAAGTTACGGAATTTTAAACACAACCACCACTTTAAAGTTCCGTCCACGATCACAAGAAGTTAAGTGTTCTTTCAGCAAAACGGAAACAAATCACAAAGGGATGTGTGTGAATTGTTTTCGTTTTGCTGAAAGAACGCATACCTTTTTTTGTGATCCGAGGACAGAACTTTAAAACGATGCTTGTGTTTAAAATTCTTTAACTTGAAAACTACACGAGTGATTTGAATGATTCTTGTACTAAAAGAAAGCTTATGAATTGGGCTTTCATATCCTAGATTTTCAAAATGCTACATGCAGAACTTCACTTAAACAATGGTCCCAACATTTGGGTTTTGCTTTTTTTGACTAACCCTGTACAATGTAATGCAATTTAAATCCAACATTTAAAAATTGTTGAAAAAATGAAAGCAAACATTGTTCTTAAAGCTATAGTCCATCATTTGTAATTTGTGCATTTTGTTCGTTTGAAGCAACAAAAGAGTTCAAAATCTAATGAAGGATACTGAACAACTAACCTGATAAAGTTTCAGCTAAGCTTCAGCTGTACATTCCGAGAAAAACAGCATTCTAAGATCTCAATTTCAAATCAAAAGTTACTGAATCATGTTTTGAATTGCAGCTATACGCGACGTCGCGCACTGATCCGACGAATTATAACAACCGCGGCTGCTGCGCAGGCTGCTCCAATTAATAACAAAACGAACTACTAATTTAAATTTTCCTACCGTGTCTTAAGAATCACCGTTGGAAATGCCTTCAAATGACAGCTTCCCAGAAAGAATAATTTCACAGGGAGTTTAGTTCCCTTACTATCTTTCAACTAAGTATGTTTTTCAACAATAATTACGCCAGTTACTTTTCGGATGGCTGCAAATGATGGACTATAGCTTTAAACAATCTACACTTTTTGGAAACCAAGTACTCAACTGACATTGAAGAAAGAAATGGTGTTCAGTTTATAATGAGAAACATTTCCGATTCAATATATTGAAAAGACACGGGAGGGAGAAATTAGGGGGCGGAGAGATTGTGTCAGAGAGGGGGAGGGGGGATTGGTCTTCACCTTCGTTGACGGGTGGCGTCCGGCAACGCTCACCGAGCGAAGACGCACCGTCACCCACTCCGACCACAGATGCCCCTAGACACACAGTAATTAGGTTTTACACAGATTAAAACGATTCAAGAGGTTTACCAGATGTTCTGTCCGCGCTTTTATCCTCCGAAATTACACCCCAAAATAGAGATTTTTCGATATTGCTATTTATCTAGGCATGAAACCTTTATTCACTTTGAATGAAACATCAAACCAAAAAGTCTGCCTCTGTTGAGTAATGGAATGATTTCTTTACAAATTTTGATTTTTTTTGTAGTTTAAAGGCAGAGTATGTTATTTCTTACAAAAGTGCTCGAAATCCAGAGACGAGTGCTCAACAACTAACCTGATGAACTTTTAGCTCAGTGAATGCTGTGTATTCTGAGTAAACAATATTCTAGGATCTTCTATTCGATTTCAATTGAAAAGTTGCAGAGTCCTGTTTTATAAAGAGTCTTCTTTTTTAAAGAGGGGTTGCAGATGTCCGACATAGGAAAAAATGGCGTTATTTTTACTCTAAAAATAATGTTGAAAATTATGTATGCAAAACAAATAATTAAATTTGTTGAACAGCACGGACAGAACATCTTTAATAGATGATGCGAAGGGAGGGGCGAAAAAAACAGGATGATGTTGTTATGGAAACAGCAGGATGAGATGGCGAGACATAAGAGATGGAGTGATGATGAAGTTTGATCCAGGGAGGAGCAACACCAGAGAAACAAGATTTTATTTTTTTAGTGCACTCATATAATGAAGACAGGATAAAAAGAGACGATTCAAACCGTCATGGGTATCTTAATTGGAAATGACGTTTAGAGCTCATATTGAACATTAATGCACAGACGTATGTTCAAAATAAAAACATGTACATCAGTAAAATGATCCTGGACATTCTCTAACTAGAATGTACAGTGTGTGAAATGACATTATACAACTTTCAGTTAAATTTGACGAGTATTACATGAAGATAATTAAATTTGACTGCTGTAAAATAAGGTGCCAATGTTGTTTCTGGGCGAAAAGAATAATTTGTGCAATTGCAGGCCACAGGAATAAAACTTGAAAAAGGGCTGTTCAAAACACAACTGTGAATTAGTGATGCCTTGGTATTTATTTGCTCAGTGAATTCGTTAAAAATGTAAAAACTAGAATATTTATCATTTGCCTTCAGTGCCCCTTCGAAAAATGTATGCACCCCAGGTGCCCATCCCCAGAAGTTTAATCCTTAGTTATGCCACTGGTTACTGGATGCAACCCATCTCAACATTTTACATTCACAAAACTTCAAACTGATCTGCCTGTACTGCCCCAAAGAACTGCAGCACTCCATGGTTTTATGGATTAGTCAGGGAATAAATACAATGTAATACAATGTAACACTAATGTAGTACAATGTAACACAATGTTGTACAATGTAATACAATGTTGTACAATGTAATACAATGAATGCAGCCCAGGTGCTAATGAGTTAAAGGATAGGTTTTCCTGATGGTTTAAGGACACTGCAAAGCAGCTTACCTGTGACTACGCCGATGCCGTCGTCCCAGTCAGAGAATTCGCTGTCGGTGATCCGCCCGCCGGACAGCGGCGACGAGAGCTGCTCCCGGCTCCCCGTCTCCCCGCTGCTGTTGCGCTGCATGTGCTTCATCTGGTGCCGGGCGGGCACCGGGGAGGCCAGCGGCAGCGGCACCTGCTTGTTGTGGCTGCGCAGCGAGTACATGTGGGGCTCGTCGTCGAGAGGCGCGGCCTCGAGGTTCACCATGACCTTTACACGAAAGAAAGCAGAGATGGAAATGTGTTAATTGATCATGCACTTTGTTGTTTGGAACCCCCGCAATGCTTTGCATGGCACGGGTGGCGCATTGCAAAAACTGAACAAAAATATCAGTTTACAATAAAAGGCCAAGGCTGAGAGACTCCTTTTAACCCTGGGGTGGGGGTGGCTTTGGAAGTCAGCATTCCATTGTGTGGACTGTTTGAAATCACAAAAAAAAGAGGAAATTCAATTTTTTTTCCAGACTTTGTACAGTGTTTTTCTATTTTCAATGGCACACATGTGAAGTAAAAAAAGGGGAGATCAGCTGATCCGAGGAAAAGTTGCATGCCTGGTAAATAGCTTGCCTCTCGCTGTATGGCCCGGGTTCGATTCCCAGCTCGGGTCATATATGAATAGAGTTGTTTGTTGATTCTCTCCTGTGCCATGAGGGTTTTTCTCCGGGTTCTCCGGTTTTCCTCCCTCTGTTAGCTGGTGCCTATATCTGATTGCCACCGTAAAAGCCAAAACCTTTATTTGACAATACTCACCTCGCCCATGAACTCTTTAGCACCATAGTGTTCAAAGTCCCAGACGGTGACCTCCAGGGTGTGACCCTTGAACTCCGACCTCTTGAAGGGGCCGTACAGGAAGGTCTGGTTCCATTTGGGATTCAGGGTTTTGTGGAGGGTCTTCGTACGTCTTTTACTATCATCACTAGAGAAAAAATAGATAAACGAAAATTGAAATCATAAGAACAAATTCCTGCTTCATTCCTTTACTGTCTTTACAGATTAAAAAAAAAGAAGAACAAAAAGGACATTTTGGTCTAGTTTCTGACCTCCTATCTGGAAGTAGATACATCTTGATGTAAGGGTTGCGCAGATCGCCTGTCTTTTCTCTCGGCTGCAGGCCCTGGATGCTGAGTATCGTCACTCCGATCTGGTAGTTGGTGTTGTCGTACCACAGCTTCATCTAAGAAATTCAAAAGAAAACAAAAAATACAATTGTAGAAAAACGTGGAACTTGAAGGAAAGTTAGCATTTCAGATGTGAAACAAAAAAACCGAAAGCAACGATGGTTAATGTCTTGCTCAAGGACACACTAGTTAAATGTCAAGGGTATAATTTGAAATTAAACCTTTACCTGGAGCTCTCCATGCACTAAGGGCGAGCCGTTCCGTCTGGTCATGCCGGGGCTTCCCGGCGAGGTGATGGTGACCGATGGCCGCTTGTGCCGGACCTGCGGTGGGATCTCCTCTTCCTCCTTGTGCTTGGTGGTGGACTCGTAGCCGCTGGAGCCTGCACAGGTGCAAGAACAAACACCTACACACCTAACCAAGATATATACTAGGCAAGGGGTTTACAGGTCGCCCAAGTGAGCACAAAGGCCTACGGAGCCTTTATAGGTGCAAGGATAAATACCTACACACCTCACCAAGATATATACTAGGCAGGTTTTTTTTATAGGTGACCCAAGTGAGCACAATGGCCTGTGGGGCCTACACAGGTGCAAGAACAAACACCTACACACCTAACCAAGATATATACTAGGCAAGGTGTTTACAGGTCGCCCAAGTGAGCACAAGGACATATAGAGCCTTCATAGGTGCAAGGATAAACATCTACACATCTCGCCAAGATTTATACAAGGAAGGGGTTTTATAGGTGACGCAAGTGTGATCAAAGGCCTGTTTTCAGAAACTTAAAGCTATCCAAAGTAGGTCTCCCCTTTCAAACACAAGGAGCTTACATAGGCCTCAGCATCAATGTCTCCATGTAGGTGGCCCAGCAGTAGGTCACTTATTTAAGCACAGGGCCCTATGGAGCCTTCAAAGGTGCAAATAAAAATTCACCTACACCTACATAGGGGCCATGATATTTTCTGAACCTTTTCTTCTCACATTCAAATCCCAACAAAAAATCAACACGTGGACAGGATTTTCAGTCCCTGTCTTTATGCGAGGTTACCCCACACGTCTTGGTTTCATTGCAAGAAAGCAGTAAAATGTATTCCCTCGATCTGGACCGATGCCACCTAGAGAGTTTTGAGGCCTAGATTCTTACTTTGACTGGAGCGTTTGGTGATGGAGTCCGGCCGGTGGGAGCGGAACTGCTGGGCAATCTTCTCTCTCGTCGTCTGGTCCATTTCACTGCAGCAAAGGAAGGTTGGAAAATGAGTGGGTGGGACTTATACAGCCAAATCACAAGCACTGTGAGACATGTACAAATGGGGAAAAGCCTCCACAAATTTAAGACTGTGTTGACAACATCTTACCCCATCGGCCTGGCAACATACAGCTCAACCTGCGGCTCGCTCTTCGACTCAAAGATGACGGTGTAGACCTCGTTAACGTCTTTGCCTTGAAGGTTGTGGCCGTTCCAGGACAAAACCTCATCCCCTGCACCAAAACAAAGAAAAAGTTGACAATTAGGTTCAGTTATTCAATCATTGTCACTTGAATTACCTTCCTAATAAACTGAATATTCAAATATTTGATAATCAAGCGAATATTTGAATAGCATTTGCCAGAAATTGTTGGTACTTTGAAGGTACATTGGTACACTGTTAATTTCTGGTGATTTTTTTTTTCGTTTGAAGCAAGACAATTGCTCCAAGTCTTAAGAAGGGTGCACAAACAGCAAATTTGTTGAAATTTCAGATCGGCGAGTACTATGCATTTGGAGAAAACAGAGAAAACGTATACAAAATTTTAGGCGTCTCAGAACTAGATTCCATTGCTAACACAAATAAGACCATCTTCAATAATTGTTTGTTTTCCGAATGATACCATTTCAGGCAGACTTACTACAGCAGATTGGTAGTGATGGCATGAAATTTGGCACATAGTCAGAGTATGTCATGGGCAAGATATTTAGCTATAGGGCCATCACAGATTTGTCCTTTGAAAAAAAATCCTAGAGTAACAAGAAATTTTCAAAATTTTCAAAATGGTGGCCATTGCATGTTATTCTATTATTATTTTTTTTTTTAAAGGACAAATCTAGTATGGCCTAATCTAATCTTTTTTTTTCCATGACATACTCTGATTGCCAAATTTCATGCATTTATCATCAAATGAACAATCCCATCATATTGTGCACCAATCTGCCTGACTGACTAGGTCCACAGGGTATTTAGTACCAGTCGTATCTTCACTTTGAGCAAGGAAGGTACTTTCCGGGTGATTGCAAATGTCTCTACATGTCTTTTTTACAAACTAAGACATCAGCATGATTTGCAGTGCCATATTTCAAAGTTCACGGCCCACATAGCATGCGCGATCCTCTGTCAGTATGGCCTTTTCTAGTTCATGACATCCATCAACGCCAACATAAAGCGTCGTCCCGGAACAGCGCTCCGGCAATCATGTCTGACATTTACGGTGCACATATATGAGCTTGATGTTATGTTACATGCATGCCCACATATAACATTTTAATGAAGAAATTCATTATTGGCTGACCCGTTTTGGCACACTGCACAAAAGACGTGGACGCTAGGGAGATGAGCATTACACAGAGGAGAAATAGGCGTGCACGGATTGCCAATGACATGATTATTTTCCCTTAATCAAACTTTCTTAAACTTGTCGTTCTCCTAGAGGAAGAGCATTCCTTCAAGTGCGGATTTTGCACTACAAAATAATGTTGTAAAATGTGGTTACAATTTCTTGGCTACCTAATTTTTCACAAACCTTCCCACATAAGGATATCTGTAGGGTGGAACTTGTATTTGAATTGACCGATCAAACATTTAGTCTTGGTTTCGGAATAAAATAACATCACGATTTAGCAAAGTTGACTCTGATTGGCTGAGGCGCGAGATGGCATAAATCTGCAAGCTTAGATATCGTCACCGGTTTCACGAAGGGATGGGCATGTGGATTTTGAAGAAAAAAACATTTTCGAGATAATCGCAAGAGAAGGTTCTCCGTTTTTAAAACTGCAAAAACTACTACTTTGCAACAACTTTATGCAATAAGGAAACCTTGACGTAAGTTTTTGATAGGTAAACTTCAATTTGAACCCGGTAATTATAATTAATATAGTGGTTAGAAAGCCAAAATTAATTAGTAAAGATGCCCGTCCTTTCGTGAAAACAAAAATCTCACATTTCCACATTTATGCCCTTCTTCTTCAATGATCATAGGATCAAATCTCTGTTGACCTACTTTTACGCCTTTCTGTGCAATAGGTTTTGTATGCGTTCAAGAGGCAGGCATGTTTGCGTCTCTTTGTGAAATCGCAAAATGCAATTATCGAGATGCCTGCCCCTGGCGTCATTAATATTATTCAGGAATTAATGATGTTTTGCTTACGGAAACATGTCAGAATGCTTTAATAAATACCATGTTTTAAAGCAAAATTGTGAAAAAACTGGAAATCGAAAAAAATTGTCAATTTTGACATGCCCGTCCCTTCGTGAAACTGGTGACGATATATCAGATGTTAGACAGGAGACTGGGCTCCGTGGACAACGGGTGTTAAAAGGTGCCCACCTGCGCGGAGTTGACCGACCGTGTCGGCGATACTCCCTCGCTTGACCCGCGAGATGAACGCCCCCAGCTTGCCCGCCTCCTTCAGCTTGCCGCCCTTGACCTTCAACCCCAAGATGGCGCTGGAGTCCTGCGGGGCCGCGTTGTCCCCCTGGCTCTTCTTCAGGATCATGTGACCAATCAGCCGGTTGTTGTCCAGGACGGGTGTCCACGTGACCGGGTGCTGAATATTCATGAGGGGGAAAAAGTTGAGCAGGTCGATATTCAGCTCAAGTTTTGTATTTGAGTAAACTCACTGAATATTCATGACAGGATAGTTGGTTAGGTAAAAATCAGGTTAGTTTCGTTTTTAATGAATGAGGAATTAATATTATTAACCCTGTCATCACATTTTTTTGAATACAACTGTTTGAAACACATGTACTAGTTATTTGAAGAGTTTATTTCTAAAACGCCATACATCCATTTGAAAAAAGTGAAAAAGTTGCACGGTTTTAAAAACTTATAGATTATACACAGAATAACAGCCGTTTCTAAAAGTAAGTTTTTGTATTCTTAAATTGTGTTTAACTGTAAAACAGCTGTTTAAACTGACTGTGATCAGCCACGAGAGGGCAGCATTCTACAGGGTGACAAAATGGCGTTTATCGCGTTGTGGAAACAAACTCTTCATTTATTTCAGGACAAAAAAACCCTGCCTAGCCCTTTCAAACAACAGAGGGTGCAAGTTTCATGAACTCAGGTTAAATTTTCTTCCAACGTTACGTTGGGTCCCAACCACTCATTGTTCTAGCCGTGTTTTCCTTTGTTTTGCCAAGACAAAAAGGCAATGTTATAAATGATACTGTGATCTATTATCACAAAGGGGTCCGCTCATAAGTCCGACGCCTCATTGGTCCGACGCCTCATAAGGACTTATGTGGAATCTGACACATGAGGCATCAGAGTTGTGAGGCATAACATTTATTTTTTCCGCCTCATAAGTCCAACGCCTCATAGCTCCGACGCCTCGTGAGTCCGAAACAGCGTTTGTCCATTGTCGGACTTATGAGGCGTCACATTTATGAGGCGTCGGACATACGAGGCGTAATATATGCCTCATTAAGTCCGAAATTTCGGACTTAAGAGGCGTCGGACCTATGAGGCGTCTGACTTATGATACGGCTCCATCACAAAAAGAAATTATTTTGCAATTCATCAGAGTTTGTTATAATCCTTTTTATCCTTTCAAACTTTTGATGGCTGTAAAAACATGACTTGCACGCTCTGTATCATTCTAGGCCTAGAAATTTTAATCTCTGAAAGCACGTCACTGAGTGAAAATAAAAACGTCTATCAAATTCTGGAAGGCCAGAGGTGATAATGATAAACAAGTTTTAATTTCCAGATGACTATGAGCTATCCCAGCACTCAGAACACAAATGTGACAAATGTGCTTTCAAAAAACAAAAAAAAACGAGAAAAAAGGGGGAAAATATGAAATATTGATGACTCGTCTAATCTACAAACTCAAATATAAATAGCAATTTGTAAATAATGAAAACGAAACAGACAAAAAAATATGGAGGTGGAAATGGAAATTGAAAGATGGGAGGTAAAAAAATTAATATTTCGACCACACTACAGCAGCAGGGCAGACGCATGCATGGCAACCCTCTCCATAGCAACAACGTATTTCAGCCAATGGCAACTAAGCACTGGTATCTATGGGATTTTTTCATTTTACCCAGCATGCAGTGCACTGATGTCAAAGGTCGGTGTATAAAGGTGAACTCTCCGTTTATTTTGTCTACGATTGTCAGATATGACAATCTTTCATTTCTTTTAAAAATGAAATATTTAATTGTAATGTATTGTATAGATTTTCCATTGGAAAATTGTGAAAAGTTTCAAATAAATTTTGTTGAATTTTTTGATGAAAACGTGACCTTTTTGACACTTCAAATATTGAAGGTCAAATGTGTCATCGTTTTTCTCTAATTATTTCTCCTTCTTTTAACTAATATTATAAGGTCGGATTTCGATGACATGATTTTTTGACTGCAAAATCAGGTGGTTTTTTTTAATTATAATTAATAATTATTTATGTGAGATTTTTCCAAAGTATGTTTTTTTTTCAAAAGTTCAAAATACATGTAAATTCACCACACACATACACATGCATTGAAAACTACAACAAGAACATTTCTACAGCACTGACAGTGATACTCAGATTAGCAAATTGGGAAAATCTAAAAAGCTTCTTCAACCAAATGCGTGAATACTCTAACGCTGATTTTTCTAATTATAATTTTTTTATTTGATTTACTTGTTTAAATTTACATGTATGTATTTCTTGGCTCTGAAGATGGAATGGGTTACCAGCCAAAAAATGCCTTTTGGCTGGTACCCAGCCGAATTTCACTAACAGGCATGCAACTCGGAATTTAGAAGAAAAAAAAGGAAATTCCAAACCACACAAGACTTTGTACAGTGTTTTTCAATTTGTAATGGCATTCATGAGAATAAAAAAACGAGGAAATCAGCGGATCCGAGGCAAGCTTGCACTAAGCATAGTATGAATAATTTTGCTAAGCGAAAATGTTCTCCAAAGATAAGCAGCCGAAAATATGCTTAGTTTTTTATCAAATACTTTACAGAATTCTGAATCTTATCCCGCTGTCAGTTTTCAATTACACTCAGGCATTTTATCTTCAAAGAATTTTTTTCTCCGTCAAGGATTTTAAGTGAATGGGTACTTCAAATGCCTAAATTCCACAATGGCATTACTGCTGGATGCTATTTCAACTTAATATTCTTGTAATATTGTGGAAACTTCCAAGAAATATTTTTGTTATTGTCAAAGACATTATTAGCTAAATATTGGGTTCATCGAATCATTGATAAGAAGGTATCCTTAAAAATCTTGTGTACATACTTATCATAGAAAATGTACTCCTTTACATGTATGGGGACAATTTAATGGGAACTTTTAAAGAAACTTTAGAATATTTTGCAAGGTAGAGTTCTTAGTTTTCCGCCACTGCAAAATTTCAGATGGCGATTTTATAGATTCCGCATAATTCTAAATATTTATATGCATATCTGGCAGCCATTAAAACGGACCGATAAATTATGGATGCCGTCGTATTTGCATAGTGAGTAATTGCGGTTTATCTGAACGACACACCGCGCATGAATTTTTTATAGGCAGATAATCCCGATTGTTCGCTGAAGACGCCGGACAGCATCTGGCCTTGGCGTGCGCGTTCGTCTTGTGACAATTTTTTTAATTGGTAAAGCTGAAACGATACTCCCTCGCAGATGAAAAGAAAAACCCTCTTTTTAACTGCTTTTGCTGTTGTAATTGATGTCAAGTATCTTTCAAGCGAGGTGTTATACACTGTACAAAAAAACCCAGACATTTACTAGTTCGTGTGGCCAGGCAGCCCTACAAAGTATCAATTTTTTTGTGGGGGGTGGGGGAGTTATAACTTTGATTTGAGTGTATAGTCTTTCATCACAGAATGAGCTTGGTGACATGTCTCGCTTGCGGTCACGCTGAACGTCTCGGAGGATTTCTGAGGGACATGCGATAAACTCGGTTGACACTATCCTTTCCGAGAATTTCAAGGAAATGAGGATGTGTGGGCCGAGTTGACAGTTTCGACTGTATCATATCAATGGCCCTGTTAATTTATGAACGTTTTTTTCTTTGGAACAGTTGTCTTGCCGTTGCTGCAAATTTAGACTCACAAATTTCAAAATGGCAGCTAAATATCCATCAAATCTTACAATTTCATTTTCTCCATTCTTTTCAAAGCCTTCGTGTACATTTATAAACGGGAAATCTCATACCAACATTTTGATTTTTCTCTGTAATGTTTTGTCAATATTTATTTGAAAATAGACTACACCACACCAAACCTTTTCAAGTGGCAAGTTTGGAACAAAGACAAAGCCAGTGCTTGTCTGCAGTTTTTTTTTGTTTTTCCCTTTTGTCTGTTCAATTTTTGTAGCACCAGGAGCGCCTATTGTTAGGTGGATGGGTGCACTTTACAAATATTCATCATTATTATTTTATTGTATTCCAGAGGGTCTCCATTTTAAGTCAAACAAGCAAGAAGAAAGACATCTACGCAAATGCCTATATTTAAAAATTTGAGGAATATTACATTTTTTTTAATGACATTTTGCAATTTTGTGTTTTTCTTGGCAAAAATATTTATAACTCACAGAAAGTGTAAAATTAACCTCCAAAAAAGATAAAATATTTCTTTAATGTTCTGTATTTATTCATTTTATGCCCGAAGGTGTTTTTAAAATGCATGCAAATGCTAATCACTGAGCTTTGCTGTTTGATGTCAATAAAAATATATTGTTTGGAAGAACCGCCACACGGTTTTAGACAAAGGACTACGTGGTTATTCAGCCATTTGTTAAGTCAATGTGCTGAACAAAAAGCACTAACAGGGCTACAGAGGGCGATATTGCAGTCGGACATATTGGACATTCCCATTGGATCAAAAATGACTGTTCTCGGTCAAATCTTGTATTCAAAGTGCATTCTTAAGGCTGGATTGTACTACTTGCGAATGCGAAGCCAACTGGATGTCACAAAACGTTCGCTGCGAAATTCGCCGGAGTTGAAATGTCTTAAACTTTTTGCAAGTTTGAAGCGAAAACTTGCCACCACCTCCCGGCAAATTTGCTTTGGCGCTGAGTATGTGCAGACATTAAGCAGTGAAATAATTTTAAAACCCTTTGCTGCGAAATTCGCCAGAGTTGAAATGACTTCAACTTGGAAATTGGAAGTGAAAACTTGCCGTGACGTCACAGATTTCTTTTGCACCGAGTATGCATAGACCTAATCAGTGAAATAGTTTGAAAAACCTGCATATGAAACCTCACTACTGACAGTGGCAGCATATCTTGTCAAAGGTTTTTGTTTTGGCTTCTTTTTTTCGTTTGTTGCATCAATTTTATCCTCTGTGGCCAACTTTAAATATATAAAATAATAAACAAACACAAAATGAAACGTTGGTGAAGCAAAAACTAAAAACATGAAACACTTCTACATGTCACAGCCTTCAAGAAACAAGCCAAGACATATCTCTCCCAAAAAACAAAACATCAACAATCTCACGAAACGCAAACTATTTATTCCACTACACGCATGAGTAAAGTGATGAATTTTGGCAAAAAGAAAAAAAAAATTCAAACTTCAAAATAAATTGAGTGATAAAATAAGAAGTGTATAGTGATGCAAAAAAAGGGGCAGTTTTCTAAGATTTTGTAAAATGAGTTTTAACAGAGATTAAATGGAATGCTTTTTAGAAGTTCATCAGTTCCAAGGTTTTGACACTTTAAAGTCTAACACATGTAACTCTATTTCAAGATACACGTGCATTAACTCTTTTGCCGGACATTGATAATATCAGCTCAAAATAGTACCTGCCGAAGATAATAAGTTGACATATTGATGTCAATTTCGCAGTTTTAAGTTAATTATGGTAATTTATTCCGCGGTTGAAGAGTTTACTGCATGCACGCCAAAAAAAAAGGTAAATGAGTTCATATCTTAATATGATGAAAAAATGAGACAGTGTTGTGTTTTAATAAAAAAGTTTTTGTAGTTTACTGGAATTTCGTTTTCAGTGGAAACGAAATTGAGACTATAGTTGTTTATGGCGTGCTCTTTCTTAAGAGAAAACAAAATGGCAGCTTATTATACAATTTGTTTTGGTCGCTCATGCATGCCGAAGGGAACATAAGGCTTACAGCGTCGCGCTCCGGTGGTTCGGTTTAATTACCAGTTGGTCTGGAAGGCGGTCACGGGCCAGCACTGATAAGCAAGAAGCGTGGCTGGAAATCAGCCGGTAAACCGTCACAGGCAATGCACAACGCACAGCAATTTGGCCGGTAACCCTTCATGTGGTAATGAACCAATCACAGGCAATGCACAACGCGCAGAATTTTGGCTGGTAACCCATCAGCTGGTAACCAATTACAGGCAATGCATAATGCACAGCATTTTGGCCGGTAACCCATCAGCTGGTGACCATTTTGCCTGGTAACCCACCAGCTGGTGACCAATCACCGGCAATGCATAATGCACAGCATTTTGGTTGGTAACCCATCAGTTGGTAACCAATCACCGGCAATGCATAATGAACAGCATTTGTGGCTGGTAATCCATCAGCTGGTAACCAATCACCGGCAATGCATAATGCACAACATTTCTGGCTGGTAACCTATCAGCTGGTAACCAATCCCAGGTAATGCACAACATTTCGGCCAGCATTATTTTTGCTTTTAAAGGTTTTTTTTAAAGTTTTTTTTTAATGTAGTTTGAAAACTGTGGTGGAGTTTGGATGTTTTTCAAATATGGTGTTCCATTAACAGTTGTTGCAATCACTTTGTGTCAACATTTGTTTTTAGTTTTATCAGTGTGGATAATTTATTACAATAATAAAACTGATGATAAAGGATTACATTACACATATATATGAAAAAAATACATGAACAAAAAACATGCAGAATAGAATTTTTAAAATTGTTATCACTACCCACAAATTTGAGGATTTATAAACAAAATTATAACAGAAGTTCGCAATTTATTTATTGAAAATTTTTTAACAGTTTTTTTTTTTTTTTGGCGAGGCCTTCCCATTTAATTTGTAACACGTACTGTTAGAATTTTTAACTGAATTCAAAGCACAAAGATTTTAGTGTACAATCCCCCTTTTTAAAAGGAGCGGCAGCAATTCTAACCACACACATCATGCATGCTATTAAAACCGTTGCTGGGATGATGAAATATACAGCAGAAATGTTGAAAGCTAAAAAAAAAATGCAAAATGCTGTCAGCCCACACACGGCACCCAGACAGCATAATTTCCGAGGCCACTTTGGGCTTGTATCCCTGGCAACCAAAATGGCCGACATCATTTTCCCCATAAACGCATCCCGCCATCACTAAATGAAGCAAGTAGGAAAAAAATTCATCCTTTTTTTTTGTTTTTAAGCATTTATTGTTTAATCTCTTAGGCAAACGGAGCAGAATGTTCTTGTCTTTGTTTTGTTTTGTTTTTTTGGGCCCCCACGCTGTCGAGAGCTAAGTCAAACAGCCTCCACCGAGCCCACTCTAAATGAAATGGGATATCCGGCCCATTTTGCATAATTCATCGCCGTCGTTAAATGCCAGTTTGCGTATGCGGGGTTTCGGGGGACGAGAGGCTTTTAAAGGGGCTCGGCGGAAGAGACAGCATTTGGGTTCTACCTGGTACAGTGGTAGTGTGGTTTTTGAAATTAGTATTATAAGCCAAACCGTGGTCACCTTTAAAGGTGGCGTTTCAACCGAGATCTTCAGGAAAATAACCACAACCAGTTTATAAAGTGTGCAAAAAAATTGGTTATACTCAGAATATTAGCAGGTTTTAAGTCCAAAAGACCTTTTTGATAAAATATGGTTGAAAAAAATAAAAACAAAAGATTAATTTGGTCTAAGTGGTTTTGAAAAAAAAAATGGTGAAAAAGATATTTCTTTTTAAGCAGTCCTGCTTTTTAAATTTTTCTTATTCTTCCTTATTCTTCAGATCGAACGTTTTATAGTCTTTTCTTGTTTCTGTTCTGATTTTTTTAAAGTCTGGATGTGTAAACTATCCAGGTCATTGTACTCGAAGACAATAAATAGAATTTTTGGGCTATTATTTTAAGCATGTAGGTTATTGTCTACTGAAGTACATGTACATCATTGTGCGATCGCAGTCCCAGAATTGTGACCAGCAACATGCTAATTCCACCGTCTATATAGCATGCTTTAACGTGTACATTTCTCAGTAATGATTTGTATGGGCGCACGCCAATTTTGTGGGATAATGTACTTAAGTTCATTATCAGCCATTTTGAAAAATAATAATTATATATGCAAATGAGCAATGAGAATGCACACATGTACAATGTAAATGGACAAATTTACTAGGTTTGAATATTATCTTTGGCTGATTTTCAAAACAATTTAATTTACATGTATGCCATGAAATAAATATCTGGTCAAACAGATATCAAGCAGATATCATTTTATGCCCCAAAAAACTGTTTAAATTAAATTTGTATTTGTTTTTATTTAAAGCCATGCATATTTTAATCCTGGTGAGAAATTATTTATGATTGAATAGGACGATTTCAAAATTTAGGATCTCCATGCTCGCACTAATTTTACATGTCATTCAGTATCAAATATGATAAACCTATGTGTACAATATAATTATTATAACTGTGATTTTCTTTTTTGAGTATTCAATAAATGGAAACAGAAAGACAAATTAAGCAGAGAAAAAAGAGACATGGGGGGAAAAAGTTTGAGAGAAAGACAAAAAAATCACCTCGTTTGATAAAAAGCATGCATTGTCACTACTCAAGATGGTGGCAATTATGCAATATGGTCATCAATTAAATTCTCCCAACGCGATGGTGCATTAGCAAGGAACACCTTTTTATAGTTTGAAAGCACAGGGAATGGACAATGGACGGGGAGAAGTTGGGAGAACTGAGAATAAAATGCAAGTGGGGAGAGTGATACAAAGATGACAATTTTGTCGGTGTCGTACTTTGACCACAATTGCGGTGCCAGCGCGGTTTCCCATTAATGGACCCAAATTCGATTTCGAAAATCAAGTTTGACTCGCAAAATTTTCTGTTAATGTATAAAGTCTATGAATGGGCAAAATTTTCATCTATACACACATGTATACAATGTATATGATGGAAATTTTTTCCCCCACAAATTTTCTTTTCAAGGAGGACAATAAAAAAAACCTGCAAATAATTAGATTTTGTACATGTGCATGTATGATGTCCAATTGTACATTTGTATAATATTCTGTCTAAGACACACGGTAACTATTTCATGTAAATACATGTATGCATAAATACATGTACAACGCACATGTACTTTAATTAAAAGTGCATAATTTTAACATGTATCAGATGATCAGAATAATAATTTGTTGCTATTTTTATATTGTGGTTCAATGTGTGTGTGTGTGAATTTTTACAAGTTTGGGGCATGCAAAATTTCAAGAATTTCAATTTTAAAATGTCATTAATGTATGTCCAGTCTCTATGATAGGATTTGATCAGAAACTATGTACATGAATCATGCTGCGAAAACGCATGCCAAAATGCAAAAGGAACTAGAAATAAAAGGACATAATTATATTACATGCAAATGTAATGAGAAGTGGAAGAATGTGAAAATTGGGATGATGCTGAAGCAATGAAGGAAATGAGGTAAAATCGGAAGAGAGAAAAGTGCCAAACTTGCACGAGACATCATAAATATTGACTGGTATAAGTAACTGCATCGACAACCAACTTGTGACTGAACCTCGTTCAGCAATATCCTTATCATTTGAGGCACGCATCAAACAGAAACTTGAACAGTTTTAACCTCTGTATTCAGTTTGTGAGGTTTGTCCCCTTGTCTACAAATTGCTGTTAGGTTTCACCTCTTTGAACCTCACAAGGTGTTTCTTTATGGCATAAACGTGGAGTGCAGGAGTTTAGCAAACAAAGTTGTGAGGTGTGAAACCTCATCAGTCTTAGTATTGTCCTTGATATAAAATTGGTGAGGTTTTGAAGCCTAATGCTTTAGTAAAGTTGGTCAGAATACAATTGAGGTTTTGAGGGACAACCTGCTTCACCAACTAGTGAGGTGAACTTAGTATGCATCTATGTATGTATATTTCCCATAAATTAATGCAGTTGTGAGGTTTCCAACAGAGAGGTTTTCTACAGTGAAGTTTCCAACAGTGAGGTTTTCAAAAGTGAGGTTTCAACAGTAAGGTTTTCAACATTTGAGGTTTCCAACAGTGAGGTTTCCAACAGTGAGGTGAGGTTTTCAACAGTGAGGTTTCCAACAGTACGATTTTCAACAGTGAGGTTTCCAACATTTGAGGTTTCCAACAGTGAGGTTTCCAACAGTGAGGTTTCCAACAGTGAGGTTTTAAACAGTGAGGTTTCCAAAATTTATGATTTTCAACAGTGTTTTCTACATGAAATTGATGAGGTATTATTCAAACAGTGCTTCCCTTACACATACGTGTACATGTTCTCTGGTAGACAGCTGCAGATCCTAGTAGAATGCCCAATATCAGAATTTTGAAAGATGAATAGTTTTTTCATTCCTTGAACACGAGTCTTGACATTTATGATGTCTCTGGCACAAAAAGAAAACTGGAGGAGAAATGCAAATTGCAGGCAATAAAGAAGTCCAGAAAAAGTGCGAATATGAGTATTTTTTTTAATGCTACAAAATGGTCAAAATAATCATCAAACCCACTTTCACTAATCAACCAATGACAATATATTTTTCACACAACCTTCAATTTCTGCAAAGTTATAATCTGTCTGTAGGGGGGATCAGTCGGTATCCTGGTCATTCCTTTTAAACTCATTGGTTGATTTTAATGAAAATGGGTTCTTGAAGTGCTGGAAAACAACTAAGGTGTACAACGAATGTGTTTGTCTTTTACAGTCAAGAATGTGTGGATTTTTAAAATTACATGTATTTTGAATACGACTAGAGTATGAACACACAAAGTATTACTTTACTTCTAAAATACGAGAAAATTTTTGAGGAGGCAGGAACTCAGTCTAACCTTGGAAGCCAGACTATGCTCCTCGTTTAAGGTCGTACTGCTACCGGTATCCACCCCCGAATCCTTAATTTGCGGCTCGGACCATTCGGGATCTTCCTCCATGGACCGGCCCTCCCCCCGGCCAAAGCGGACAATTTTCTTTTTGGCGGCCGAGATCGCGAGCTCCGATTCCGAGTGGTGGTGCTCGGCGGGGTCCCCGCGCTCGAGGGCCCGGCTGCCATGCATGCTCTTATCCTTGCTGCTGTTACCCCCACTGGTCCCAATCTCAAGTTCACCCGAACCTGAGGTGGTTATCAGAGGGGTTGTTGGCAATGATCGGAAGAGCGGAGGGGGAAAAAAAATGAAAGAACGAAAGGAAAAAACAAAAAAAATGTACAAAAAGTTGCAACCACAGCATAACTTGGTCACATGAAAGTCTTTGTGGAATGGTTGCTAGAATTTTGAAAATTTAGCTTATTTTGAAGGTTGGTATTCCTTTAAAAGCTACTGGTAAGTTATAAAATCTCTTCCACAAAAGTTTTCTTTTTCACTCCAAATTATTTTCAAGTCCATCAGTATAGCTTGGTTCTTTGATAAAATGTTCTTAAAAACACACATAATCAACATGTGGCTTCAGGATACCTGACCGCATATTTTCACTTGTTCGTCCCAGCAACAATTCGCTTCACAAGAACTTTCATGTCAATGAGGAAAAGAATATAAATACAATGTGGCGATGATTTTTTCATGACATCATCATGACATCATCATCATCGTCACGTGATCTCACCAGCATCAGTGACGGTCCGTCCTGGTCATGTGACCACCGGTCCTCCCAGGCCTCCGGCTCTCCTGCATGTGACAAATCTATGGTGAATCGGAACTACCACACCGTTTGGCGCTCAGGGTTTTGAGACAGTTTCTTTAACATTTAAAACTGAAACTTCTTTTTTAATTATATGGGGCAGGGATGAACAAAATTTCCAAGTTGACTAAAAACAATCTACGAAACTGTAATTTTGTAATTGTATGGCCCATGAACTTTTAGGCCAAATAAAAAAAAATTGTTTCTTGTCCCCGTCCACTTCCTTTAATAATATATTTTGTCTTAATATTTGTTTCCAACAAAACTCTACGTATGCAAGTTCAAAATCTGGTAGAAAGGGTGATGGCTCCTTTAGACACAAAAACTATCAGCAAAAGAGTCAAGAAAATGGAAGAATCCAGCCGCCACATTGGAAAATCCACCATATTTGGGGGGAAAATGGGTCACCTCCATTTTTTTCGAAGCGTGGATGAGAAACAATATTTTTTTGTTTAATTGGCCTTAATGCCATTTTCAAGGATACTTCATGAACTCTGCAGCAATTTTTTCTATAGTTTTAGAAATTTGCATATTCATGAATAAAGCAGGATTTGCATATTCATGAATAAAGAAGAGTCAATGTGAAACGTCACTGTCATAAATGGTATCTACCGTGTCTACTGCACAAGTTTGTACATAGCTCTAAAATTGAAATTTTGCAAGCTGCGAACTGCCAATTTTGCCAAGATTTTCTCTGCTGTTGCACTGAAATTGCGGTGCAACAAAATTGTCTGAAAACGGACTGCACCTGCTCCCCATGACAGCAAACAAATTATTTGTGTCAAATATACAAAAAAGCAGACGTCTCCTTTTGGGTTGAAAGTCCTGATTGGGACTCTGACACATTCTGAGTTGTCTGGGTAAAATCTAAAATTTATCTCATTCCAAAAAAAAAGGAATAACAACCAAAATTGTGCATTAACAAATTTTAACACAGTGCAGTTCTTCATAAGTATCAAAGTAACATTTTGAAGCTTGTAAAAAATGCAGCATTTTCTTTCCTTCAGGATATTTTCTTTGCTCTAAAAATACAAATCATCACTTGTTTGTGATTCAAACACTGAATTAAAATTAAAATGCTATACAGGATGGTGCAAAAAAAACACGAACCAACTTTTGACAAGAATTTTAACCCATTTAGTTAACTATTTTTAACCTTTTTTTTAAAATGTAGTGAAGAAGAGCTCAACCATACGTGATGAAAAAATGTTTTAAAAAATCGCAAGAATAGAGTTAATTATATGCTAATTTGAATACAAGTCCCCAAAATCACTGTTGTCCATGGGAACAATGTATGTAAGTCTAGCGAAGTGGTTTTGGTCTTCAAATCAAGTTCCGGAGCTCAGTCAAGCAAATGGAATAAAGCCGTCCGTGGACAAACAGCTTTGGCACATGAGATTTTTTGACTCAGAGACAAAATACGCATTTGCAATCTTTTTTTCGCTACTCATGTTTTAAAGATCAATATTTTAAAAGCATTAAATTGAAGTTTTGAAATATGCTCAACAAGTAGGTAAAAAATGCTGTCAAAAGTGGGTTTCCTTCTTTTTGCATCACCCTGTACAACACCAAAACTTTCATCCAAATGATGAGTGGCATTTCTGTAGCAAAAGAGGATAGAATTCTTGGCAAAGTAGATTTTTCATTGTAAAATTCTGACTAGTCCACAACAAGGGAAAATGAAGGGAAAAAAAGAGAAAAAAAATGATTCGGGGATTTAAGAGCAAAATGTCAAAGCCCAAGTGTCCATCTTCCTTATTCAAGTTTTTTGTGTGTGATTCTTGCAGAATTCAACAAGGCTTTTTGTTTCTTTTCCTAGGGATTTCTCATCATCATCCTAAGCACCTGTTAAGCAAAACTCGTGGGCCGGCACAGAAGCAACGACCGCACGTGGGCAGTTACCATCCATGATCCTGCTGGCAAGGTCCCAGGATGGGACATTTGTGGGCAGATAAAAGGTTAGGGGTCGAGAATACAATGAAAAATGATCTTGATTTGAGGATTTTTTTTCAAAATAAATTGCACTTTTCAGAATGAGAACATTGCTTTGGGGAATAACAAGGATTTCATTTTCATGTACATTAGTTTTGACGAAAGGTACCTTGTAGGTTGGAGGGTGATTTTAAGATGGCGTTGTAGGGGTGGTTGTGAATTTCTTCCTGGGCACCAATTTCGTGAAGTGGAAAATACTGCTCAGCAAATTTTTGTGCTAAGCCAATTTTCAGCGGGGAACCAGTCACAAAACCACTTTGCATCGCATGTAATCTTAGCTGGTGACCTTCTTCCACTAAGCAAATATTTTTTTTGTGCTTAGCAAATTTCACAGCTTAGCATCTCCGTAAAACTGGTCTCAGTTTTTTTTTCTTAAAAAATTGGTAAATTTGTCTGGTAAAGATTTCACTGACTATTGGGGAACTTCTTTGAAAGTAGCCATCGAAACATCTTTCCTGATACAATTTTCGTTGAAAAATGAGCAAAAGAAATGAAATCCACAAACCTCTCTCGCTGACACTTTCACTTTCTATCTCTCCCTCTTCGCAGCTGGTGTACTCCGGGGTCGACCGGATTTCCTCCTCAGAGCTACTCAGGGAGAACTGCCTCCGCTTCCGTGATCCCTTGGTCTTGTGGGGCTTCGGCGGCGGAGGCCGGACGCACTCGCTCTGGTCCGAGCTCAGCGAGTCGGCCCTGATCATGGAATCGGCCTTATTGTTCCTGGTTAACGCTTCTTGCTTGTTGGTCTTGGTTGCCGCCGAGCTGGGGTCCAGGTGTTGTTTCTGGCCCAACTCCGGCAGGCGACCGGCAGCACCATAAGATTCGGCTAGGAGGAGTCGCTCCCGCTGCGCATCCACGTCCTCGACGGTGATGCTGTGTCGCGGCGAGCTGCCGGGCCGTTTGGTCGGCAGGGGCTCCTGGGGGTATTGCGTGGGCACACCGCGCCGGTACTCCTCACTGTAACGCTCCTCGTTCCTCGGCGAGGTCCGCTTGGAATCGCCGGGGCTGCGGTCCCGCTCGCGCCGGGCTCGAGATACACGACGCTCACTCGGATGGCGCTCAAACTCACGGGGTTCCATCTGGGCGCCGACACCTTCCCGGCGTTCAGGCACGTCCCTTCGATCCATCTCCCGCCGGTCTGAAATCTCCCGTTGGTCCAGTTCCCTGCGGTCAATTTCCCTTTGATCGATGTCCCTGCGTTCGCGATCCGATCCAGCGTGCTCCACGTAACGTTCGTGCGGGTACTGTGGTGATGGCGGGTCGTCCCCGTACATCCTCCGCTGACGATCCAGAGTTCTACCACTTACCTGACGCACTAATGGTTCCTTCGTGTAATTGCGTCCTCGCTCGTGATCTCCTGCATAATACCTCTCCTCCGCATATCCATGCCTGTCAGGACTTTCGTATCCATGGCTGAATCTCTCACGGTCTCTTTCTCGTTCGTGGTCAGGGTACCTCCCATGATCCCGTACGTGGTCTTGGTTCTTAAACCTCCTGGGATCCTGCTCCGAGAAGTGCTCGCGCTCGCGTTCCCGCCCAGCGTATTTTGCCGGGTCCCGCCCGTGACGCTCCGTCATCGTCGTGCGCTCGCTGCTGGTGGAGCGGTCCCGATCTGGCGTCCTATCCCGCATGGAGTACCTCGACTCCCGCCGGCGATCCTGGAAATGCCCGTCGCTTGAGGGATCATAGTTGGGATCGTTCCGCACATTGTGCGTCCGCTCGTCGTGGCCCGACCTCTTCCCGGGCTCTCGACTGTGAGTCCGGTGCACAGGTTTAGAGTTGGTCTGGGGATGCGGCGACTCGGACTCCTCGTTCTTGGACAGCTGGCGGGTGAGTTGGCTGTGCGGCGTCGTAGAGCGCGGCCGGGCCGGCTGCACGGCACCCAGGTTCTCCTTATTGTTGTTATTACTTGGCTTAGCACTGTGAAGAATGTGTTCCGTTTGGGGCTTGATGATTTGCTGCTGCGGCTGTTGTCCGTCTTTGGCCGACTGCGGCGTTTGCGGTTTGCTGCCCCCGTCTGGCGTCTGTGCGGCATTGCTGATGTCTAGGCTTTGCGGTTTGCCCTGCCGGCCGTGGTACCATTGTCCAGTTTTGGTGAGAAATTCCTGTTTCTTGCGACATAGCTTACACACCCATAAAACCTGGCACAAAAATTGAAGGGAGAGAAAAAGACATTATCTCTAAGCATACTTTTGGACTATGACCACATAAGCTTGAAGTATCTTTCAAGTATGCGTCTAATAAATCAGCCATTATGCCCCCGTTCGTCAAATTGGTACTCTGACTTGTTCAAATGCATTTCACATTTTTAAACTTTGGTTCTCCAGACTAGCGACACAGTTGCAGGGCAATTTTGCAATACAGTAGGACAAAAACAAAATTGGAAGAGGTTGTCGATTTTGTTTTGTTTTTAGGTGAACCTCAATTTGTGAGCCATCCCCTACCTTTCTCCATTGTTTCTTAAAAGAATCTCAATTATCTGTAAACATATTTCAAACTATTTAAGTTGCCTTTTTACCTGTCCACAACTTTTTTGGGGGAAAAAAACATGAAACCACAAGATGTAAATTACACAAAGTGCTTATCTTCAAATCAGCTGGTGATCTGTACTTTCATAAATTAACCCTCCTATGCAAACATACATTCTGTACAAAGTTGTCCTTTCAGTCAAAATCGATCAAGTGACTGTTTTCAACAGTTAAAAACTCCCAGCCTACATAAAGCAGGATTGAATGGCTGTGACAGTTTATGTAACTTGATGCAGCTTTGCCTTGACTGTCGGTGATTGTTAAGCCAGCTGTGCTTGTTTATGTCTATTGACTGAATTTGACTAGTGACAGTGCTTGCTTGAAATATGATCTGACTGTTGGTGACTAGCCTGTGTAAAAGGCATGAAAGGGAAGAGGGTTGATTTTTTGACTCTCTGTGACTGTTCAAACAGCAGGAGGGTTAATAAACTCAGCACCCCAAAGTGTTGTATACCGTTGGAAAGCACTCGTTATGCCGAATCCAGAAATACCATTATCTCAATTTTTTTTTTATAGATCTGATTTTCAATTTTTTTTTGCTCATTTTGTGGTGACACATCACATAATGTATTTTGTGTCTCTATCTCCCATAATTGTTCACTTTTTAATATTTTTGACACTCCCACTTATCAAACACAAGCTGCAATTAGTGCACACACCGATTACACTAATAGTCCAATACTTCCTCACACCACAAATAAGAAGGGATAAAAGGGGGGGGGGGGCAAAGCCTGTTACTTAACAATGCGTGGGCTCGCTAATTCCCCCGGAAATGATTTTTTTTTCTCTCTTAAGATGACAAAGTTCAGTGACAGGAGAAAGGTAGACATACATGAGTGCTTCAGCAAAAAAGAACAGAAAAAAAAGGGATTGGCTGAGTGATGTGCATGTATATCATAATCGATATCAATATTAAAATCAACATTTCGCTGAGTGCTATACATGTGTATCATAATCGATATCAATATTATAATCAACATTAAAATTGATATTATTGTACATATCAATAATAACAGCAGATTTATATAAAGGGAGATTACTTAATTAATTAAGTAATTTTCAGAAATGGATGGATTTGGGGATTAGTATTTCATAGCAAATATTGTTACATCCCCTGTTTTGTGTTCATAGATGCTGGAAAAACCAAGGTTAGCTTTTTATAGTAAATATTGTTACACTGACCTGTTTAAAGTTTTGTGTTCATAGATGCTGGAAAAACCAAGAAAAAAATTGCTGTTCTTGAAGTCTGGTTCCCAAACCCTTCTTCAGACGAAACAGAGCAATTTATATACATCTGTGAATCGTTAGGTTAGGGAACCAGACTAGCTGGCTTGCACCTGTTCATGGATGTTGAACCGATTGAAGCACAAAATGTGAACTAATTTGTTAAATTGGGGGCAGTATTTGAAAAAAGTCGGGTTTTTTTCCAACGATGGTCGGCGGACCATCGCTGGAAATTGATACACATACACAAATTCCACTTTTCTTGAAAATGACAGCACACCAGGTGCCATGATTTCACAGGACGCTTGAGACTATTATTCCCTTACAGTCAAATAAGGTATTTCACAATAATTTGGTTGTTTTGTTTTTTGATGTTTACCTCTAAAGTAGATTGTAACGAAATGGAATTTAAACATTGATGCTGATTTTTTCCTCGTTTTGTTACTTTTTCATTTCAAAAAATAATCTCTAGTTACACATGAGCACATTACTGAGTAAAAACATGAACCATAATCAATTGCCTGTAAGAAGCAAATCGACATGCCCGGCACCATCGCCCAGCCTTCCGTGAAGTATTACGAAAAAGATTCACCATCGTCACGACTTCGCAAGTAGCGGCAGAGTGCACGCCGCAGTGTGTGGCAAGCCGGCCACGACGCGCACAGCGCAGCCACGACATCAATCAACCAAGAGTTAATTAAGAGCATGACAGTTAAAACAATACGGGCTAATTAGAATCGGTTCTCCACCTCACTCTCCGAAATGCGGCAGCGTGACAGGTTTGCAGCGTTAGTCACACCGGGTTTAACCGGAAGTGGAAATTCATCAGCATTAAAAGCACTTTACATTTTTTACAAATGTCCCACTTAAAATGTCCCTTCAGCTACAATGTACATCTACTGTATCTCCATCTAGATGTCTCGAGAACTAATGTAATTCTTCCGACTTACAATTTCAAATTTCTGTCTGATGTATCGCCAAAAAAAGCCTTGGAGTGACTTGCCGAGAACTGATCCGATACGTGCCATTAATATTTCAGACGTGTGATTCATTTTGAATATTCTACACCGTACCACGGTGACAGTTTGAAAGTGTGTGACCCCGTTACAGCATACACGTACCATAACCACGATCCTCAATGGGGCGCTTGTACATGTACGCACATAAACATGCATGGATCTAAGAATTTAGGGTCCAACGTGTGACATTTTTCCTGTCCCTGCTACCGTACCAAGATACTTTGTAATTTGCCATACAAGTACATTTATATCATTAAAAATGACTTTGAATTATTTTCAATTTAGTTCTTGTCTTTATTATTATTTTTACCACATTTCAAGAAAATACCATTAGAATGTAAATCTCTAAAATTAAATATTACATGTATGAATACTCTTTCACATTCTTTGTGGAAAGAATATAGTACATGTACATGTACATGTATCTAAATTTTGTAGACGCCACTTCTTTGGTTGTGTACAAAGTCTATGGAGAGTCGAGTGCATTTCCGAAGTATTTTCTAACAAAATTTGAAATGTTTCTCAGTCCCAGGTTCATGTCTTTTTAACATTTTTGCAATGACTAACCTTCCAATTGAGATAATATATAATGAAAAAAGTGGCGTCAGGATGTAACATTCTTTCCTTTTTTTGTAATTTAAATGATGTGGAAGGCGTAGTGTGCTATTCATAATCACTCTTGGAGGATGACTGCATTAAGGAGTGCATCGGAATTACAAAATCATAGATGTCAGAGGTTTTAAACAGGGACGGGAAAAAAGTGGACCCCAAATTTATTGATTTTATTCAAAATCTAGGATATGAAAGCCCAATTCATAAGCTTTCTTTTAGTACAAGAATCATTCAAATCACTCACGTACTTTTCAAGTTACGGAGTTTTAAACACAACCACCGTTTTAAAGTTCTGTTCACGGATCACAGAAAAGGTGTGCGTTCTTTCAGCAAAACGAAAACAATCACACACATCCTTATGTGATTTGTTTTCGTTTTGCTGAAAGAACACTGAACTTTTTGTAATCTGTGGACAGAACCTGAAAACGGCGGTTGTGTTTAAAAATCCGTAACTTGAAAAGTACGCGAGTGATTTGAATGTTTCTTGTACTAAAAAAAAAGTTATGAATCAGGCTTTCATATCCTAGATTTTGAAAGTGCTACATGCACAACTTCACTAAAACAATGGTCCCAACATTTGGGTTTTTTTTCTTTTTTTTACTCACCATGTACATGTACGTACATGTACATTGTAAGCCATACAGTAGACAACTGTTCAGTGTTATGCAAAATTCATGGATAGGGAGAAACACTGTACTCTGATGAATTAGTTAACGAGGGCTAATTAGCAATATTCTGCCTTGCTGCGACTGACCTTTTGTTTCGCCATTAGTGGCTCATGAATTATGGAGTTATCAACCTTCAATATTACTTTCGTCACTGATCACAGTACATGGACAAGTACATGTACTCTAGATGCAGGATGAAGTACATGCAAACAAATATGAAGTGCAATTAAAGATATAGTCCATCATTTGTAATTTGTGCATTTTGTCCGTTTGAAGCGACAAAAGTGTTCAAAATCTAATGAAGGATACTGAACAACTAACCTGATGAAGTTTCAGCTCAGCTTCAGCTGTATGTTCCGAGAAAAACAGGATCTAGGATCTCAATTTCAAATCTAAAGTTGCTGAATCATGTATTGAATTGTTTTGAATTGCAGCTATACGCGATGTCGCACACTGATCCGACGAATTATAGCAACCGCGCGCGCCTGTGCGTCGTGCCAATGCTTGCGCGCGCTGCGCCGAATAACAAAACGAACTACTAATTTAAATTTTCCTATGGTGCGTCTTAAGACGTACCGTTGGAAAGGCCTTCTTTCGTTGATTACTTCAAAATGACAGCTTGCCAGAAAGAATAATTTCACAGGGAGTTTAGTCCACTTTCTATCTTTCAACCAAGTATGTTTTTCAACAATAATACGCCAGTTACTTTTTCGGATGGCTGCAAATGATGGACTATAGCTTTAAAGGAACATAGGACCAAATTATTATCGAAAAGCTATTACTTGGAATAAAGATCGTATTGGTAAGTAAACACCCCCTGAAATTATTCCAATCTGGCTTGCTGTCATTTAGAAGAAATCAAGTTTCGTGATCAAAAAGTTGGGCATGGTTTTCTCAAAGTGTAAATATCCACTGAGCTGAAACCTCAACGGGTTCGGTTTTGAACCTTCTTCTTTGGATTTTGAGTGGTGTTATTATTAGAAATGACAACATGTACGAAAAGCAAATGATCTTATATGCCTAAAATGCGCATTATTATTCACATCAGGCTTCCATTGGTAAAAATAAATCAGCGTATTGTATGCTTTCCTAAAAAGTACCCGGATGACTGCAATATTATTGATTTTGAAGTCATCCGTGCATTGTCATCTTCCTTTGAGTTTAGCACAAATAGTTAATGACAATTTCAAACCTTTTTGTTTTTACAAAACCTATAGAAGTACCGCAGTACTTAGTTTTCAGTTTTTCTATTATTACGTTAATCACTGGGGCAATTCCACGGTTACTCACGTTACATTTTTGATGTACTTTTGAATTTCCTTGGGCTGTAATTACCTCACTGAAAAGGTTTAATAACTGTTATCCCCATGGTAGATAGAGTAGACCTAGACCTACCTAAGCACCAAAGATGACATCCAGAAAAATGTGTTATGTATGATAAACAAGACGCACAAAATTGGCTACTCACGTTACATTTTCGTAACTCAAAAGTGCATCAAAAATGTAACATGAGTCACTGTGGAATTGCCCATTGTTGATTTATCATGTCAATCAGGCTGGTCTGCAGACATAAGCAGGTGTCAGCCTTTGTGAATGGCTACATGTAAACACTTTTAAATAGTCGCTAAGCACTAAATGAAATTCAAAGTCTCGTGCTTAGACTGAGCACCAGTGATATCAAAACAAAGGCCATGAAAACCTCATTTTCCAAGTTTGCTGAATATAAGTGGTGAGTGACAACATTTGCATTATAAAAAAATAAAAATCTGCATACTAAGCATACAGGGGCCAATTTCAATTCACGGCGCTGCTAAGCACAGAATTTCCTTAGCACAAAAAAGTCTGGCTTATAAAAGCAAGTTACCAGCCAAAACTCCACATGATGTATATTGCTCGTGATTAGTGTTTAGCTGTTGTTTGCTCAGCATGAAAATCACATGGAGTTTTGGCTGATAACCTCTTTTTATAAGCCAGACTTTTTTTGTGCTAAGCAAATTCTTGTGCTTAGCAGCGCCGTGAAATTGGGCCCTGGTCTGCCTGTACGTGTTTGTATGGTTCCCCATGACTCAGTCACACACATATCCGTGACTTAAATTAAAAATTCCAGCCAAATAAAATAATCAATATGCTAGAGCCGGGGAAAAAAAACCCAGAAAAAAAACGTGTCTGCAAATCATGTTATGGTTACCGGAATCATAACAGAGGTTTTTCAAAGAATTTTTAGTCTCGAGTATGAAATTAGAAAAAAAATTAATCAATTTTTGACAGCGTGCACGACAGAAATAGCAAATGTAATGTGCAATGTTCTAGATATGATTATTTAATTTTGGGTATTGTTATAATCGAACCATACATTACAGATACACGTGTGAGCTTTACCATGTTTACATGTATGTGTCTGATACAGCAGGTGAACTCAAAAATATTTGTCAAAAATACATGCGAGTCCAAAAGAGAGTTGAAGTTAGAAAAAAATATTAAAAAAATATGTACATGTACAGTGTAGCTCACTCCATTTAAAGGGACATTACATGTACGTCCTAAAATGCGCCCAATTGGGCTACAAAACGCGTTTTAGATGAAATGATGTTAATAGGAAGAAACATTTAAAAGTAGGATATAATTATAATGTCCACACAACCATCCTTAAAAACTGTTTTTTGTGTGTTATTCTTGCAAGAACAATATTGGGGTCAAAATCGATCTATACTGATCATCTACTTGGGTACCCATGGACGAATACCCTTAAAATACAGCAGACGAAGGATAACAGACAAAACTACCCATTCTCATTTCAGAAAAAAAGACTTGGCTTTTATGTATTCCTCCAACAAAATATTTAATATCAGAACAAATACATGTAAATGAAATCAATATGAAACTTTATATACTGTGCATGCAAGTATGTACATTCCATGTAAATCGCAGCACATTTGGAATGTACATGTATCATAGAGCTATATTAAATTACTAAAGCGCTAACTCCACATTCTTGCGCGCGGAGATGCTTTGAAGCCGTCCTGGGTGCAGACATTTTGAATTCATACATGTGCATGTTTGTAGAACACAATGAAATTAGATGGATTGAATTTTGAAAGTGAACTCTACATGCTACGCCCAAATACAGCGAACAAACATATGCAAAGGACAACAGACAAAACTACCCATTCTCATTTAAAAAAGACTTGGCTTTATGTATTCCTTCAAAAAAAATTAAATATCAGAACAAAAACATGTATGAAATCAATATGAAACTTTATATACTGTGCATGCAAGTATGTACATTCCATGTAAACCTCGGTACATTTGGAATACAAACGCAGATTTACAAATAGCTTTTCGCTTTTGTTGGTAAGAAATATTCAACATTTATTGTCATGGCAACAGCCCATCACACTTGGGAAAACTAACCGTTAAAATTTCACATTCGATTTAATAATGCATGTATGTGTACAATGTACATGTACACTTAATTCACAGTCTCGGTCCAAATTACAAAATTACCAACTGCTAATATTTTATCCTCCCGAATTTCTGACTGATCGCTTCTTTTTCTTTCCTTTTGGCCAAGTCCTCTTAACGAACGCTGTTAAATATTCATGTGGCCTTGCCCTGTCGGCTCACATTTCCAATGCGGAGGCATTTCGAGGGGGGGGGGGTGACGGGAGATACGTCATTTTCTGTCCCTGTGGCCTCGCACTGCCGACCGCGGTATAACGTCGGCGGGGTCCGAGCTCCGAGAAAATCCATAGTAATGCCCTTGTGACACAGTGACGTCAGAGTCCGTGGCTGCATGAGCCGGCTTACTGTATGTATACACTCTTATGCCATCTCCCGGAGCCAGACTGGTTTTTTTTTTTTCTTTTTTTTTTTTTGATCAGCGAGGGTAATTTTCGTTCGGGACCCTGCACGGTCTGACGTCAATGTATCTCAGGGAACATGGCCAGGGCTGTCAAAACGGGATGCTGCCCGTTGTTCAGTGTCGGTGAATATGATACATGTACATGTGTTTTAGTATACATGTGCGTATTTACGCGAGAACATGCACATGTACACGTGTAACTGCACAAGTACATGTATATAAATTATCTTACATGTTCATTAGAACACATGGGAACACGTGTTTTAGTACATGTGCATATTATGTATGCGAGTACATGCACGTGCACATGTGTAAGTGCACATGTATATAAATTATTTAACATGTTCATTAACATGTTCATTCTTTATGCTTCCAGTGATCATTGTGGCCAAAATCAGCAAAAATTGTAAAGTCTATTTTGCCTGTTTTTTTTAAAGTGAACATTTACGATTTACTAAATCTCTGGGCATATATACAAGTTGCGTAATGCTTTAAAAAAGTACATAGATCCATTTGGTTTTTGAAAAAAAATTTGGAATAGAAATTTATTTTTTCAAATGTCATTAATCGCTTTGACAGGGAAGGGCTTACATGTATGCCCCTAAGCAAGACATTTCGCAGTAATTTTTGAAGGTAGAGTTGATCATTTGCAGCTATCCAAAAAGTAACTGAAGAAGTTATTGTTGAAAAGCTTACTTGGTTAAAATTATAAGCTTTTTAACAATAAACATAGTAATGGCACTAAACTCCCTGTGAAATTATTCTTTCTGGCATGCCGTCATTTTGAAGAAAACAATAAAAGAAGGGCCATTTCCAAAGATGCGTCAAGTGACGCATTTTTGGAAATTGCCGTTAGTAGTTGGTTTGTAATTCAGCGAATGGTAAATGGCTGAGCACAAGCGTTGACACGACGCACACGCGCGTGCGGTTGCTATTATTCATCTGTTCAGTGCATGACATGGCGTAGCTGCAATCGGCTGAATGAGAACGTGTCCCAGATGCTGATTTCGGGCGCAATGCAAACACGACTCAACAACTTTTGAATTGAAACCGAGATCCTGGAATACTGTTTTCTCCGAATATACCACACTCACAGAGCTAAAACTTCATCAGGTTAGTTGTTAAGCACCCGTCTTTAGATTTTGAGCACTTTTGTTGCTTCAAACGAAGAAAATGCGCAAATGATGAACGATCAACCCTACCTTTAATCACAACGCCCTTTTTGAAGCAGTCTCAATTCTGAGATTATCCCCAAACCATTACATGAATATTCATGTCCATTTATATTTTGTTGCCGTGCATGCCGTGCATATACATGCAGGTCTTCTCTTTATTTTTCACAGATTAGAATACACATATCATTATAAATGCATAGATTAGGAGAGTCCGTGTACATGTACTTTACGTTTTTTGGAGTTCTGTCTCCATGGTGCTTTTAATAATTAATTAATTTTTTTCTGCGCCGAAGTATGAATATCCAGTGAATATACATTGTGCAAACAAACCTCAAATCTCCGACTTTTGACATTTGGAGGAAAAATTTAACCTGGGTATCACTTCTTACTCACAAATAAATATTTTAAAAAGTCCAAAAAAAAAAAGGTATTGAGTGTATTTTTAACAATATAATCTGGATTGGAAATTATTTCACTGTGAGTTTTAGCGTTATTTCATTAACAAAGCACTTCACCAAACTTTTAAGTTGATTTACAAAAAAAAATGAAAATAGGGCTGTGTGTTTTCAAAATTTAGTAAATTTGATTATTCCAACTTGGAGTTGATCGAACATGCGAATATTGGATTTCAAAATTCACTGATGAAACGTATGTGCGCCCGTCTATAAACTTGCCGCCGATTGGGATTTGCGTGCACCTGCACTTGTCAAAAATTGACAAAGATCTTATTAAAAAAAATATGCAGAACAGGCAGCAAAATGTCTGGGGTTTTTTTGGACAGATTTGTAAGAAAAAAATTGAGCTACTATTGCTAATGGAAGCTCTTAGAGGTAGGGTAGATCATTTGTCATTTGGGGATTTTTTTGTTTGTTTGAAGCAACAAAAGTGCTCAAAATCTAAAGATGAGCGCTTATCAACTAACCTGATAAGTTTTTAGCTCTGTGAATGCTGTATATTCCGCAAAAACAATATTCTAGGATCTCGGTTTCCATTCAAAAGTTGCAGAGTCATGTTTTGAATTGCCCCCGAAATCAGCATCCGGGACACGTTCTCATTCAGCCGATTGCAGCTACGCGATGTCACGCACTGATCTGACGAAAAGAAACAACCGCTCACGCGTGTGTGTCGTGTCAACGCTTGCGCGCACCCATTCACGGATTCGCCGAATCACAAACAACTACTAACGGCAATTTCAAAAAATGCGTCACTTGACGCATCTTTGGAAATGGCCTTCTTTTATTGTTTTCTTCAAAATGACAGCATGCCAGAAAGAATAATTTGACAGGGAGTTTAGTGCCATAAAATTACCCTTTCAACCAAGTAAGTTGAACGCTAATTTGGTCAGTTACTTTTCGGATAGCTGCAAATATGATCTAAAATACCTGTATAAAATCATGCAAGAAAGTGGGTTTCCAAAAAATGTGGCACTTGACAAAAAGAAAACTACGTAACTTATACGATTAAAATGAAAGTGGAAGTTTTTTACCATCTTCTCGAGACCCTGCACATTTTTCAAATAATTTGAATCGGAAAAAAACCTGCTATTCAGATATATGATCGAATGTTCGGCATATTTGGCACAGCTTGAAGCTGAATTGGGTACACTTGTAATCATTGTCAGGTTGGCGCAGTGACTCTGTCCTCGCCTTCCACCGCTGTGACCCGGGTTCGATTCCTGCCCTGGCCACATTTGGATTGGCTTTTCAGTCACTACCTGATTCCGTGGGTTTTCCCCAGAATATTCTTCTGGCGTTTTCCTCCCACATCTAAAACTGTAGTTTCTTCTCAATGTCTTCTCTCTACAGGTTTCTTCAGGCTTGCGAGCTACAGTGCCTAAGAAGCTTTTGAGGAATCCTTGGTTTCATTACCAGAAATAAATAATAATAATTTATCAAGACTTTATAAGGATTTCGCCAGATTTCCAACCAAAATTGTCTAAAAATATCCAATTTCTGGTTTCCATGATTTTTAAGGGATTCTGAAGAACAGTCCCCTGGCAACATAACATCACCTAGATTTCGATGTTCCTATTTTGTCGAAAAGTAAAAAAAAAAAAAATTGACATCTGCATAGTAATAGTATTCAATCTTGACAAATCAAGTTTAGATGTTCTTAATAAGCATGTTACGAAAAATGCATTAGGGATGGCATTATTAATTACTTAATTAACTAATTAATATGCAAAGTAATATATAAAATATGCACATTTTTGCCTATGCCGTTTGCATTTTCTCTTCTCATCACACTATCCTCCCCGACCAAACGACAAAAACCAACGTGAAGGGTATCCACTGTACATAAACCCCACAGAAAAAAAACCACGTCCCCGGCGTTAACGCGACCGGCAACGGATATGAAATTAACATGTCGTCTTTTATGTCAACATGCATTAGGATATCGTCGGTACCCCGCCGGTGCCCTAAGTGAGAGACCATTACGGCTAATTAACATCCACTGCCGGCCCAGAGTGTTGGTCGTCCGACCAAACGGCTTATGACGCATTCTGATGTAACAAAAACACATCTGGTCCTCCACTCTCTGAAATTAAAGCGGCGATACGCCGCTGATTTTTTTCCTAGCCAGTATTAAAAGCAAAAACAAAGAAGGAAACAAATTTGGCAGTGGATTTTACAGTGCTGCTGACTTTCTTGTCAATGGTTTCAGAAAAACGAAGGGAAAAAATAGACAGAAATTTGGCGGCGGGGTACTCCAGTCCGCAGCGCCGTATTGATGCTGGATTACCGATTATGCGAAATGAAAACACTTCGCCGTGTTTTTGGAGATGTCTTTGATAATGGTTGCCGTGATTTCTTTTTTTGTTTTTATTGGGGGAATCTTATTAATGTTATCTGAGGAAATGAGACATGATGATGTCTTAGGGTTTCGGTGAAATCTCGGGGAGGTGGATTTCGCGAGGATGTGGGGATTTGCGGTTGGGGGGATAATTAAGAAAGGGTTGATGGCTGAGGAGAGGGAGGATGACGGGAACGTTGACGGTGGGGTGATGATGGTAGGGGGGGGGGTGATGTCGGAAATGTAGAGGCTGTCAATGGTCACAGTGGAAAATCATGATCATGGAAAATTGTAATGAGTATGGTGCTAGTGGTTATGATTATGATTATGATGATGGTAATTGTGATGTCAATGATAACTAAAGATGTTATAATTACGAAAAATGGTACCTTATAAGGAGACATTCCCATAGGGTTTTGCACAATTTTTTTTCAACTTTGATGACCCCTCACTCCAATTTCCCCTTATCCTACCCCCACGAATTTTGGTATATTCATGTTTTGGACCATGAGCAATCGATCTAGCCTATTTGCGATGATTTAGAGTGGTACTTTCCTCACCTTCCACAGCTGTAACCTGGGTTCGAATCCAGCCTAGGCCAATATGTGGATTGAGTTTTCAGTCCCTGCCTGATTCCATGGGTTTTCCCCAGAATATTCTTCTGGGATTTTTCTTCCACCTCTAAAACTGTCATTTCTTCTCGCTGTCTTCTCTCCACAGGTTTCTTCAGGCTTGCTAGCTACAGTGCCTAGGGCGCTTTTGATGAATCCTTGATTTCATTACCAGAAATAATATAATACATAATAATAATAAAACTGTGCCTCTAGGTGGGAGATGTGACATTGGGACACTGAAATGTCTCCCTAATGTCCAACATCTCCTTAAGGTATAACTTATGACAAAAAAAGGGTCTCCATGAGGGTACTTTTACAGGAATTTATCAACTGATGATCTATCTGACTACAAAATACAAACATCGTTGATTCTTTTGTTTGAGAGTTATGAATGAAACAAGTTGGTCAATTTTTCAATTAAAAATTGCTAGTACATTGTAATTTGCTACCTGATGACGTCATCATCATGACGTCTGAGTAAAATATGCACACTGATGGATCCAACCCCAATAAAATGACACCTCAATTTTGGGGTCGGCTACGCTCCCCGATTGGTCATGCCTCGTCCCTCTCTCCCTTATCAACCCCCCACCGGAAACAAGATCCCTGTGTCGCCTCTTTGGACCGAGTCGAGCCGTCGTCCGTCCGCGATAGCCCTCGCCGACCAAATGCCACGGGGTCACGGCATTTTAATCTTCCTCCGGAATAGCATAGAGTGACACTTTTCTTTTTTTTAAGTCTTTCTCTATTATACCTTAGCCCAGTTGGGTGAAGGAGTTACATTTTCATAATTTTTTTGTGTTTTGTTTTACCGGAGGAAAAAAAGAGAGTAAATGTCAGCGCCGGGGAAATTGAACTCTGATTATTTAGTTTTCCTGGCCACGCTGTGATTATTCAATTGTCTCCGTGTTCTAACGAGTTCCCCAATTTTGTTTAAAATAGATTCTCCGTTTCCCGGTTCGGAGCTTGACATTTACATATTTGCCGTGTCGGTCTGAAAATGGAAATGTCACACTGTCGCATTGAAGTGAACTTTGAGACCGTGCATTGCTTGGACAGAATTAATCATTAATTTTCCAAATGCAGGTTCACGTACATGTACACAAGATTATTTTCAAATGACTTTCGTTTTTATCAATTTATTTAAAGGAAATGTACATCATTGGCTTTTGCTGTAATTTTCAGAAATGAACTATTTGAGGGGTTAGTATAATAGATCAAATATTGTTACACTGACATGTTTGACGTTTTGTGTTCGAAAATGCTGGAAAAACCAAGAAAAACAAAAATGTTCAAGTAGTCTGGTTCCCTGACTCCACTAAAGATAAAATGGATCAATTTAAAGGTGACTGAAAAAAGTGTAAAGTTGGAGCAGTAGTTGAAAAATAGTTAGGTTTTTCCAACGGTGGTCGGCCGACCACCGTTGGAAATGTATACAAAAATACCATTTTCTTGAAAATGACTTCATACCAGGTGCCATAATTTTACAGGATGCTTTAGACTCTCATTTACCAACATCCTAGTAAGGTATTTCGTAAAAACCTGGCAGTTTTATTTTTCGATGTTTGCAAATGTTGTATATTCCCTTTAAACATTACATATACATATGTATGATGCATGTGTTTAGTTGGTATATTATAGGAGATCAAGATACATGTAGTGCATTTTAACGACCAATTTTAAATTATTCAAGTATCCAGCCGTGTTTCACACAGTGAAATTTGGTTCAAGTTGTTTTTATGTAGTTAAATTTGGCTTTTAATGTAAAGTTTCATGAAGAATGACTTGGAACATTTTGAATGTCACCTGTCAAATTTATAAATTCTCGCTGAAAAACAAAAACACTACAAAATGAAACATTGGTTTGCTTACTGACTGACTGATTGACTGACTAATTGACCGATCGAATGACAAATGACTGTTGAACCAAATCGTGCCGGGATTATTTTTGCCGAAAATTTCGATTTTCACAAAAGGCAAAATTATCCAGCCAACTTCTGATTTACAGCCCAACGCCATTCGCAAGAGTCATTTCAACAGTATTTGTACGATATGTTTTGCCAAAACCTCATATGTTTCAAAGTCTGGGGTGTAGGAGCGTTAATTTTACAACAATAGGCCGTGCACAACGGCCAATTCAAGATCAACACACGGTCTGCCTCCACAGACTTCACAGACTTTGCGTGTGTGATGCAAAAGACACGAGGGATTAGCATGTTTAGATGTCAACCGGAGGCAAGTCGAGGCAATCTTGACGTCTTAACCAGTCAATAATTTACATGGATGATTATATTTTACATAAAACCTCTACGCTCCTACCAAATACGAGGAAACTTATTCTGACTGGTACCCGTCTACACTGGTACCCATCCTTTCGCACTGGTGCTGATCCACAACTTTTCATAACGTTACTACATGTACGATAAAAAACTACAGATTTGGGATAAGTAGAAACATACATTTGCATAGACTGGTACACGCTGGGGTTCAAGAGTGTTGGAAACACAGAAAGGACTAATCTTTAAACACTGGAATCAGTGAATGACGTTACAATAAGAAAATTCAAAACAAAAACGGAAAAGGCCAAATAAAATGTGTGCAACTTGGGTCTTTACAAACAGTTAATACACGTGTATAGTTCTTCGCATGTGTGCAGTTTAAAGGCATGGGGCATTGTGTAAAGTTGTCAATAGAGGGCGTTTGCGTGCACGAAGGGAAAGAGAAGTGGCTAATATAACACAGGTGTCAACTTTTCAAAGTGAATTAAAAACAAAAATTCAAACAAAGGAAACAAAGAATACATCAATAAAAAGGAAAAAGAAACTACAAAAGTCGGGGTTAATATTCAAACGCAGAATACACAAGATTGAGGGGTTAAAATTAACAAATAAAATCAACAAACAGATTGAGAAAAATTGGCAGGATTTTTGGTTTTGGTTGTACCTTTGGTCGGACCGAAGATGGTGTTTTTTCGGGCGGCTTGAACATCAAAGGAGAAAAGTATTCATGAATAATGAGAGTAATGACGCACATGTATCCAATTACCATGGTAACAAGGAAACAGAATTTACTCAGTTCGCTCTCGTTATGTGGGTCCGTTTGTGCTTCGCAAACATTACTCTATGCTATGATAATGAAACAACGTCATTGATCAACAATGATAATAATAATGGTTGTTATTGTACATCTTCGGTGCCCATTATCGCGCGACAAAAGCGCGTATAATGTGTAAATAACATTCAGGGAACGTGATCAAAATGGCTTCCTCGTGAAAAAGGTTTATGGTTCACACAAACGTTTGCAGTAAGTCCAAATTTGTCAGTGTTTACATTCTGCAAGCATTCATGGGCGATATCTTTTGGGGCGTAGACATTAATAAAAAAAAAAAGACTTCTGTGATCCGTGCCTTTAGTCTTGGTATGAGTCCCTTCATGGGCTGGTCCGATCCCTGGTCTTCGGAACATGGGTCAAGACACCCACGTAGTGAAGGGTTCTATCAACAAATCTCGTCTTGAGAACTTCCACAAGTCGACCCAAGATGAACGTGGGTCAAGACACCGATGTAGGAAAGGGTTTTATCGACAAATCTAGTCTTGGGAACTTCTGAAAGTCGACCCAAGATGAACGTGGGTCAAGATATATTCATGTAGTAAAGGGTTTTATCAACAAATCTAGTCTTGGGAACTTCCCCAAGTCGACCCAAGATGAACGTGGGTCAAGATATTCATGTAGTAAAGGGTTTTATCGACAAATCTAGTCTTGGGAACTTCCCCAAGTCGACCCAAGATGAATGTGGGTCAAGACACCCATGTAGTAAAGGGTTCTATCGACAAATCTTGTCTTGGGAACTTCCGTAAGTTGACCCAGTACATGTACCTCACGCTTGTGTATTATGTTGAACAAAGCACCAGTGTTGGGATTGTTTTGGTCTGCTGTGCCAATGTTCCCAAGATTGGATGGGATTCGGGGCACGAAGAAACTTAGCCTCACCTTGTTGGAGCGTAGCGTGACCCGGCCGCCGCAGCGCGCGCAGGACTTGAGGTTACAGTAGCTGCAGGAGTGGCCCACGCCGTCGGCAAATTTGGTCTTGTGGCAGATCTGGCAGATGGCGCCGTTCTGGGCTGGGGTGCTCTTGGCTTTGGTCTCGGTGGCCACGGCCTGGGTGGTCTGCTGGACTCGATCAAGGTCCTCCTTCAAGGCTCTGAGAAGTTGGAAGAAAAAAAATAAAAGAATGATGTTACATGTACAGGTATGATGCTTGAAGGGCCTCACAATGGTCCTGTTCATCAGGCCATGAGACCAATTTTCTTCAGCAGCTCAAGATCAGCGCATTCTGGTCTCCACCCTCATGCATTGTGTCATGGATGCCTGTCTGTACTTCTGTGCAGAGAGAGAGAGAATATTGTAGTAAAGCGTCTTGCCCAAGAACACAAGCACAGTGGTCCCCTTCCGTTACGTCCATTCCACAGGCCACGAGACCAGTTTCTGCACTCTGGAGCAGCTCAAGTTCAGTGCAATCTGGTCTCTACCCAGACGTGTGCCTATTGGTACACTCATGGGTGGAGACAGGAAATTGTAATAAAGTGTCTTGCCTAAGGACAAAAGCACTGCAATCCTTCTGCTACCCCTACTCTCTAGGACACGAGACCTGTTTTTAGCAGCAGCTTGAGATCAGCACTATCTGATCTCTACCCTCATACAGTATTCCTATTTATACTGATTGGAGTAAAGTGTCTTGCACAAGAACACAAGCACTATGCATTTTTCCCTTCAAGGTTCAAATCCATGTACTGTCGCATATGAATCAAACACCATAACCATACTAACAATAAAAACAAACTAAATTGCCTACTGACAACACAGTTTTACTTTAAACATTCACAACGTTTCAGTGTTCAATTTTTGTTATCCCATCAGAATACTTTAGCTACTTTAATTTTTACTTTTATTTACTTTTTATTTAAAATGTATTTTCTTTCTTGGCTTCAACTTTTAACGCAGCAATGTATTCAAAACATTGAGAAAATAATGGCAGAAAAAAAATCACCGATCCATCATACATGTAGGCCATGCGCATGCATTTTGGGGGATCAGTGCAGAGATAAGAACGCGCCCAACACTTGTTCTCCAGAGTACAATACGGGCAAGCCCTCCCAGGATCCACACAAAAAAAGGAAAAGAAAATCAATAGGCAAAGACTGGTGAGTATGGTGATCTGTGGGGGCCTATATTGTACTAAATCGTGCAGTGCATTACAGCTTAAGGGATGTCCCCTAACACACACATGTCCCATTATGGCCAGCAGCTAGTCTGACACATTGGGGTGCTCTGTGTCTCATTTGCATAATTGATTGATTTTTTTTCTCTGGCCATTCTCTGCTAGCTCATTCTTCTGGTCCAGGGAGGTTTTTGTTGTACTTGCGCATGTACACATGTGCACACTGCACAATACAAGGGAAGCATGAATTGCGATCGTGAAAGATATCACAATGAATGTACATGTATACTGCATAATTTCCGAACAGTTGAATTTTAATATTTTACGTTAATTTCGACAGAATGTTTAGCAATCAGTTGGAGAAAAATGAAAACAAATTCCGTTAATGTTTACTTTGTACAATTTATTTATTAGCAAATAAAGTAATCTCTCAAAATAGTCCTGGAAAAAAATTACTTTAGAATTACTGAAAGAGAAACAGGGTATATAGTTTATACAAAAAGCAATGCCTATAGTATTCCATACATTTAAGAGGGTAAAATTAATGTTAATAACTTTCAAGGCCTTTTTGTTAAGAAAAATTCTCATTTCGAAAATTCTGTGTTGTGTGGTCAACCAACGCAGCATTGTTGGCAGTCAGGTTGGCGAAGTGGTTCTTGTCCTCGCCTTCCACCTTATGGTCAGGGTTCGATTCCTGTCCTGGTCCACATGTGAATTGGGTTTTCCCTACCTGATTCCGTGGGTTTTCCCAGAATATTTTGCTGGGTTTTCCTCCCACCTCTAAAACTGTAATTTCTTCTCATTGTCTCCTCTCTACAGGTTTCTTCAGGCTTGCGAGCTACAGTGTCGTGGGTGCCTTTGAAAACTCCTTTGTTTCATTACCAGAAATAAATAACCAAACTCCCTGGCATTTTTGCTAGGATGTAACCTCAATCCTGCAAAATCCTCCAACTGCCTCCATGTCAAAATTGCATGCAGCCTCAATCCTCCAAAATCATGTTATTTCTTCAATGTGGTCCTTGAAAGGGTGACCACTGCCTCAATCCTGCAAAATCCTCCAGCAATCACTGTCAATATGTTGAGGCAGAGCCAGTGACATCCTGGAGCAGTGCGGAGGATTTCAAGTATAATCTAGGCCTAAATGTATGCACGGCTGAGCATAAAAACATCCAGCCTAAGACCTTGACACAGTGCGTCCCCCAAATCAGCCACACACTTTTGCGATATAACCTCAATCCTGCAAAATCCTCCATTTAGTAAAGAGGATTTCGGAGGATTTTGGAAGTTAGGGTTAATAATATTGTAAATTTTAAGAGGTATCAAGCCCAACGGACGTAGTAAACATACATAGATGCTCATATACAAAAATCCTCCCAAACCTTTATGATGAAATTTGCAGGAGGAAGTTCAAGGATAGGATCCAAGCAAAAATAGTGTCTGACCGTGCCTCACCTGTCAAGCTTTTGCTTATGTGCACATATGGAACATGTACATTCATGACATGAATGTTGTCTCGTCTCCAATGTTACGGAGCCTTCGACACTGCGCTATGATGTACAACGTACGTTGAAGCATGACATATGTTGTCTAAAGAAGAACAAAATTCCTGCGGCCGCTTCAGCGTTGCTAGATTCGAAGTAATCCAGTTCTTTAAAAATGGTCGAAAGCATCAAAAAACAAAACGACCGTGTTCTTCCAAACCGCTGTATATAATACCACAATGAAAGAGCAATGTACAGAACTGTATGTGTCTATATGTGCAATGCGACGCAATCCATATTTTTTTTTTTTTTTTGGCCAATCACCGATATTTACTTTATTTACCCATACAGTTTTGTTTGTTTACTGGTATTCCATATACATGCAGGTGTGAGGAAAGTACGGGGCAATGTAGGAATGTCTGCAGATGTTAATATTTAACAAAATACATTTTTGTGTACCATGAAGTCTTGTCAACTGTTTTTTTTTCCTTTTTAATTAATTACATGTCCGCAGGGGTGGTAAAAGTACGGGTCATGTGTGCACATGTCATGAAAGCATGTTTATTGTCTACAGATGTTAATATTTAACGTTCTCATACACGTACAATGTATTTTAATAATTACGAATTCTCGTTAAAAAAAGTTGTATTTTTGTTAAAAAATGGCAGGTTCATATCAGCACGAAAATGAATATAAAAGTGAATTTGTGACATCATGGTATATTAACAGTGGCGTAGCAAGGTCATTTTTATGGGGAGGGGGTAAAAATTGCTGTTCAATACCGACGATTATGCACACTAATGGACAATATATGGTGCTTTTCAGAGCGATGCATGCGTGAAATTCAAAAACAGGCACCCGTAACGGCCGATTGCACACAAAAAAGGGCACTTGTTCCGGAAAGAAGGGCACTTGTTAAAAAAAAAAAGGCACTCTTTAAAAAATATTGGGGGGGGGGGGAAGCACTGGTGAAAAAAAGGGCACTTGAATGAAAAAGGGCAGTCTTTACAAAATATGTATAGGTACTAGTGTACACATGGCAACTTTGTCAAAGTGAAACAAATTTTCCCTCTACCCTTAGTTCAGGTCTGAACGGGCCTATGGGCTCCGTGCACAACTACCCCCTCAATGGTTAGAAAGAGACAGTTGAGGGAGACCACTTGGAGAGACATTCCAACGCATTGCCAACAACGCCTGACGTCATGCAAAGACGATAAGACTTTGTGCACATGTGGGAACAGGTTGGCGTAGCGGTACTTTCCTCGCCTTCCACCGCTGTGACCCAGGTTCGAATCCCGCCCGGGCCAACATGTGGATTAATGGGTTTTTAGTCCCTGCCTGATTCCGTGGGCTTTCCCTAAAGCGTATCATTCTGGGTTTTCCTCCCACCACTAAAACTGTAATTTCCTTCCACATCTTCTACCAAGGGACCCCACTGGAATGAAGTCGAAAGACTTTCGCGGGCTATATCCCGGCCAAACTGACGAATAACAACAAACAAACAAACAAACAAACAAACATTGGGGAGTCAGGTTGGCGTAGCGGTACTTTCCTCGCCTTCCACTGCTGTGACCCGGGTTCGAATCCCGCCTGGGCCAATATGTGGATTGGGTTTTCAGTCCCTACCTGATTCCATGGGTTTTCCCCAGAATATTCTTCTGGGCTTTTCCTCCCACCTCTTAAACTGTAACTTCTTCTCATTGTCTTCTCTCCACACTTTTCTTCAGGCTTGCGAGCTACAGTGCCTAGGGCGCTTCTGAGGAATCCTTGGTTTCATTACCAGAAATGATTAATAATAATAATAATAATAATAACATACTATAGTCGTGTCCCGTTTACTGGGTTCTCAAAAGAGTTCAAAAAGTGCCATCTATGTACTTGCCATGCACACAAGTGTAGCCATGAATCATTGGGTATTAACTTTTAGAAAACATTTCTCCGCCAACCATAAATTTCAGCCGCCCAACATAAGTGAATCATGCAAACTGTACTTTTACAATCAACCCTGATGTCACGACGTGGATTATTTTCTGCAATTCATCACTCCGTCGGAGATTCGGCCAGATCACATAAAACACAGAAACAAATTAAATCCCTTTCAAGCATATTGACCACTTGAAGGATGGCAGCAAATTACTTTAAATTAAAAAAAAACGGAGGGACACATGACAGGCACTTGAATAATTTAATCTCATTTATATGCAAATGAGCAACTTTTTTTTCAATTTGTTGAAAGAACAGGGGTAGATTTTTTTCTCATATATTTTAAAAGGTTTGCGTTGACTAAAGGGAATATACTACATTTGCAAACATCAAAAAACAAAACTCCCAATCATTATGAAATACATTACTGGATTGTTAGTGAATGACAGACTAAAGCATCCTGTAAAATCATGGCACCTGGTGTGCTGTCATTTTCAAGAAAAGTGGTATTTTGTATCAATTTCTAACGCTGGTCGGCCGACCAGCGTTGAAAAAACCTGACTTTTTTTCAACTACTGCCCCAATTTACCAATTTTATTCAGTCCACGTTTTGTTTGCAAATTGGTTACACTTCCGTGAACGGGTGCAAGCCAGCTGGACTGGTTCCCTGACCTTACAATTCCACAAAGTCTATCAATTCTTCCGTTTCATCTTAAGTCGGGTAAGGGAACCAGACTACAGGAACATGATTGTTTTTCACGGTTTTTCCAGCATCTACGAACACAAAACTTCAAACAAGTTGGTGTAATAATATTTCCTATAAAATTCTAACCCCCCAAATCCATCCATTTTTGAAAATTACAGCAAAAGCAAATGTTGTATATTCCCTTTAAATTTAAATGTTAAATGGTTTTGTTACTGTTTGTGTGGTTAGTTCTACTTTAGGTTTTAGTAAAATTATATCAGAAGAGGATTAAGGCCTATAATCATAATTGAATGATTTGGAACGCAAACAGATATTGCTGATGATCAACAGCCATTTTTGCCAAATTTGGATCTGCAAAAGTAAATATAAGATGCACACGTATGCGTCCACTAATCATAGGGGAGTCCCTTTAAACCACAAAAGAGGAAGTCCTTTAATATGGTCTGGCAACAGACTCCCAGCACATCCACCAGCCAGGTTTTTATCACTGGTACTTAAACGCACAAGTGCTGGTACCTGTGGCAGAACCCAGACTGTACTGGCTCGGCGTGCCTACGTACACTGTACGTTACGTGCACACACACGAGAGCATGCTTAAATCTATGCGGCAGCGAAGAGCCGAGCCAGCGCGATCAATAAATGATGAGTCGTCATAATGCGCGCTCCACTGCCCCGCATATTAGATGGCGGCGAGGTTGCACATTAATCACATACTAAAGTGGGAGAGCCAAAAATCTTAGAGGGTGGGGAATGGGCTGAGCGAAAGAACGAGAGAAATATTTTGCAAACGTTATAATCTCAAGCGACCGCAGTAAAAAAATGATTGCCAAATGCCAAATGCCAAATGCTGCGTGTGGCGTGCGACGTCCGTGTACATGCACGATCAATGGTAATTATGCAAATTTGCCGTGACGGGAGGCTAAATATAGAACGGCTATCTTCACTGTGTCCCCTGTGGTTTTAAAATGGAACGGTCCTGAATACACACACACCTCGGTTCGGTTGACATTAAAAAAAAAAAAATACTGATGTCGTCAGAAGGGAGATGGGGAAAGCAGACATCAAATGGTAGAGTGCATGCGTGACTGTAAATTTATGAGAATTTTTTTGGTTTTAATTGGATGTAAAAAATAAACATGTTGTGAAATTTTTTGAGTAATTTGAAGGGAGTATCATTCAACTGAATTTTAAAAATTATCTGTTTTCGTCAATGCTATTTGCACACATGTACAATGTAAGATCAGTTTTTTGTGGAATACATGTACATGTACATGAACACCTGTACGCAATGCACATGTACAATACATGTAAGCCTACTACATGTACAGTATAAAGATATTATGCATAAAATTTACAAATAACACACATTTGATATCGTGTAATATGCATTGTAGTGCATAATTATTCCACTGCAAATAGGTAAAGGGCAATTTATATCTAGGGGAAAAGTTAACATCAAATATGCGCTCAGGCTAAATGTTAATGTACAAATTCTGTTCAGCACCAATTTTTCAACAAACACAAACAAATGTGATCTAAAGTATTCGATACATGTAATAATATACAAATACGTACATTTTTACATATTTAAAGGATAAAAGTTTTGATTAACTTAAAAAAAACATCAAGTATATATGTACAAGTACATGGACAGGGTGACTAAATAAAAGCAGAACCCAAACCCAAAGAAATATATACTTCATGCATATAAAAAGGCCACACTGTTTGGACGAAACAAATTTTAGGGTCATTTCGTTTAAATAGTGATATAATTTGAATGGTTTGAGTAATTGAAGAAATTTTCTCATCTAAAAGTACTTAAATTGGTTTACCAGTCATAATTAATTTTGGTGCTACCTTTAATTTTAATATCAAATAATATTTCTTTGGGTTTGGGTTCCGTATTTTTTTTCCTCACCCTGTATACATATTACAGTACAAGTACCGTATGTACATGTACTGTACTATGGTACACTTATTGGTATTCATAGCATGCAATGGACCCATTAAAATTTCAGTACATACCAAAATTTTGCATTTGTAACCATACTAGGTTCTCAAAATGGAGTGACACGACAACATAGTAATGCACGATTGTGAAATAGAAGTGCACATGTACATGACATGTATATGACATACCGGTACGATGTACATGTAAGTACATGTATATCTTCTTTTAATCCAAAGACACTGTACAATGTACATGTACGTCACGAACAATGTTACTTCTAGCCTACTGTTTTATGATTCGCATTAATATTGCAGTGACCTTTTCATGTAGTCAGACATTCTAAGTTTTCTTTGAAATACATTGTCACGGCAATTATCTACCACAAAAGGATTATCCCATGACGTCATTTCCAAGGATGCTTGTGCATTTTGTCTGGGACATAAGTCACATTGGTAATGAATCCTTGAAGGCACATAGGATCTTTTGCATTTATCTCAAAAGTAACCTAACAAAATATTATCAATCAAAAATAAACTTAAATTAAAGATCAAATTGGTACTAAACAACCCCGTGAAATTACATGTACTCCATCTGGCTTGCTATCATTTACAGCCTGTCTCAAAAAAATGGTACAATCAGAAAAAAAATTGGTTAAATATGAAATTTCAAAATAAGTCATTCTTACTTAGCATAATATTAGAGAACAAAGACTGGGCTTTCCAATAGTGTTTGTTTGATCTTATTTGCTTTTGTCAATTCAGAGATATAATCAATTTAGTGCGATACACCAAAATCAATTTTGTGCCACTTTTATGCATGGGCAGAGTTGTTTCGAGTACTGTGCCATGCTGTCTTGAAGCCCACAAAAGATTGCAACTTGGCAAAAGAAACAAACTCGATTTTTGTGTTCCGCAGTAAACTGGAGTTATCTCTGGACTGACAAAAGCAAATGAGATGAAACAAAAAGTATTGGAAAGCCTGGTCTTTTTTCTTTTGTGTGATGCTCAAAACGACTTACTTATGTTGAGATTTAATATTGAAAAAAAATTGTTTTCGATGGTACTATTTTTTTTTAGACAAGCTGTAGAAGAAATAAAAAAAATGTACAGTAGGTGATTCCCAACAAGCAGTCAATGGACCGATTTTTGGAAATAAAGAGTATATTGACAAAATCACGTTTCGTGATCAAAAGGTTGTACACTAGGTATTACTGAAACTTCAACAGGTTAGGTTTTGAACATTCTTTGTTGGATTTTGAGCGGTGTTACTAGAGTGGTTCACAGCCTAATAAAGTCAATGCCTTCTATCTTTACGAACCAGATTCGATTCCAGAGAAAAAATAATTAGCTGTCGGAACTTAACAAGTTTCAAAACTCATGACTCAAAGTTTGTCCCAAAACTGTCATTCTTAATAACCATGATGAAGTTTGGTTGAATGAACCCACATTCACTAGAAATTAACCCAATTATTGGCAGAAGTATGGCGAACAGTATCGAGTATCCAAAAATGAACAGATTGTGAACGATCACATGTCAGTTTAGCTCATCTTCACAAAGAGACCTTCAACACGTTCTGCGTGAAACCAAGCCGGCCGTGACCGGTATGAAGAACAGCTGTATTCCGGGTCACTTTTTAGGCGGTGTGACCTACTTTAACTCTAAATCTCGGCTGTATCCTTGCTGAGTGATCCCTGTTTGCTATTTGCCGGGTTTGCAGCATTGCTAATGTTGCTAGCATCGTGACTTTGGGCATGATCCCTGGCTACATGGCATATACGGGTTCATAGCTTCTGACTAGCTCCCCTTGAACAAAGACATTAGCAAAATGGGGAACCACCAACATAGGGCTGGATAGCTCAGTTGGTAGAGCGCCGGAACGACAATCTGGATCTGGAGGTTTAAACCCTGTTCCAGTCAAGTTCATACGGATCATTACTTGTAGAGTAATGTCTGGGCTCTGTCTTCCCCAATTTTGAAGAAAATTCCACAACTTTTGAAAGATGCAGGGCAATAAGGGTTACAAATAATTTTAAAGCCTTAAATTCCATTGTCTAATAATCATGAAATCGATCACTCAATGTCCTAGCTCATATTTGAACAAGTGACACAAAATACGGGTAATTCCGGCGTTATGTAATGTCCGTGGAGTAAGAATTCGGTTAATAATTCTGAAAATGTATTTTTCAAGGAAATTCCAAACCACACAAGACTTTGTACAGAGTTTTGCAATTTGTAACTGGCATTCATGAGAAGTAAAACCAAGGAAATCAGCAGATCCGAGGAAAAGTTGCATGCCTATTAATATACATCCATCATCTAGTGACGGTCAAGGAGATTACACACTAGGAGTTTTGGATCATTTCTCTGAATCATTAACTAGATATCGTGGTTAATTGGCTCCATCCTCGACATTACACTGCTTTTCAAAATGCTGGAAATGCCCACACGAATTTGATTTTTTTTTTACATTTTTTTAAAAAGATTCCCTAACTGCCAAACAAAAGGTCACTGGTAGATGTACAATGTAACGACAAGACTAGCAGTCTGCGTTGCTGACCTACAACGCGAGACCGTGTTCCATCTTCCGGGGAGCCGCTGGAGCGTGAGGATGATCGGTACATTTTATGAACGAACGTGTTCGTGTCCGCTTGACATTTCTAATTCCCACACCCACGTCGAACCACTGTCCGTGACATATACCGTATGGTACGGGATACCTTATGTTACGGACAAATCCAGATATTAACAAACACAGTGCTATACTTGTATGATTTGAGGACTCATTCCAAATTTTTTATTCATAATTTTGTAAGAAATTATTCCACTGCATTTTAAAGACTACTACGGAAGAATGCAAAATTAAAGTTGGTACAGTATATAGGCCTACATGTACGTGCTTTTTCAAAATTGCGATTTTCTTTTCGGAACGAAATTGAAAGGAATATAATGTCCTGTAACAAATAAATTTGCCTGTTTGTTTTTGCAGGCCTTTATCCAGTTTTTAAAAATGGTTTTAAATGGTGTGCTCCAGTTCAGAAATTGCGCACTATTCAGAACGAATTACATGTATAGGAGCATCCCGCTCTTAATTCAAAAGTTGAAATGAATTAATTTATTACTTGTCATGGGCCAATTTTTTCAGGCGATGTCTCATAAGAAAGCCCTTAACTAATGTAATGCTAGAAAATTATCAATTCAATTTGAACCTTTTTTTTTGGAAGGTGCCACACCCAAAAAGCATGCACCAACTTTAAATGTACGATAATACCCAATATAATGAAGAGTGTACATATAATTTTGCACGCAAAGTTTTTGATAAAACAATCGTGTATTTGTAACTCAAACATGAACAAATTTTGAATGAATATGTATACATGTACGTGTACGTGTACATCTACAGAATACAAATGTACCATGTGTGAAGAAAACAATGGAAAACCTAAATCTTGAGTTTTAAGTTTTAAACTCTCTCTTTTAAATTCAAAAGTGCATGTTGTATTTGGACTTTTTTCCAATCACTTTTTGAGTCTCTGTATTCAAGGTACTTTTCAAGGAGATTAGTCCCTTTTTAACTCTAACTCCCTTGACCTTTTTGCTAGGATGTAGACTCAATCCTGCAAAATCCTCCGATTGGCCTCACGGAAAATAAGCATAGCCTCAATCCTGCAAATTCCTCCATGGAGGGGTGACCACTGCCTGAATCCTGCAAAATCCTGCGGCAGTGACTGTCAATATGTTGAGGCTTGGCCAGTGACATCCCGGAGCAGTACAGACAATGACAGAGGATTTCAAGCATAATCCAAGCCTATATTTATGCATGGCTGAGCAAAAACAACACAAGGTCCAACCCAAGACCTTGACAAAGTGCATCCTACGAAATCAGTAATGTGCTTTAGCCATGTAACCTCAATCCTCCAAATTCCTCCACTTTGGCAAAAGAGGATTTTAAAGGATTCAGGGCGGTTAGGGTTAATGATCAAGAAAGATATTTCACCAATTTTAATAGAAAAAAAATGAAATCTTGAGCAGAATATCCAAGCCTAGAAAATGATGTCATTTTGTTTTGTTTTGTTGAGTTTTCTGCAGTCATGTTGTTTTATCCACACAATTAAATTCACAATGCATGAGTCAGGGCCTACATGTAACGTAATCATTATTTATTTTTTTCTTTCACTGGGCCGTAGCCCTTGTCTGCGACATCACTCAAAATCCAAATCTCATTAGACTTTTTTATGGTGCATGGTGAAAAACTCATTAAGCGACCGAGCCTGAGTACGGTACATGTGTGCAACCCATGAACATGTACCGTGACGTACAATATACGTGTATACGACACGTAGCGTCTAACGCCCAGTGCCTTTTTCCGGGAACAGGCCTACACCCAAACATTTTGAAATTTGATATATCGTTTTTATAAAAAAAAATTACTTAATTGCATTGCAATTTCAAGGCATGTACCATTCTCACTCAGTGACAATTTACTCCAACACGCCGCCGCGCCAGGGTGAATTAAGAATTGCGAGACCTTTTTTCCCCCGACGTCATTATCATATTGTGCGTATACGGCGTCGGGTCTATTGTCGCAGACACATGAAACATTGTGGCCGTCATCACGGATGCATCAACACATCCCGTATTTTTTTTTCTAACAAAACATGGATGACTGTTGCCGTGACAACCAGAACCACCTGTCAAGGACCTCTGGCATTTAGCGGCGAGAGAGAGTGGGGGAGACGGTGTGGGGGGGGGGGGGGCGGGGGGGGGGAGAGCATTATCGGCAATCGGGGGTTTTACTTTTGAGTGGGTGTTCCACGTTTATACACACAGGTGACTGACAGATAAATGTATACGAATGCAGGATAATGCTGAAAAAGAACATGCGATCACCATATACGTCGTGCGGGGATGGCTTACACACGGAAAGAAAAAAAAAAGGTCGCGTCCCACGGCGCGGTCTGGCGTAATACAAAAGGCTTGGGTGTCCAGTGCCACCCAATAGGAACGCTCTTTATATTGTATTCATGTCAAGAATGAGGGGAGATTTGAGACATAAAGATCGGGTGAAATTATGATACGCGCCATTGATACGGGTAGGGGGATGGATTACCAAAATGCTGTGAAGCACATGGATTGGTTAATATTTATCGAGGTTAAACAGCGACGCACTGGAATTCTGAACATAAAGGATCACACAATGAGTTTTTTTAGCTCTGATTTTTTTTTTTTTTTTTTTTTGGTTGCACTGTCCTGCATGCGTGATCAATCCATCACTGATTTTCACTAAGACATTCTAGCACTAAACAAAATTTTTGACATTTTCAACTCCTGTGAAGCATGTTTAAAAGTACACACTTTTTCAGATGCAGATTTTCATAATTGGGCAGACATGTTGAAATTGTTTTTAGGGTATTCCTAAACTACATGATCTTGGTGGTATGGGGAAAACGGCGTTGAAAATAAAGCCTAAATTAAAAAAAGCAGCCATTTACAGAAAAAAAATGGTCTAAAACTAGTTTGTCCGCATGCATGTCTATGAGGCACAGTCGAAACAATAGTGCACAATGAACTGCAATAACGATGACCATATTACAAAATGTATCTCATAAACATAAACGATTTTAACATGTCTCCCCAATTTTGAGAAATCTGCATTTGAAAAAGTGTTAACTTTTTTGGGGGGCCACCCTGTAAAAGGGTTAAGTCCTAAATAAACGTCAAATTTTCAAAACTTGGAGTTAGGACAGGATACAGTGTAATGACAACATTTGCTTTTGCTGTAATTTTCAGAAATGGATGGATTTTGGGGCTAGTATTTTATAGCAAATATTGTTGCACTTGCACTGACCTGTTTAAAGTTTTGTGTTCAAAGGTTCCCTGGCCCTACTTCAAAGAAAAGGAGCAATTTATATAGATGACAGGGAATTGTCAGATCAGGGAAACAGACTAGCTGGCTTACACCCGTTCACAGATGTGTAACCGATTGCAAACAAAATGTGGACTAGACATACTAAATTTGGAAAATTGGGGGCAGTATTTGGATGGGGACCAACACTGGAAATTGATACAAAATTCCACTTTCCTTGAAAATGACAGCACACCAGGTGCCATGATTTCACAGGACACTTGAGACGATTATTCACAGGCATGTACATGTAACTGAGAATTTAAAAAAATGAGTCAACTCCAAACCATGTCTGAGGAAAAGTTGCATGCCTGTATTCACTGACAGTCGAGCAAGGCATGCCTATTTCATAGTAATCATGGTAATTTGGTCGTTTTGTTTTTCGATGTTCGTAAATGTTGTATATGACCTTTAACTGTCCTTTCTCTTTTTCTTTTCAATCTCGTGAATTAAATGTGAAATAGTGAAACTAAAACAGTGAAATTGTGATGCTAACATTTTGAATATTTTTCACAAGGCCTATACACAGGCATGACATATACATTGTAACAATACCTTGTGTAACACAGAAGTTGCGAATTAATACATTTGTAACAACTTCAAGTTGCAATTTGTTACATTGTAATGCCAAAGAAAAGAAAATACAAAACAGTGTATACAATGCCTACACCAGCTTCTGCCACTTGGAATATTTTCCTTAAAGGTAATATACAACATTTGCAAACATAAGAAAAAACTACAGAAATTATTATGAAATACCTTACTTGACTGTAAGTGAATAACAGTCTCAAGCATCCTGTGAAATCATGGCACCTGGTGTGCTGTCATTTTCAAGAAAAGTGGAATTTTTGTATTAATTGCCAACGATGGTTTGCCAAGGAAGTACATGTACTCAAGTACATGTAAAAAGTAATCAAATGAATTCATTGTCTGTGTTTAATGTTGTAAGAAAAAAACATTAGACATATTTCCAAGAATTGATAGCTCATTCATTACTGCATCTGAATTCAAACCACATCCAACACATTGTTACCAGATCCAATGGATGCTCTTAAAAAGTATGCAGGCCAAGTCAATTTGAATTTTCTAAAACATGCTAATACTGAAATAAGGTTGCACCATGCCAAGGCAAAAAAAACAATATTTTTTAACTGAATTTATCAAATAGACTTTAGGTAGAAAATATAAATTGCTGAAAATACATTAAAACTACACATTGGGGAACACCCACACTCAAATTTGTATCCTTGTGGAGACATCGTTTTGTTCTCGTGTACAAAATCGCGAGAGGGTCGAAAGCTATTTTCAAAATCTCCTCTTTTAACTAGAAAAAACATTTTCCAGGGTTGAAATTCTGACCAAATATCCCTTACATAAAATACTTTAATTTGCGACAGATAAGCATACCTTACAAATTCCTAGATTTTGAGTAAAATCCTTATCTATTTCGTGAAATCCTTGTGGAGACCTATTCACCTTTAGAAATTGCCTTGTGGAGACCTTTACAATCTTCTGTCCCGTATTAAACCCGAATCTCAACAAGGCATTATTTTTCGAAACAACTGGAAAAAAAAGACTACGCCACAATCTCTGTTCCCTTGATCTACACATAATGTGCCAACAAAAATGCGAAAAAAACATTCTGCCTAGCTGAACAATATTGCTCCTGCTATGCTTTAAAACATCATTTATTTTCAGCTTGGCCGCTTGTCTGATCATCTCAGGCATGATTCAGCATAGCGACCACACACATACACACATCCACACACAACTAGGCACTCAAGTACGACGACGTCCGTATGCAAATGATGCTCCAGACGTCCATATATGCAAATCAGCAGAAAAGGAGGCTCACTCGCTCGTTGGCACGATGGAGACCGTACCTCACTCCAATGTCGCCAGGCCTTATCAAGCACACATGCGGTATTAGACAATTCGATTAGACTTATGACTTGGCGTGGGGGCCCTTTGCCCTTTTCGAGGGTGACACGGTAACAATTTCAATTTTTTTTCGGCCTTTCTTTATTCTTAAAATGGAATAGAGTTGAAATAAGAATTTGAAATACAGAAACAATGAAATCAATTGGCACTGTACCCTATTGATGTGTTCAGGGTCAATAAAAAAAAAACAAATGCCTAAAAATTTCATGGGTGCTTTCAACATGTTTAACCTTCCAAAGCGAAGATGGATTCTGTGCCAAGTTGTCATTTCAGTCAAAATCAATCAAGTGCCTGTTTTCAACTGCCTATACAAGCAGGATTGACTGGCTGTGGCTGTTTATGTAGCTTGATACAGCTTTGCTTTGCCTGTGGGTAATTGATAAGCCAGCTGCGCCCACAATTTGCCTGCTTTGTCTGTTCATGGTCTGTTGACCGAGTTTGACTAGTCACAGTGCTTGCTTGACATATGATATGACTGCTGGTGACTAGCCTGTGTTAAAAGTATAAGCAGGGGAAGTTTTGACTGTCTGTGACAGTTTAAATAGCATAAGGCTTAAGGTGTGAGCCAATGGTTTGTGTTGAAATGAATTTTCAATGTGTTTAAAAGTTCTTGCTTACATGAACTTCGATTTTGAACAGTTCCAAAAATATTTGGAAAATTTATCCAAAGAAGGCTAATCTTAGAAATATTACAATATTGGGCACTAACTGCATACTTCAACTGTGATCAACTGCATTTGATTCAGGTGTTTGTGCATAATAATAACCGTGGGTCTATTTTTATAGCAACCATGCGGATGAATTGCAAATGAGTTGCTTTACTGAAATAGATAATTTAAAATGCATAAAAAATTGCCTCCCACAAAATTAACATAAACCCATCAGCTACGATTGTATTTTATTGTATTAATTCCCTTACGAATCCATCGAACCTTACAGTGTTTGGGGTAGTTTAGGGTGGTACAGGGAGTAACAGGCAGGGTGGTTTGGGGCAGTACAGGGAGTAACAGGCAGGGTGGTTTGGGGCAGTACAGGGAGTAACAGGCAGGGTGGTTTGGGCAATACAGGGAGTAACAGGCAAGGTGGTTTGGGGCAGTTCAGGGAGTAACAGGCAGGGCGGTTTGAGGCAGTACAGGGAGTAACAGGCAGGGTGGTTTGAGGCAGTACAGGGAGTAACAGGCAGGGTGGTTTGGGGCAGTACAGGGAGTAACAGGCAGGGTAGTTTTTGGGTGGTACAGGGAGTAACAGGCAGGGTGGTTGGGGCAGTACAGGGAGAAACAGACAGGGGGGTTAGTGGGGCAGTACAGGGAGTAACAGGCAGGGTGGTTCTTGGCCCAAAAAAATTGACTTGGATGACTACATTGTACCTACACCCCTCAGGCCAAATTGGGACAAACTTTACTGGACTTGCCTAGGACTTGTTAAAGTTGTAGAGAAACAACAATAGCTGTAAAATAAAAAGTACGGTAGGGGTGAAGTGGGTAGGTTGCACAATGTCTAGTCCTATAAGTGTATGTATGCATGTTTATGCAGTGAATTGTTGGGAAAACAAAACAACTGCATGTTGCATGCAATGTACTGGCACCATCTTGTCAATTGTGGTTGTGTCTATTTTTGTAATGTAAATTTTGAGGGCTATTAACCCAAGCATCTGGAGTTTTCTGGACAACTACTTGTAACGTTCTATTACATGTATTTCTGCTGGTACATGCACATTTTACAGATGCAATGGTCAATTAGATATATTGGAAACAGAAGTATACACGCTTACATGCATGTCCACACCCAACAACTTATAAAGCTAGTCAAGCAAAAGTACATGGAAAATTGGAAACAAACTCAAATTGGAATAGCGCGGTAACAAAGTACTAGCCACTGCTTGACTGACATGCTGAAATTGAAGTTACCCTGAAAAATAATCTAAGTGATAAAAAGGCCCCTAGAGTGTACATATTGTTATCATGGACTAAAGATTACCCTCTGGTGATCACCTTGTATTATTACTAAAGTTCAACAAATATCTTTGTTATAGTTCTGTTATCGGCTATCAACATTCGAAGGTCTATAACTAGTGTACAGCACTACTACTGTGTGGAGAAGAAAGTGGTCATTTTTATGCATGGTAGACACAAAAAAAAATTGTAGGTAGATTTCTTGAAAATGTTCCCTAATGTAACTGGAACAGAGGACCCCCAGGGAGAACAGTTTCTCGATAAATGGGTAAAGCTAGTTGGTTAAATAATACATATGTGATGCGATCAAGCTAAATGAGTCGTTTGTCGGGAACTTTCATTTGGAGATTCAGGCCAAAATAGGGCCACTTCATCACATCACTTCATCACATCTCTTGGTGTTCCGACTTCCATAATTTTTGAACTAAAGATGGTATCAGCATGCGGTTTTCACAGCAGTAATGCTAAGAATGTACTCTTTTTAAATCTGTAAAAAAAAAAATTGACTAGGGTCCACAAACGACTCATTTAGCTTGATTGCATCATATATGATGAATTATAAAAGGAAAATAAAATCTAATGGTGTTTGTTAATATGATAAATAAATAATGTAGAGTTCTATGACAAATGAAATTTATGCTTTAAAGTTTTAGTATATTATATGAAACATTGATATATCCCAGAATGTTCTGGAATGATTAAGAAAATAACAAAATAACAAACGATCACAAAATTTCAAAGTGTTTTCAAAAATGGTATTTTAGTATTCAAATTCAGCAATGACAAGGGAAAAAAAATGTATACTTTAATTAAAATGATTCCAATGATTGTCATAGTTCTGGGAGGAAACTTGCATTTTATCACTGACGTGTCCCACTAAATGATAAACATAAATGTACGTCAATAAAAAAATTAGGTCAATAAAAAATATTGATTTCATTCATATTGACAAACCATGAATAAAATGGGCAAGGACGAACAGTTGATTTATTATTGTGAAAAGTTACGACATCTGTGAAATTGATACAGCCCTGTCCTATTTATATTTTGTATTGCCCTTTGTTTTTATCTTTTTCTTTTTAAAACTTATCAAAAATATCAAACAAAAGTATCAAATGTTTAAGAGATTTTCTATTACTAATAATTGAACTTGGTATTAGGTCTACACGTAAACTTGTTCATTTGTTGTTTTTTTAAACAGAAATTGATGTCAATCAATACAAAGCTTGACCTCGACAAAAAAAAATCCATTCAAAAAATTCTTCAATTAATAATTAAAACAATGGGTGAAAAAATAAATAAAATATGACTTGAATTAAAATACACACCTTATGAGTTTGGCCTCTTTTTCCTCTTCCTGCTTTTGCCTGTCCAGCACCGCCTGAATTTGCCGCCGTTCTTCCTCCGACAGATGTGATAGGTCCAGTTCAGGCAGGGCCGGGCTAGCGGGCTTGGCAGCCGGCGGGGCTGGAGCCGCACCGCCCGGTTTACCACCGAGCGTTTGCATGCTCTTCTTCTGTGGAGTCGCCATCATTATATTTTTCACCCACACTTACTCCGTCCTCTACGACCTCGTCAACGGCTTAAAAATATTCCCCAAAATTGGAAAATGTCGGGTTCCTTGCGGAACGAGTCCCTTCCGTTGTGTAGTTTATAACATTCCGTTTCAGTCCATTCTTGCGTTAGTTGGGCTGGCCTGCGGTGAAATTTTGGGGAAATACATCGTTTTTTTCTCTCGAGGTTTTGGAGCCCACTAATTTTGGGCCGCATGCATGCACACTGCACTACAGTCAACTACGCACAGCGCATACGCCGTGTATTATGTAGACGCATGCACATGTACATGTACATGTACGTGTACATACACAGTACACGTACGGGGCGCGCATCTTCTTTGCACCTGCGAAATAACATGTGAGCAACTGTAATTTGCATGTTGTTAATTATTTATGACAAGTCTGCATTAGGAGTTGGCGCGCATAATTTCTGCAAACGATTTATAATTACGTAAAATATTCTATTTTTTTTTTAAATCTCAATATCAGGGGCTTGTTATTCTAATAAAAATGGGTTCTAATTGATGTGCCCCTAAAAACATGCAACGAAGAATTCTGAGTAAAATAAAATACCGATATTGGTATTTATGCTACGACAAGAAGTTAGAACAAGAAACAACAAGGTTTTATTAAATGTTATATTCCACGCATATAACATCTTCTTAATTAAACGAATCTTCTGATTCTTTTAATTAAAACAGAGACAGTTGCTTGTCAATTGAATACCGAACAGCAGCTGATGGCAACGATGCTAAAAAAAATCCCCGTTTTTGGAAAAAGAAAAAACAAAGTTCCGGTGTTTTTTTTAGGGGGATAACCGGTAACCCCTCACTATTGTAGAGGGCGCCCTGTTAATAAGTTATGTAATCACGTTTGCATGTTTCATACATTCCATATTGCTCTTATTTCATTCAATTGCCTGGATTTTTCAAACTTCTCTAAAAAAAAAAGTAGGGGATTCTTTTATAAAGACGGCCTCTAGTTTTTCGATAATCGTAATAGACATCAATATTATTTGGAGAAGTACAGAAAACTGGTATGCTGCTCAATTAACGGTGGGGTCACATAGCGCCCTCTGTTGACAAGCAAACAACCCATACTTCTGATATCCCCAAGTTTATGAGCAACTGCAAAACACATAAAAATGTGTCTTACGAGTAAAAAAAACCCACAATACTCTACATTTACCAAAACAACACAACCGATTTAATAACAAAGTGAATTTTATTGAATTTTTTTTTGTAACATTATAAATTTATTTCCACTGTCCAGAATGTGTTCTCTGAACAAAAACAGATTTAGACAATAAAATTGTGAATTTGATATTGAGGAAATGCAAAGTTGGCTCACAAATGCACAACTCCTTATCACCTAAAGATAGCAGTAACAACAATACATTTATTAATATATAAGTAAACAACTGGGACTATTGGTCATTTTTTTTGGCTCAGATAGGCCCACTTTATAATGAAAGCGACTTTAAAGTTGGTAAAATGAGCTTTTTGGGTGTGGCACCTTGATAAATAGATTTTCAAATTGAATCGATAATTTTCTAGCATTGCATTAGTTATGAGCTTTTCAATGAGACATCTCACGAAAAAATTGGCCCATGACAAGTACCGTACATGTAATCAGTTAAATAATTTTAACTTTTTAATTAAGAGCGAGACGCTCGTAATTCGTTCTGAATAGTGTGCACAATTTTTTAACTGGAGCGTGCCATTTAAAACCACTTTTTAAAACTGTATAAGGCCTGCAAAAATTAAAGCAAGTTTATTTATTACAGGACATTGTCTACCAACTTTAAATGAAAGTATTCGAGTGACAAAAATCATAGCACTACTGGAGTAATCTAGAAAAAGTAACCCCAGCATGGCACGAAAACACGAAACAAATTCAAACTGACATACAAGTGTACAAATATGATGGTGAGAATAATAAGTAATTCTTAAAGCATTTTATAGGTGTTATTGAACTTGAAACGACATCAGATGCAAACTCGAGTCAACAAGCTGTTGAAATAACCCCCCAAAAACCAGTCGACTTTATTAAAAACACATTGAACTTGAAACGAAGAACAAGACTGTGAATTTATCTAAGGTGTAGTCCACGTGGATCGAAAAGAAAAGGAAACACAGAAAGTAAAAGGCAACAAGTATGTAACGTCATGAACATGAAGCATTTCGACATTAGAAAAAAATGCGCATGTTTGATTTTCCTTTAAATCGGTTGAGATATTCCTTTATTTGAACAGGAATAACCTCAAAACACATTTGGAAATCAAACCAATACTTACCAGGAAAAAAGTTAACATTCCAAGCTTTTAAATGATCTAAAAATAATGGCGGTATGTGTTTCTGCAGCGATGTTACAGCCTCGCAAAAAAATGTTGCTGGTATTTTGGGACACGGTATGCACTCTGACTCGGCACTAATATAATCTACATGTACACACCGTATAAGAAAATGAAACAAAATTGTGGGTTAAGTCTGATTACTAAAAACAAAAAACAGAAACAGAAAAAAATGCTGTTGATATGAAGTACTATTTGAGTAGACCTTTCACCATTTAATACACATTTATAAATAAATTTTCCATGGGAAAACAATTGAACTAAAATATGGTAGTTGTCAACACTTTGCTGTACCAACACGTTGATATGAAATATTTAGATTCCGTTTTGGAATCAAAAATATTGCAGCGACGTAGCTTTCGATGTCATCGCGACATCTTCATGCAGCGTAGTGAATTAAACCACTCCAGTCATGTGACCATCTTTTGGGCGATCGCAAACCAGCTGGTCATCGCAGATGGCTGGCAGGTCGTATGGTTTGTGAACACCCAAAAGTTGGTCACATTAACGGAGTGATTTAATTCGCTACGCTGAATTAAGATGTCACGATGACATCTAAAGCTACGTCGCTGCAATATTTTTAATTCCAAAAAGGTATCTAAATATTTCTTAGTTGGCTTTTGTCTGTGCTTTTACACCAGACTTCAAATTGTGCATGCACAGTAGTGAAAATCCTGAATTTTGGCGGATGATTTCTAGTAAAAAACAAAATTTGCCCAACTGGACTTAGAGTTTTTGCTGATCATCATAACTCGTCGTGGAGTTCTTTCTCCCCGCCTAGTCAGTCCTTCCCGCTGGTCTCTGTGGGTTTGATGTAGACACCTTCCATGGCCTTCCATTGGTTGGACTGGTTGGGGTTGGGGACCGTGCAGATCTCGCGCTGGCCGTGGATGGGCCGGCCGTAGATGTCGCCGGACACCGTCAGGTAACTGCGAAAGCGGACGAAAAGGAAATAAATTTCAGGGAAACATCTATGGGTCTATTGATAATTTGTAGTTTGCTGGTGGGCTGTCAATTCCATATTAAATTATTTTTCATTTTTGTTTTGTTTCCATTTCGTCTGCAAAAGATGTCAAAGGAAGAACGGTGGATGTGTTTTGGCACAGTTGTTGGTAGAGGGCTGAGGGTGTGGGGTTTATTAACCCTCATAAATAACTCTTTTTGGCACAATGGTTTTTGTCGACAAATGTTGGGCTTTTGGTGTGTGTTTTTTAATTCCCCCTTAAAAGAAATTTAATTGAAAACAATTTTTTGTGTGAAAATCTTCAGTCATGTCTGTAAAATGAACAGCGCTAAATGGTGTTAGATTGTTTATGTCCTGTCCATATTCATATTCAACGGTGCCCCCTGGTGTCTGATGGTATCCAACCCCTTAAGTCAATTGTTGTCATGGCTTGCGGACAATTCGGTGATGTAGATAAAAACCATCCCACACCTTTCCTATTTTACCAGATCACCGGATCATCGGGCCATTGGACGCATAGAGCGGTGTGCACTGAAAAATCTCACCGATCTGACCAAATGCCGAGCGACCGAATGAAATCAAACATGTTTTAATATTTCTGCATCTGATTTCACTGGGTTGTAGACCGCACTCCGATTTCACCGGACGTGATAGTTATGTTAACTAATCAGATTCACGAAGGAAGTCACACGATTCAATATTGATGGCTTCCATTTTGTCACCATGTGACTGGTCATCATGTGACTAGTCATCATGTGACTGATCATGTGACTGGTCATCATGTGACTGGTCATCATGTGACTGATCATCATGTGACTGACCATCATGTGACTGATCATGTGACTGATTATAGAATGAAATCGGCATATGTGCGGGTGACGTTGCGGTCTCTGCAAGGGTGAAAAAAATCGATCCGATGAACTGGTAAAATGAGAAAGGTGTACGGCAGGTTTTAGTGGCATTTTAGTCGGGAATCCAATCAGCTTCATCAAAGAGGGCCTTGACTTGTTTATGCACTCAGCCGTGCAAAAAATAGATTGATTCCCTTTCTGTTTGTGTTCTCACCTGTTAGTAACAACGTGCTTGAATCTGACGGGGTCGTTCCTATTCCAATAGGTTGATGAGCATGTGACTACCCACTTATCACCTGGAAATACAAAAATATGATTCACATTAGAAATATCGGTGGATCTCTCATTTAACAATTATTGACTGCTGTGATGTGGCATGTCCCGTTTGTAAAACCAAAGGGGTGCCCCAGCCGGACACGAGACTGAGCTGTTACAATTCTCACTGGCGAGTGCATGGGCAGGCCGTGATTTTTTGTCTCGCAAACAAAATTGTATGGATGGTCGTTGAGCGAACTCCACGATCCTTTTATTATATGTACGCAGGTTTACAATGCCATGAATGACGATGGCTCAGCTCTCTGATGGCTCAGCTAGATGACATGGTTTAGAATTCGGAGAGTGTGAGTCCAAAACCACATTTTTTCAAGTTTTTTTCTGTTCCAATTTGCGGCTTTGGAGGATTTTTTTTTAGGGAAATAAAATTCTGAATTTCATAAGGTTCAAATTTCTTTCTTTTATTTTTTTCTTTATATATATTTTTTCTCATGTTGTTAGGAAAGTAAAGTCCAAAACCTCATGTATCGTAGCGTACACCCCATTCAGTTATGTCGTTTTGGGGAGGAAAAAAAAAAATTACTTGAGGGTCATATTCTGCACAGCCACATCTACAGTTTCATAGAAATCAAGTTACCGTCATCTCCGACCCCATCTTCGCCGAACCCGCTGACCTCCTGGTTGTGTGACAGCGGCGAGGAGAAATGATGACTGTGCAGGTTCTTTCTGGTCTCCACGTGCAGCAGGCGGATGATGCTGCCACATTTAATTGCCGTCCTGTTTTGGTAACGTAAAACATACATGACTTAAAAAGGTGCATTTCGGGCAAAATTTTTTTTTTTTTTGGTCTCTGGTCAGACCAAAGTTACGGAATTGACGCGGGGACGCGGCTTTTTTTTTTTTTCGTCAAGCTTGGATTGTACAGACAAGGTGGGGTACTATTTTGCTTTTTTGGTGTCCCCATGTACATTGGTGTCCTCCATAATTTGCCTTGGTGCTTTCGATCATTTGCCTTGGTGCAATTTCCCATTCCTTGGTGCTCTTTGGTAAAAAAAATTGAGCAGGTGCGGAAATAGAGGGCGCTGTTGGAGCTACCGCAGAACATTTTGAAAAAAAAAAAAGATTGACGCGCATCATTCAAATCAACGCGCGCGCTGACCAGAGACCGACTTATTTTTTTTCTTGGCCTTATTGTTAACTGTTAAGGGGACTTCCAAAGATTGGCTTTGTCCCAGCGTCGGCTTCAGATTTTTAGGTCCCCTGGCTTAGGGGACTCTTTACTCGAGGGCAAGTCGCTAGACGTCCATGTTTTGTCCGTCAGCACCGCCAATATCTACGACCAAGGCTGTGTGTATCATGTTTATTATCATATTGTAACAATAATTGTCTGTACCAATAAAAGAACAGCAGAGAATGTCTGGCGTTTCGTTATTATTTTAAATCTCACTGTACTGCCTCACTCAGAGGGTCCCTGCTTGTGATAATGGGCTCCGTGCGCAAACAGAGAGGGCGCTTTTTTTACACTTTCGAAAGCCCCATGGACGGGACACACCGTATGCACATAACAAGTTTTGCATATGCATGGCGTGAAGTACTCACGACTTATGGAAAGATTTCCATATACGAAGTTCACTCAACACCCTGTGTACAAACCCTATGAGAGTGGACTGAAAAATACTAAGTGTTTTCTAAGAAAATGCTTGTATTTTCTCACTGCTCAAATTGACTTTGATGACATGAAATTGCTATCTGGGCCAAGAATACAGAGGAAAATTGAAATTAGTGTGAATGAAATATGGAAAAATTTCCTATCTTATTGTGAACGTGCACAAAAACCCATGGCGTCTTCGCGTGAGCGTCAGGCATCTTCGGCAACGCATTCGAATGTCACTCCAAGTGGTCTCCCCCAACTCTCCCTTTCTGATCATTGAGGGGGTACTTGTGCACGCAGCCCATAGAGTGGACTAGTGCCTTTTATTGTTTAAGGAATGCTCTCTTTTGTGGATTACCCTTTTGTTTAAGGCATGCTGTGTTTAATACCATGCATCAACAATTTCAAATTAAACTGTACAAGTTATGAAATGTATTTGGAGTAAACTCTAAGTTATGTACTCACCCTCTGGTGCAGGGCTTTCCCTGTTGACCTTTGACCTGCCAATAACTATTTTTGTCTGCAGCTGGTTCGACTCCCGTCACCGACTGAAAACCAGATCGAAAGAAAATAACGAAAAACACCAAAATATCAGACATCTAGATTGGAACATTTACACTAAAAAAACAAAATAGATAGGAACATTTACACTAAAAAAAACCCCCCAAAAACAGGGCGAAGGGTGGGGACCAAAACCTGGATACATCAGAAAACTGACTTGTCCAATTTCCATACCTGTTGTCCGCTACCAGAGCCATATCGTATATCGTGTGAGTGTAGCCTGACATTGTGTCTTGTGTTTAGGAGTTTGATGATGGATCCACAGCTCACATAGTCGTACTCAAAATCGTCTGAGTGGAAAGACCAAATGAGAATAAAACTGTTACATTATGTGCAAGTTTCACCATTTCATCTTTAGGCGAAATTAAAAAAAAAAAAACATGTTATTAGCGTCCCCGCCCACTTCCTTTTGGAGGCCGCCTCTTTTTTTTCTTCTTTTTTTTTTTTTAACTAAAAAAATGATAAATTTTCAACAGTGACATCATTTTGGCCCCTTCATCTGTTGCATCTAGCCCATCTAAAGCTGTTAATGCAGCCACGCCAACATTGTCGTTGTGACTTTGCATTCACGTGACGGGAATCAGACATGTCAGACCATTTCACAATTTCAAACTTTATTTCCTTTTAAAAAGAAAATCCTCCAGAGCCACGAATTAGTAAATGAAAATGTAATACTCTGAAATCAAATGCTGGAGTCAATTTAAAAAACATTATGGCCTAAAGAACAATGCTCTTAGTCTTAATTTTTTGGGACGAAAAATAAACAAATCAACTTTGTTAACTAAACATGCCTTAGGCTTAACAAACAATTAGTTTAATTAGAATCACTAAATGCAACTGCAATATACAGTGAAACAAATGAGGTCTAGACAATTTATATTTTTCCAGTAAAGTTGAAATTTCATTGATGACACCCCCCCACTCGGCCCCACCCCCAATCCGGTCGAAAAAAGTTACTGTCCCTTTTCGAAAAAGATCGATTCTTCCTCAGTTTTTGAAAACACAGAACAATGAAACATCATAATATGTTAATAAATCTATAGCACAACTATACATACCAGAAAAAGCGGCGACCAATTTATTTTCAGCAGAAAGGAAAAGGACGAAAAGGGCGAAAAAAGCGCAGTAAATTCTGTTGAGTTCCTCCATTTTTGCGGTATACAGCGTGTAAAACGGCAATTTGCTGGTACCTGTCACCGACGCTCTAAATGCAACCAAATAATGGATGGCTACTGCGTACCAACGAACCGGCATTTTTTCCTTTTTACAACTAATAGATCATGTAGAAGAGAAACTTGAGATGAAGTATCAATAAATTCATCATTTCAAACTTTTTGAATCATTTTAAGGTCATAAAAACATGCATTTGGCGATTTGAGAACATAACAACCAATTCCTTAGAGTAAATCGCGTAAAATAGCAAAAGTACCTCCCTGACACCAACTACTTGTTATTAGAAATTTGTTGGGACACGTCAGGTTGAACAAATCACTTCCGGGTTACAGCTTGCAGGCTGGGTCATCTGAGGTCAAATTATTTTGTAAACAAACGAATGAGTTTTGCCGCTGTGTGCTGTGTGAGCAAGAAGGTAAGTTGGCATCGGAAGAATGTACTTTTATAAAGGAAATTTATCGGGAGGTTGCTGCCTGTAAAGGTATTAAAAAAAATATTATTAAACAGACAATAAAATCAAACAGAATAAAGAAGGATAAAAATGAGGAATTTTGTTTCGCAAGTGCAAGTGCAGTGAGTGAATATTGTCCATCGAAAATGTATGCAAAATCGCCCGAAAAAAAACTTGTGAAAATTGCTGAACAAAACTTTTGAGTGATTTCTGCACAATAGCAACAAAGCACCGTGGGAAGGAAAAAGGGGCAACATCTGTGCTGGTCCTCTTCCCATAGTACAGTGAAAATTCACTCATAAGAATGCAATAATTTCGATAAGGCTTTTTGCTGAAGGCCTGCACTACATTGTTTCATACACACTAACATTTGTATGTATCAATCATGTATGGCTTGTAAATTTTTCATGTAAAACTTCAAGTTGAGGGTAATCAAGCGTGACTCCATAGCCGGCTACGAGGTGGAGAGATCGAGTGGTTGGGTATTCTTCAATTGTGCCTAGGTGCTGGACCCATGAGAAATGTTTCATACATAGTGATATATCCATCACCTATTTCATATTTGGTGCTTGTTGTAGTTCATGACAAATAACGCTAAATCTTAACTTAACATCTTTCTTATTGTTTTGTAGCCTTTGAGATGCTTTAGTAGGCTACTTAAAAAACCCATGGAAGATGTCTGAGGAGGAGAACAATCTTATTGCGCCAGTCGGCAACCGAATCGCTCTCTGGAAGCAAGTTGAGAAACAACACCAGGAAAAACAGCTCATCAACCCCTTCTCGGAATGGGAAGGTGCATCGACCCGTGCCAAGCTCCGACCGGACGACCCGGAGTACGCGCGTCCCGTGGAAGGGTCCATGACGGCAAAGCGAGGCCAGGCCGCGGGCCAGCGCATCTCGGGCGAGATCCAGAATTTGATCGACGTCATCCAGCGCGTCGGCAGGCCGTGCGGGGACGGGCGGCACCAGGTCACTTTCGGCAGGCTCTTCGAGATCTACGTTAAAATCTCCAATAAATTGGTGGGGATCCTGTTGAGGGCGCGCAGGCAGGGACTGGTGGCGTTTGAAGGGGAGATGCTGTGGCAGGGCAAAGACGACAACGTGGTCATTACGCTGTTGGCACCTTGTGACGAAAAACAAGGCAGCAGTTAGCCTCCCAAAAGACAGTATATTATTGCATTTATTCAAGGTGTCCTTTTTCCTAAATGAACGGATTTTTTTCGCTCTGGTGCAGTGAACATAGAGGCTGGAAATAGGCCCGAGACCTAATGACATGCTTTGTTTACCTGTGCGCTTTCCTATGTGGTAGACGGTCCCTACTTCGTCTAGCGTCCCGACTTCGCTCCCATAGGAAAACGTATATGTATATCTTAGGTCTATTGTCTCATATATGTTCTGTGAAGTTCCGAAGCAGTGTACGAGGTTCTGATAAAGGTTTCAATGCCCCCAAAATAGAAAGCTTGCAAAAAGGAAAAGTATGAAGAGTCTACTAATGCAAGGGGGAGGGGGCAGAGGGTATAAGGGGGGGAGAAGGGCTGTCTTAAGTGAAAACGGCCTTATTTGAGAAATTTTCGGTCACTGCCAGGGGCGTGCCCCCCACCCCCCTGAATATCGTGCGTAAAAAGAAAAACATAGCCGTCTATTGAACATTACTGAATTAGTTGTATAAAAGCCACAGCCTTAATTAACCCTAACCGCCCCAAAATCCTTTTTGCAAATTGGAGGAATTTGCAGGATTGAGGTAACATGGCAAAAGTGGGTTGCTGATTTCGGAGTACGCACTGTGTCAAGGTCTTGGGCCGGACCTTGTGTTGTTTATGCTCAGCCGTGCATAAATTTAGTCCTTGATTATACTTGACATCCTCCGCACTGCTCCAGGATGTCACTGCCTCTGCCTCAGCCTATTGACAGTCATAGCCAGAGGATTTTGCAGGATTCAGGCAGTGGTCACCCCTCCATGGACCATATTCAAGAAATAGCGGAGGAATTTGCAGGATTGAGGCTATATGCTATTTTTCCATGAGGCCAATTTGAGGATTTTGCAGGATTGAGGCTACATCCTAGCAAAAAGGCCTAGGGAGTTAGGGTTTGAAACACTGGGATTTGGAAAAGTAGAATCTATGACAGGCATGACGGTACTCATTGTTCATCAGGACTAATTCATAGATAGATGGATAGATTATTTTGTTCTTTTATGTTAGCATAAAAGAAATGGAGTGTTTATCAAAATATGAATCATTTGTTGTAGCCAGTCTTGCCAACTCTACAAAATGTGTGCAATTTTAATACTAACACTAAAGTTGTGGGGAAAAAACCCCCCAAAAATCAGTGGATTCAAGCAAAGTTAATAATATCACAGACTTTTCTTTTATTTGGCCAAGCCGTTAACAAAGTATATACAGAAAAGCAAAGTTGTAAAGCTGACGTTAACCACATTTCTTTTTCTGTCACCTACACATCTCGACAAATGTACCGTAATTTGCTTGAATTATATACAAATGCTTCTTTAATTAATAATTAAAAAAAAAACGATCAAAATCAAACCCTGATCAAAAATAATTAAATAGGAAAATTGCAACAATATTTGCGGTAAAGATTTTTAAATTTCTTTTGCAATTTTTAGATCAACACTTAAAATTATTTAAACAACTTTTTTAACCACAATTATTTTTTTGCAACTGGATAGATTTTCAAAAGACTCGTACAAATTCACCAATTTGTATCCCTTTTAAATTAAAGAAAAACTAAATGAATTATTAGGAATAAAATGCTTATCATGAATCACATCGATTTCCTTTCACAGTAATGAACTTTGAACACCTTTAAATTTCTGCAATGGACTTTCTCATTGGCAGTATGTGGGACTGGGACGAGTCTATCCTACGACCATGGAACACATGTACATTGTACAATGTAACGCAATCTTGGGGCATACACAATTTTTACCATAAGCACCTGTTATCGCGATAGCGAACATGAATTTGTGACGTCACGCTATTAAAGTCTTTTGCAAGAGTTTAACACATTTCATTGGTGAATTTCGCTGCGAAGGTTTTGGGACATAAAATCTGCGCTGCATATGCGAAATGTGAACTGGCCTAAACTGCGTTTGTGACATAATGGCAAGTTTTCGCACTGTGACTTCACAAAAGTTTGACACATACTTCAACTCTAGTGAATTTCGCATTCACATTCGCTTCACATGAAACGGCCGTAAGGCCGGTAGAAATTGACTGAAGTATAAATAATGCATTCTTATGTTAACAGTTTTATGAATATTTATGATTAAAGCTTTTGCCACCTTAGTAAACCAAATGCCAAAGTAAAATAAATAATTATAAATGAGTGTCATATAAATAATGCTGACATTAATTTAAAAGGGCCAGGTTCTGTACAATGGTAGAAGAGCAAAAGAAAAATATGTTATACGTATAAATGTATCCTTTTGGTTTACTGTTTGAGAGCTGAAATAAAAAAAAAGAGAAGAAAATGCCATTGGCTTATACATGTATTTCTGGGTTAATATTCTTTCGTTTGTGGTCAAAATAAGAGAATTTTTAAGGATGAAAGGGCAATTGATCTTCATTTTTATTCAAATAAACCACAAATAGAAATTTTTCGGGGGGGGGGGGGGGGGGTGGGGGGGGGATATGCTTGCATCTACATGAACCTGGAAACCATTGACCCTAACCACCCCAACTCTATCAAAATCCATCCCCCCATTTTTGGTGGATTTCAGGGACTTGGTCCTGCAGGCCTTGCATGACTAAATATTGATGGAGTATGATGGACTCGGGCCTAATGGCCTGAAGCAGTGCTAGGGGTATCCAATTGATTTTGCCTAGCTTCCTGTACTGCTATTGGGACAAAAGCCATGCATGTGTAGCAAGTCCATGAATGTCAACCAGTGCGTCAGTGGTGGATTCCATTATGTCATGTACAGTTTTGTATTGGACGCACAAAATGATTGATGGATTTTGATGGACTTGGTCCAGTTCCTAGTAAAAGACGCTAGGGAGTTAGGGTTATGCAATCATTCGTTGAGAGGTTGGTCACATTGACTGTAAAATTTTGTCCCCATTTTTAAGAAAATATGTCTGGTTCCCAAAATACCTCGATCTTTAGACAAGCTAATAGCATCAAGGCACCTGCCTAATGGATCCCGACAACAAAGAAACCCAACCCAAACCTTAAAATTTTATCACCCTCCCAAAAAAAATTGATTACATATTACCATTAATAACCAATCAAAATTGATGTCCGGAGCCTTAAAGAAGAAATACACATGGCTTGCATGTTGTCCTGTTTTATGATTTATGTCCAAAAGAGAAAATTAGTTTCATTCTGTGGCAGAATGGATTAAAAGATTTTTAATTGATCACTTTTTTTTCCCTGGACCACCATTTTGACCACTTTCCACGACACCGACTGACCGATAATAGGCGACACGAATAGAACATTGCACTGACTGTAATATGTACGCGTATTAAGGTTTTTTAAATACAATATAATAGTTTGGTTAATATAAGTTATATACTATACGGCACTTGAAAGGAAGCGTGATGCATATCACGCTGGAAATGTATGGAAAAGTTCTTCCACGCGAAAAAAAAAAAATTTGGGAAAAAAATTGGGGAAATCGGAGAAATAGTTGAAACATTAAAGATTTCATTCACAGTATTTTACACACTGAAGAGCATTTTAAAGTTTTTGTGTTAGTTTGAATTATTTTGCACATTTAACAACACATTTTGTCAGAAACATGTCTGAATCCTCCGAAATCCTCTACTGTATTAAAAAATAAACACCCCTTATATTTCAACTAGTAGAGTAATGGACCATTCCGGATTGGTCATATGCCCGCCCACCTTTGGTTTTATGAATGAGTTTGACTGAGCAACCATGGTCACCTGACCAAAGGTCGCGACCTCATTGGTCGATGCACTCTGTTTGATTGACAGGCAGGAAGGGTCCATTGTGAATACCTTCCCCAATCATTCAAAATCCTCCAAAAAAACTTCTGGTGGATTTTGAAGGGTTTGGGAGTTTTGAGAGCTATCCTTGTTAATTTATGCAGAGCTGACGTAACGCTGTGAAAGGTCAAGTAAAAGCAAATTCACACTTAGCTCAAAAGCAAACGCGAATTCCAATTTGTGACGCCGTTGAAAGCTTCCGCTGCAAACTTGCAAAAGTTGAATACATTTCAACTCCTGCGAATTTCGTAATGAACGTTTTGTGATGTCAAATTTTCTTCGCATTCGCATTCGCACGGAGTATGAACTGGCACGAAGTCTGCATTTTCTCGTTACTTTTCTAAGACGCTAGATTGAGACGCGAGATTTTCCTCATTTCTTCTTGGAGGGGCCTTTCCTACTCAGCCAGTAAGACGCAGCAATGGTCAGACCGTCCACCGAGACAGACATCGTCTTGGAGGGGATCTTGCTGAACTGTTTACTGCCGGAATTGTACCTGAATAACAACAATGAAATATAATAAGAAGCGTGCATCAGGTGAAATAAAATCAGATAAAAAATCAGAGGCAATACTTTACAATTTTTATTTAGGCATTTTTCATAATTTTATCAATTTCTTTAATAAATTATATACATTATAATAACAGGAAATTGGTCATTTGGGAGACATTCCCATGGACTTGTGCACAAACTCACTTGTATAGGTTCTCGTACATCTTGTGCGTGATGTGTCTGGGCCCGACTCCAAAGAGTTTGTAGAGTTCCTCCGAGTCCGGTGAGTAGCCGTATAGCGAGCGGAACTGGAGCTGAGCGTCTCGGAACAGGATGATGAAATGCTTGGCTTCGGCCTTGGCCAACTCCTGAGGAACGAAAATGATTATAGTCATCAAAAAAAGAAAAAGAAAGAAAGCAAGAAAATTCAAGAGACCAAGATATAGGCTTGTACTTAACCAAAGTTAAGTACAAGTCTATCTTGAGGTTGACGGATAAAATGTCCAAGATACTTGGTTGGTTCTTCTCCTGAGGACTCCGCAGGGGAGTTTAAACAGGAGACCAGAAACACCGGGGCAAACCCCTTCTCTTAGCGATAAGTGTTACTGGGTTCTTTTACGTGCATTGCATCACACATCACACGGGACCTACGGCTTTACGTCTCATCAGAAGGACGAAGCAATAATGGTCAAGTGCCTTGCTTAAGGGCACAAGTGTACAGGCCGACCAGGATTAAACCCACATTCTTCTGCCTCTGAAACACCAGAGCACGAGTCCGGTGCGGTGCTCTTAATCGATAGGCCATGACACTCCAAGATTTAAGAACAACGATAGCACCGTAACGGATAATATTTGCTTTCAGCATAACTGTGAACGAACAATGACAAAGTTGAATGAGTTTCCATGCGCGCAAAGAAAAGAGGCCTCGGTTGAAATCCTCCAAAACCTCCAAGGAGATTTTGAAGGATTGTGGAGGTAATGGGTTAAGAGACCAAGCTTGCTCTAGGATCCTAGCTACTTGGCATCCACACAGGATGCAACTTTACACTTCACCGATTTCGCTTTTGCTACTTAAGTGTTTCCTTTTTCGAGTTTAGGCACTCTCCTGAAGACGGTCAAATACCGACCGGAACGTCGAGTTTATACCTCTGGTTCCTTTTCAGAACCATTCTCTTAGTTGAGAAATTATTCGCACATGGTGTTTCCGCAAACCTTTCATTATTTGGTTAAGAGGTTGTTAACTTTTGGCAGGGGCCATACCTCTAGGACTTTCTCCTTGTGATCCTTGTTGACAGTGCCGGCCAGGACGCAGTGGGAGATGGCGTTGGTGATGATGTGTCGATTGGATTTCGTCGTCGGCTTAACGTACAACTTGGGACCTGAAGAATAGATAAAAAGGAGCCATTTTAGGAGTGAGAAAGGAGTCAGCCACTGTGTTTGACCAACTTTTCTGTAAAAAAAATGCAAATGTCCAAGACATCTTTAAGTCGCCATTTCAATAAAATCCAAGTATGGCATTTATCTGATGCGCAAATTATCAGAACTTTGAGGAGTACATATTTTAATATTTAATTTTTAGCAACAAATATTTTGTCGGCATTGGTTTCTTTTTTAATACTCCACATTTAAAAGAAATTTTCGCTTAAAAAATGTAAGAAAATTCCTCAAGAATGGGTTCAGCCTATTTCAGTCATCCAATTTTGACAATTTTCTTAAACAGATACTTTTATATACTTTTAATGCAAAACTGTGCATGCATTTCAAGCATTCATTCATTCATAATGCATTTTTTTTGTTTCATTAAAAAAAAAAAGCATTCTGATTTGTGAAGCAAGGAAATTCAAACGTGCTAATGACATTGGAAATTAATGCACAATGAAAAACAAAATGTATCGTACACATCATGAAACTTGCATCCTTTTCAATGTCACAATGCAAATGCACAACTACATGAACATGTATGCAATTGGTGTTGGATCAGTGACAAAGAACAAGATGGTTTTGAAAAACTGATATAAATTCAATACATTATTTCAAGGAATGAACACGAGTTGAAAACGGTGAGTGAACAATGGGCAAAGGTATTCAAACAATGAGTGGAATTCAATACAACATTTTCGGGTATGTTTAAAAATCGGATGATTAATAACATGGGTGGTACTGGGTGTTCTGGCATGTAGGAAGGGCAGGGAGCGGGTACAAATGGGTACATGTTTATAGGGAGAACAAGCAGCATGGATGTCTGGGTACAATGGGTGTTTGGGGCAGGTACAACTGGGTACAAGGGTTAAATTACATGTACATTTGGAGAGCAAGAACAAGCATGGATGTCTGGGTACAATGGGTGTTGGGGGCAGGTAAACTGGGTACAAGGGTTACAATTACATGTACATATGGAGAGCAAGAACAAGCGTGGATGTCTGGGTACAATGGGTGTTGGGGGCAGGTACAACTGGGTACAAGGGTTACAATTACATGTACATATGGAGAGCAAGCACAAGCGTGGATGTCTGGGTACAATGGGTTTTGAGGGCGGGTACAACTGGGTACAAGGGTTACAATTATGTATATAAGGAGAGCAAGCACAAGCGTGGATGTCTGGGTACAATAGATGTTGAGGGCGGGTACAACTAGGTACAAGGGTTACAATTACATGTACATACATGTATGGAGAGCAAGCACAAGCGTGGATGTCTGGGTACAATGGGTGTTGAGGGCGGGTACAACTAGGTACTAGGATTACAATTACATGTACATATGGAGAGCAAGCACAAGTGTGGATGTCTGGGTACAATGGGTGTTGGGGGCGCGTACAACTAGGTACAAGGGTTACAATTACATGTAAAAAAGGACAGCAAGCACAAGCATGGATGTCTGGGTACAATGGGTGTTTGGGACAGGTACAACTGGGTATAAGGGTTACAATTACATGTACATTTGGAGAGCAAGAACAAGCATGGATGTCTGGGTACAATGGGTGTTTGGGACAGGTACAACTGGGTTTAAGGGTTACAAGCACATCAGGAGAACGAGCGTGGACGTCTGGGTACAATGGGTTTTAGACTCGGGCAAAATGTTGTTGGAACGCCAAATTGGGGGAAGTGTAAAAACACATGTATGGTAATAATACAGGAGACTAGGACACTAAATAAGGCCACATCCAAATTTTCATGTCTAGAGCTGTTGTCTAAATCCTCGTCAACTGCAACTACAGCCTGTCTAAACAAAAATGGTACAATCGAAAACAATTTTTTTTTTCAATATTAAATCTCAACATAAGTAAGTCGTTTTGAGCATCACATTAAAGAAAAAAGACCAGGCTTTCCAATACTTTTTGTTTCATCTCATTTGCTTTTGTCAATCCAGAGATAACTCCAGTTTACTGCGGAACACAAAAATCGAGTTTGTGCCACTTTCTGGGTGTGAGCTTCAAGACAGCATGGCACAGTACTCGAAACAACTCTGCCCATGCATAAAAGTGGCACAAAATCGATTTTGGTGTATCGCACTAAATTGATTACATCTCTGAATTGACAAAACCAAATAAGATCAAACAAACACTTTTGGAAAGCCCAGTCTTTGTTCTTTAATATTAAGCCAAGGAAGAATGACTTATTTTGAAGTTTCGTATTTAACCAATTTTTTGTCTGATTGTACCATTTTTTTTTGAGACAGGTTGTACATAAAGAAATGCTGACAATAGGTACATGTATAGCCGTAGCTCTGGAGGTGAGTTTCGAACATGGCCTAAGCTTAGATTGAGCTCAAGGACGTGGAGGATAAAATGCAGGCAAGAAAATGGGATAAAAGAAGAATGTTGCGGAGGAACGGGTTATACAAAGGCATTCACTGGGGTTGGCAGAACACAAGGCTGTGATCATAACTCCACCACTCGTGTACAAACGTTAGGTTCGGAACTGTCAACCACTGGACTTGGGGAAAAATTCGGAACAAAAGACTACAGGAAGTATGCAAGCAAGATGGGTTGATCACATAATCAGGACCATTGCATCCACATGGGAAAGGACGTCATCCGGACCAGCACAGGCAAAAAAGCGGAACCAAAATGCTAGTTTTACCCTGCGCAACATCAATCATCTGATGTATAATCTCATCACACACATCTTTACAGTTGCCCAGAAGAATTCTTTGACACATAAATACGTCTTTCCAAGACCGTGGAACACAAGGAGATATTTGTCTCAGTATCCAGGCACCATATTTGACCCTCCGGAAAATATATAGGAAAAATGTGTCTCGCAGGACCCCAAAAGTGTAATGTTTACAGCACAGAATGCTGAAAATGGAGGAAATACACGTAATAGAAAATCAAAGAACTACAAATTGGAAATCCTATTAAAATAGAAAAAAATACCACAAATAATTTTTTGGTCATGTTTGTGGTGAACTGGTCGATAGCTTCACATCAAACTCTGTGGGGATATGATAACGTTTCTGCCTTCAAGTTATTTTATTGTGAAAAGATGACAGTCAAAAATGGTATGACACTTTCAACACACCGACCAAAAATTTCAGACAAAGAACCCGACAGACAACCGACTTCAAGGCACGAGACGAAACAAATCATGCAAACGGCGCATCGAGAAAAACACAAATTTGAGAGAAACTTTGCAGATATGCTAAAAGGGAAATCGGTGGATAATTCAGAAAACACACACACACAAAAGTCGGCCAGCGAAAATCAAAATGAGCCATGCACACACAGGCAACTGAATTTTTTCAAAAGCAATTTAACATGCAAAACAGGTTCGTCACACCAAAAAAACGTGCGCAAATACTCGAGCAGGGTGGTGGGGTGAAAGTCTTCGTCCACAAACCCTGATATTCCGGTGTTGCGGTGCCACCACCCCCAGACCCATTACTGTCCTGTGACACCACGCTGGCCGCACTCGAGCTGCCCGCGACCTCGTCCGCTTGACCTTCGACCTGAAGCTGCTGTTTGTTGTCCTGTTTCCGGTACGCCGGGGACGGCTGCTTGATCTCCCGGACCTTAGGGGACTGGGGGGTCAGTTGCTTAGCAACCGGCTCGGGCTTTCTCTCTTCCAATATGGGGGATTTAGGGGTTAGTTTTTCTTGTGCGGCGCTCTCGCTTGTTTCTTGGGAGACCCCCTGCTGTTTGGGCGAGGCGGGTGGCCCTGGTTTCTCTGTTGGGGTTAATATTGTAGTGGAATTAGTGCAAATGTGCAGAGAAATCGAAGTGAAGTAAAGAGTGGGGGTGAGTGATGAGAAACAAATATAATGAAGAATAAGTTGAAAAACCTGACTTATAAGACGCCATGAAAAAAGTGAAGTAACTAAAATTTATAGATAAAGATGACATTTAATGTTTAGTTTACGTTTGTCATGCAATACTAAAAGGATTGAAATGACTGAATGTGAAAGTCTCTAAAAATTCCATCATTTCACAAAAAGTTGCACAAAAAAGTTACTTAGCAGAAACAATGGAATCACTGAAATTTAAGACATTTTTTACTAAAATGTCAACAATATGTACGAATGAAACTGATCAAATAAAATAAAAAATTCACAAATTCTGCACCACAATGAGTTGAAATTAAATAAAATCTGTTCTTAAATGTGACAGAAATAAATGCTCCAAATGAGGCAACATTTTCGAACAACTTTGCAAATCAACGGCATGTAAATTAAAGTTTGGCAGCAAACATCATGATAGGAAAATCACGGCAGATGAAAAAGGAGGCCATGGGAATTCTTACAAGTAAGGTATGACGCACTTACATGTAGTTCCACCATTGACTTGTAAAGCGCATGCGTAGACTAGCCCACTGGTGACTATAGTGCGATAGTCTACTCCGCATGCGTATTGAACTTGTGCGTGAACCTCGCGTGCGTGCTTGGGAAACAGCAAAACTAGCTGCTGACACGTGATGGTGAATAGACCAGTGAGAACTCGGCTCTGAATCATGAATATGTATGAGGTATAGTAATTCTAGAGAGCCTCCTTTTCTGTCCAATGAAAATCTATGGCTTTTAGCATAACGCCCCAGGTTGGATGATGGCAGGACAGGCAGCAATGTGTCTGTTCTTTCGATTTTCATTGAGGGGCATTCAAAAGTCAAGCCGCAATGTGCATGGACAGGTTAAAAGTGGCTTAACTCTATCCTCCTTAACCCTAACCCACCTCACTCCTCCAAAATCCTCCTGGCGGTTTTGGAGGATTCTAGAGGATTGAGGATGAATGGTGATTGAATCAAATCAGGATTCTGGAGGATTGAGGATGAATGGTGAATGAAGCACAAGAGGATTTTGGAGGATTGAGGATGAATGCATTTTGAGGCAGGACTGTCTGATGATTTTGAAGGATTTGGCGTTGGTTATCCTTCATTTAAACACGAGTGCAAAGTTGTGGGACGAGGAGGATTTTGGAGGATTGAGGATGAATGCATTTTGAGGCAGGACTGTCTGACAATTTTGAAAAATTTAGGCGGAGTTGAAAAATTTTGGAGGATTTTGGAGGATTGAGGATGGTTGTAAGCAACAAGGGCCTAGGGGGTTAGGGTTAACCCTCCCATGCAAACATACATTCTGTGCCAAGTTGTCCTTTCCGTCAAAATCCAATGACTGAATGTTTTGAACAGTTAAGAGCTCCCAGCCTACATAAAGCAGGATTGACTGGCCGTAACTATTTATGAGACTTGATACAGCTATGCTTTGACCGTAGGAGATTGATAAGCCAGCTGTGCCTACCACTTGCCAGCTTTTGTCTGTGGACTGAATTCGACTAGTCCAGGGGTGTGAGTGACCACTGATAAAAAGAGCTGAAAACACCTAAAAAACAGCGTAAAAAAGCTGAACTTTTGAAATCTCCAATACTTCTGTACATACATGTAGCAAGTGAGGGAAAAAAAGCTGAAATCCAAAACAAAAAAAGCTGAAATCAGCTTTAAAGCTGAGATTTTAAACCTGTGCTAGTCAGAGTGCTTGCTTGAAATGTGATCTGACTGTTGGTGACTAGCCTGTGTAAAAGGCATGGCAGGGGAAGAGGATTGATATTTTTTTGACTGTCTGTGACTGTTCAGATAGCAGGAGGGTTAATCTCAATGAAAACAGGTGAATCTTAGTTGAAGGTTGTAATCTGGTCCTTAGAAAGGCACAAAAAAAAAACAAAAAAAAATCAAAAGCCTATCCTGACGCAAGTGCTGCGCTCTACTTTTTGTGCAGCTTCTCTTCTGAAAACAAATATTTACAGTGAAATGATGTTTAACAAAGGACGGGTTGGTTATCCAAAAACAAATTACAGTGAGTACAAATGTATGTGATGTTAGCATGAACGAAAACAGCAAATCATGAGTTATGGGGACTTTATTTTTTAGGTGGTTGATGGAATGAAATGTCACGACCATAAATATAACACGGCACGCCAAACCACGAAACATACCGGCGGCGCCACCCACGGCCCCAGTTGGCACGGGGCCAGCAACAGGGGGCGCTTTGAGGTGACTGTCACCACTGCCACCACTAGAGGGCGCTTTCACTGTGAAGGATTTCTTTGGGGCACCTGAAGGTCGGAGAGCGTTGTATCATTGTGCAATGTTACTGATCCTAGTTTTAACTTTGCAGTGGAAAACACACACTTTCTTGCCTGTCGATATTTGTGGTTATTAAAAGCAATCTAACATTTCTTTATTTTTTTCACTTCAAAGTAAAAACTGAGTAATGTTCTTTTTAACAGAGCAACAAAAAAGACATAACTTCGTCTGACTTTCTAACATTATTCTCTCGTTATTAGTGCATTGAGAAAGCTCTACCAATGAATTAATTTCCGTCCACCACAGAATCAGCCAACAGAGGGCGGCAAACAACTTCTGACTGCAAATTTTGGGCACTGAAAAAAATGCACTGAAAAGTCATACATGTATGAGCTGAAATTGATTCATGTATGGTTATGTTGCCTTCTGTAATCATGTGGCATGTGCTGGTATAGATCTCTCTCATACGGCGCCATCTTCGTAGGAAAATTACAACTGCGTATTCAACGCAATCAGGTACATGTGCGCGCAGTGTGCAAAATGTTCTAAACACGCGTGTGTGTTGCTCGAAATGTCGTCGCAGCCCATGCGCGTCACGAACATTTGACGCCCGAAATGCCAATGCACATGGCAATCTGTTGGAAGTGACATCATTTGAGAGAGACCTATTGTATACAAAATCTTAGATGTACATGTATGTCCTTAAGAAATAAATATGAACCTTTTTACTTCAAAAATGCAAACTCAAAAACAGAATCCAGAACTCAAGGACCACAATGCGCTAGTGCCTTCCATATGCATCATCCACGAATACAAAAAAATTGTAACGACAACCAACATTCATGACCCTATGGACTTTGTGCATAATACGTCTGAATATGCGGAGCGAGAAAAGTTTGACCGCCATTTATGTTGCATGCCAACACCCGGGTGTGTCTCATCGCAAAACGATTTGACAAGTTTGTGTTGACTCCTTCCAAAATTGTTGAGAAAACTTGTGGCCTTCCGCACGCACAAACCTGCGCATGAATGCTGCGTATTCTTGCAACACAGCGCCCTCTATAATTTTCTGCACAGACCATACATTAGGCAGCTTGAACTTTGACGCTGAACCTTAACCTCTGACCCCAATTTTACCCCCGCTCATTCTTAATAAGGAATTAATTGTCACATCGCATTTGAAGTTTTCCAGCGTTTTGGATCTTTTTTATAATTGAGAATTCAACACTCTTCCTAAGGGCGCACACATTTAAATAGGCAAAAAATCCATCCGCTGAGCTCTTGAACAAATTCTTCTATGTTAGAGAGTTTTGAGAGCCATGGAATTGGGAAGTTGAAGAGATATGGTAATGAAACTCTGGCCTGGACTTGGGGTTCCAATTCTGAGCATTTTGGATGCCATCGGGCCCAAAAGTGGCACTACTTAGCCATGTTTTGGAGGGATCCGTTTTCAAGATGGCTACTTTTCCACTTTGGGAAACATCACTCGTTTTAGGGGTGGTCTTCTTTGGGTGAGAATTTCTCGAAAAGTTAACCCACTAAAAAATTGAAAAGAAAATGAAAGACGACATGTTGATCATCAGTTTTCTGTGCAGCCTGAACACCTGTGAGAGTTTTGAGTATTTTTAAAAGAATTTTGAAGTGTGGGCATTTATCACTGTTGTCTGTGGGAATACATTTGATTGTTAGCACCCTTAAGACCAGTGTGAATCATGACCTTTAACCTTTGACCTTCGACGCTTGCCTGGAGGTCAACCACCTTTTCTTTGACCTTTAATCATCCCAAATGCCACTACTTACTGTAATGGTCCAGGTCCCGATCGGAGCCGTAGCGGCTTGCCGCGGGCCGGCCGAAATCCGTCTGGTCCTCCACTATGCAGGATTTGGGGCGGGGCTTGGTCGACTTGGCCCGCCTCGTTGGGGGTGGTTCACTCTCTTGCTGTAATTTAAATAACAATATAATTTAAATATTTTGACCTGAACCAATCATGTGGTAGAATCGTGTGAGTGCATAGCAACCAATACTAGAACAAGTCACATTCATTTTCAAAATGTGCCCGCACAAGTCAAGACTTGGCAATTTCACATTTGGATAAACAATCCACTTTCAAGGCCGAGAATGGGTTCCGTGAAATTGAAGAAAAGTTCACGACTTGTGACTAGCTCTAAGCTTGGAGTAAAAAGCTTCATAAACCATAATGTTACGGACAACTGAAAGACTTAGGGCTGTTAGGGTTGAGCAGGTAGTTTCTGCTTAAGGTCTGGTACCTGTTGGTCTTGCTGCTTGCGTCTCTGGTAGTCCAGCCTGATCTGTTCCCTCCGCGCCTTCTCCTCGGCTTTCTTGGCTTCCAATTCTTCTTGTTTCCGCCTGATCAACAGAAAAATAAGTGTCAAAGCGAGAAACTAACTAGTTTGGTTTACAATTAATTTGAGTTTGTGGTCCTAACCACCACAAACTCTCTGGAATTGAACACCTGGTTTGCAGTAGCCATTTTTATGCCATAACAGTACATAAACGAGACTACAATACCGAGACAATGTGTGTAAAGTTGTAAATAGAAAATGCATTGAATAATTATGAATAAGCCTGGAATATTGCAGTTGAAATTTCAAAGTAGCTATACAGTCCACTGAGAGCTTGTTTTCCTTAAAATTGTATCACGCTTACGCCATTTTGTGTTACGTTTTAAAAAATTTCGAGAGGTCTGACGACTCTTTGTTGAATATCTGATAACTAACTATTTACCGTACGCTGACTGAATACATAAAACAGTCACCGAGTTGCGCTATAAATACACCTACGAAGTGTCGCAGTTATGTCATGTTTTGTGAAATGGATCGCAGGATGCGTTGCAGCTGCGACACATCGTAGGGATACGACGCATCGCAGCGCTGCGACGCGTCTTAAGTTAGGATGAGTTTTATGAAATCAGGTGCTGATGTAGGAATTCAACAGTGAAGTTCAAAAGGGTCCTCTTTTGAGCCCAACGCTTGATGGCATACTGGCAACGGCACTTTCCCTGTATTGTGAATTGCTCACATTTTCCTGAAGTTGATCAGCCAATGTAATATCTACATGTATTAAGTAATAACATTCTTGAGTATGGTCCCACCTGTTCTGTTCTCTCTTCTTCTCCATGTCTGCCTCCCGGGACGCTCTCTTGGCTTTCTCCTCCTCCTGCTTCTTGAGACGATTCTGGAGGAACAGCATCTTGCGTTTCTCAACCTCATCCAATTGGTCCTGTCAAGTCAATAAAAGATGTTGTAAGCACAACTGTCTTCGGCCAGTCACTTGTTATACATGTGCTCTATTTCAGCAGTGAGGGTTGGGTGCAGGGCAGAGGTTCTGTAATGAGCTCAATAACATGAGACTCTAGGTGGTGGGTAAACATAAATTGTACTCTTATTCAAGAGAGATTGGACCAAAGCATTTGTCTTGTGATTTCCTTCATTTAAAAAAAAAAAGCCAATATTTCCTAATAGCATTCTCTACAGATTTCATAAAGTACGCGCTCCATAGCTACAGAGTTTTCAATCTGAGTGAAATATAGAGTTTTATTTCCAAAAAAAAAGTTAATGTGTTAATATTTTAATATGCATCAGCACTGAAGTCATTTATGCATAATGCTAGGAGTTGCATTTTTGGTATTGTTGGGTCAGTTTAAAACCTATTCAAATAGATAATATTTCAGTTTCAACTCACCGTTTCTGCAGCAATAACAAATCCCTTAGTTTTTGAGTCTGAGTGTAAGGATGTATTTCCTGACGAATCTAGAGGGCGCACTACTAAGCCTTCATCCTCGCTACTGTTATCGTCGTCGTCATCGCCCTCACCAACGATCTCATACAATGAGCTGCGCTTTCTCCGAGTGGGCGACGTGGCCTCGGTGCGACTTTTCTTTTGTCTTTTCACAACCTCGTTGGTGCCTGTGGGGCTGGGTGCCGACTGTTCTTTCTTTGACATTTGTGCCATGTGATTGGACAAATCCGCAACCGTCGGAAGAGGTGGTTGGTGCTGACTGGTCAGGGCATCTGCGTTGCGGGGCTGCCCATTGGCTGGCGTTGAGGACAAGACGCGGGTCAGATTCTGCGGGGGTTCGTGCTTGCTCGTCTCGCTGACGTCCTGGTTCTTGGTTGGGGTCACCGAGGGTGGAATGATGTACGAACTGTCCGGTGGCGTGGACGGGACTTGATTGGCCGGGTATGACGATTTCAGGCTTTGCGATGGGTCCGCGGGTCCTGTGATGGAACCCCGTCCAACTTCTGCGGGCAGCTTCTGCACCGGGCCCACAGGGCGGGGGCTGGGAATTTGCGCATCCATGCCAGACATGTCATAGACTGGATTGTCATGAAGAACGAAAGACTCAGGTTCTTTGTTGGTGTCCGAGGTCAAAAAGAACCCTTGAGGTTCGGCAGTTGCGTTGCTTTCAGCATGTAAGACGAAAGGTTTGGCATCTGAAGGCAAAGCCTGCTGGGGGGAATGGCTGCGCTCGCTTGGAGGGCGGGGGGATTCCATGACACTCCGCATCTGGTCCTGGCGCAGCGACAACCGTTGGATCTCGCTCTGCAGCTGCGACAAGTTGGCGTTGAGCTTCTCTAAGGAGGTGTTGTACTCCTCTGATGTCATGTGCGGGGAGTGGGACCCGGAGCTGGAACCTGGGCTGCCTTTGCCAGCTGGGACGTCTGGGATGCTCTGAGGGGACTCGGATCTTCTAGGTGAGCTATCCGGAGGTTGGCTTGGGGCTGGAGTGTGGCTTGGGGCTGGAGTGTGGCTTGGGGCTGGAGTGTGGCTTGGGGCTGGAGTGTGGCTTGGGGCCGCAGGTCTCTGCGATCTGGGACTGTCTGCAGCACTCCGATTGGAAAGGTGCTTGTCCTTGTCTGCAGCACTCCGATTGGAAAGCTGCTTGTCCTTGTTGGAGCCCAGATCGGCAAAAGTAATCTTGCCTTCCTGAGCCTGGTTGCTACCCCACTGGGATCGTGATCTCTCAATGGATCGCTCGATCTCCTCGCGGGAGTAACCATCCTGTGATTTCAGTTTCTCGCCGAGGGCTCCATCATCCTCAGTCCTGATTGGTTGGTCCTCGCTAGAGATATCCTTCTCCCGCTTCTGATTGGCCAAGACCTGGAGAAACGCGGCCTTCCCCATGCGCTGCCGCTGTTTGCTCAACTGGCGCTCCAGCTTGCGCTTGTCAGAGTCCATAAGCCGGCGTTTCTCCTCCAGGCGGGCCCGGATTTGAACCAAGTCACCCGCCGCCGGGTTTCCGGGCTGGTTTGGGTCCCCACCACCACCTGTGTTAATAATGCCACACAAAGGAGTTTGTTTCGAGTTAGCATCCCAGGTGGTAAGCACCTGGCTTTCGGGGTCGCTACTGGCCGACTCTAGTGGCATGCGGGAATGCGCTACTGTGATTGGATGAGTAGAGGGGATGAACTCTGGCTTTGAATGCATACTTAATGAGCTATCGGGGTCTACTGCCAACTTGGGATTGGATTCTGGATTAGTGTGTTTTGTGTCCAAGGTAAGGCTTTCTTGGGCCAACCGGGCTTCTATTTTTTCAAAGTCGTCAAGGTCTTCCTGTTCCTGAGAGACTGTAAAATGAGAGGAATTTGGTTTCTTTTTAAGGTCAACATCTTTGTGAGAGTTAATGGCAGGGGATGAGGTAGCTGGAATAATGAATTTCTCGGAGGTTGACTTTTTATCGGGACTGAGGTTAGAGTTAAACGTCATTACGACAGGTTTTCGTAGGTCTGCAGCGGACTCTCTTTGAATCAGATCGGCATGCAACTTAGAGGACTCTTTCTCCGGACTCTGGGGCTGATGATGATGGTGGGGAATGTTATCACTACCTGTGTCCATACCTGTGTTAGGGCGTCCCCGTGGGGACTCCGCATGCGTCAGGCCGGGCCTGTCACCACCTGAATGCAAAGCGTTAGGATTGAAAGCGGTTTCATGCATGGGCGGATTGGACTGAGCATGCGGGTTGGGGGAGGGGTTCGAGGGGTGAGGGTTGCTAGAGGGGCTCTCAGTAGGGTGCCAAGCGGAAACAGGATGGTGCAGGGGTGCGGCATGCAAGTTAGGGTGAGCGGAAGGATGGCGGGGGCTGGCTCGGTAGTCATAGGACGCCGGGTTGTCCCCGTCCTGGAGATCAGCCAGAGAAGAGACGACAGGAATACCAGCCTCCATGGCGCTAGCCGCCGTATACTGCCTGTCAGCAATAGTAAAGCTGCTACCAGTGCCAGTCCTGCTAAGAGAACTACTTCCTACAGATTGCTCAGGCTGTGCAAGAGTGTGGATGAAGAAGGCCTCGCCGTGTTTGGCATGGGCCACATGCGGCTCTTCTGGTTGGCAGAGGTGAGAGGCGGTGTCAGAAGTGGGATCGACCTGGTGTGGTGCAGGTCTTGGCTTCTGCCAGGCCAGGCGGTGCTGCTGCTGTGCAGCATCCCCGGCAAGTGAATCGGCTATACTCTCACCGCTCAGTGGCGTTGTCGCATCCAGGCTCTCCGGCGACTCGCCTTCCCCGCCAGTGCTGTGCTTCCTGGACCATGTCATCATGTTGCTGCCATTTGGGTTAGGCGACCTCCTGGGTTTCTCCTCGCGTGGGTTGCGGCCGATCCGCCTCCCTTCCCCGCTCTCCTCTTTCTTGTTCACACTGCGGGATTTCTCTTTGAGCGGCTTCACAACCGCTGGGAGGAGTCTCTCACTTTGTTTTGTATCGACAGGCTGGATATCCAGCTTCAGGCGTCTTCGCGACTGCGTGGAAGCAGTTACTTCCAAATCTCGCTCCATTGTTTCCAAATGTCCAAATCCTCCATTAGCATTTGTCCTTGACAAGTCAGATCGACCATTCCTGTCATACGATTGGTCAGGAGCAATCCGTCTCGTGTCCAATTGGTTGCTTTGACCAGTTCCTGAGTCCCACGACTCACTCGGCTTCGAGGACATGCTACTCAGAGGAGTCACATTGGTCAACTCTTGATCGGTCAGGCAGCCGTTTTCATCCCCCGGTGATCTGCTGGCAAGTACCTCTTCCTTCATACTCCGCGAGACCGGCTTCTCAGCTTGCTGCGAGAGGCGTGACAGTGCCGAGGTCAAGCTCTCCACCTCCAAATCATCGTCATTTTCAAACTGCGAGGACGCAGCAAGTCCCTCGCCATTGCCATCCCTAGGCAGTCTGCCATTCAGGTTCGGGAGAGCGTTCGGCTCGGCAAAGTTCTGGCTTTCGTTGACGTCGCTGTCGATGCTGACGTTGGCCAGGAGGTTGCTGGCATTGCTGTCTCGAACAGAGGAGGCTGGGCCATCACCTGGGCTCAAGGTTCCAAACGTCTGTGATCTGCAAATTGACAGAGAGTAGAATCTTAGTAAAATGTCTGGATCATGAGAAACGGTCCATGCCACACTTGTTTATTATGGCATGAAGGAAACTTTCATTACGTACAGGAAACCCCCTCTATCCTACACTGCATATTATTTAAGAATTTTAAACTCAAAGAAATCATTGCTAGAGCGCTGCGGCAGGCTGCGGTGGGCTGTGTGTATCAAGCGTGTTTAGCCATGATGCCTGTTGATTCCGCACTTATTGGCGAGCTGAGGGAGGACTTGTGATTGAACTTGTGATGGACTAGTGACTGGACTTGTGATAGACTTGTGAAGACTTATGACTTGACTTGGACTGGACTTCTGATGGACTTGTGACTGGACTTGTGATGGACTTGGGATGGACTTGTGATGGACTTGTGACTGGACTTGTGATTGGACTTGTGATTGGACTTGTGATTGGACTTGTGATGGACTTGTGACTGGACTTGTGACTGGACTTGTGATGGACTTGAGATTGGACTTGTGACTGGACTTGTGATTGAACTTGTGATGGACTTGTGATGGACTTGTGATGTACTTTGGCTGGACTTGTGACTGGACTTGTGATGGACTTGTGATGGTCTTGTGACTGGAATTGTGACTGGACTTGTGATGGACTTGTAATGGACTTGTGATGGACTTGTGATGGACATGTGATGGTCTTGTGACTGGAATTGTGACTGGATTTGTGATGGACTTGTGATGTACTTTTGACTGGACTTGTGACTGGACTTGTGACTGGACTTGTGACTGACTTGTAATGGACTTGTGATGGACTTGTAATGGACTTGTGATGGTCTTGTGACTGGAATTGTGACTGGAATGGTGATGGACTTGACTACGACACTGCTGCAAAGAAAGCCAAGGTTTTTGAAGCCCCATCCCCTCCTGACAATCACAGACGTACCTTTCCCTGGCTTCCTCCCGGCTCTGCCAGGCCAGGAAGGACTGTCTGGCTTCCATGTTCTCCAGGGAGCTGGCCCGTCTCAGGTTAGAGGGACTCTCCTCCGCTTGGTCAGAGTGGAGGGCATTCCGTTGCCTCCTCTCCCGATGGACTAGAAGGGATTGAGACCTCCTGAATCGCAAAGTAAGAAACAAAAAATGCATGAAACATAAAAATGAAACATAGAGTAACACAGAAAACACAAACATAGAAATAGACATTCCAGATTCTAAAATGAGATTTTTAAACCAAACCTGATAAAAAAATTCCTGAAATCAGGGAAAATTCTGATAGAAAATGCTGAGATCTGGAAAAATCTTGACAAATCCCACCCCGATCGAAGGCAAATCCAATGACAGATTTCAGTGGACTGTAGGGTTAAGGACAAATGTCAAAAGGTGGTTAAAGCAATTTTACATTTTACCAAAGACGGAGGCTATCCGAGGACAGAGGAATCTATTCCAAGGTTTGAAAACTTCTGGATCTTATTTTAAGGAACTCCGAACCACGGATACCAAACTTACTGAGGACTGGCGGATGTGATCCGATTCACTTCAGGGTTGCTCGCTGCGCTCCGTAGCTCCGATCTCGGGGATGATGCGTCGCCGTGGAAACTCTTCTTCGTCGCTGAGCTGATGGGAAGCGGGGGCAGCTGCTGTACCCTGGACCTTCCATCGGGCGTAGCTGGAACTTTTTGCTCTGTAACAACCACATTTGAAGTGTTGAATGAGAAACTAATTTTTCACCTTGGTAAAAAATACCAGTGATCAGTGATTATTATCTTTTAATGAATAAAACATTTTTTTTGTCTGTAAAACGTGAAGGGTGGAGGATATTGAAAAAATACGTTTGCATCCTAGTCAACATCCTAGTCAAAAGCATCTTAAGATTTAAAAGCCACTTTGCATAGAGAGGTAATGGAGACATACCCTGGTCTTGGCTGAAGCCTAGATGTGGCGGCTTGGCCACCTCAAACCAGTAGAAGAGCTCAGCGATGAGGGCCAGGATGTTGACTCTGAGAACCTCGGGGGAGTAGAGAAGGTCCTCAAAGGTGAAGTGATGGGTCTCAGGGAGGTGCTCCTCCAGGAAGTGCTCCACCTGCTGGAGGTTGTTGACCGAGTCGGCGAAGGACATGGTGTCATGGAGGTCCACGTCTGGGAGAAAGAAATCAATGGGATTTTAATTGTTACCTTTTTGGTAGAGTTTACCATATTTAGTTAGTCCGCATTTTGTTTGCAATCGATTACACACATATGAACGGGTACAAGCCAGCTAGACTGCTTCCCTGTCCTTACCATTCCCCGACGTCTATAAATTGCTCCATTTCATCTTAAGTGGGGTCAGGGAACCAGACTAAACGAACATGATTGTTTTTCTTGGTTTTTGTAGCCTCTACGAACACAAAACTTCAAACAAGGCAGTGTAACAATATTTGCTATAAAATACTAACCCCCCAAATCCATCCATTTCTGAAAATTACAGCAAAAGCAAATGGTGTACATTCCCTTTAACATTAGACTTGGGCTTTCAAAACATTAGCTTCATCTAGAGCTGCTGTTCGAGGAGATTTCAGACTCCCAACTTGAAATCAATTCTCTGCTTCGGGGACATCAAATCCCATGATATGAGGTTAAAGTTTAGGGTCTCAATTTCCTTTCCCTTTGAATGATTCTCACGCCAGAGATAAGACCGAAGCCAGTAATAAAGTTGGGGTTCGGAAAACCTGCTAGGTTGCAAAAATTAAATTTTCCCACAATGCATGAGCCTTGACGGCATGCACACTGCTTCACGTTAGCAGTGCTGATGCCTTACTCTTAGGGGAGTCAGGTTGGCGTAGCGCTACTTTCCTCGCCTTCCACAGCTGTGACCCGGGTTCGAATCCCACCTGGGCCAATATGTGGATTGGGTTTTCAGTCCCTATCTGATTCCGTGGGTTTCCCCCAGAATATTCTTCCGGGCTTTACCTCCCACCTCTAAAACTGTTATTTCTTCTCATTGTCTTCTCTCCACAGGTTTCTTCAGGCTTGTGAGCTTCAGTGCCTAGGGCGCATTGGAGGAATCCTTGGTTTCATTACTCATTACATAACTGATAACTCCACCAACATGGCGGACACAAGATTCATGATGCCACCTGCAAACCATCTCATGGGAAATATTTACCGTCCAATGAGAAGAGGTGAGGGCAGTAGTTGTGTATCAGCAGGCAGAGGCTGCGGCCGTCTGATACGTCCTTGGTGACGTTCTTGATGACGGGAACGCAGGGGAGCTCCTTGAGTTGAAGCTGCTGCCGTTTGATCCGTACCTGAGAGCAGAATTAATGACATCAATTTGAAGATATTGCTGAACGTATTCATATCTAAGGAAGCGACTACCCTGCCCTGGGCCACTGATGTGGATTTGGGTTTTCAGTCCCTGCCTGATTCCGTGGCTTTTCCCCAGAATATTCTTCTGGGGTTTTCCTCCAACCTCTAAAACTGTATTTTCTTCTCATTGTCTTCTCTCTACAGGTTTCTTCAGGCTTGTGAGCTACAGTGCCCAGGGCGCTTTTGGGGAATCCTTGGTTTTATCACCAGAAATAAATAACAATAACAACAAGAACTCGTGACACTGAGGAAACTGTCGATGACATGTACCTTCTGTGCTTGTGACTGCATAGATTGGTCCTGTTGCTGGCTTCTGCGCTCCCGCTCCATCCGATACCGCAACGCAACGCACACCTTGTTGACCCAGAAGACGAGGGCGTTTTCTAGGTCAAAGGGCAACTCGCTGGAGGCGTTGAAGGTTGTGATACGTCTAGAAATATGAGTCGAACAATCTCCAAGATGTAAACGGACTTAATTTGGTAAGTTTGGCGACAATGAACCGATAGTAGTGGTGGTCTTGTGGTGGATTTCAGCGGATTTGGTCCTAAAGCATTATGTGGGGCACGGTTAGTGATGGATTTTAGCGGACTTGGTCCAGTACTTAGTTAAAGACACTAGGGAGTTGGGGTTAATACACTACAAGGCAATTTGTAAGGTTGGGCGGACAAAATGATGCACTCGCAAGCTTGAACTACATGAGTTTGAATGGATTTTTACAGAATCTTTTTTGTTTGTATTTCATAAATTGTTTTTTTTATGTGGAAAAGCGCTGTCACCAGGAGGTTGCAATGAGTCCAAACTGCTTTCAAATACCGGTGCACTGCTTTAACACATTCTGACACAATGAAGTAATAGGTTTTCCGCGTTGAAACATTGCTGTCATTAAGAAAAATTACTGAAATATTTTTGTGAATGATCGATTTTACCGGACAGCTTGGACGATCTTCTCAATGCTGACAACTTCTCCAGTGTAGGCCGTCATTATGGAATCCATCACAGCAAGGTGGGCATTCTGTGATTGTGACATGAAATAAATAAAATAGATATTAAAACTGCAGAAGATGTACCATGTGACGATGTGACAAGGTTACAATGTGATGTAATGGGGAGTCAGTTTGGCGTAGCGGTGCTTTCCTCGCCTTCCACCGCTGTGACCCGGGTTCGAATCCTGCCTGGGCCAATTGTGGATTGAGTTTTCAGTCCCTACTTGATTCTGTGGTTTTTTCCTCAGAATACTCTTCTGGGCTTTTCCTCCCACCTCTAAAACTGTAATTTCTTCTCATTGTCTTCTCTTTACTGGGCCCCATGGGAGATCAGTGGATTCCACTGAATGGGCTACCCAGTTAAAAAAAGAAAAAAATGTCACAATCTGACATGTTATGTGACAACGTGACATGTGTTGATGTATCTATTTCCATTATGACACATGACAATGTGACGATGTCACCTGTGTTGATGTGACAGTGCAATTCAGTGACAATATGACGACACAACCTGTGACAGTGTCACATGCGATGAGGTCTGTAAAAATTTCACTTGAGGCAGTCCTGTATTAACCCTAACCGATCTCAACCCATCAAAGTCCAACAGCAGGTGTTGTTGAAATCTGTTGGAATGGGTACAGTACCCCTAAACTGATGGTCTTTTACATTGGGTTTTAAGTCCAACAGTGTTTGTGTACTATTTCCCATGTGGGTGTTGCAATTTGCAAGGTTGGGTATGGTTCCTAGTAAATTATGCTAGGGAGTAAGGGTTAATGTAAGTTCTATACATAAATTTACATGTATAAGCAGGCAGTACAAATTTGTACATGTCATGAAAAATGTCATTTCCATGTGCAATCAATGGTACACAAATTATATGCGTATGTTTAAAAAAAAATACATCTGGAAAATGGAGAGGGAAGGAATTGTTATGTAATTATCCATAACTTCCTGTTCAGGGGCACATACATACATGTACATGTACCCATGTTGGGACATGTGTACTTTGAGAGAGATGTGTACATGTACATGTACATGTGCTTATTATGCATTAATATTTGCAACAGGTCAAAACATATGTAGCATCATCTACAAGCTTGGAGCGCTCACGCCAGGCGGTTTGAATGTGGATTTTTCTGTATTCAAACAGTTATAGCTCCGATGAAGGCCCAGCGGGGCCGAAAATTCAGCCAGAATAATTCCCGGTGAGCACTGCTTTAACTTTTGTTTTCATCACTTATACATGTAGATTATGTATTAATACATTAGCCATTAATTAATACACATACACATCAAGTGTGCCACAGTACACTCGTCAGGTTTAGAACATACATGTACACGTATTTGTTTTAGTCAAAACACATGTACATGTACAGGTACCGGTACATTCATAAATGTACATGTACGTCATGTATGTACCCCACTATCCTTTGCAATACATGTAACCACATGTACATGAACACGTACATAAATGTACACACGTACATGTACAGGTCCCTATAATGGACTGAATTTCATGTCAAAATTGAGCAACACGGAAGTTAGCGCTGTTTGCCTTCATTTAAGTGCTTTCATTTAAGTACCTACATTTAAGTACCTACATGTACTACTTCTAGGGATGGCTTCATTTGGGCATGTATGTGCATATCATGCCTTTGGGCAACTGGCGGAAAATTGTGCCGTCATGATTAAGGGTCAAGTACCGTACCACATGCATGTGGCATGGCCCGTGCTAACAAATATTCTGCTTATTTCTCATTTAAAAAGACAGCGACTAATATTTAAGCAATGATGGGCTGGGGATGAGATGAGGAATGGAATGAGGGAGGGGGAGGGAGGTGGAGGGAGGGGGAAGGAGGGGGAGTGATTGGGTAGGGGATTGGATGGGGATGGGGTAGGGGTAGGGGATGCGGTGGGAGATGTGGTGGGGGTAGGCGTAGGGTCAGGGTATGGGGGAGGGGATGCGGGGGGAGATGTGGTGGGGTTAGCAGTGGGTAAGGGATGGGGTGGGGGCTGGGGTAGTGGATGGGGTGGGGGATGGGGATGGGGATTCGAGGTGGGTGGGGGGTGGGTGGGGGATGGGTGGGGATGGGGTGGGGGATGGGGTGAGGACACCCGAAAATTAGTCCTTTGCAACCCTTCCCTGAACTAGCAATGTTTCTGAAATTCAACGAATTTTGGCAAATCTGCAAAATATCTATTCCCCACAGAAAACTTGTCTCAAAATTGTCTTCGTTAAAAAAAAAATATAATCACTGTATGTGTACATGAAAGTGTGTCTGTACAGTAGACAAAAAAATACTCTCTTTCAGAAACTGAAAAAAAGAAAAGAAACAAACAATCCGAACCCAATGGCAGCGCAACTCAATTTTCCCCTTGACAAGTGCCAGGATGTTTACCTCCCCTCACAAGGAAGTCATCCAATCGACCTCGGGAAATTTAATCATCGGTTATATTTTCTCTTGGCAGACTTTTATCATTTAATACGGAGGCGCGCCTGAGGAACAGGGTCTGAAAATAAACCAAATTGGGCCGTGGCCCAGAATGCGAAATTCTTTTAATGGTGCCGAGTCAATACGAGTGTGAGAAATTTTTAGAAGAGTTTGATAGCCTGGTGCCGGGATATTTACATGTAAATGAATACCCAGACTGAATTGAATAAATATTTAAATAATTTTGAAGAAACTGCTTTCAGACTATAAATACATGTACATGTCCATGCGATAATCTTTCAATTTTACTTTTCGTACATCTGAGGGCACGCATTTAATGAAATTTGAACACTCTATTCCATTTGTTTATTGTCACACAAAAAAACAGAAATGATCTCTTGCAAATTTAAATTTCTGAAGTTTTGGGACCAGGCTATGGGCTCCGTGCACAAGTACTCCTTCAACGGCCAGAAAAGGAGAGTTGGGGGAGACCTAGACTGGTTCCCGGTCCATCCACTGCGTATTTCGAATGATCCAAAGTTATTGGGGGCAGGGATTAGTCTGGGAGACCATCGCAAGTTAAATTTGAACGTATTCACTCACCGACGATGCCTGACGCTCATGCGAAGACGCTGTGGCTAATAGCTTTGGCACGTTTAGGAAATCGTGCGTACTTAAGTTCGCGTGCAAACCAGTACAGTACGCACATGCTGTGTGTCCCGTCCAAGGGCTCTCAAAAGTGGTAAAATCGCATCCTCTTTCGTTGGCGCACTAAGCCTATATAATCTCTGTACCTCACTTACTGACTCATTGACTGATTGTCACTTGCGAGTTGGGCAGTGCTATTGTATAGGAATACCCCATAACGCCAATGAAAGGGCTAAACACAGACCCTGTGTAGACCACAAGACGTCCAGTGAATAGTCACACTAAAATTGAATTCAATAGAATTTTGTGCGATCTTCGACCGACTTTTCTAGGCTTGCCTTGTCTAATTTTTCATTTTTGTTATTTTGTTGTTTGTATTTCTTTTTAGTTTTAATTTTTTTTATTTTATTTTTTTTATTTGTTTTTGGAATTTGTTATTTTATTTTTCTTCTGTTTTTGGGTTTGTTTTGTTTTGCTTTTTTTTAGGGGGAGGGGGTTGTTATTATAATATTCCCGTACCAGTTTAATTCTCTGCGTCTGGGTCAGCACCGCCTCCGTGACCGGCTGCCGCTTGTCGTCCACCACGTAGATCCCTCGTCGCGACAAGCCCTGAATGACGCTCCAGTGGCCTTGCCATTGGTGGAGGGACGGAGGGAAGATGTTGGCGCAGGCCCGGCTGTAGAGCTCCCCCGACGAGAGCTGGTAGATGACTGCCGGGCGCAGATGGTCCTCGCCCTAGAACAAAAAAATAACAATCTCAAAACTCAAAACGGCAAAGTTATTACCCCATTCATCAGGTATGATACCAGTTTTCTAAAGCAGCTCGAGATCAGCGCAGTCTGGTCTCTACCCTAACCAGTACCCATTTATACTCCTGGATGGAGAGATGCAATTGTAGTAGAGTGTCTTGCCCAGGAACACAAGCACCATGCTGCTCTACAGTTATTTTGTTCATCAGGCCATGAGTCAGTTTATGCAGCACCTGGAGACCAGTGCAATCCGGTCTCTACCCTAACCAGTACCCATTTATACTCCAGGGTGGAGAGGCAATTGTAGTAAAGTGTCTTGCCCAAGAACACAGGGAAGATTCCCTACAGTTACCTCTGTTCATCAGGCAATGAGACCAGTTTCTTGCAGCAGCTCCAGATCAGCGCATTCTGGTCTATACCCTCACAGATACTCATTTATACTCGTAGGTGGAGAGAGACAGTTGCAGTAAAGTGTCTTGCCCAAGAACACAAGCACCATGCTTCCCTGTCAGGGTTTGAACCCATGTCCCATCGCATTTGCAGTGTGAGTTGGACACCAAACATTCCAGTTGTTATCTTATTACCCATTAAGCAAGCAGAAAAACATGCGCAATACGGATCGCGCAATACGGGAGGAATATTACATTGTTGTTGCCATGGATTGACCAATCAGGATCTAGGATTCAAAACTGATGGAAGATGAGGATTGGTGGAATGTTGGGACTGACCTCTTTGTCCTTGAAGAAGGGGCTTCTGATGTCAGGAGGAATGGTAGAACTACTGTAGGCCTTGGAGACCAGCCATCGTATAGAGGCACACAACTTGGCCTGCATCACAAATGGTAATAAACAAGGATGAGATCGATTTAAAAATCAAATACATACATTTTTACAATGTACATGAACATAGAATGGCGTACACAATGATGACACATTCACACGTACTAGTAATCAATCAGCCAAATCGGATAGCGACTCCAGCTAAAATTCTTGGCGCAAATTTCAATAAGCTTAAACCCTCATTAACCCTAACAGAACTCAGCCCATCAAACCCCAACAGCATGCATTGTTGGAATCTGTCTGGCTGGGTACAGTACCCCTTAACTGACAGTCTTTTGCTTTGGGTTGGCACACCTCCAAAGTCAGAAATATGTGTGTGCAGTTTCCCATATGGTGTTGGAATTTGCCAGGATGGGTATGGTTCCTAGTATAAAATCATGCTAGGGAGTTAGGGTTAACATTCTGTGCCAAGTTGTCCTTTCAGTCAAAATCAATCAAATGACTGCTGTCAACAGTTACAGGTACATGTTAGAGCTGCCAGCCTACATTACGCAAGAGTGACTGGCTGTGACTGTTTATGTATCACACAACTTTGTGACTAATTTTTATCTCAGAAATATTGGTTATTCTCTGGTGTTTTTCTACCACAACCTAAAGAAATTTAACGTTTGGTGTTAGATTCTTCAGGCCTACATTCACTGGTACAAAATAGCAAAAAGTGATAAACTTAAGAACTGATCAATTTAATCATTTGAGGGTACAATATTGGAGCCCTAATTTGATTTAATGGGTATACTCAAGTGTTTTCAACTGTTGATAGACATGTGTTTTTATTTTTCTTCACCTTCTCCAGAAAACTCACCTTTTTAAAAAAAATATTCAAATTGGAGAAACAATATTCGGATATTCGATGGATGATCGAATATCCAAATATTCAGTTTATTCGGCACAGCCCTAATGCACAATTAACGTACAGTAATTCAAGAGACCACACGTACCGGTTTATTTTGCTCCGATACAAAATTGTATACACGCACCTGTTGAATTCTGCATTTATATACATGTAAATTACGTGCAGCGTACAATATTGTGTACAATGAACAATGAAGAGTAGTTTAACCTTCCTCAGTACAATCAATACTGCAACAATTGAATTGTCTCCAATTTGTCCACCGATCATCAACATTCCTAATGACCTCAGCAAAGATAATTAACCGCGCATCAATTGATTAATACAACATTAGGTGAAAGCGTGACCTTCGTGTATAAACGGACTGACTGGTTGCCATGGATACTGTCTGGAGTATGATGGAACTCATAATGACTAAAATGAGACGAGCTAATTAAATGGAGAATACATGAAGATGTGTCATACATTGTACATGTACATGTTCACGCAGTATTGTACATCTTTGTACATGTTTTGACACTAAAAATAGTAAAATAATGGTTTTCATCTATAGCTCAACCCTAACCTACCCAAATCCTCCATATCTTCTTTGCAAAATGGAGGATTTTACAGGATTGAGGCTACATGCTCGTTTCAAAGAAGCACTTTGTCAAGGTCTTGGGCCCGACCTTGTGTTGCTTATATGCTCAGCTGTGCATAAATTTAGGCCTAAATTATACTTGAAATCCTCTGCACTGCTCCAGGATGTCACTGGCTCTGCCTCAACATATTGACAGTGATTGCTGGAGGATTTTGCAGGATTGAGGCATTGGTTACCCAACCAAGGACCACATTAAAAAAACAACATGGATTTTGCAGGATAAGGCTGTGTGCTATTTTTACATGGATGCACTTTGAGGATTTTGCAGGATTGAGGTTACGTCCAAGCAAAAATGCCAAGGAGTATGGATAGCTGTTAAAATCCCTAACCCTGAATTGAGAGAATTGCAATATCTGAAAAGGGCTATCCAAATATTTCATGTTTCATTGTTCTTAATGCTAATTTTAGCAGGAATGTTATGCATATTTTATAAGGCAATACAAAATTGTACACATGTACAGTATGTATGATGTACATGTACTGCATGATACAATGTAGTCCGACAAACAGGACATGCAGGAGGTTAAATGTAAATTAAACTACATGCAGAATAGGCTGGTGCCACACTACCATAACTCATCTTGCACTCATATTCATCATATCTACATGGGGAACCAGACATGATACGGTCCAATGAGCATTTAACTAGCATCCAGATCCTTCTTGAGATGAACTGGCTGCCATGACAACCGTCGCTATCGATGACAAACAAAAAATGCCAGCGGAGGCTCCACGCGTGGGCTAATCAAACTTGATCACAAATTATTCACGAGGGCAGACAAAATATTGAGTCTGAAAATATTTCATACCAGGCATCGCTTGGTTGGCATTTTCATTTTCCGATGACTTTAATTAATGTGCTGGAATGACTCGTCGTCATGGAAACTCTCTGTCTTCAATGGAATTCATTGTCAAGTACATGTACACATGTACATGTACACATGTACATGTTTAACATGCACTGTCTCCCAACAACAATTCTTTGACTAAAATTGACATTGGCTTTTTCACAAAAATAACAGGAAATTTTGAGTTAAAACAGGGCTAATGTTAAAGGGATGTGCGCGGCCGGTTTTATCAAACTTAATTTACAACTGGCTCAGAGCCTGGATGCAGATAATGGCCAGAGCCAAAGACAACGGTCATTATCTGTGTTTGAATGCCATTTGTGGGGAATTTTCAAAATGAAAACCAGGCTACATGGAAAACCAAAACAGACTTCACGTTTACGTGCATTTTAACGAGCGACAGATGATGTTTGCGAAAGTTGCAGTTTACACCATAAAGCCCATTTCCGGGATTTGAATTTTGGGGTTGGGTTTCTTTTACGGGTACCCGGATACCAATGTGTTACTTCAATAGGATACCCGGTACCCGTACTACCCGTAAATGGGCAACAGACCTTCATCATGCTGCCACCATTTCAGTCATGCTCCCTGTCTCCAATAACAATACTGAATGATAACGTTTTTTGTGCAAAAAGGAACCAGACTATTTTTCCTTCCAGCCTCGCTTTGGTTACGTTGAATTGAATGGGAAAAATCCAAATGGCCCCAACATAATAATGGTCTATTCCACGCAAAATGGAAATGAAATGGAAATGAAATTTTCAGAGCTACAAGCACCACAACCTAAAATGAGGTGCATGTACATATGTGTATCAAAGGAAAGGGAACAACAAGACCTTTCATTTGAGTGTCATGTCCTGCCAGTGAGATAGAATGTGGTTAAATGTATTTTTTGGTAAAAAAAACACCCCTGGTTTGGGGGCTAAAATTATAGGTTTTAGGTGTACAGTCATTCTGTTTTTCACAAGCAAAGTGCAAGTTTATATGGTGAGTTTTTGTTTTTAAGGCAGAGAGAAAGGGTTATACCGTGATTCAGTATGGTTTTTTTATCATGTGTGCGAAGTTGATTTCAGACACGTAACATCCGTAACGTTATAATATAACCTCCGTAACAACAAAAGCATGATATTTCCATGACATCAAAGTTCCACAATTATTCTCTACAAACAGAACTACAGCAGGAATGAAAACAAACTGTTGTTTGCACTTTGCCTACTTTGCTACAAACAGCTATAAGATTAAAGCTTGAATTGGAGTCAGCTTTCCATTGCTGGACCAACTTTTGGACCTTCTATTCAGGCCCCTGGGCAGTCTAGTTTTGTTGCTGAGGATTAGTGCAGAGGATACTGTAGCGCCTGTACAAGGTCCACTGGCCATAGAATGGACTGAATGCAGGATACACATCAATAGTACAAGTACACTAAAGCAAAGGTTACTGACTCTGTTAACTGGCCCTTGGGTTAATTGTGGACTATTGTACACGTACACGTTATGAAGTACTGCAAATGAGTATGGTGCATGTGTAGTACATGAACAACGCGTCCCAAAATACCTGTAACTTTTTTTTGCAAGGCTCTAGCATCGGCGCGGAAACACGTACCGCCATTATTTTTATACCATTTTAAAGCTTGGAATCTTAACTTTATCCCTGGCGAGTATTGCTTTGATATTTAAAAGAGTTTTTTTTTATCATTTGTGTTCAAATGAAGGCATGTCGAGAACAAACTCAACCGATTTCAGGGAAAATCGATGATGCGGTACATCAGATGCAAACTCAAGTGAACAAGCTGTTGAAATAACAACAAAAAATACGGTTGTTGATTTATATTATAAACACATTGAACTTGAAACGAAGAACACTATTGTGAATTTATTTAAGGTGTAGTCTATGTGGATCGAAAAAAAGGAAAGAAAGTAAAAGGCAACGACATTGTCACATCATGAACATGATGAAGCATTTCATGGATCTTTTTTAAAGGGGTTAGGAAGTTGCATGCGGCACCTTACTTCTCACTTTTTGTTGGCATGATTGTGAGCTGAATGGGAAGTTTTGGTGAAATCGGAGAACCGTTATTCGGTTTGAAAAAAAAGTAGGATTTAAACCAGATTTTGAAATTTCATATTTTTTCCACCTCCATTTTGGGACCAGCTGTACCACTAGGCTTGCCTGTGGGCTCCGTGCACCAACAAAAGAGGGCGCATTTTTACCTCTCTTGAGAGCTCCGTGGTCGGGACTCACAGCGTGAGCGTACTGTACTGTACTGGTTCGCGCGAAGTACGCACGACTTCCTAAATGTGCAAAAGCTATGTCCACAGCATCTTCCCATGCACGTCAGGCGTCGTCGACACGTGAATACGTTCAAATTTAACTTGTGATGGTCTGCCAGACTAATCCCCGCCCCAATAACTTTGAATCATTCGAAATACGCAGTGGATGGACCGGGAACCAGGCTAGGTCTCCCCCAACTCTCCTTTTCTGGCCGTTGAAGGGGTACTTGTGCACGGAGCCCATTTCTGAATTGGTTTAATTTCACCCTCCAATGTAACAGATTTTGGAATCAATCATGGAAAGACCTGGAAAGTTTATTGTAGGCCATCATAAAAAAAACCTAAAAATATAAATAAATAAATAGGAAAACCAACCCCAATCCTCCAGAAAAGCAAGCAAGCAAACAAACAACTAGCAAAATACAAGCTTTGTGGAGTTAAAGCAATGACCCCAATCCTCCTTCCTGTTCACAAAAGTTTCCAGAAAGGTAGAAGTCCTTCAAAATAAGAGATAAAAACTGATAATGAATTGCTGCCAATGGAATAAAGCCGTCCAGACTGTGAAAGAGAAGGTCAGCGAATATATTGCAGGCCTCAGGGTTTATTGGCATAAGGTCACAGCAAGAGTGTCCTGAAATTCTGAAGTGTGAATTTATGACATTTGGCGAAGCTGTAAAATTCTTCATGTTGATTTGCCAATGCCAAAAGTTAATAAATTGAAATGTGTCTGTAAACATGTCTAAATGTATACTGTACAGGTTCATGCACTTCAAACTTTAGAGTGAAGGAAATGAAACTACATTTTTTTGGCATGACTTTTATGCATACAGTGTTCAAGTACATGACTTGAACAATGCTAAAATGTTATGTACGGTACATGGTGTGCAAAAAGAAGGAAACCCACCTTTGACAGCAATTTTCAACAACTTGTTCAGCATATATCTCAAAAATTCAATTCAATTGATCTTAACACATTAGTGACGAAAGAATGATTGCAAATGCATATTTTTTTTCTGAGATACATGTATGGTAGTTTAAAGGCGTCATGTGCCAAAACCTGTTTGTCCGCGGACGGCTTTATTCCATCCGCTTGACTGAGCTCCGGAGCTTGATTTGAAGACAAAAATACTACACTAGACTTACATGTACACGTGAACAACAGTGATTTTGGTGACTTGTATTCAAATTATCATAACAGCACTATTCTTGCGGTTTTTTTTTTAAATTGCAAGAAAAACAGTTCAAATAAGTTAAGTATTACATACACATGTAGGTAAAAATTCCTGTCAAAATTGGGTTCCTTCTTTCTGCACCACCCTGTACAAATGTACAGTGATCACAATGCTGAGACACATTTTTGCACAGCCTTTTGAAACTCCCAATGTTCAAAACTATGTGAACTAACAATTTGTGCAAAAATTCCAACCCCCTGTCCCCCACCCTACCATATTAAGGGCAAGCACTCCTCCCCCTCAGAAAAACCCTGGGTGCACCTCTGCAGGTAAAAACACTAGGGACACCTAACGCAGAGCCAGACAAGTGTAATTAATTTGGGATGAACCATGACTCATCGCGTACACATGTATACACATGTATACATGATGTACACATGATGTATACATAATACATGTACATGTACATGTACACATGTAGTACATGTACATGTGTACATATACCGGTATGGGATCTAGCGGTAAGTGGTATGTACATGTACATGCACATGTACATGTACATGTACCGGTACATGCATGTACCGGTACCATGCATGTATCTCAATATTGATACTGTGGGAATGGCACCTGCACATGTACATTTGCATACTACATGTACATGTACATTACGTGTACATTACAGTGCGTCATTACACATGCATTACAAATGCCACATGGATCAGCCCTCGGGCCATCCCTTGTCGGGTGTTTCCCCTGCCACGGATAACACCGCAGACGGTTCACAATCACAATATAGAATTTAATTGCTTGTGGAGTCACAACGTGAGGAACGCGCGGTCGATAGTAGTTTTATTGGATTACCGGTGATTTTTGTGTGATGACAGGGTTTTAGATGGTGCCCAGTCATGCTTTGTCTATGCGAGGGTGTTTCCCTGATGAGCCATCAATTTGTATGTGGTTTGTTTCAATTCCTCTTTGGATATACCCGGTATGCAGCTACCGGTACTGGTACACCACGTACATGTACGGTACACTACAAAATGAATACATTCAAATTTTATACATGTACTTTCAAAAAAAGACAATTTGACGTACCGGTACATGTACAATGTAGTACGTTCTGCTTGGCAATATTACAAAAATGTTTTGGGAAATCTGTGATGCCAATATAAGAAGAGCAGGGAAATGCCACTGATATCAATGGACAGGGATTACATTTATAAAATGCATACAGTATGTATGTCACACACCATTACAAGAAATTTGCATTACATTTGGTTTTATAACAAAATTTCTGATGCACAGATCTCCAGAATATACGGGTACACGTTTCAGGTTGCACACCTGGGTGTGATGCAAATCAACTGTGCATTTACATGTACCACACTAAATGTACACATGTATGTATACTATGTACAGACCTTCACATTTATTATGTATAGTCTGTCACGAGCCAATATGGCCCATCAGGCTGGCATTTACATTATCTCCGGTTTCCTTGGCATGAAACAACTAACACGACTAAGAATATTTCTGTTTCCCCTGGATGGGATGACAGTCCATCGCAGATTACTCCCCAGCTAATGCCGGTACAGATTTACACTCCTGGGTGGAGAAAGGCAAGTGGGTGTGAAGTGGCTTGCCCAAGGACACAACATATGGCCAGCGGCTGGATTCGAACCCCTGACCTTTTGATCATGAGTCACAATAAGCCACATTCCCCCACAAATGTATAATGAATTCATAGAAAAACAGCACGAACGTGTACGTAGCATGCTCCTGAGGCAGTTTTGATGAGAATCTTCCCGAATCTTTCAATATCGCCCAGTCTGCGCTGTGCAGGAACCCGACACTTGCAAGATATTTCACAGCCTCTTGAGTACTACATATGTACATGTAGTCGGTAGGCTGAGCGCAAACATGTACCAGTACTTTTTATCTTCAAAACTCCCGGAGGATTTGAAGTACTGAAATAACTCCCGGAGGATTTGAAGGACTAAAAAACTCTGTGTTTACAGTAACCCAACCTAAATGTATTGGATTTTTTTAAGCCAAATTGCTAGCCTCAAACTTTTTACATCGGAACGCAGCTATGGGCCTTATTCACAAGTTGGCCATTTTTGTCGAGTTCCCTGAATGTATTTCATTAATTGTTAACTGTTGAATTGGATGGCGCCAGACTATTTATGCAGGCATAATGCAGCCTTATTTCTACTGCCATTTTATTCTCAAATATGGCTTTAAAAATTAGGGAATGTTAAATTACAAATTTAAAATTATTTATTGAGGCAGACTGGAATTGGTTATAAATCAAATTACTTTCCTTTCTCTTTGCAAGTTCAAAAAATTAAGATTGTACCTAACTTTCAATTCAATATGGCCGACTCGTGAATAAGACCCATAACAAACATAGTACCCTACTTGAATTAAGTACGCCCTCTTTTGCTTTTTGAAACTTCAGCAACGGGTGGCTTTCCCTTCTGTTCCTTGGGGAAATACTAGCCACCTATCACTCTTCGACATTCAAACATGATGTAACCATGGGTCGTTTGACGTTCGGGAATTAAACAAAAATGGCCAACGCAGCACATACATGTACCGGTAGATGTTTTGTTAATCTGTTGACTTTTTCAACAACAATGTTCTGTAAAATTATTGTCCAACCTACCGGTACCTACCTGGATAATTTTTAGGGTGTTCAAGTAAACATACAATGTTTGTTCGCCTTACATGTACATGTACGAGGGTAAGGCCAAAAAAAAAAATGTTCGGTCTCTGGTCAGACCCAAGTTCCGGAATTGACGCGGGGACACAGCTTTTTTTTTTTCAAGCTTGGATTGTACAGACAAGGTGGGGTACTATTTTGCTTTTTTGGTATCCTCATGTACATTGGTGTCCTCCATAATTTGCCTTGGTGCCCTTGATCATTTGCTTTGGTGCAATTTCCCATTCCTTGGTGCTCTTTGGTAAAAAAAATTGAGGAGGTGCGGCAATAGAAGGCGCTGTTGGAGCTACCACGGATCATTTTGGAAAAAAAAAAAGATTGACGCGCATGATTAAAACCGACGCGCGCGCTGACCAGAGACCGACTTATTTTTTTTTTGGCCTAAGAGCCAACATCATCAATGTGCTCATTTGAGGAGAAATTCTTGCAATTCCCGCTTCTTGAATAACAAACGAGCATTTTAAAATGAAAAAAGGGGGATGTATATGTGTACATGTACAATGTGCATGTAAGCGAAATTCTGACCAACCTGTGAGGTGATCACGAGAGCGTAATGGCAAACGGCCTGTGATGAGTCACATGGTGTTATCATGCAGGAGTTTTACAGCCGGCACATAAATTACACTCTGCTCAATCAAACTTTGACACATTACTTCAAGATCAGTTGCGGGCCAAAATATGTTGCCGATGATTAAAACGAGGGGGTGGAGGTTTGAACAAATTTAAAGGCCCCCCCCCAAAAAAAGAACAAGGCGGGGCTACTAAAGCTGGTCCCAGAGTGCACAAACTTGTATAAATTCAATCAAATGCCTATTCACTGTGAGTTTGCATCTGTGCGGGCCAATTTCTAGAGCTGCTTAAGCACAAAATTTGCTTAAGCACAAAAACGTCTTGCTTAATAAAATCAGGTTACCGGCCAAAACTCCATGCGATTGTTATGCTTTAGTAAACAACAGCTAAATACCAGTCACAAGCTATGTACATCACATGGAGTTTTGGCCGGTAACCTAATTTTACTAAGCAATGTTTTTTCGTGCTGAAGAAAATTTTCTGCTTAAGCAGAGCAAATTGGGCTGTGGTCAACACACAATGGATTGGATTTAGCCCATTTGTTGGCATTACACAGGGTAATATCCTTTGGACTATGGTACCAGGTTGACATACCAGTACATGTAGCTCATGTGCATACAAACATTGTATATGTACTAGAAATTTTTGTTTTTGGAACAACTGGTAACTGGTCACAAAATATTTGACACCAAACAAGGTCAAGCATTGTCACTGATTATTCGTTTGTCCTACATGCAGTTGGTATCAAAATATATCAAGTACAAGGACAAGGCCGTGTTACAAATAACAAAAGATTTCATGTTGTACACACATTTACAAGAATGCATTTGAAAATGAATGGCTCCAATTTACAACATTGAATGTGTACACATAGTGTACATGAACGTACTTGTACACGTCTATGCCAGGCTGTTTTTTAATTATTGAGTAACGGTACACGGGTTAGCTTTGTGTTATTAAAAGTTTAATTATACCCAGTACTTGATTTGTGAACAGTATTGTGCATACCGGTACAAAATGTACAGCATAAATAATCAATCAGGGCTGCAGTTATTGGATGTTAGACTGCCTGATCAAAATCAATACATGTATGTACCGGTACATGTCTCCTTGGTCTGTGTACAAACATACCGGTACATGTACTAACATGTACATGTAAATTTTTCCCAAAACGCCTGGAATTACATGGAACAGAATGAAGGGCACTGATGCTACATGTATGTGATTCTAAAGGCTACTTGTAAATTTTTGATTTGATTTGATTTCAAATGCTTGAATACATTACATGTACACTCAGTCTACATGTATGGATGACATTTTTGTGAAAAGCATGCATACGGACACGGTACATTGCACATGTTATACATGTACCACATGTACATGTACCGTACATGTACGTATTCATGTACATACATTTACATGTACATGGACCATGTATACATTTATGTAATTTACGTATTCATGTACGTACAGTAGGAGTTAATTGCCATGTAAATGTGTACATAATGCACATTTGTACAGGTACACATGTACATGGACCTTCACTAAATTGCCATTGGCCATGTTGGCCACTGACACCGTACACGTATAACCGGTACATCATTACGTGTTTATTTACAGTACCTGTGAAGTTCACACTACAATTGTGCATGCATAGTGTACAATATTGTACACACAGGCCAACCAGTATTTCAACAATTGAACACTTATAAAAAATACAAAATGTACATTGTAAATCTCATCTCAGTAACTTCTGCATTCAAACATTGCTGTAACTCTTGCAACAGCCAAAAACCACTGTCCATTATAACAAACCATTCATGCATATTGTCCCCAAAAAGATCAATGAATCCATCCAAGTTGAACCGAAGAAATATTTCCATTACAACTACAAGTACACAAAACACACCATGCATACTGTAAATTTTCAAACCACAAACCTTGTCATGCCGGTCCATATTGAAGATGAAAAAAATAAAATCACTGTCTGTATCGCATACTAGCAGGAATTATGTGTCCAGATTATATCCAAAGATATGTCCAAGAATCTCTGTTTCAGCAACTGGATAATTTCATCAACAAATTTGGCAAGTAGGCCTAATCACATTTTAGCACAGCAGGTTTGGCGTGTGTATAGGCCAAGCAGTAACAAGTGTATCACTATGTGAATGCACATGTACAGCAACGATGTCACTGTGGGACGGTTATGAATAGTAGGCCCCGTTCCCCGTTGACAAAAGGAACCGAATGGGGGCTCAAGTGGCGCCCTTGTATGGGACTGTCAAAATTACCTATGAGATGACCTTTGACACAGACTGGGATTATCACATACATGCTGTGAATGGGGTAGGGTCATAGACTTGTTTTTCATGGGAAGCTGTTGCAGAGTGCCAAACCAGACTATGTGTAAAATAAATATTGTGTGAACTGTGTAGTTGTCTGTGATTTACATTTAATTATTTAAAATAATTTCAGTATCATATGAACTTGCTATTTTAGTTTCATCAAGTCATGAGGGATATTTTTATGTATCAAGTGATGCAACAAATTTATTTTAAATTGTAGACTATACGACCGGTATGTCGTGTATTACTTGAAATATTTTACACAATTGTATCTAAAAAGACCTGAAAATATTTCAGGGTTGAGAATTTCAAATTGATCAATTCCAAATGTTCAATTGATCAAATAATCATTTGAAATGCATGATACAAGTCACATGACTTCACTCTGTAAATCTACATTGTAATTCAGAAATAATACAAAAATATTTCTTTGAAAATTTGTTTAAATACAATGTAATTTGTATACATGTACTTCAGAAAAAAAATTAAAAAAAACTTTCTGAAAAACTGAAGAACGTTACTTTGGAAATGTACGGTAGGCCTATGTACATCAGGTTATTAAAATTGAAAACAATTTTATTGTGATGTCCTTGATCTTTCATCAAAGAATTTATTTTCTTCAAAATAACAAACAAACGGACATTCATTCCTTTCTTTATTACAATGATACATCTCCAAATGTGTAGCACATGAAACATTTTTATTACTGCAAAATAGTAATCAATGCACGGCATATGTTCTCCACAATGACACACTTGCATAAAAATCTGAAACAGCTCCCGATATTGATTTTATTTCGATAAATCAGTGTGCTATACTGTGCAAGTATAGCCTCACTCAGCATAAGTGATTAGCATTCGCAGGTGTCTGTATTGAACAAACATGCATGGCGTTTGAGTGTGCCCATGCAGCATTTAGTGAACTTTGGACTTCTGTGTTCCAAAAATACAATTAGAATTTAAAAATTATTTCATCGGCAGAGGATGTCTTTGAACTGAGTCACTATACAATGTAAACATGATTTCATATTACAATTTACACAAAAATGTACGAGAAACCAATGTATGTAAACTCTGGTTCATGTACACTTCATGTCAAGCATGTAAGGTGTGGCATGCATGAAATGTTCATGATCTGGAATTTGAAATCCTTCCGACATTTATAGTGAAGCACTTTCTTTCTTTTTTTTTTTTAAACAAGATGACTGAATGAGATGTGTTTACATAGGCCTAGATCTGAGTCACACAGTGACAAATTGTGATTGTCTTAAAAAAAAAAATTTTTAAACCAGGTATGCACACATTTATTATTAGTTCAACGTCAGGAACTGAAAAATTGGTGTTGGTTTAGAGCTACATTTGTACATGTAAGGCTTTCTGACAAAAATCTGACAGCCCACGCCCCCCTCCCCCAAAAAGGAGGGGAGTTTGACTTGAATTCATGGAAGGAATTGATCTATTCAACTTAATAAACAGAAATTAACTTAATACAATACTCACCATGTATGTGCCATAATTAAGTTCTTCTTCTTCTTCATTCATTCATTTTCATGATGACTTGATGAGTTGGGCCCAACTGTCCCTATGTTCGACAGGGACAGTTGGGCCCAACTCATCAAGTCATCATGAAAATGAATGAATGAAGAAGAAGAAGAACTTAATTATGGCACATACATGGTGAGTATTGTATTTGTAGTCACATGGTACTGTACAAGTGTTGGCTGCATTTACAGAGAGTGACGGCACCCTTGAATGCTTCCATGCAAATTTATGTAAAACAGGTACCTTCATGAACATAAGGTACCGGTAACAGGAAAATAGTGCATTGCATTCACATGCACCATTTCAAAAAGGAATTAATTTATATATGCACATGTATCACTATATCAAAACATTACAAAATATACCTGTATCACAAAATCAATGACGGCCTTTTACTGCCTTGAAAAAAGACTTTTGTACAGAACATACAATGTAGCATCTCGTGTTACAGTGATATGTACACATGTATGAACATACAATGTAGTGCATACTGGGGCTGGCATTGGTAGCCAACATGGCCAGAAACGATCCACAGGGGGTGCAGGGGGCACAGCCGGCACACGATAGGCCTACTTTTGTGATACGTACGCAGGTACCGGTAGTCCGGTATATGATTATTATTTTCCCAACGTTTCGTCTAGCAGTGCGGTAGCTCAGTAGATACAAGGGAGGATATTGTACCGCGAGGTTGCGGGTTCGAATCTCGGTTTTGCACCCAAAATTGTTTTCTTTTCTAATCTGAGGCTTTGAAGGATTTTAAAAAAAAATTTTTTAAAGGGAAATGAAGTCTGAATTTCATAACATTTGCTCAAAATCAGTTGTTTTTTTTAATTTGATATTTTCATCTCATGCTTTTAGAAAAGTTAAGTCCAAAAGGCCATATAGCGTACACCCACACAAACGTGTGTTCACCGGCGATCGTGGACGTCCTAATGTCCCTCTTTTGTTTGTACTTTTTAGGAAGACTTCCATAGGTTTTGTACACGACCCCAATCGCGGACGTATGCTTGGAATCGTGGAGGATATTGTTCTCTGTCATTCTCTGGTATTTTTCGTCCACAGTTTAAAAAAATGAACACGTACATAATGCGGATGTTGTTTGGGAGGAAAAAAAACGCAGCCCGCCCCCCCTCCTTTTTTTTATGTACGTGTATGTCATCTTTTTCCCCATTGCTTCTGCTGTCAACTGGTTGAATCACTTCAAAGACAGAAATTTTCATCCATAAATATATGCCCCGCTGGTATAAATTTGGGAATTCGCCTCCAATTTGGGCGCCACCCCCTTTCCATAATCTGTCGCTGATGGCCAATATCATTTAAGGCCTTAAATAACTCCCATCCTCTGTGCATTAATATTTCCCATTAGCCCAAAATTAGTTTATTCCTGCTTCCAATACTACTGTACATACATGTACTGCACATGTACATCACACTTGCGATAATTTCCTAAAATTTTGCGTTTGAATAATGAATGAGTCTCATTAATTTTTCACTTTTAACTAAAAAGTACACCAACACGTACCTTGAACCTTGCACACACAGGTACATGGATGACTACATGTACATAGTATACACGTACACGCGGTGGTATTGTATACATGTACGATAACATGTATCCTTATTATTTGGTACAATGTATACAGTGTACAAAATGTACAAAATATGTATGTGTTTACATTTTGTACAATTCTCCAAATAAATCTTGCATCAAAACGCTATAAAACTGCCTGCCTTTAGCACATTTGGTTCAAACTGAATATGTAAAACGTGTACATTAGTACGGCATAGTCAAGATAAAATTGGCTCAACAGCCAATACCACACGCGAAAAAAGACTACCAGTGCAAGATACAGATAACTAGTATAAGTGTACACTGTTCATTTGGTCATCCGACTTCACTTAGGGGAGTCAGGTTGGCGTAGCGGTTCTTTTCCTCGCCTTCCACCGCTGTGACCCAGGTTCGATTCCTGCCCTGGTCATACCGGGTACTTGGTTGAGTTTTCAATTCCTGCCTGATTCCCTTGGTTTTCCTAAGAATATTCTTCTGGGGTTTCTTCCCACCTCTAAAACTGTCATTTCTTCTCAATGTCTTTGTGTACATATGTAGATGAATGGAAGTTTTGGGATTTTATTGTATTTGGAGAGGGGGGGGGCGTAGAGAACCTCCCCCCCCAAAAAAAAAATATTCACTGAACAAAAAGATGTGCATAAATCACATAGGCCTAATTGTACATTTGTATGTGCACTGATATTGCCAAAGTTTTTGTGGTGTTTGCAAACTTCTGTCATGAAAAACCTCGTACATGTATACGCTCTGCTAAATTTGCTATTCTGTAAGAGCAGGGCTCCTGTCAAAACGCAAAAGTAAGGAATTTTTCCCCAACCCATGCATTGTACTAGCAAGTAGCCAGCCGTATCCCACATGCCCCAGGAAAAAGGAGGAGTGGTTTTCAACAATGCATCAGGAATGCTGATGCTATTTTCCACATTTTCCACTTCAATTGACAATGTCTTTGGAACGTCAACGACAGTCCATTGTGACGCTGGGGTTTTCGCACTGATACGGCGCCCGTGTAACAATGCAACAGTGCCATTCGAGGAAGGTCCCCGCCGTTTGCGTCAACAGTATCAGGTGTGTTTGAGATGTGGCGCGTGACTGCACCTTTAAAAGAAAGTGGCGTTATCCGAAGCGGTATGAAAACCTTACAAGGTGAAAGTATTGCACTTTCTTATCCAAAAATCTGACTGGAATTCTGCCACTGGGAAAAAGGTCACAGGGTCATGGAATATAGCTTAGCACAGTGCATGTTTTTATTTTGGATTTTGCCTTTGACCGTGATTGTAGTGGTAACTAATAATTTGGTGGTGCTTAAATACCTTGTGTTTTAAACCAAAATGCTCAAAAGCAAGTTTTACAGTTATTACGCCTGTTCATCAGGCCACGAGACCTTTTTCTGCAGCAACTTGGGATCGGTGCAATCTGGTCTCTATCGATACATTCACAGGTACCCATTTGCTCCTGGGTGGAGAGAGGCAATTGCAGTAAAGTGTCTTGCCCAAGAACACAAGCACCGTGTTCCCTGTCAGGGTTCGAACCCACGTATCACAGCACGTGAGTCGAACACCGTATTTATTGGACCACAGTGCTTTCTCAGTACGTGTAACACCAAAATCGCCAGCTTGGTCAGGTGAGATTCGAACCCAAGACGACAACTTTCACAATGCAAAGTTACAGGGACAATACAGTGTACATTCACGGGTCAATTTTAGGAGGCTGCGAAGCAGAGTCTGGCATTTGCTAATAGCAAGAAACAACTGCTTAGCACAAACAGGTTACCAGCAAAACTGTCATGTCTTTTCCATTGCTTGTGACTGGTACTCCGCAAATTTTGCATTAAGCAGGGTTGATCATTGCTATACTACCGAAGGAAAGGATTCTTTGTTTGACTTAACAGTTGTTTCGAGTTATCAGAGTTTGACTTATAAATCGAGATTTCACTGTATTTTTCTGTTTAAAACAACAGTATGGTACCATGAAATTGATCCAGTCTTAAATTTGCATTGAGGAGACATTTTCCACCCTAACTGTCCTCCATCCTCCAAAGTCCTCCAGGCGGTTTTTGCAGCATTTAGGAGGATTGGGGATGAATGCAACATACAATTTTGGAGGATGGAGGAAACATGGACATTCAATACCGATTTTTGGAGGATGAGGCTGAATGGTGGTTGAAGGAGAGGAGGATTTTGGAGGATTGAGGCTGAATGCATTTTGAGGTAGAGCCGTTGGAGGATTTTGAAGGATTGAGGCAGTGGGTATCCTTCATTTTAAACATGTATGCATGTACCGGAAGGGGCAACATTTTGGAGGATTTCAGAGGATTGAGAATGGTTCCTAGCAAAAAGGGCCTAGGGGTAAGGCTTTTGACTGTTTAAAAGTGCCATTATGACCATGAAATTGGGCCCAGTCTGAAATTTGCACTTTGGGGGGCAGGTCAATTTTCCGTTGAACATGTAGTCAAAAGGCATTTCTGGTAATAAAAATTCCAATAGTGCAAGGAAATATTTTTTATGGGTTGAAACGACAAAGGCCTAGGGCAATGGGGCAATTGCCTCTGCTGCCATTGTCGGCATGCCAAGCTAAAGCACTGCAACTATTGATCACAGATCAGCAACACACTGTAAAAGTGCACAGAAAATTCAACAAACTACAAACTTCACCTCAAACTGTGTATTTTTTTTTTACCCTAACCTTCCCAAATCTTCAAAAATCCTCTTTTCAAAAAGGAGAACTTTGCAGGATTGAGGCCATATGGCAAAAATATGTGGCTGATTTTGGAGGAGGCACTGTGTCAAGGTCTTGGGCAGGACCTTGTGTTGTTTATGCTCAGCCGTGCATACATTTAGGCCTACATGTAGATTATACTTGAAATCCTCCGCACTGCGCCAGGATGTCACTGGCTCTGCCTCAACATATTGACAGTGATTGCCGGAGGATTTTGCAGGATTGAGGCAGTGGTCACCCCTCCAAGGACCACATTCACGAAGTAACGGATGATTTTGCAGGATTGAGGCTGTATGCAATTTTTTTACATGGTGGCAGTTGGAGGATTGTGCAGGATTGAGGTTGCATCCCAGCAAAAATGCCTCTAGAGGCATTTAGGGTTAAGGCCAAAAAAAAAAGTCTCCGGTTTCTGGTATGGAGCTTGCCCAAAATGTGGTGCGGCGACGCGGCTTTTTTTTTTTTTAACCCGATTTTTTTGCTTCAAATGTCGGCCGATGACTGCAAATGGTGCCCGACTAAACTTAGTGCAAATATATGGGAGTCCAGAGAGGCCACATCAAGCTTATTCTTGACCATAACCCAATCTAAAAACACGTTAAAATTGTGCAGCAGCAGGATTCCAGTCAAACCAGTGAGTTTGGCGGTTTTGAGACATCATCTTTCATTGAAAAAAAAACTTTTTCATTTTGCCGACGCGCATGGCTACGGCGACGCGCGCGCATACCAGAAACCAGAGACTTTTTTTTTTGGCCTAAAGGTCGTGTTGGTACTAAACACCCCGTAAAATTGTTCAATCTAGCTTGCTGTCATGTAAAAGAAATCAAGAATGTTACATGTAGGTGATTTCCAGCTATCAGTCAATCGACTCATTTTTGGAAATGCAGAGTGCTGTGGACTGCAATACTTATACGAGTTTCCTGCTCAATCCCACACAACCCAACTTGCCAAGTTGTTGGATACCTAAAAATACAGAATGACTGGCCTGCTCAATCCAACAGAGTCCAACTGGGCATTATTTACCAGCTCCGAACAAAATCCGACTCTGAATATTTTCAGTTGCCTGCTGAATCCAACAGATTTCAACAGGAAGATACAAGGGGTTTACTGCTCAATCCAACAGGACCAAACGGAAATGGATAATAGTTGGATCCTGTTGGATTGAGCAGGGTAAGTTCTTCCCATCTTCAGTCCTTATACGTACCTTCTTCGAGTTGTACTGTCCAATGGGCATAATCTCTGACGTCAACGATGACCCTCTATCAGACAGGCTGTAGCTAGAAGCCGAGCTGGTGGACAGGCTACGACTCCTGGAGCTGCTCCCGTGACTCAGGGCCATGTTGTCGGTGATGCTAGTGGATGAGATGAGACGAATCACACACAAACTGCCATCGTCTGGAAGTTGGACATTGAAGTTTCATCTTTTCTGTCAGAAACAAAAATCATGGTAGATTTTTACCAAACTGAGACCTTGAGTGCAGAAAAACATACAAAACAAAATTCAGCTACCGGTACATGTAACTTTTTTTTCCTTTAGCCCACAAATTCTCCAAACTTTTCAAGAGGCAAAGGCAAGGTCCTCAATATTTTTCACCAGACAAGTTTGAGGTCATTAGTCAAGCTTTAACTAGGAACCATGTCCATCCTGACAAATTCCAATACCATATTGGAAACTATACACACTTATTTCTAACTTTGATTCTGGAGGTGTGCCAACCCAATGTAAAAGACTGTCAGTTTTGGGGTCAGTTTAGGGGTACTTTGATGAGTTGAGTTCAGGACTATCCTGCTAAATCCAACAGAGTCAAACCGGACTTTCCTGTTCAATCCACTGTGCCTCATTTTCAGTCGTCTGCTGAATCCAATGGAGTCCAACTTGGTGTTATAATGCGGTTCAGTTGCCTGCTGAATCCAACATTTTGCATGAGGAATGTACGCAAGGGGTTAACTGCTCAATCCAACAGGCTCCATCGGGTACATGTATGTGACATAGTTGGATCCTGTTGGATTCAGCAGGGTCAGGGTAGTACTTAAAGAAGGCTGTCTTGAATATTTTGCACTTGAGAGTGAAGCCAAGTGATTTTGATTTGAAGCCTAAGATTAGACTGGTATAGGCCTATTTATCCAACTTTTTAAAAAGCTTGGCCATTCAGTAGTCTGGTGGCATGACTATGGAGAAAATGTGTAGAAATAGAGACAAGGTACCAGATGTTTCTTTTGACACAGTTAATTGATGCAAATGGGTGTTGGACTGATTGTTTCATGTGCCAGTCTATTTGTTTTGTTTTTTTTCTGGTATTACATGTTTTTCAGTTTTCTTCACTAATTTGGGGACACTCAAAAACAATATCGAGTCACAAATTTTTGGACTTTTTAACTGCAAATAGATTTGAACAATGACGTAGGCCTACCCAGTGTGTGAAAAAAAGGGGAAAAGAAAGAAGAAACAGACAAACAAAAACATTAAATTCTGCCTTGTTGACGTTTAAACACACTAGTTTATTATTTGTAAATTATACCCCCTTTTTCAGATGTCTACATTTCGTGTAATTTCCAGGTTCATTTTGCACACTTCAGCGTATCTAAATTCCAACACAAAATTGCACGAAAAATAGACGTCTGAAAAAGGGGGGACTAATTTTCTATCGCTTTAAAGAGGGTGAGTGTGCTTCTAAAGCATAAATAAACTACAAACAAAGTCTAAATGTGAAAATAAAAACTTGACAAAGTTCTACATGTTCAGGTACATCATTCCAAGTGTGGCCTTTATTTACGTAGTCCAGTAAATTGGCCAAATTTATGGGGCTATGGATTTCGTAACAAAATTGGAAATGTTTTTCAGTCCCAGATTCATGTTTTTTCATTATTTTTGCAATGACTGACCTTCATTGAGATGATAATATGAAGAAAAAAGCAGCGTCAGGTTGCAACATTCTTTTCGAATGTATGTAGTATCCACTCGCCAATTTTTTGGTTGTGTGCAAAGACAAGTCTATCAATGAGAGTTGAGTGCATTTTCATGATTTCTAACAAAATTGGAAACATTTCTCAGTCCCAAATTGATGTCTTTCCAACCTGTTTTGCAATGACTGACCGGCTTCATCAAGACAATCATACGAAAAAAAAGTGGCATGGCGTCAGGATGCAACATTCTTTCCCTACATGCCCTACACTCTTTCCCCCATTTTTACTGCATGTACTGCTGGAGTGCTGGTCTCCCATCCTAAATTCCATGCAATCATACCCCGCCCACATGCGTGAAATTATGCAGGCATAATCCAGCCTTTTAAAGAGCAGAATAATTGGCGGATTGTGTCTTTTCTACCAACAATAGCCAGCCTGTTCGCTGGAGCGAAACACTGTCACTAGAATTTCTAGTGACACTGTGTTTCGCTGTGGTCGACATGGTCGAACGTTTGTGTGTAGCTAGCTGCCAGATTACGTCACTGTGTACGTGTACGGTGTACGTCTTGGAAAAAAATTGATAATGTGTAAAGTGCACCTTATTAAAACTTCATAACCTTCCAGTTACAATAATTGACTTACTCTGAAAGTCTTTCCATCGTAAGAAAGAAAATTACACTGCATTTACGTCTCCATCGCGGCATAAACATCAGACGTTTAATACCCTGCTGGCCGTCAAATCGCCTCGGAAATCGATAATTTTCTGGTCTGGTATCTTGTCCATACAATATCGCGCAACGTGCGAATCCGTCAAAGGGTACCAGATTATCACCTGGCTCACGTATACCTCGCACGATATGTGGTAGCATTAAAATTGAACATATTTTGTAATATAAAGCTCTACACAAAGTGTTCAACGTGTGTTCACGTACTATTACTCGACACTGATCATGCAACAAATAGACCTTTATCATGCTGCCACCATTTCAGTCATGTTCCCTGTATCCAATAACAGTACTGAATGATGTTTTTGTGTAAAAAAAGAACCAGACCATATTTTCCTTCTAGCCTCGCTTTGGTTACGTTGATTTGAATTGGAAAAAAATCAAGGTGGCCGCAACATATCAGTTCTAAAGACCTTTATCGTGCTGTCACCATTTTCAATCATGTTCCCTGTATCCAATAACAGTACGTAATGATCATGTTTTGTGCAAAAAGGAACCAGACATTTTTTGTTTCCTTCCAGCCTCGCTTTGGTTACGTTGATTTGAATTGGAAAAAAATCAAGGTGGCCGCAACATGATAATGGCCTATACGTCATCCTCTTCTTCGTTCATTCATTTTCATGATGACCGTCAAGAGTTGGGCCCAACTGTCTCTGTCGAGAGATGGAAAGAGATGGACCACTCAGACTAGTTTCTAGCTCGATGGATGTTTTCAGGGTCATGTTGGGACGACCTTTTCGTCGAGGGGCTTCAAGATTCCAGAGGAGATCTAGAACTTGACTAGCTGGCTCATTATGTCGATAAACGTGACCGGCTAGCCGAAGGCGACGCTGTCTGATGATGATACGTCATTGGGAAGGGAAAATCCTATACAATGTATACGTTACAGCTATTATAAATGCACCCATAAGAAAAGGATGGTTTTTGAGGATGGGTCGATCGACGTCACAGCATTCTATGAAGTACCAACAATTCTACACAGGTTTTACACGGGAAGAAAACCCTGCAACCATTAACCCTAAGGGGCCAGAGGGCGGAATCCTCAGCCAACTTTTTCTGCGATAGCTTTAATTTTTTTCGCTACCCGAGCTGTTCTGACTTTTAATTGGCCTCGAGCCTTGCGCATCTTTTGATACCAAAAACATAAAAATCGGACAACGGGTTGCCGCGGAGCGAAAAAAAATTCCGGCGCTGATGAATTGAAAACTGAATTTTGCAAAACGAAAACTGAATTTTTCCATATACGCAGTGTACACAGATCACAATTACCATTCATGAATAATTAATTATCCATAATTCCAAAACCCTTTGACCAATAGTCATGAAATTTCTTGGGTATGTTCATGATAAGTTGTTCTATGCATGTACCGAATTTCGTCACTCGATGGCCGAGATCTTGGGGGGATCCGCCTCTCCGGCTGAGAGCTGATCACCATACCCGGCCCTTTTTAGGGTTAAAATGTATTCAGAAGGAAAGGCTGACTTTTGAGGAGGGTTGATATCCTGCAGTCCTAGTCTTTTCGTGTACATCATTCTGCAGAGTACAAGCTTAGGTTCTACACACAGACTCTACTCGGGGTAGAAAATCCTACAGCACAAAAGAACAAGATCATCAAGTTGAGGAGGAGGGTTGAGAACTTGAGATCATACAGTCCTTCGATCTGGGAATACACTTCGCACTTTCGTGTGCTTTCCTATTATTATTTTATTATTAGTCATTTCTGGTAATAAAATCCAAGGATTCCTCAAAAGCGCCCTAGACACTGTAGCTCGCAAGCCTGAAGAAAAATGTGGAGAGAAGACAGTGAGAAGAAGTTACAGTTTGAGAGTTGGGAGGAAAATTTCAGAAGAATATCCTGGGGAAAACACATGGAATCAGGTAGGGACTGAAAACCCAATCCACATATTGGCCCAGGCGGGATTTGAACACAGGTCACAGCGGTGGAAGGCGAGGAAAGTACCGCTACGCCAACTAGCTGACTCCCCAATGATGGGAGCATGGTTTTACGGTCGAGCTTGAGTTGAAACTAGTATCACCCGAGCCTACCTGGCCCAGCTGTATTAAGTTGTAAGTTCGGCCAGTGATCGGTCTTGATGTGTTACCTAACGAGATTAAATTTCGTGCAAAACCGTCAAATAACAACTGAAAGTTTCTTTCGAGAAAGGGCGCGCTAAATAAAACTAGTGGTCTCGCACGTGCCTACTTGAAGTTTCGCTCAAGAGAGGGCGCGCCACATAAATAGTGGTCTCCACAAAAATCAACACGGATGCATTGTGCTGCACTGTTGAACAAAAGGAACCAACTATTTTTCGAGCAATAACTCAAGAAATACAAGATGTATTAAATTGAAATTTGGTGCTTTGATTTTGCACGATGTGTAACAGAAGGATTTTCAATTTTATGAGAAACCATCGAACAATAAAAATAACATGATCGTAACAATAAATTGTTTTAAACGCGAACAATCCACGGTGATTTTCATTCGGAATGTATTTGTAGCGCTTAAAATACTGTATTGTTACGGTCATAATTGCTATATTGTTTGACGGTTTCTTATGAAATTAAATCTGGTAATGTTAAACATGATAAAAAATTAGTGGACGAAAATTTAATTAAATACATCTTGTATTTCTTGAGTTGTTGCCCCCCCCCCTCCCCCCCCCCGCAAAAAAACCCAACCGACTTTGGTGGTGGAGATATCGAGACCATTTTTGATGCATTTTTTTTATCAATTTGAAATACATGTCCAAAACAAACTCGTTTTGGGTGCAACAACTCAAGATATACTAGATGACTTGCATTAAATGATATATTTTCAAACGCCTTGGAGATCAAGATCTTAGTTGTGAGTTTTTAAACCAAAAAAATGGAAGTTATGCAATTATCACTCAGTAGGTCTATGCATGGGCGTCGATTTACAGGTGTGAAACCCTAGTAGTTTCGCAACATTGCCCACTTTACTAATAGGGCGCGCCAAATCATGGTCTCGATTTTCTACGAACACACAAAAATAGTGGCATCATGTACTACATCTGACGTTTACTCCAAATGTTCAAAGTCTGAAACCTTGCCGATTTGCCAGTTTGTTGGCCTATTCATCAGCTTTCCAACAAGGTATAGTTTGTCCAGAACCATCCATGTTCAGGAACCTTTAGACTGCGATACATGAGAGCCATGCGGGTTGGCGCTGACATGCCATGCTATGGGATTTACTGCACAAAAACGAAACTAGTGGCACCAGGTACTACATCTAACGTTTAATCCAAAAGTTCAAAGTCTGAAACCATGTCGATTTGCCAGCTTATTGGCATATTCATTAGCTTTCCAACAAGGTATAGTTTGTCCAAATCCATGCTTGTAAAGATACCTTTAGACCGCGATACATGAGAGCCATGCGGGTTGAACGTTGGCGCTGACGGGCCTTGCTATAGGACTTACTGCAGAAAAACAAAACGAATGGCATCAGCTTTTACATCTGCGGTTTTTTCCAAAAGTTTCAGGTCTACAGCCTTGCCGATTTGCATGCTGGATGGCCCATTCATCCGCTTTCAAAGTTAAGGTACCTTTAGACTGCCATACAATGAGAGCCATGCGGGTTGGCGCTGACAGGCCTCCCTATGGGACTTACTGCAGAAAAACGAAATTAGGGGCATCAGCTCCTACATCTGCGGTTTACTCCACAAGTTTAGGGTCTAAAGCCTTGCCGATTTGCATGCTGGTTGGCCTATTCATCCGCTTTGCAACGGTACCACGTTTGTTCAGATCCATCTACGTTAAGGTAGCTTTAGACTGCCATACAACAGCCATGCGGGTTGGCGCTGCCAGGCCTCCCTATGGGACTTACTGCAGAAAAACGAAACTAGGGGCATCAGCTGCTACATATGCGGTTTACTCCATTAGTTTCAGGTCTAGAGCCTTGCCGATTTGCATGCTGGTGGGCCTATTCATCCGCTTTGCAACGGTTTCAAGTTTGTCCAGAACCATCTACATTAAGGTACCTTTAGACTGCGATACATGAGAGCCATGCGGGTTGGCGCTGATAGGCCTCCCTATGGGACTTACTGCACAAAAACGAAATTAGGAGCATCAGCTCCTACATCTGCGGTTTACTCCAAAAGTTTCAGATCTAGAGCCTTGCGGATTTGCATGCTGGTTGGCCTATTCATCCGCTTTGCAACGGTACCAACTTTGTCCAGAACCATTTACGTTAAGGTACCTTTTGCCTGCGATACATGAGAGCCATGCGGGTTGGCGCTGACTGGCCTCCCTTTGGGACTTACTGCAGAAAAACGAAACTAGGGGCATCAGCTGCTACATCTGCGGTTTACTCCCAAATGTTTCAGGTCAAGAGCCTTGCCGATTTGCATGCTGGTTGGCCTATTCATCTGCTTGGCAACGGTACCAAGTTTGGTTAAGGTACCTTTAGACTGCGATACCTGAGAGCCATGCAGGTTGGCGCTGACAGGCCTCCCTATGGGACTTACTGCAGAAAAACGAAACTAGGGGCATCAGCTGATAAATCTGCGGTGTACTCCAAAAGTTTCAGGTCTTAAGCCTTGCCGATTTGCATGCTGGTTGGCCTATTCATCTGCTTTGCAACGGTACCAAGTTTGTCCAGAACCATTCACGTTAAGGTACCTTTAGACTGCGATACATGAGAGCCATGCCGGTGGGCGCTGACAGGCCTCCCTATGGGACGTATTGCCAAAAAAAAACGAAACTAATGGCATCAGCTACTACATCTGCAGTTTTCTCCATAAGTTTCAGGTCTAAAGCTTTGTCGATTTGCATGCTGGTTGGCCTCATCAGCTGCTTTGCAACGGTACCAAGTTTGTACAGAACCATCCACGAAAAGGTATCTTTAGACTGCGATATATGCGAGCCATGCGGCTGGGCGCTGACAGGCCTAGGCCTCCCTATGGGACTTACTGCAGAAAAACGAAACTAGGAGCATCAGCTACTACATCTGAAGTTTTTTCCAAAAAAATCAGGTCTAAAGCCTTGCCGATTGGCATGCTGGATGGTCTATTCATCCGCTTTGCAACGGTACCAAGTTTGTCCAGAACCATCGACGTTAAGGTACCTTTAGACTGCGATACATGAGAGCCATGCAGGTTTGCGCTGACAGGCCTCCCTATGGGACTTACTGCACAAAAACGAAACTAGTGGCATTAGCTATTACATCTCCGGTTTTCTCCAAACTTTTCAGGTTTAGAGCCTTGCCGGTTTGCATGCCGGTTGGCCTATTCATCCGCTTTCCAACAGGGTACAGGTTGTCCAGAACCATCTACGTTAAGGTACCTTTAGACCGCGACACATGAGAGCCATGTCGGCTGGCGCTGACAGCCCTTGCTATGGGCTTTACTACACGAAAACGAGACTGGGGAGATAATGTACCTACGTCCGAGTCTCACTCCAAAAGTTTCAAGTCTGAAGCCTTGTCGATTTGTCAGCTTGTTGGCCTATTCATCCGCTATATAACAAGCTATAGTTTGTCAAAATCCATCCATGTTAAGGTACCTTTAGACCGCGACACATGAGAGCCATGTCGTCTGGCTCTGACAGCCCTTACTAAGGGACTTACTGCATAAAAACGAGACTGGGGGCATCATGTACCTACGTCTGAAACTCACTCCAAAAGTTTCAAGTCTGAAGACTTGCCGATTTGTCAGCTTGTTGGCCTATTCATCCACTATATATCAAGCTATAGTTTGTCAAAATCCATCCATGTTAAGGTACCTTTAGACCGCGACACATGAGAGCCATGTCGGCTGGCGCTGACAGCCCTTGCTATGGGACTTACTGCACAAAAACGAGACTGGGGGCATCATGTACCTACGTCTGGAACTCACTCCAAAAGTTTCAAGTCTGAAGCCTTGCAGATTTGTCAGCTTGTTGGCATATTCATCCGCTATATAACAAGCTATAGTTTGTCAAAATCCATCCATGTTAAGGTACCTTTAGACCGCGACACACGAGAGCCATGTCGTCTGGCTCTGACAGCCCTTGCTATATATACTGCACAAAAACGAGACTGGGGGGATCATGTAACTACGTCAGGGACTCACTCCAAAAGTTTCAAGTCTGAAGCCTTGCTGATTTGTCAACTTGTTGGCCTATTCATCCGCTATATAACAAGCTATAGTTTGTCAAAATCCATCTATGTTAAGGTATCTTTAGACCGCGACACATGAGAGCCATGTCGTCTGGCTCTGACAGCCCTTGCTAAGGGACTTACTGCACAAAAACGAGACTGGGGGCATCATGTACCTACGTCTGGGGCTCACTCCAAAAGTTTCAAGTCTGAAGCCTTGCCGATTTGTCAGCTTGTTGGCCTATTCATCCGCTATATGACAAGCTATAGTTTGTCAAAATCCATCCATGTTAAGGTAGCTTTAGACCGCGACATATGAGAGCCATGTCGGCTGGTGTGACAGCCCTTGCTATGGGACTTACTGCACAAAAACGACACTGGGGAGATAATGTACCTACGTCTGGGACTCACTCCAAAAGTTTCAAGTCTGAAGCCTTGCCGATTTGTCAGCTTGTTGGCCTATTCATCCGCTATCCAACAAGCTAGAGTTTGTCAAAATTCATCCATGTTAAGGTACCTTTAGACCGCGACAAATGAGAGCCATGTCCGCTGGCGCTGACAGCCCTTGCTATGGGACTTAATGCACAAAAACGAGACTGGGGGGATCATGTACCTACGTCTGAGATTAAATCCAAAAGTTTCAAAACTGAAGCCTTGCCGATTTGTCAGCTTGTTGGCCTATTCATCCGCTATATAACAAGCTATAGTTTGTCAAAATCCATCCATGTTAAGGTACCTTTAGACCGCGACACATGAGAGCCATGTCGGCTGGCGCTGACAGCCCTTGCTATGGGACTTACTGCACAAAAACGAGACTGGGGGCATCATGAACCTACGTCTGGGATTCATTCCAAAAGTTTCAAGTCTGAAGCCTTGCCGATTTGTCAGCTTGTTGGCCTATTCATCCGCTATATAACAAACTATAGTTTGTCAAGATCCATCCATGTTAAGGTAGCTTTAGACCGCGACATATGAGAGCCATGTCGGCTGGCGCTGACAGCCCTTGCTATGGGACTTACTGCACAAAAAACGACACTGGGGGCATCATGTACCTACGTCTGGGACTAACTCCAAAAGTTTCAAGTCTGAAGCCTTGCCGATTTCTCAGCTTGTTGGCCTAATCATCCGCGTTATTACAAGCTATAGTTTGTCAAAATCCATCTATCTTCAGGTACCTTTAGACCGCGACATATGAGAGCCATTTCGGCTGGCGCTGACAGCCCTTGCTATGGGACTTACTGCACAAAAACGAGACTGGGGGGATCATGTACCTACGTCTGAGACTCACTCCAAAAGTTTCAAGTCTGAAGCCTTGCCGATTTGTCAGCTTGTTGGCCTATTCATCCGCTATATAACAAGCTATAGTTTGTCAAAATCCATCCATGTTAAGGTACCTTTAGACCGCGACACATGAGAGCCATGTCGGCTGGCGCTGACAGCCCTTGCTATGGGACTTACTGCACAAAAACGACACTGGGGAGATAATGTACCTACGTCTGAGACTCACTCCAAAAGTTTCAAGTCTGAAGCCTTGCCGATTTGTCAGCTTGTTGGCCTATTCATCCGCTATATAACAAGCTATAGATTGTCAAAATCCATCCATGTTAAGGTACCTTTAGACCGCGACATATGAGAGCCGTGTCGGCTGGCGCTGACAGCCCTTGCGATGGGACTTACTGCACAAAAACGAGACCGGGGGGAATCATGTACCTACGTCTGAAACTCACTCCAAAAGTTTCAAGTCTGAAGCCTTGCCGATTTGTCAGCTTGTTGGCCTATTCATTCGCTATATAACAAGATATAGTTTGTCAAAATCCATCCATGTTAAAGTACCTTTAGATCGCGATACATGAGAGCCATGTCGGCTGGCGCTAACAGCCCTTGCTATGGGACTTACTGCACAAAAAACGAGACTGGGGTCATCATGTACCTACGTCTGGGATTCACTCCAAAAGTTTGAAGTCTGAAGCTTTGCCGATTTGTCAGTTTGTTAACCTATTCATTCGCTATATAACAAGCTATAGTTTGTCAAAATCCATCCATGTTAAAGTACCTTTAGACCGCGACATATGAGAGCCATGTCGTCTGGCTCTGACAGCCCTTGCTATGGGACGTACTGCACAAAAACGAGAATGGGGGATCATGTACCTACGTCTGGGACTCACTCCAAAAGTTTCAAGTCTGAAGCCTTGCCGATTTGTCAGCTTGTTGGCCTATTCATCCGCTATATAACAAGCTACAGTTTGTCAAAATCCATCCATGTTAAGGTACCTTTAGACCGCGACACATGAGAGCCATGTCGGCTGGCGCTGACAGCCCTTGCTATGGGACTTACTGCACAAAAACGACACTGGGGAGATAATGTACCTACGTCTGAGTCTCACTCCAAAAGTTTCAAGTCTGAAGCCTTGCTGATTTGTCAGCTTGTTGGCCTATTCATTCGCTATATAACAAGCTATAGTTTGTTACCGCGACACATGAGAGCCATGACCGCGACACATGAGCGCTGACAGCCCTTGCTATGGGACTTACTGCACAAAAACGACACTGGGGAGATAATGTACCTACGTCTGGGGTTTACTCCAAAAGTTTCAAGTCTGAAGCCTTGCCGATTTCTCAGCTTGTTGGCCTAATCATCCGCGTTATAACAAGCTATAGTTTGACAAAATCCATCTATGTTCAGGTACCTTTAGACCGCGACATATGAGAGCCATTTCGGCTGGCGCTGACAGCCCTTGCTATGGGACTTACTGCACAAAAACGAGACTGGGGGGATCATGTACCTACGTCCGGGGCTCACTCCAAAAGTTTGAAGTCTGAAGCTTTGCCGATTTGTCAGCTTGTTAACCTATTCATTTGCTATATAACAAGCTATAGTTTGTTAAAATCCATCTATGTTCAGGTACCTTTAGGCCAAAAAAAAAAAGTCTCCGGTTTCTGGTATGGAGCTTGCCCCAAAAGTGGTGCGGCGACGCGGCTTTTTTTTTTTTTTTACCTGTTTTTTTTTTTTTTGCTTCAAATGTCGGCTGATGACTGCAAATGGTGCCCGACTAAACTTAGTGCAAATATATGGGAGTCCAGAGAGGCCACATAAATATTATTCTCGATCATAACCCCATCTAAAAAGACGTTAAAATTGTGCAGCAGCAGAATTCCAGTCAAACCAGTGAGTTTGGCGGTTTTGAAACATCATCTTGTATTGAAAAAAAAACCTTTTTCATTTTGCTGACGCGCACGGCTACGGCGACGCGCGCGCATACCAGAAACCGGAGACTTTTTTTTTTTGGCCTTAGACTGCGACATATGAGAGCCATTTCGGCTGGCGCTGACAGCCCTTGCTATGGGATTTACTGCACAAAAACGAGACTGGGGGGATCATGTACCTACGTCTGGGACTCACTCCAAAAGTTTCAAGTCTGAAGCCTTGCCGATTTGTCAGCTTGTTGGCCTATTCATCCGCTATATAACAAGCTATAGTTTGTCAAAATTCATCCATGTTAAGGTACCTTTAGACCGCGACACATGAGAGCCATGTCGGCTGGCGCTGACAGCCCTTGCTATGGGACTTACTGCACAAAAACAACACTGGGGAGATAATGTACCTACGTCTGAGACTCACTCCAAAAGTTTCAAGTCTGAAGCCTTGCCGATTTGTCAGCTTGTTGGCCTATTCATCCGCTATATAACAAGCTATAGTTTGTCAAAATCCATCCATGTTAAGGTACCTTTAGATCGCGACATATGAGAGCCATGTCGGCTGGCGCTGACAGCCCTTGCTATGGGACTTACTGCACAAAAACGACACTGGGGAGATAACGTACCTACGTCTGGGACTCACTCCAAAAGTTTCAAGTCTGAGGCCTTGCCGATTTGTCAGCTTGTTGGCCTATTCATCCGCTATATAACAAGCTATAGTTTGTCAAAATCCATCCATGTTAAGGTACCTTTAGACCGCGACACATGAGAGCCATGTCAGCTGGCGCTGACAGCCCTTGCTATGGGACTTACTGCACAAAAACGAGACTGGGGGCATCATGTACCTACGTCTGAGTCTCACTCCAAAAGTTTCAAGTCTGAAGCCTTGCTGATTTGTCAGCTTGTTGGCCTATTCATCCGCTATATAACAAGCTATAGTTTGTCAAAATCCATCCATGTTAAGGTACCTTTAGATCGCGACACATGAGAGCCATGTCGGCTGGCGCTGACAGCCCTTGCTATGGGACTTACTGCACAAAAACGACACTGGGGAGATAATGTACCTACGTCTGGGACTCACTCCAAAAGTTTCAAGTCTGAGGCCTTGCCGATTTGTCAGCTTGTTGGCCTATTCATCCGCTATATAACAAGCTATAGTTTGTCAAAATCCATCCATGTTAAGGTACCTTTAGACCGCGACACATGAGAGCCATGTCAGCTGGCGCTGACAGCCCTTGCTATGGGACTTACTGCACAAAAACGAGACTGGGGGCATCATGTACCTACGTCTGAGTCTCACTCCAAAAGTTTCAAGTCTGAAGCCTTGCTGATTTGTCAGCTTGTTGGCCTATTCATTCGCTATATAACAAGCTATAGTTTGTCTAAATCCATCCATGTTAAGGTACCTTTAGACCGCGACACATGAGAGCCATGTCGGCTGGCGCAGACAGCCCTTGCTATGGGACTTACTGCACAAAAACGAGACTGGGGGGATCATGTACATACGTCTGGGGTTTACTCCAAAAGTTTCAAGTCTGAAGCCTTGCCGATTTCTCAGCTTGTTGGCCTAATCATCCGCGTTATAACAAGCTATAGTTTGTCAAAATCCATCTATGTTCAGGTACCTTTAGACCGCGACATATGAGAGCCATTTCGGCTGCCGCTGACAGCCCTTGCTATGGGACTTACTGCACAAAAACGAGACTGGGGGGATCATGTACCTACGTCCGGGGCTCACTCCAAAAGTTTGAAGTCTGAAGCTTTACCGATTTGTCAGCTTGTTAACCTATTCATTCGCTATATAACAAGCTATAGTTTGTGAAAATCCATCCATGTTAAGGTAGCTTTAGACCGCGACATATGAGAGCCATGTCGGCTGGTGTGACAGCCCTTGCTATGGGACTTACTGCACAAAAACGACACTGGGGAGATAATGTACCTACGTCTGGGACTCACTCCAAAAGTTTCAAGTCTGAAGCCTTGCCGATTTGTCAGCTTGTTGGCCTATTCATCCGCTATCCAACAAGCTAGAGTTTGTCAAAATTCATCCATGTTAAGGTACCTTTAGACCGCGACAAATGAGAGCCATGTCCGCTGGCGCCGACAGCCCTTGCTATGGGACTTAATGCACAAAAACGAGACTGGGGAGATCATGTACCTACGTCTGGGATTCAATCCAAAAGTTTCAAGACTGAAGCCTTGCCGATTTGTCAGCTTGTTGGCCTATTCATCCGCTATATAACGAGCTATAGTTTGTCAAAATCCATCTATGTTAAGGTACCTTTAGACCGCGACACATGAGAGCCATGTCGGCTGGCGCTGACATCCCTTGCTATGGGACTTACTGCACAAAAACGAGACTGGGGGCATCATGAACCTACGTCTGGGATTCATTCCAAAAGTTTCAAGTCTGAAGCCTTGCCGATTTGTCAGCTTGTTGGCCTATTCATCCGCTATATAACAAACTATAGTTTGTCAAGATCCATCTATGTTAAGGTAGCTTTAGACCGCGACATATGAGAGCCATGTCGGCTGGCGCTGACAGCCCTTGCTATGGGACTTACTGCACAAAAACGACACTGGGGAGATAATGTACCTACGTCTGGGACTAACTCCAAAAGTTTCAAGTCTGAAGCCTTGCCGATTTCTCAGCTTGTTGGCCTAATCATCCGCGTTATAACAAGCTATAGTTTGTCAAAATCCATCTATCTTCAGGTACCTTTAGACCGCGACATATGAGAGCCATTTCGGCTGGCGCTGACAGCCCTTGCTATGGGACTTACTGCACAAAAACGAGACTGGGGGGATCATGTACCTACGTCTGAGGCTCACTCCAAAAGTTTGAAGTCTGAAGCTTTGCCGATTTGTCATCTTGTTGGCCTATTCATTCGCTATATAACAAGCTATAGTTTGTCAAAATCCATCCATGTTAAGGTACCTTTAGACCGCGACACATGAGAGCCATGTCGGCTGGCGCTGACAGCCCTTGCTATGGGACTTACTGCACAAAAACGAGACTGGGGAGATCATGTACCTACGTCTGGGACTCACTCCAAAAGTTTCAAGTCTGAAGCCTTGCCGATTTGTCAGCTTGTTGGCCTATTCATCCGCTATATAACAAGCTATAGTTTGTCAAAATCCATTCATGTTAAGGTACCTTTAGACCGCGACACATGAGAGCCATGTCGGCTGGCGCTGACAGCCCTTGCTATGGGACTTACTGCACAAAAACGACACTGGGGAGATAATGTACCTACGTCTGAGACTCACTCCAAAAGTTTCAAGTCTGAAGCCTTGCCGATTTGTCAGCTTGTTGGCCTATTCATCCGCTATATAACAAGCTATAGATTGTCAAAATCCATCCATGTTAAGGTACCTTTAGACCGCGACATATGAGAGCCATGTCGGCTGGCGCTGACAGCCCTTGCGATGGGACTTACTGCACAAAAACGAGACTGGGGGGATCATGTACCTACGTCTGAAACTCACTCCAAAAGTTTCAAGTCTGAAGCCTTGCCGATTTGTCAGCTTGTTGGCCTATTCATCCGCTATATAACAAGCTATAGTTTGTCAAAATCCATCCATGTTAAGGTACCTTTAGATCGCGATACATGAGAGCCATGTCGGCTGGCGCTAACAGCCCTTGCTATGGGACTTACTGCACAAAAAACGAGACTGGGGTCATCATGTACCTACGTCTGGGATTCACTCCAAAAGTTTGAAGTCTGAAGCTTTGCCGATTTGTCAGTTTGTTAACCTATTCAGTCGCTATATAACAATCTATAGTTTGTCAAAATCCATCCATGTTAAGGTACCTTTAGACCGCGACATATGAGAGCCATGTCGTCTGGCTCTGACAGCCCTTGCTATGGAACTTACTGCACAAAAACGAGACTGGGGGGATCATGTACCTACGTCTGAGACTCACTCCAAAAGTTTCAAGTCTGAAGCCTTGCCGATTTGTCAGCTTGTTGCCCTATTCATCCGCTATATAACAAGCTATAGTTTGTCAAAATCCATCCATGTTAAGGTACCTTTAGACCGCGACATATGAGAGCCATGTCGGCTGGCGCTGACAGCCCTTGCTATGGGACTTACTGCACAAAAACGACACTGGGGAGATAATGTACCTACGTCTGAGACTCACTCCAAAAGTTTCAAGTCTGAAGCCTTGCCGATTTGTCAGCTTGTTGGCCTATTCATCCGCTATATAACAAGCTATAGATTGTCAAAATCCATCCATGTTAAGGTACCTTTAGACCGCGACATATGAGAGCCATGTCGGCTGGCGCTGACAGCCCTTGCGATGGGACTTACTGCACAAAAACGAGACTGGGGGATCATGTACCTACGTCTGGAACTCACTCCAAAAGTTTCAAGTCTGAAGCCTTGCCGATTTGTCAGCTTGTTGGCCTATTCATCCGCTATATAACAAGCTATAGTTTGTCAAAATCCATCCATGTTAAGGTACCTTTAGACCGCGACATATGAGAGCCATGTCGGCTGGCGCTGACAGCCCTTGCGATGGGACTTACTGCACAAAATCGCGACTGGGGGATCATGTACCTACGTCTGGGACTCACTCCAAAAGTTTCAAGTCTGAAGCCTTGCCGATTTGTCAGCTTGTTGGCCTATTCATCCGCTATATAACAAGCTATAGATTGTCAAAATCCATCCATGTTAAGGTACCTTTAGACCGCGACACATGACAGCCATGTCGGCTGGCGCTGACAGCCCTTGCTATGGGACTTACTGCACAAAAAACGACACTGGGGAGATAATGTACCTACGACTGGGACTCACTCCAGAAGTTTCAAGTCTGAAGCCTTGCCGATTTGTCAGCTTGTTGGCCTATTCATCCGCTATATAACAAGCTATAGTTTGTCAAAATCCATCCATGTTAAGGTACCTTTAGACCGCGACATATGAGAGCCATGTCGGCTGGCGCTGACAGCCCTTGCTATGGGACTTACTGCACAAAAAGAGACTGGGGCATCATGTACCTACATCTTGGGCTCCTCAAAAGTTTCAAGTCTGAAGCTTTGCCGATTTGTCAGCTTGTTAACCTATTCATTCGCTATATAACAAGCTATAGATTGTCAAAATCCATCCATGTTAAGGTACCTTTAGACCGCGACATATGAGAGCCATGTCGTCTGGCTCTGACAGCCCTTGCTATGGGACTTACTGCACAAAAACGAGACTGGGGGATCATGTACCTACGCGTGAGACTCACTCAAAAAGTTTCAAGTCTGAAGCCTTGCCGATTTGTCAGTTTGTTGGCCTATTCATCCGCTATATAACAAGCTATAGTTTGTCAAAATCCATCCATGTTAAGGTACCTTTAGACCGCGACATATGAGAGCCATGTCGGCTGGCGCTGACAGCCCTTGCTATGGGACTTACTGCACAAAAACGACACTGGGGAGATAATGTACCTACGTCTGAGACTCACTCCAAAAGTTTCAAGTCTGAAGCCTTGCCGATTTGTCAGCTTGTTGGCCTATTCATCCGCTATATAACAAGCTATAGATTGTCAAAATCTATCCATGTTAAGGTACCTTTAGACCGCGACATATGAGAGCCATGTCGGCTGGCGCTGACAGCCCTTGCGATGGGACTTACTGCACAAAAACGAGACTGGGGGATCATGTACCTACGTCTGGAACTCACTCCAAAAGTTTCAAGTCTGAAGCCTTGCCGATTTGTCAGCTTGTTGGCCTATTCATCCACTATATAACAAGCTATAGTTTGTCAAAATCCATCCACGTTAAGGTACCTTTAGATCGCGATACATGAGAGCCATGTCGGCTGGCGCTAACAGCCCTTGCTATGGGACTTACTGCACAAAAAACGAGACTGGGGGCATCATGTACCTACGTCTGGGACTCACTCCAAAAGTTTCAAGTCTGAAGCCTTGGTGATTTGTCAGCTTGTTGGCCTATTCATCCGCTATATAACAAGCTATAGTTTGTCAAAATCCATCCATGTTAAGGTACCTTTAGACCGCGACATATGAGAGCCATGTCGGCAGGAGCTGACAGCCCTTGCTATGGGACTTACTGCACAAAAACGAGACTGGGGGCATCATGTACCTACGTCTGGGACTCACTCCAAAAGTTTGAAGTCTGAAGCTTTGCCGATTTGTCAGCTTGTTGGCCTATTCATTCGCTATATAACAAGCTATAGATTGTCAAAATCCATCCATGTTAAGGTACCTTTAGACCGCGACATATGAGAGCCATGTCGTCTGGCTCTGACAGCCCTTGCTATGGGACTTACTGCACAAGATCGAGACTGGGGGATCATGTACCTACGTCTGGAACTCACTCCAAAAGTTTCAAGTCTGAAGCCTTGCCGATTTGTCAGCTTGTTGGCCTATTCATCCGCTATATAACAAGCTATAGTTTGTCAAAATCCATCCATGTTAAGGTACCTTTAGACCGCGACATATGAGAGCCATGTCGGCTGGCGCTGACAGCCCTTGCGATGGGACTTACTGCACAAAATCGCGACTGGGGGATCATGTACCTACGTCTGGGACTCACTCCAAAAGTTTCAAGTCTGAAGCCTTGCCGATTTGTCAGCTTGTTGGCCTATTCATCCGCTATATAACAAGCTATAGATTGTCAAAATCCATCCATGTTAAGGTACCTTTAGACCGCGACACATGACAGCCATGTCGGCTGGCGCTGACAGCCCTTGCTATGGGACTTACTGCACAAAAAACGACACTGGGGAGATAATGTACCTACGTCTGGGACTCACTCCAGAAGTTTCAAGTCTGAAGCCTTGCCGATTTGTCAGCTTGTTGGCCTATTCATCCGCTATATAACAAGCTATAGTTTGTCAAAATCCATCCATGTTAAGGTACCTTTAGACCGCGACATATGAGAGCCATGTCAGCTGGCGCTGACAGCCCTTGCGATGGGACTTACTGCACAAAAAAGAGACTGGGGGCATCATGTACCTACGTCTGGGGCTCACTCCAAAAGTTTGAAGTCTGAAGCTTTGCCGATTTGTCAGCTTGTTAACCTATTCATTCGCTATATAACAAGCTATAGATTGTCAAAATCCATCCATGTTAAGGTACCTTTAGACCGCGACATATGAGAGCCATGTCGTCTGGCTCTGACAGCCCTTGCTATGGGACTTACTGCACAAAAACGAGACTGGGGGATCATGTACCTACGCGTGAGACTCACTCCAAAAGTTTCAAGTCTGAAGCCTTGCCGATTTGTCAGTTTGTTGGCCTATTCATCCGCTATATAACAAGCTATAGTTTGTCAAAATCCATCCATGTTAAGGTACCTTTAGACCGCGACATATGAGAGCCATGTCGGCTGGCGCTGACAGCCCTTGCTATGGGACTTACTGCACAAAAACGACACTGGGGAGATAATGTACCTACGTCTGAGACTCACTCCAAAAGTTTCAAGTCTGAAGCCTTGCCGATTTGTCAGCTTGTTGGCCTATTCATCCGCTATATAACAAGCTATAGATTGTCAAAATCTATCCATGTTAAGGTACCTTTAGACCGCGACATATGAGAGCCATGTCGGCTGGCGCTGACAGCCCTTGCGATGGGACTTACTGCACAAAAACGAGACTGGGGGATCATGTACCTACGTCTGGAACTCACTCCAAAAGTTTCAAGTCTGAAGCCTTGCCGATTTGTCAGCTTGTTGGCCTATTCATCCACTATATAACAAGCTATAGTTTGTCAAAATCCATCCACGTTAAGGTACCTTTAGATCGCGATACATGAGAGCCATGTCGGCTGGCGCTAACAGCCCTTGCTATGGGACTTACTGCACAAAAAACGAGACTGGAGGCATCATGTACCTACGTCTGGGACTCACTCCAAAAGTTTCAAGTCTGAAGCCTTGCCGATTTGTCAGCTTGTTGGCCTATTCATCCGCTATATAACAAGCTATAGTTTGTCAAAATCCATCCATGTTAAGGTACCTTTAGACCGCGACATATGAGAGCCATGTCGGCAGGAGCTGACAGCCCTTGCTATGGGACTTACTGCACAAAAACGAGACTGGGGGCATCATGTACCTACGTCTGGGGCTCACTCCAAAAGTTTGAAGTCTGAAGCTTTGCCGATTTGTCAGCTTGTTGGCCTATTCATTCGCTATATAACAAGCTATAGATTGTCAAAATCCATCCATGTTAAGGTACCTTTAGACCGCGACATATGAGAGCCATGTCGTCTGGCTCTGACAGCCCTTGCTATGGGACTTACTGCACAAGATCGAGACTGGGGGATCATGTACCTACGTCTGGAACTCACTCCAAAAGTTTCAAGTCTGAAGCCTTGCCGATTTGTCAGCTTGTTGGCCTATTCATCCGCTATATAACAAGCTATAGTTTGTCAAAATCCATCCATGTTAAGGTACCTTTAGACCGCGACATATGAGAGCCATGTCGGCTGGCGCTGACAGCCCTTGCGATGGGACTTACTGCACAAAATCGCGACTGGGGGATCATGTACCTACGTCTGGGACTCACTCCAAAAGTTTCAAGTCTGAAGCCTTGCCGATTTGTCAGCTTGTTGGCCTATTCATCCGCTATATAACAAGCTATAGATTGTCAAAATCCATCCATGTTAAGGTACCTTTAGACCGCGACACATGACAGCCATGTCGGCTGGCGCTGACAGCCCTTGCTATGGGACTTACTGCACAAAAAACGACACTGGGGAGATAATGTACCTACGTCTGGGACTCACTCCAGAAGTTTCAAGTCTGAAGCCTTGCCGATTTGTCAGCTTGTTGGCCTATTCATCCGCTATATAACAAGCTATAGTTTGTCAAAATCCATCCATGTTAAGGTACCTTTAGACCGCGACATATGAGAGCCATGTCAGCTGGCGCTGACAGCCCTTGCTATGGGACTTACTGCACAAAAAAGAGACTGGGGGCATCATGTACCTACGTCTGGGGCTCACTCCAAAAGTTTGAAGTCTGAAGCTTTGCCGATTTGTCAGCTTGTTAACCTATTCATTCGCTATATAACAAGCTATAGATTGTCAAAATCCATCCATGTTAAGGTACCTTTAGACCGCGACATATGAGAGCCATGTCGTCTGGCTCTGACAGCCCTTGCTATGGGACTTACTGCACAAAAACGAGACTGGGGGATCATGTACCTACGCGTGAGACTCACTCCAAAAGTTTCAAGTCTGAAGCCTTGCCGATTTGTCAGCTTGTTGGCCTATTCATCCGCTATATAACAAGCTATAGTTTGTCAAAATCCATCCATGTTAAGGTACCTTTAGACCGCGACATATGAGAGCCATGTCGGCTGGCGCTGACAGCCCTTGCTATGGGACTTACTGCACAAAAACGACACTGGGGAGATAATGTACCTACGTCTGAGACTCACTCCAAAAGTTTCAAGTCTGAAGCCTTGCCGATTTGTCAGCTTGTTGGCCTATTCATCCGCTATATAACAAGCTATAGATTGTCAAAATCCATCCATGTTAAGGTACCTTTAGACCGCGACATATGAGAGCCATGTCGGCTGGCGCTGACAGCCCTTGCGATGGGACTTACTGCACAAAAACGAGACTGGGGGATCATGTACCTACGTCTGGAACTCACTCCAAAAGTTTCAAGTCTGAAGCCTTGCCGATTTGTCAGCTTGTTGGCCTATTCATCCACTATATAACAAGCTATAGTTTGTCAAAATCCATCCACGTTAAGGTACCTTTAGATCGCGATACATGAGAGCCATGTCGGCTGGCGCTGACAGCCCTTGCTATGGGACTTACTGCACAAAAACGAGACTGGGGGCATCATGTACCTACGTCTGGGACTCACTCCAAAAGTTTCAAGTCTGAAGCCTTGGTGATTTGTCAGCTTGTTGGCCTATTCATCCGCTATATAACAAGCTATAGTTTGTCAAAATCCATCCATGTTAAGGTACCTTTAGACCGCGACATATGAGAGCCATGTCGGCTGGAGCTGACAGCCCTTGCTATGGGACTTACTGCACAAAAACGAGACTGGGGGCATCATGTACCTACGTCTGGGGCTCACTCCAAAAGTTTGAAGTCTGAAGCTTTGCCGATTTGTCAGCTTGTTAACCTATTCATTCGCTATATAACAAGCTATAGATTGTCAAAATCCATCCATGTTAAGGTACCTTTAGACCGCGACATATGAGAGCCATGTCGTCTGGCTCTGACAGCCCTTGCTATGGGACTTACTGCACAAGATCGAGACTGGGGGATCATGTACCTACGTCTGAAACTCACTCCAAAAGTTTCAAGTCTGAAGCCTTGCCGATTTGTCAGCTTGTTGGCCTATTCATCCGCTATATAACAAGCTATAGTTTGTCAAAATCCATCCATGTTAAGGTACCTTTAGACCGCGACATATGAGAGCCATGTCGTCTGGCTCTGACAGCCCTTGCTATGGGACTTACTGCACAAAAACGAGACTGGGGGATCATGTACCTACGCGTGAGACTCACTCGAAAAGTTTGAAGTCTGAAGCTTTGCCGATTTGTCAGCTTGTTGGCCTATTCATCCGCGTTATAACAAGCTATAGTTTGTCAAAATCCATCTATGTTCAGGTACCTTTAGACCGCGACATATGAGAGCCATTTCGGCTGGCGCTGACAGCCCCTGCTATGGGACTTACTGCACAAAAACGAGACTGGGGAGATCATGTACCTACGTCTGGGGCTCACTCCAAACGTTTCAAGTCTGAAGCCTTGCCGATTTGTCAGCTTGTTGGCCTGTTCATCCGCTATATAACAAGCTATAGTTTGTCAAAATCCATCCGTGTTAAGGTACCTTTAGACCGCGACATATGAGAGCCATGTCGGCTGGCGCTGACAGCCCTTGCTATGGGACTTACTGCACAAAAACGACACTGGGGAGATAATGTACCTACGTCTGAGACTCACTCCAAAAGTTTCAAGTCTGAAGCTTTGCCGATTTGTCAGCTTGTTGGCCTATTCATCCGCTATATAACAAGCTATAGTTTGTCAAAATCCATCCATGTTTAGGTACCTTTAGATCGCGATACATGAGAGCCATGTCGGCTGGCGCTGACAGCCCTTGCTATGGGACTTACTGCACAAAAACGACACTGGGGGGATCATGTACCTACGTATGGAACTCACTCCAAAAGTTTCAAGTCTGAAGCCTTGCCGATTTGTCAGCTTGTTGGCCTATTCATCCGCTATATAACAAGCTATAGTTTGTCAAAATCCATCCATGTTTAGGTACCTTTAGATCGCGATACATGAGAGCCATGTCGGCTGGCGCTGACAGCCCTTGCTATGGGACTTACTGCACAAAAAACGACACTGGGGGCATCATGTACCTACGTCTGGGATTCACTCCAAAAGTTTCAAGTCTGAAGCCTTGGTGATTTGTCAGCTTGTTGGCTTATTCATCCACTATATAACAAGCTATAGTTTGTCAAAATCCATCCATGTTAAGGTACCTTTAGACCGCGACATATGAGAGCCATGTCGGCTGGAGCTGACAGCCCTTGCTATGGGACTTACTGCACAAAAACGAGACTGGGGGCATCATGTACCTACGTCTGGGGCTCACTTCAAAAGTTTGAAGTCTGAAGCTTTGCCGATTTGTCAGCTTGTTAACCTATTCATTCGCTATATAACAAGCTATAGATTGTCAAAATCCATCCATGTTAAGATACCTTTAGACCGCGACATATGAGAGCCATGTCGTCTGGCTCTGACAGCCCTTGCTATGGGACTTACTGCACAAAATCGCGACTGGGGGATCATGTACCTACGTCTGGGACTCACTCCAAAAGTTTCAAGTCTGAAGCCTTGCCGATTTGTCAGCTTGTTGGCCTATTCATCCGCTATATAACAAGCTATAGATTGTCAAAATCCATCCATGTTAAGGTACCTTTAGACCGCGACACATGACAGCCATGTCGGCTGGCGCTGACAGCCCTTGCTATGGGACTTACTGCACAAAAAACGACACTGGGGAGATAATGTACCTACGTCTGGAACTCACTCCAAAAGTTTCAAGTCTGAAGCCTTGCCGATTTGTCAGCTTGTTGGCCTATTCATCCGCTATATAACAAGCTATAGTTTGTCAAAATCCATCCATGTTAAGGTACCTTTAGACCGCGACATATGAGAGCCATGTCGGCTGGCGCTGACAGCCCTTGCTATGGGACTTACTGCACAAAAAAGAGACTGGGGGCATCATGTACCTACGTCTGGGACTCACTCCAAAAGTTTCAAGTCTGAAGCTTTGCCGATTTGTCAGCTTGTTAACCTATTCATTCGCTATATAACAAGCTATAGTTTGTTAAAATCCATCCATGTTAAGATACCTTTAGACCGCGACATATGAGAGCCATGTCGTCTGGCTCTGACAGCCCTTGCTATTGGACTTACTGCACAAAAACGAGACTGGGGGATCATGTACCTACGTCTGAGACTCACTCAAAAAGTTTCAAGTCTGAAGCCTTGCCGATTTGTCAGCTTGTTGGCCTATTCATCCGCTATATAACAAGCTATAGTTTGTCAAAATCCATCCATGTTAAGGTACCTTTAGACTGCGACATATGAGAGCCATGTCGGCTGGCGCTGACAGCCCTTGCTATGGGACTTACTGCACAAAAACGACACTGGGGAGATCATGTACCTACGTCTGAGACTCACTCCACAAGTTTCAAGTCTGAAGCCTTGCCGATTTGTCAACTTGTTGGCCTATTCATCCGCGTTATAACAAGCTATAGTTTGTCAAAATCCATCTATGTTTAGGTGCCTTTAGACCGCGACATATGAGAGCCATTTCGGCTGGCGCTGACAGCCCTTGCTATGGAACTTACTGCACAAAAACGGGACTGGGGGGATCATGTACCTACGTCTGAGACTCACTCCAAAAGTTTCAAGTCTGAAGCCTTGCCGATTTGTCAGCTTGTTGGCCTATTCATCCGCTATATAACAAGCTATAGTTTGTCAAAATCCATCCATGTTAAGGTACCTTTAGACCGCGACACATGAGAGCCATGTCGGCTGGCGCTGACAGCCCTTGCTATGGGACTTACTGCACAAAAACGAGACTGGGGGCATCATGTACCTACGTCTGGGACTCACTCCAAAAGTTTCAAGTCTGAAGCCTTGCCGATTTGTCAGCTTGTTGGCCTATTCATCCGCTATATAACAAGCTATAGTTTGTCAAAATCCATCCATGTTAAGGTACCTTTAGACCGCGACATATGAGAGCCATGTCGGCTGGCGCTGACAGCCCTTGCTATGGGACTTACTGCACAAAAACGAGACTGGGGGCATCATGTACCTACGTCTGGGGCTCACTCCAAAAGTTTGAAGTCTGAAGCTTTGCCGATTTGTCAGCTTGTTGGCCTATTCATCCGCTATATAACAAGCTATAGTTTGTCAAAATCCATCCATGTTAAGGTACCTTTAGACCGCGACATATGAGAGCCATGTCGTCTGGCTCTGACAGCCCTTGCTATGGGACTTACTGCACAAGATCGAGACTGGGGGATCATGTACCTACGTCTGAAACTCACTCCAAAAGTTTCAAGTCTGAAGCCTTGCCGATTTGTCAGCTTGTTGGCCTATTCATCCGCTATATAACAAGCTATAGTTTGTCAAAATCCATCCATGTTAAGGTACCTTTAGACCGCGACACATGAGAGCCATGTCGGCTGGCGCTGACAGCCCTTGCTATGGGACTTACTGCACAAAAACGACACTGGGGAGATAATGTACCTACGTCTGGGACTCACTCCAAAAGTTTCAAGTCTGAAGCCTTGCCGATTTGTCAGCTTGTTGGCCTATTCATCCGCTATATAACAAGGTATAGTTTGTCAAAATCCATCCATGTTAAGGTACCTTTAGACCGCGACACATGAGAGCCATGTCAGCTGGCGCTGACAGCCCTTGCTATGGGACTTACTGCACAAAAACGAGACTAGGGGCATCATGTACCTACGTCTGGGATTCACTCCAAAAGTTTCAAGTCTGAAGCTTTGCCGATTTGTCAGCTTGTTAACCTATTCATTCGCTATATAACAAGCTATAGTTTGTCAAAATCCATCCATGTTAAGATACCTTTAGACCGCGACATATGAGAGCCATGTCGTCTGGCTCTGACAGCCCTTGCTATGGGACTTACTGCACAAAAACGAGACTGGGGGATCATGTACCTACGCGTGAGACTCACTCGAAAAGTTTCAAGTCTGAAGCTTTGCCGATTTGTCAGCTTGTTGGCCTATTCATCCGCGTTATAACAAGCTATAGTTTGTCAAAATCCATCTATGTTCAGGTACCTTTAGACCGCGACATATGAGAGCCATTTCGGCTGGCGCTGACAGCCCTTGCTATGGGACTTACTGCACAAAAACGAGACTGGGGAGATCATGTACCTACGTCTGGGGCTCACTCCAAACGTTTCAAGTCTGAAGCCTTGCCGATTTGTCAGCTTGTTGGCATGTTCATCCGCTATATAACAAGCTATAGTTTGTCAAAATCCATCCATGTTAAGGTACCTTTAGACCGCGACATATGAGAGCCATGTCGGCTGGCGCTGACAGCCCTTGCTATGGGACTTACTGCACAAAAACGACACTGGGGAGATAATGTACCTACGTCTGAGACTCACTCCAAAAGTTTCAAGTCTGAAGCCTTGCCGATTTGTCAGCTTGTTGGCCTATTCATCCGCTATATAACAAGCTATAGTTTGTCAAAATCCATCCATGTTAAGGTACCTTTAGACCGCGACATATGAGAGCCATGTCGGCTGGCGCTGACAGCCCTTGCTATGGGACTTACTGCACAAAAACGACACTGGGGAGATCATGTACCTACGTCTGGAACTCACTCCAAAAGTTTCAAGTCTGAAGCCTTGCCGATTTGTCAGCTTGTTGGCCTATTCATCCGCTATATAACAAGCTATAGTTTGTCAAAATCCATCCATGTTAAGGTACCTTTAGACCGCGACACATGAGAGCCATGTCGGCTGGCGCTGACAGCCCTTGCTATGGGACTTACTGCACAAAAACGAAACTGGGGGCATCATGTACCTACGTCTGGGATTCACTCCAAAAGTTTCAAGTCTGAAGCCTTGCCGATTTGTCAGCTTGTTAACCTATTCATCCGCTATTTAACAAGCTATAGTTTGTCAAAATCCATCCATGTTAAGGTACCTTTAGACCGCGACATATGAGAGCCATGTCGTCTGGCTCTGACAGCCCTTGCTATGGGACTTACTGCACAAAAACGAGACTGGGGGCATCATGTACCTACGTCTGGGGCTCACTCCAAAAGTTTGAAGTCTGAAGCTTTGCCGATTTGTCAGCTTGTTAACCTATTCATTCGCTATATAACAAGCTATAGATTGTCAAAATCCATCCATGTTAAGGTACCTTTAGACCGCGACATATGAGAGCCATGTCGTCTGGCTCTGACAGCCCTTGCTATGGGACTTACTGCACAAAATCGAGACTGGGGGATCATGTACCTACGTCTGGAACTCACTCCAAAAGTTTCAAGTCTGAAGCCTTGCCGATTTGTCAGCTTGTTGGCCTATTCATCCGCTATATAACAAGCTATAGATTGTCAAAATCCATCCATGTTAAGGTACCTTTAGACCGCGACACATGAGAGCCATGTCGGCTGGCGCTGACAGCCCTTGCTATGGGACTTACTGCACAAAAACGACACTGGGGAGATAATGTACCTACGTCTGGGACTCACTCCAAAAGTTTCAAGTCTGAAGCCTTGCCGATTTGTCAGCTTGTTGGCCTATTCATCCGCTATATAACAAGCTATAGTTTGTCAAAATCCATCCATGTTAAGGTACCTTTAGACCGCGACACATGAGAGCCATGTCGGCTGGCGCTGACAGCCCTTGCTATGGGACTTACTGCACAAAAACGAGACTGGGGGCATCATGTACCTACGTCTGGGATTCACTCCAAAAGTTTCAAGTCTGAAGCTTTGCCGATTTGTCAGCTTGTTAACCTATTCATTCGCTATATAACAAGCTATAGTTTGTTAAAATCCATCCATGTTAAGATACCTTTAGACCGCGACATATGAGAGCCATGTCGGCTGGCGCTGACAGCCCTTGCTATGGGACTTACTGCACAAAAACGAGACTGGGGAGATCATGTACCTACGTCTGGGACTCACTCCAAAAGTTTCAAGTCTGAAGCCTTGCCGATTTGTCAGCTTGTTGGCCTATTCATCCGCTATATAACAAGCTATAGTTTGTCAAAATCCATCCATGTTAAGGTACCTTTAGACCGCGACATATGAGAGCCATGTCGGCTGGCGCTGACAGCCCTTGCTATGGGACTTACTGCACAAAAACGACACTGGGGAGATAATGTATCTACGTCTGAGACTCACTCCAAAAGTTTCAAGTTTGAAGCCTTGCCGATTTCTCAGCTTGTTGGCCTATTCATCCGCTATATAACAAGCTATAGATTGTTAAAATCCATCCATGTTAAGGTACTTTTAGACTGCGACATATGACAGCCATGTCGGCTGGCGCTGACAGCCCTTGCGATGGGACTTACTGCACAAAAACGAGACTGGGGGGATCATGTAACTACGTCTGGAACTCACTCCAAAAGTTTCAAGTCTGAAGCCTTGCCGATTTGTCAGCTTGTTGGCCTATTCATCCGCTATATAACAAGCTATAGTTTGTCAAAATCCATCCATGTTAAGGTACCTTTAGATCGCGATACATGAGAGCCATGTCGGCTGGCGCTAACAGCCCTTGCTATGGGACTTACTGCACAAAAAACGATACTGGGGGCATCATGTACCTACGTCTGGGATTCACTCCAAAAGTTTCAAGTCTGAAGCCTTGGTGATTTGTCAGCTTGTTGGCCTATTCATTCGCTATATAACAAGCTATAGTTTGTCAAAATCCATCCATGTTAAGGTACCTTTAGACCGCGACATATGAGAGCCATGTCGGCTGGAGCTGACAGCCCTTGCTATGGGACTTACTGCACAAAAACGAGACTGGGGGCATCATGTACCTACGTCTGGGGCTCACTCCAAAAGTTTGAAGTCTGAAGCTTTGCCGATTTGTCAGCTTGTTAACCTATTCATTCGCTATATAACAAGCTATAGATTGTCAAAATCCATCCATGTTAGGGTACCTTTAGACCGCGACATATGAGAGCCATGTCGTCTGGCTCTGACAGCCCTTGCGATGGGACTTACTGCACAAAAACGACACTGGGGGGATCATGTACCTACGTCTGAAACTCACTCCAAAAGTTTCAAGTCTGAAGCCTTGCCGATTTGTCAGCTTGTTGGCCTATTCATCCGCTATATAACAAGCTATAGTTTGTCAAAATCGATCTATGTTAAGGTACCTTTAGATCGCGATACATGAGAGCCATGTCGGTTGGCGCTAACAGCCCTTGCTATGGGACTTACTGCACAAAAAACGACACTGGGGGCATCATGCACCTACGTCTGGGATTCACTCCAAAAGTTTCAAGTCTGAAGCCTTGGTGATTTGTCAGCTTGTTGGCCTATTCATCCGCTATATAACAAGCTATAGTTTGTCAAAATCCATCCATGTTCAGGTACCTTTAGACCGCGACATATGAGAGCCATGTCGGCTGGAGCTGACAGCCCTTGCTATGGGACTTACTGCACAAAAACGACACTGGGGAGATAATGTACATACGTCTGGGACTCACTCCAAAAGTTTCAAGTCTGAAGCCTTGCTGATTTGTCAGCCTTTTGGCCTATTCATCCGCTATATAACAAGCTATAGTTTGTGAAAATCCATCTATGTTAAGGTACCTTTAGACCGCGACATATGAGAGCCATGTCGGCTGGCGCTGACAGCCCTTGCTATGGGACTTACTGCACAAAAACGAGACTGGGGGCATCATGTACCTACGTCTAGGATTCACTCCAAAAGTTTCAAGTCTGAAGCTTTGCCGATTTGTCAGCTTGTTAACCTATTCATTCGCTATATAATAAGCTATAGTTTGTCAAAATCCACTCATGTTAAGGTACCTTTAGACCGCGACATATGAGAGCCATGTCGGCTGGCGCTGACAGCCCTTGCTATGAGACTTACTGCACAAAAACGAGACTGGGGGATCATGTACCTACGTCTGGGGCTCACTCCAAAAGTTTGAAGTCTGAAGCTTTGCCGATTTGTCAGCTTGTTAACCTATTCATTCGCTATATAACAAGCTATAGTTTGTCAAAATCCATCCATGTTAAGGTACCTTTAGACCGCGACATATGAGAGCCATGTCGGCTGGCGCTGACAGCCCTTGCTATGGGACTTACTGCACAAAAACGACACTGGGGAGATAATGTACCTACGTCTGGGACTCACTCCAAAAGTTTCAAGTCTGAAGCCTTGCCGATTTGTCAGCTTGTTGGCCTATTCATCCGCTATATAACAAGCTATAGATTGTCAAAATCCATCCATGTTAAGGTACCTTTAGACCGCGACATATGAGAGCCATGTCGTCTGGCGCTGACAGCCCTTGCTATGGGACTTACTGCACAAAATCGAGACTGGGGGATCATGTACCTACGTCTGGGACTCACTCCAAAAGTTTCAAGTCTGAAGCCTTGCCGATTTGTCAGCTTGTTGGCCTGTTCATCCGCTATATAACAAGCTATAGATTGTCAAAATCCATCCATGTTAAGGTACCTTTAGACCGCGACACATGAGAGCCATGTCGGCTGGCGCTGACAGCCCTTGCTATGGGACTTACTGCACAAAAACGACACTGGGCACATCATGTACCTACGTCTGGGACTCACTCCAAAAGTTTCAAGTCTGAAGCCTTGCCGATTTGTCAGCTTGTTGGCCTGTTCATCCGCTATATAACAAGCTATAGTTTGTCAAAATCCATCCATGTTAAGGTACCTTTAGACCGCGACACATGAGAGCCATGTCGGCTGGCGCTGACAGCCCTTGCTATGGGACTTACTGCACAAAAACGAGACTGGGGGCATCATGTACCTACGTCTGGGATTCACTCCAAAAGTTTCAAGTCTGAAGCTTTGCCGATTTGTCAGCTTGTTAACCTATTCATTCGCAATATAACAAGCTATAGATTGTCAAAATCCATCCATGTTAAGGTACCTTTAGACCGCGACATATGAGAGACATGTCGGCTGGCGCTGACAGCCCTTGCTATGGGACTTACTGCTCAAAAACGACACTGGGGAGATAATGTACATACGTCTGGAACTCACTCCAAAAGTTTCAAGTCTGAAGCCTTGCCGATTTGTCAGCTTGTTGGCCTATTCATCCGCTATATAACAAGCTATAGATTGTCAAAATCCATCCATGTTAAGGTACCTTTAGACCGCGACATATGAGAGCCATGTCGGCTGGCGCTGACAGCCCTTGCTATGGGACTTACTGCACAAAATCGAGACTGGGGGATCATGTACCTACGTCTGGGACTCACTCCAAAAGTTTCAAGTCTGAAGCCTTGCCGATTTGTCAGCTTGTTGGCCTGTTCATCCGCTATATAACAAGCTATAGTTTGTCAAAATCCATCCATGTTAAGGTACCTTTAGACCGCGACACATGAGAGCCATGTCGGCTGGCGCTGACAGCCCTTGCTATGGGACTTACTGCACAAAAACGACACTGGGGAGATAATGTACCTACGTCTGGGATTCACTCCAAAAGTTTCAAGTCTGAAGCTTTGCCGATTTGTCAGCTTGTTAACCTATTCATTCGCTATATAACAAGCTATAGTTTGTCAAAATCCATCCATGTTAAGGTACCTTTAGACCGCGACATATGAGAGCCATGTCGGCTGGCGCTGACAGCCCTTGCTATGGGACTTACTGCACAAAAACGACACTGGGGAGATAATGTATCTACGTCTGAGACTCACTCCAAAAGTTTCAAGTCTGAAGCCTTGCCGATTTGTCAGCTTGTTGGCCTATTCATCCGCTATATAACAAGCTATAGTTTGTCAAAATCCATCCATGTTAAGGTACCTTTAGACCGCGACACATGAGAGCCATGTCGGCTGGCGCTGACAGCCCTTGCTATGGGACTTACTGCACAAAAACGACACTGGGGAGATAATGTACCTACGTCTGGGACTCACTCCAAAAGTTTCAAGTCTGAAGCCTTGCCGATTTGTCAGCTTGTTGGCCTATTCATCCGCTATATAACAAGCTATAGTTTGTCAAAATCCATCCATGTTAAGGTACCTTTAGACCGCGACACATGAGAGCCATGTCGGCTGGCGCTGACAGCCCTTGCTATGGGACTTACTGCACAAAAACGAAACTGGGGGCATCATGTACCTACGTCTGGGATTCACTCCAAAAGTTTCAAGTCTGAAGCCTTGCCGATTTGTCAGCTTGTTAACCTATTCATCCGCTATGCAACAAGCTATAGTTTGTCAAAATCCATCCATGTTAAGGTACCTTTAGACCGCAACACATGAGAGCCATGTCGGCTGGCTCTGACAGCCCTTGCTATCGGACTTACTGCACGCAACCGACACTGGGGGCATCATGTACCTACGTCTGGGACTCACTCCAAAAGTTTCAAGTCTGAAGCCTTGCTGATCTGTCATCTTGTTAGCCTATTTATCCGCTATGCAACAAGCTATAGTTTGTCAAAATCCATCTATGTTAAGGTACCTTTAGACCGCGACATATGAGAGCCATGTCGGCTGGCGCTGACAGCCCTTGCTATGGGACTTACTGCACAAAAACGAAACTGGGGGCATCATGTACCTACGTCTGGGGCTCACTCCAAAAGTTTCAAGTCTGAAGCCTTGCCGATTTGTCAGCTTGTTAACCTATTCATCCGCTATATAACAAGCTATAGTTTGTCAAAATCCATCCATGTTGAGGTACCTTTAGACCGCGACATATGAGAGCCATGTCGGCTGGCGCTGACAGCCCTTGCTATGGGACTTACTGCACAAAAACGAGACTGGGGGATCATGTACCTACGTCTGGGGCTCACTCCAAAAGTTTGAAGTCTGAAGCTTTGCCGATTTGTCAGCTTGTTAACTTATTCATTCGCTATATAACAAGCTATAGTTTGTCAAAATCCATCCATGTTAAGGTACCTTTAGACCGCGACATATGAGAGCCATGTCGTCTGGCGCTGACAGCCCTTGCTATGGGACTTACTGCACAAAAACGAGACTGGGGGATCATGTACCTACGTCTGGGACTCACTCCAAAAGTTTCAAGTCTGAAGCTTTGCCGATTTGTCAGCTTGTTGGCCTATTCATCCGCGTTATAACAAGCTATAGTTTGTCAAAATCCATCTATGTTCAGGTACCTTTAGACCGCGACATATGAGAGCCATTTCGGCTGGCGCTGACAGCCCTTGCTATGGGACTTACTGCACAAAAACGAGACTGGGGAGATCATGTACCTACGTCTGGAACTCACTCCAAAAGTTTCAAGTCTGAAGCCTTGCCGATTTGTCAGCTTGTTGGCCTATTCATCCGCTATATAACAAGCTATAGTTTGTCAAAATCCATCCATGTTAAGGTACCTTTAGACCGCGACATATGAGAGCCATGTCGGCTGGCGCTGACAGCCCTTGCTATGGGACTTACTGCACAAAACGAGACTGGGGGGATCATGTACCTACGTCTGGAACTCACTCCAAAAGTTTCAAGTCTGAAGCCTTGCCGATTTGTCAGCTTGTTGGCCTATTCATCCGCTATATAACAAGCTATAGTTTGTCAAAATCCATCCATGTTAAGGTACCTTTAGATCGCGATACATGAGAGCCATGTCGGCTGGCGCTGACAGCCCTTGCTATGGGACTTACTGCACAAAAACGACACTGGGGAGATAATGTACCTACGTCTGAGACTCACTCCAAACGTTTCAAGTCTGAAGCCTTGCCGATTTGTCAGCTTGTTAACCTATTCATCCGCTATATAACAAGCTATAGATTGTCAAAATCCATCCATGTTAAGGTACCTTTAGACCGCGACATATGAGAGCCATGTCGGCTGGCGCTGACAGCCCTTGCGATGGGACTTACTGCACAAAAACGAGACTGGGGGGATCATGTACCTACGTCTGGAACTCACTCCAAACGTTTCAAGTCTGAAGCCTTGCCGATTTGTCAGCTTGTTGGCCTATTCATCCGCTATATAACAAGCTATAGTTTGTCAAAATCCATCCATGTTTAGGTACCTTTAGATCGCGATACATGAGAGCCATGTCGGCTGGCGCTGACAGCCCTTGCTATGGGACTTACTGCACAAAAACGAAACTGGGGGCATCATGTACCTACGTCTGGGATTCACTCCAAAAGTTTCAAGTCTGAAGCCTTGCCGATTTGTCAGATTGTTGGCCTATTCATCCGCTATAAAACAAGCCATAGTTTGTCAAAATCCATCCATGTTAAGGTACCTTTAGACCGCGACACATGAGAGCCATGTCGGCTGGCGCTGACAGCCCTTGCTATGGGACTTACTGCACAAAACGAGACTGGGGGGATCATGTACCTACGTCTGGAACTCACTCCAAAAGTTTCAAGTCTGAAGCCTTGCCGATTTGTCAGCTTGTTGGCCTATTCATCCGCTATATAACAAGCTATAGTTTGTCAAAATCCATCCATGTTAAGGTACCTTTAGATCGCGACACATGAGAGCCATGTCGGCTGGCGCTGACAGCCCTTGCTATGGGACTTACTGCACAAAAACGAAACTGGGGGCATCATGTACCTACGTCTGAGACTCACTCCAAACGTTTCAAGTCTGAAGCCTTGCCGATTTGTCAGCTTGTTAACCTATTCATCCGCTATATAACAAGCTATAGATTGTCAAAATCCATCCATGTTAAGGTACCTTTAGACCGCGACATATGAGAGCCATGTCGGCTGGCGCTGACAGCCCTTGCGATGGGACTTACTGCACAAAAACGAGACTGGGGGGATCATGTACCTACGTCTGGAACTCACTCCAAACGTTTCAAGTCTGAAGCCTTGCCGATTTGTCAGCTTGTTGGCCTATTCATCCGCTATATAACAAGCTATAGTTTGTCAAAATCCATCCATGTTTAGGTACCTTTAGATCGCGATACATGAGAGCCATGTCGGCTGGCGCTGACAGCCCTTGCTATGGGACTTACTGCACAAAAAACGACACTGGGGGCATCATGTACCTACGTCTGGGATTCACTCCAAAAGTTTCAAGTCTGAAGCCTTGGTGATTTGTCAGCTTGTTGGCCTATTCATCCGCTATATAACAAGCTATAGTTTGTCAAAATCCATCCATGTTAAGGTACCTTTAGACCGCGACATATGAGAGCCATGTCGGCTGGAGCTGACAGCCCTTGCTATGGGACTTACTGCACAAAAACGAGACTGGGGGCATCATGTACCTACGTCTGGGGCTCACTCCAAAAGTTTGAAGTCTGAAGATTTGCCGATTTGTCAGCTTGTTGGCCTATTTATCCGCTATATAACAAGCTATAGATTGTCAAAATCCATCCATGTTAAGGTACCTTTAGACCGCGACACATGACAGCCATGTCGGCTGGCGCTGACAGCCCTTGCTATGGGACTTACTGCACAAAAACGACACTGGGGAGATAATGTACCTACGTCTGGGACTCACTCCAAAAGTTTCAAGTCTGAAGCCTTGCCGATTTGTCAGCTTGTTGGCCTATTCATCCGCTATATAACAAGCTATAGTTTGTCAAAATCCATCCATGTTAAGGTACCTTTAGACCGCGACACATGAGAGCCATGTCGGCTGGCGCTGACAGCCCTTGCTATGGGACTTACTGCACAAAAACGAGACTGGGGGCATCATGTACCTACGTCTGGGATTCACTCCAAAAGTTTCAAGTCTGAAGCTTTGCCGATTTGTCAGCTTGTTAACCTATTCATTCGCTATATAACAAGCTATAGTTTGTCAAAATCCATCCATATTAAGATACCTTTAGACCGCGACATATGAGAGCCATGTCGTCTGGCTCTGACAGCCCTTGCTATGGGACTTACTGCACAAAAACGAGACTGGGGGATCATGTACCTACGTCTAAGACTCACTCCAAAAGTTTCAAGTCTGAAGCCTTGCCGATTTGTCAGCTTGTTGGCCTATTCATCCGGAATATAACAAGCTATAGTTTGTCAAAATCCATCCATGTTAAGGTATCTTTAGACCGCGACATATGAGAGCCATGTCGGCTGGAGCTGACAGCCCTTGCTATGGGACTTACTGCACAAAAACGAGACTGGGGGCATCATGTACCTACGTCTGGGGCTCACTCCAAAAGTTTAAAGTCTGAAGCTTTGCCGATTTGTCAGCTTGTTAACCTATTCATTCGCTATATAACAAGCTATAGATTGTCAAAATCCATCCATGTTAAGGTACCTTTAGACCGCGACATATGAGAGCCATGTCGTCTGGCTCTGACAGCCCTTGCTATGGGACTTACTGCACAAAATCGAGACTGGGGGATCATGTACCTACGTCTGGGGCTCACTCCAAAAGTTTCAAGTCTGAAGCCTTGCCGATTTGTCAGCTTGTTGGCCTGTTCATCCGCTATATAACAAGCTATAGATTGTCAAAATCCATCCATGTTAAGGTACCTTTAGACCGCGACACATGACAGCCATGTCGGCTGGCGCTGACAGCCCTTGCTATGGGACTTACTGCACAAAAACGACACTGGGGAGATAATGTACCTACGTCTGGGACTCACTCCAAAAGTTTCAAGTCTAAAGCCTTGCCGATTTGTCAGCTTGTTGGCCTATTCATCCGCTATATAACAAGCTATAGTTTGTCAAAATCCATTCATGTTAAGGTACCTTTAGACCGCGACACATGAGAGCCATGTCAGCTGGCGCTGACAGCCCTTGCTATGGGACTTACTGCTCAAAAACGAGACTGGGGGCATCATGTACCTACGTCTGGGATTCACTCCAAAAGTTTCAAGTCTGAAGCTTTGCCGATTTGTCAGCTTGTTAACCTATTCATTCGCTATATAACAAGCTATAGTTTGTTAAAATCCATCCATGTTAAGATACCTTTAGACCGCGACATATGAAAGCCATTTCGGCTGGCGCTGACATCCCTTGCTATGGGACTTACTGCACAAAAACGAGACTGGGGAGATCATGTACGTACGTCTGGGACTCACTCCAAAAGTTTCAAGTCTGAAGCCTTGCCGATTTGTCAGCTTGTTGGCCTATTCATCCGCTATATAACAAGCTATAGATTGTCAAAATCCATCCATGTTAAGGTACCTTTAGACAGCGACATATGAGAGCCATGTCGTCTGGCTCTGACAGCCCTTGCTATGGGACTTACTGCACAAAATCGAGACTGGGGGATCATGTACCTACGTCTGGGACTCACTCCAAAAGTTTCAAGTCTGAAGCCTTGCCGATTTGTCAGCTTGTTGGCCTGTTCATCCGCTATATAACAAGCTATAGATTGTCAAAATCCATCCATGTTAAGGTACCTTTAGACCGCGACACATGACAGCCATGTCGGCTGGCGCTGACAGCCCTTGCTATGGGACTTACTGCACAAAAACGACACTGGGGAGATAATGTACATACGTCTGGGACTCACTCCAAAAGTTTCAAGTCTGAAGCCTTGCCGATTTGTCAGCTTGTTGGCCTGTTCATCCGCTATATAACAAGCTATAGTTTGTCAAAATCCATTCATGTTAAGGTACCTTTAGACCGCGACACATGAGAGCCATGTCAGCTGGCGCTGACAGCCCTTGCTATGGGACTTACTGCACAAAAACGAGACTGGGGGCATCATGTACCTACGTCTGGGATTCACTCCAAAAGTTTCAAGTCTGAAGCTTTGCCGATTTGTCAGCTTGTTAACCTATTCATTCGCAATATAACAAGCTATAGATTGTCAAAATCCATCCATGTTAAGGTACCTTTAGACCGCGACATATGAGAGACATGTCGGCTGGCGCTGACAGCCCTTGCTATGGGACTTACTGCTCAAAAACGACACTGGGGAGATAATGTACATACGTCTGGGACTCACTCCAAAAGTTTCAAGTCTGAAGCCTTGCCGATTTGTCAGCTTGTTGGCCTATTCATCCGCTATATAACAAGCTATAGATTGTCAAAATCCATCCATGTTAAGGTACCTTTAGACCGCGACATATGAGAGCCATGTCGTCTGGCTCTGACAGCCCTTGCTATGGGACTTACTGCACAAAATCGAGACTGGGGGATCATGTACCTACGTCTGGGACTCACTCCAAAAGTTTCAAGTCTGAAGCCTTGCCGATTTGTCAGCTTGTTGGCCTGTTCATCCGCTATATAACAAGCTATAGTTTGTCAAAATCCATCCATGTTAAGGTACCTTTAGACCGCGACACATGACAGCCATGTCGGCTGGCGCTGACAGCCCTTGCTATGGGACTTACTGCACAAAAACGACACTGGGGAGATAATGTACCTACGTCTGGGATTCACTCCAAAAGTTTCAAGTCTGAAGCTTTGCCGATTTGTCAGCTTGTTAACCTATTCATTCGCTATATAACAAGCTATAGTTTGTCAAAATCCATCCATGTTAAGGTACCTTTAGACCGCGACATATGAGAGCCATGTCGGCTGGCGCTGACAGCCCTTGCTATGGGACTTACTGCACAAAAACGACACTGGGGAGATAATGTATCTACGTCTGAGACTCACTCCAAAAGTTTCAAGTCTGAAGCCTTGCCAATTTGTCAGCTTGTTGGCCTATTCATCCGCTATATAACAAGCTATAGATTGTCAAAACCCATCCATGTTAAGGTATCTTTAGACCGCGACACATGAGAGCCATGTCGGCTGGCGCTGACAGCCCTTGCTATGGGACTTACTGCACAAAAACGACACTGGGGAGATAATGTACCTACGTCTGGGACTCACTCCAAAAGTTTCAAGTCTGAAGCCTTGCCGATTTGTCAGCTTGTTGGCCTATTCATCCGCTATATAACAAGCTATAGTTTGTCAAAATCCATCCATGTTAAGGTACCTTTAGACCGCGACACATGAGAGCCATGTCGGCTGGCGCTGACAGCCCTTGCTATGGGACTTACTGCACAAAAACGAGACTGGGGGCATCATGTACCTACGTCTGGGATTCACACCAAAAGTTTCAAGTCTGAAGCTTTGCCGATTTGTCAGCTTGTTAACCTATTCATTCGCTATATAACAAGCTATAGTTTGTTAAATTCCATCCATGTTAAGATACCTTTAGACCGCGACATATGAGAGCCATGTCGGCTGGCGCTGACATCCCTTGCTATGGAACTTACTGCACAAAAACGAGACTGGGGGGATCATGTACCTACGTCTGGGACTCACTCCAAAAGTTTCAAGTCTGAAGCCTTGCTGATTTGTCAGCCTTTTGGCCTATTCATCCGCTATATAACAAGCTATAGTTTGTGAAAATCCATCTATGTTAAGGTACCTTTAGACCGCGACATATGAGAGCCATGTCGGCTGGCGCTGACAGCCCTTGCTATGGGACTTACTGCACAGAAACGAGACTGGGGGCATCATGTACCTACGTCTAGGATTCACTCCAAAAGTTTCAAGTCTGAAGCTTTGCCGATTTGTCAGCTTGTTAACCTATTCATTCGCTATATAACAAGCTATAGTTTGTCAAAATCCACTCATGTTGAGGTACCTTTAGACCGCGACATATGAGAGCCATGTCGGCTGGCGCTGACAGCCCTTGCTATGAGACTTACTGCACAAAAACGAGACTGGGGGATCATGTACCTACGTCTGGGGCTCACTCCAAAAGTTTGAAGTCTGAAGCCTTGCCGATTTGTCAGCTTGTTAACTTATTCATTCGCTATATAACAAGCTATAGTTTGTCAAAATCCATCCATGTTAAGGTACCTTTAGACCGCGACATATGAGAGCCATGTCGTCTGGCTCTGACAGCCCTTGCTATGGGACTTACTGCACAAAAACGAGACTGGAGCTCATGTACCTACGTCTTGGACTCACTCCACAAGTTTCAAGTCTGAAGCTTTGCCGATATGTCGGCTTGTTGGCCTATTGATCCGCGTTATAACAAGTTATAGTTTGTCAAAATCCATCTATCTTCAGGTACCTTTAGACCGCGACATATGAGAGCCATTTCGGCTGGCGCTGACAGCCCTTGCTATGGGACTTACTGCACAAAAACGAGACTGGGGAGATCATGTACCTACGTCTGGAACTCACTCCAAAAGTTTCAAGTCTGAAGCCTTGCCGATTTGTCAGCTTGTTGGCCTATTCATCCGCTATATAACAAGCTATAGTTTGTCAAAATCCATCCATGTTAAGGTACCTTTAGACCGCGACATATGAGAGCCATGTCGGCTGGCGCTGACAGCCCATGCTATGGGACTTACTGTACAAAAACGAAACTGGTTGGATCATGTACCTACGTCTGGAGCTCACTCCAAAGGTTTCAAGTCTGAAGCCTTGCCGATCTGTCAGCTTGTTGGCCTATTCATCCGCTATATAACAAGCTATAGTTTGTCAAAATCCATCCATGTTAAGGTACCTTTAGATCGCGATACATGAGAGCCATGTCGGCTGGCACTAACAGCCCTTGCTATGGGACTTACTGCACAAAAACGACACTGGGGAGATAATGTACCTACGTCTGAGACTCACTCCAAACGTTTCAAGTCTGAAGCCTTGCCGATTTGTCAGCTTGTTAACCTATTCATCCGCTATATAACAAGCTATAGATTGTCAAAATCCATCCATGTTAAGGTACCTTTAGACCGCGACATATGAGAGCCATGTCGGCTGGCGCTGACAGCCCTTGCGATGGGACTTACTGCACAAAAACGAGACTGGGGGGATCATGTACCTACGTCTGGAACTCACTCCAAACGTTTCAAGTCTGAAGCCTTGCCGATTTGTCAGCTTGTTGGCCTATTCATCCGCTATATAACAAGCTATAGTTTGTCAAAATCCATCCATGTTTAGGTACCTTTAGATCGCGATACATGAGAGCCATGTCGGCTGGCGCTGACAGCCCTTGCTATGGGACTTACTGCACAAAAAAACGACACTGGGGGCATCATGTACCTACGTCTGGGATTCACTCCAAAAGTTTCAAGTCTGAAGCCTTGCCGATTTGTCAGCTTGTTGGCCTATTCATCCGCTATATAACAAGCTATAGTTTGTCAAAATCCATCCATGTTAAGGTACCTTTAGACCGCGACACATGACAGCCATGTCGGCTGGCGCTGACAGCCCTTGCTATGGGACTTACTGCACAAAAACGACACTGGGGAGATAATGTACCTACGTCTGGGATTCACTCCAAAAGTTTCAAGTCTGAAGCTTTGCCGATTTGTCAGCTTGTTAACCTATTCATTCGCTATATAACAAGCTATAGTTTGTCAAAATCCATCCATGTTAAGGTACCTTTAGACCGCGACATATGAGAGCCATGTCGGCTGGCGCTGACAGCCCTTGCTATGGGACTTACTGCACAAAAACGACACTGGGGAGATAATGTATCTACGTCTGAGACTCACTCCAAAAGTTTCAAGTCTGAAGCCTTGCCAATTTGTCAGCTTGTTGGCCTATTCATCCGCTATATAACAAGCTATAGATTGTCAAAACCCATCCATGTTAAGGTATCTTTAGACCGCGACACATGACAGCCATGTCGGCTGGCGCTGACAGCCCTTGCTATGGGACTTACTGCACAAAAACGACACTGGGGAGATAATGTACCTACGTCTGGGACTCACTCCAAAAGTTTCAAGTCTGAAGCCTTGCCGATTTGTCAGCTTGTTGGCCTATTCATCCGCTATATAACAGGCTATAGTTTGTCAAAATCCATCCATGTTAAGGTACCTTTAGACCGCGACACATGAGAGCCATGTCAGCTGGCGCTGACAGCCCTTGCTATGGGACTTACTGCACAAAAACGAGACTGGGGGCATCATGTACCTACGTCTGGGATTCACACCAAAAGTTTCAAGTCTGAAGCTTTGCCGATTTGTCAGCTTGTTAACCTATTCATTCGCTATATAACAAGCTATAGTTTGTTAAATTCCATCCATGTTAAGATACCTTTAGACCGCGACATATGAAAGCCATTTCGGCTGGCGCTGACATCCCTTGCTATGGAACTTACTGCACAAAAACGAGACTGGGGGGATCATGTACCTACGTCTGGGACTCACTCCAAAAGTTTCAAGTCTGAAGCCTTGCTGATTTGTCAGCCTTTTGGCCTATTCATCCGCTATATAACAAGCTATAGTTTGTGAAAATCCATCTATGTTAAGGTACCTTTAGACCGCGACATATGAGAGCCATGTCGTCTGGCTCTGACAGCCCTTGCTATGGGACTTACTGCACAAAAACGAGACTGGGGGATCATGTACCTACGTCTTGGACTCACTCCACAAGTTTCAAGTCTGAAGCTTTGCCGATTTGTCGGCTTGTTGGCCTATTGATCCGCGTTATAACAAGTTATAGTTTGTCAAAATCCATCTATCTTCAGGTACCTTTAGACCGCGACATATGAGAGCCATTTCGGCTGGCGCTGACAGCCCTTGCTATGGGACTTACTGCACAAAAACGAGACTGGGGAGATCATGTACCTACGTCTGGAACTCACTCCAAAAGTTTCAAGTCTGAAGCCTTGCCGATTTGTCAGCTTGTTGGCCTATTCATCCGCTATATAACAAGCTATAGTTTGTCAAAATCCATCCATGTTAAGTTACCTTTAGACCGCGACATATGAGAGCCATGTCGGCTGGCGCTGACAGCCCTTGCTATGGGACTTACTGCACAAAACGAGACTGGGGGGATCATGTACCTACGTCTGGAACTCACTCCAAAAGTTTCAAGTCTGAAGCCTTGCCGATTTGTCAGCTTGTTGGCCTATTCATCCGCTATATAACAAGCTATAGTTTGTCAAAATCCATCCATGTTAAGGTACCTTTAGATCGCGATACATGAGAGCCATGTCGGCTGGCGCTAACAGCCCTTGCTATGGGACTTACTGCACAAAAACGACACTGGGGAGATAATGTACCTACGTCTGAGACTCACTCCAAACGTTTCAAGTCTGAAGCCTTGCCGATTTGTCAGCTTGTTAACCTATTCATCCGCTATATAACAAGCTATAGATTGTCAAAATCCATCCATGTTAAGGTACCTTTAGACCGCGACATATGAGAGCCATGTCGGCTGGCGCTGACAGCCCTTGCGATGGGACTTACTGCACAAAAACGAGACTGGGGGGATCATGTACCTACGTCTGGAACTCACTCCAAACGTTTCAAGTCTGAAGCCTTGCCGATTTGTCAGCTTGTTGGCCTATTCATCCGCTATATAACAAGCTATAGTTTGTCAAAATCCATCCATGTTTAGGTACCTTTAGATCGCGATACATGAGAGCCATGTCGGCTGGCGCTGACAGCCCTTGCTATGGGACTTACTGCACAAAAAAACGACACTGGGGGCATCATGTACCTACGTCTGGGATTCACTCCAAAAGTTTCAAGTCTGAAGCCTTGCCGATTTGTCAGCTTGTTGGCCTATTCATCCGCTATATAACAAGCTATAGTTTGTCAAAATCCATCCATGTTAAGTTACCTTTAGACCGCGACATATGAGAGCCATGTCGGCTGGCGCTGACAGCCCTTGCTATGGGACTTACTGCACAAAACGAGACTGGGGGGATCATGTACCTACGTCTGGAACTCACTCCAAAAGTTTCAAGTCTGAAGCCTTGCCAATTTGTCAGCTTGTTGGCCTATTCATCCGCTATATAACAAGCTATAGTTTGTCAAAATCCATCCATGTTAAGGTACCTTTAGATCGCGATACATGAGAGCCATGTCGGCTGGCGCTAACAGCCCTTGCTATGGGACTTACTGCACAAAAACGACACTGGGGAGATAATGTACCTACGTCTGAGACTCACTCCAAACGTTTCAAGTCTGAAGCCTTGCCGATTTGTCAGCTTGTTAACCTATTCATCCGCTATATAACAAGCTATAGATTGTCAAAATCCATCCATGTTAAGGTACCTTTAGACCGCGACATATGAGAGCCATGTCGGCTGGCGCTGACAGCCCTTGCGATGGGACTTACTGCACAAAAACGAGACTGGGGGGATCATGTACCTACGTCTGGAACTCACTCCAAACGTTTCAAGTCTGAAGCCTTGCCGATTTGTCAGCTTGTTGGCCTATTCATCCGCTATATAACAAGCTATAGTTTGTCAAAATCCATCCATGTTTAGGTACCTTTAGATCGCGATACATGAGAGCCATGTCGGCTGGCGCTGACATCCCTTGCTATGGAACTTACTGCACAAAAACGAGACTGGGGGGATCATGTACCTACGTCTGGGACTCACTCCAAAAGTTTCAAGTCTGAAGCCTTGCTGATTTGTCAGCCTTTTGGCCTATTCATCCGCTATATAACAAGCTATAGTTTGTGAAAATCCATCTATGTTAAGGTACCTTTAGACCGCGACATATGAGAGCCATGTCGGCTGGCGCTGACAGCCCTTGCTATGGGACTTACTGCACAGAAACGAGACTGGGGGCATCATGTACCTACGTCTAGGATTCACTCCAAAAGTTTCAAGTCTGAAGCTTTGCCGATTTGTCAGCTTGTTAACCTATTCATTCGCTATATAACAAGCTATAGTTTGTCAAAATCCACTCATGTTGAGGTACCTTTAGACCGCGACACATGAGAGCCATGTCGGCTGACGCTGACAGCCCTTGCTATGGGACTTACTGCACAAAAACGAGACTGGGGGCATCATGTACCTACGTCTGGGATTCACACCAAAAGTTTCAAGTCTGAAGCTTTGCCGATTTGTCAGCTTGTTAACCTATTCATTCGCTATATAACAAGCTATAGTTTGTTAAATTCCATCCATGTTAAGATACCTTTAGACCGCGACATATGAAAGCCATTTCGGCTGGCGCTGACATCCCTTGCTATGGAACTTACTGCACAAAAACGAGACTGGGGGGATCATGTACCTACGTCTGGGACTCACTCCAAAAGTTTCAAGTCTGAAGCCTTGCTGATTTGTCAGCCTTTTGGCCTATTCATCCGCTATATAACAAGCTATAGTTTGTGAAAATCCATCTATGTTAAGGTACCTTTAGACCGCGACATATGAGAGCCATGTCGGCTGGCGCTGACAGCCCTTGCTATGGGACTTACTGCACAGAAACGAGACTGGGGGCATCATGTACCTACGTCTAGGATTCACTCCAAAAGTTTCAAGTCTGAAGCTTTGCCGATTTGTCAGCTTGTTAACCTATTCATTCGCTATATAACAAGCTATAGTTTGTCAAAATCCACTCATGTTGAGGTACCTTTAGACCGCGACATATGAGAGCCATGTCGGCTGGCGCTGACAGCCCTTGCTATGAGACTTACTGCACAAAAACGAGACTGGGGGATCATGTACCTACGTCTGGGGCTCACTCCAAAAGTTTGAAGTCTGAAGCTTTGCCGATTTGTCAGCTTGTTAACTTATTCATTCGCTATATAACAAGCTATAGTTTGTCAAAATCCATCCATGTTAAGGTACCTTTAGACCGCGACATATGAGAGCCATGTCGTCTGGCTCTGACAGCCCTTGCTATGGGACTTACTGCACAAAAACGAGACTGGGGGATCATGTACCTACGTCTTGGACTCACTCCACAAGTTTCAAGTCTGAAGCTTTGCCGATTTGTCGGCTTGTTGGCCTATTGATCCGCGTTATAACAAGTTATAGTTTGTCAAAATCCATCTATCTTCAGGTACCTTTAGACCGCGACATATGAGAGCCATTTCGGCTGGCGCTGACAGCCCTTGCTATGGGACTTACTGCACAAAAACGAGACTGGGGAGATCATGTACCTACGTCTGGAACTCACTCCAAAAGTTTCAAGTCTGAAGCCTTGCCGATTTGTCAGCTTGTTGGCCTATTCATCCGCTATATAACAAGCTATAGTTTGTCAAAATCCATCCATGTTAAGTTACCTTTAGACCGCGACATATGAGAGCCATGTCGGCTGGCGCTGACAGCCCTTGCTATGGGACTTACTGCACAAAACGAGACTGGGGGGATCATGTACCTACGTCTGGAACTCACTCCAAAAGTTTTAAGTCTGAAGCCTTGCCGATTTGTCAGCTTGTTGGCCTATTCATCCGCTATATAACAAGCTATAGTTTGTCAAAATCCATCCATGTTAAGGTACCTTTAGATCGCGATACATGAGAGCCATGTCGGCTGGCGCTAACAGCCCTTGCTATGGGACTTACTGCACAAAAACGACACTGGGGAGATAATGTACCTACGTCTGAGACTCACTCCAAACGTTTCAAGTCTGAAGCCTTGCCGATTTGTCAGCTTGTTAACCTATTCATCCGCTATATAACAAGCTATAGATTGTCAAAATCCATCCATGTTAAGGTACCTTTAGACCGCGACATATGAGAGCCATGTCGGCTGGCGCTGACAGCCCTTGCGATGGGACTTACTGCACAAAAACGAGACTGGGGGGATCATGTACCTACGTCTGGAACTCACTCCAAACGTTTCAAGTCTGAAGCCTTGCCGATTTGTCAGCTTGTTGGCCTATTCATCCGCTATATAACAAGCTATAGTTTGTCAAAATCCATCCATGTTTAGGTACCTTTAGATCGCGATACATGAGAGCCATGTCGGCTGGCGCTGACAGCCCTTGCTATGGGACTTACTGCACAAAAAAACGACACTGGGGGCATCATGTACCTACGTCTGGGATTCACTCCAAAAGTTTCAAGTCTGAAGCCTTGCCGATTTGTCAGCTTGTTGGCCTATTCATCCGCTATATAACAAGCTATAGTTTGTCAAAATCCATCCATGTTAAGTTACCTTTAGACCGCGACATATGAGAGCCATGTCGGCTGGCGCTGACAGCCCTTGCTATGGGACTTACTGCACAAAACGAGACTGGGGGGATCATGTACCTACGTCTGGAACTCACTCCAAAAGTTTCAAGTCTGAAGCCTTGCCGATTTGTCAGCTTGTTGGCCTATTCATCCGCTATATAACAAGCTATAGTTTGTCAAAATCCATCTATGTTAAGGTACCTTTAGATCGCGATACATGAGAGCCATGTCGGCTGGCGCTAACAGCCCTTGCTATGGGACTTACTGCACAAAAACGACACTGGGGAGATAATGTACCTACGTCTGAGACTCACTCCAAACGTTTCAAGTCTGAAGCCTTGCCGATTTGTCAGCTTGTTAACCTATTCATCCGCTATATAACAAGCTATAGATTGTCAAAATCCATCCATGTTAAGGTACCTTTAGACCGCGACATATGAGAGCCATGTCGGCTGGCGCTGACAGCCCTTGCGATGGGACTTACTGCACAAAAACGAGACTGGGGGGATCATGTACCTACGTCTGGAACTCACTCCAAACGTTTCAAGTCTGAAGCCTTGCCGATTTGTCAGCTTGTTGGCCTATTCATCCGCTATATAACAAGCTATAGCTTGTCAAAATCCATCCATGTTTAGGTACCTTTAGATCGCGATACATGAGAGCCATGTCGGCTGGCGCTGACATCCCTTGCTATGGAACTTACTGCACAAAAACGAGACTGGGGGGATCATGTACCTACGTCTGGGACTCACTCCAAAAGTTTCAAGTCTGAAGCCTTGCTGATTTGTCAGCCTTTTGGCCTATTCATCCGCTATATAACAAGCTATAGTTTGTGAAAATCCATCTATGTTAAGGTACCTTTAGACCGCGACATATGAGAGCCATGTCGGCTGGCGCTGACAGCCCTTGCTATGGGACTTACTGCACAGAAACGAGACTGGGGGCATCATGTACCTACGTCTAGGATTCACTCCAAAAGTTTCAAGTCTGAAGCTTTGCCGATTTGTCAGCTTGTTAACCTATTCATTCGCTATATAACAAGCTATAGTTTGTCAAAATCCACTCATGTTGAGGTACCTTTAGACCGCGACATATGAGAGCCATGTCGGCTGGCGCTGACAGCCCTTGCTATGAGACTTACTGCACAAAAACGAGACTGGGGGATCATGTACCTACGTCTGGGGCTCACTCCAAAAGTTTGAAGTCTGAAGCTTTGCCGATTTGTCAGCTTGTTAACTTATTCATTCGCTATATAACAAGCTATAGTTTGTCAAAATCCATCCATGTTAAGGTACCTTTAGACCGCGACATATGAGAGCCATGTCGTCTGGCTCTGACAGCCCTTGCTATGGGACTTACTGCACAAAAACGAGACTGGGGGATCATGTACCTACGTCTGGGACTCACTCCAAAAGTTTCAAGTCTGAAGCCTTGCCGATTTGTCAGCTTGTTGGCCTATTCATCCGCTATATAACAAGCTATAGTTTGTCAAAATCCATCCATGTTAAGCTACCTTTAGACCGCGACACATGAGAGCCATGTCAGCTGGCGCTGACAGCCCTTGCTATGGGACTTACTGCACAAAAACGAGACTGGGGGCATCATGTACCTACGTCTGGGATTCACTCCAAAAGTTTCAAGTCTGAAGCTTTGCCGATTTGTCAGCTTGTTAACCTATTCATTCGCTATATAACAAGCTATAGTTTGTCAAAATCCATCCATATTAAGATACCTTTAGACCGCGACATATGAGAGCCATGTCGTCTGGCTCTGACAGCCCTTGCTATGGGACTTACTGCACAAAAACGAGACTGGGGGATCATGTACCTACGTCTAAGACTCACTCCAAAAGTTTCAAGTCTGAAGCCTTGCCGATTTGTCAGCTTGTTGGCCTATTCATCCGGAATATAACAAGCTATAGTTTGTCAAAATCCATCCATGTTAAGGTATCTTTAGACCGCGACATATGAGAGCCATGTCGGCTGGAGCTGACAGCCCTTGCTATGGGACTTACTGCACAAAAACGAGACTGGGGGCATCATGTACCTACGTCTGGGGCTCACTCCAAAAGTTTAAAGTCTGAAGCTTTGCCGATTTGTCAGCTTGTTAACCTATTCCTTCGCTATATAACAAGCTATAGATTGTCAAAATCCATCCATGTTAAGGTACCTTTAGACCGCGACATATGAGAGCCATGTCGTCTGGCTCTGACAGCCCTTGCTATGGGACTTACTGCACAAAATCGAGACTGGGGGATCATGTACCTACGTCTGGGGCTCACTCCAAAAGTTTCCAGTCTGAAGCCTTGCCGATTTGTCAGCTTGTTGGCCTGTTCATCCGCTATATAACAAGCTATAGATTGTCAAAATCCATCCATGTTAAGGTACCTTTAGACCGCGACACATGACAGCCATGTCGGCTGGCGCTGACAGCCCTTGCTATGGGACTTACTGCACAAAAACGACACTGGGGAGATAATGTACCTACGTCTGGGACTCACTCCAAAAGTTTCAAGTCTAAAGCCTTGCCGATTTGTCAGCTTGTTGGCCTATTCATCCGCTATATAACAAGCTATAGTTTGTCAAAATCCATTCATGTTAAGGTACCTTTAGACCGCGACACATGAGAGCCATGTCAGCTGGCGCTGACAGCCCTTGCTATGGGACTTACTGCTCAAAAACGAGACTGGGGGCATCATGTACCTACGTCTGGGATTCACTCCAAAAGTTTCAAGTCTGAAGCTTTGCCGATTTGTCAGCTTGTTAACCTATTCATTCGCTATATAACAAGCTATAGTTTGTTAAAATCCATCCATGTTAAGATACCTTTAGACCGCGACATATGAAAGCCATTTCGGCTGGCGCTGACATCCCTTGCTATGGGACTTACTGCACAAAAACGAGACTGGGGAGATCATGTACGTACGTCTGGGACTCACTCCAAAAGTTTCAAGTCTGAAGCCTTGCCGATTTGTCAGCTTGTTGGCCTATTCATCCGCTATATAACAAGCTATAGATTGTTAAAATCCATCCATGTTAAGGTACCTTTAGACCGCGACATATGAGAGCCATGTCGGCTGGCGCTGACAGCCCTTGCAATGGGACTTACTGCACAAAAACGAGACTGGGGGATCATGTAGCTACGTCTGGCGTTTACTCCAAAAGTTTCAAGTCTGAAGCCTTGCCGATTTGTCAGCTTGTTGGCCTATTCGTCCGCTATCCAACAAGTTATAGTTTGTCAAAATCCATTTATGTTAAGGTACCCTTAGACCGCGACATATGAGAGCCATTTCGTCTGGCGCTGACAGCCCTTGCTAAGGGACTTACTGCACAAAAACGAGTTTGGGGGGATCATGTACCTACGTCTGGGGTTCACTCCAAAAGTTTCAAGTCTGAAGCCTTGCCGATTTGTCAGCTTGTTGGCCTATTCATCCGCGTTATAACAAGCTATAGTTTGTCAAAATCCATTTATGTTAAGGTACCTTTAGACCGCGACATATGAGAGCCATGTCGGCTGACGCTGACAGCCCTTGCTATGGGACTTACTGCACAAAAACGAGACTGGGGGGATCATGTACCTACGTCTGGGGTTCACTCCAAAAGTTTCAAGTCTGAAGCCTTGCCGATTTGTCAGCTTGTTTGTCTATTCATTCGCTATATAACAAGCTATAGTTAAGGTACCTTTAGACTGCGACACATGAGAGACATGTTAAGGTACCTTTAGACCGCGACATATGAGAGCCATTTCGTCTGGCGCTGACAGCCCTTGCTAAGGGACTTACTGCACAAAAACGAGTTTGGGGGATCATGTACCTACGTCTGGGACTCACTCCAAAAGTTTCTAGTCTGAAGCCTTGCCGATTTGTCAGCTTGTTGGCCTATTCATCCGCGTTATAACAAGCTATAGTTTGTCAAAATCCATTTATGTTAAGGTACCTTTAGACCGCGACATATGAGAGCCATGTCGGCTGACGCTGACAGCCCTTGCTATGGGACTTACTGCACAAAAACGAGACTGGGGGGATCATGTACCTACGTCTGGGGTTCACTCCAAAAGTTTCAAGTCTGAAGCCTTGCCGATTTGTCAGCTTGTTTGTCTATTCATTCGCTATATAACAAGCTATAGTTAAGGTACCTTTAGACTGCGACACATGAGAGACATGTTAAGGTACCTTTAGACCGCGACATATGAGAGCCATTTCGTCTGGCGCTGACAGCCCTTGCTAAGGGACTTACTGCACAAAAACGAGTTTGGGGGATCATGTACCTACGTCTGGGACTCACTCCAAAAGTTTCTAGTCTGAAGCCTTGCCGATTTGTCAGCTTGTTGGCCTAATCATCCGCTATATAACAAGCTATAGTTTGTCAAAATCCATCCATGTTAAGGTACCTTTAGACCGCAACATATGAGAGCCATGTCGGCTGGCGCTGACAGCCCTTGCTATGGGACTTACTGCACAAAAACGAGACTGGGGGGATCATGTACCTACGTCTGAAGTTTACTCCAAAAGTTTCAAGTCTGAAGCCTTGCCGATTTGTCAGCTTGTTGGCCTTTTCATCCGCTATATAACAAGCTATAGTTTGTCAAAATCCATCCATGTTCAGGTAGCTTTAGACCGCGACATATGAGAGCCATGTCGGCTGGCGCTGACAGCCCTTGCTATGGGACTTACTGCACAAAAACGACACTGGGGAGATAATGTACCTATGTCTGGGACTCACTCCAAAAGTTTCAAGTCTGAAGCCTTGCCGCTTTGTCAGCTTGTTGGCCTATTCATCCGCGTTATAACAAGCTATAGTTTGTCAAAATCCATCTATGTTAAGGTACCTTTAGACCGCGACATATGAGAGACATGTTAAGGTACCTTTAGACCGCGACACATGAGAGCCATGTCGGCTGACGCTGACAGCCCTTGCTATGGGACTTACTGCACAAAAACGAGACTGGGGGGATCATGTACCTACGTCTGGGGTTCACTCCAAAAGTTTCAAGTCTGAAGCCTTGCCGATTTGTCAGCTTGTTTGTCTATTCATTCGCTATATAACAAGCTATAGTTAAGGTACCTTTAGACTGCGACACATGAGAGACATGTTAAGGTACCTTTAGACCGCGACATATGAGAGCCATTTCGTCTGGCGCTGACAGCCCTTGCTAAGGGACTTACTGCACAAAAACGAGTTTGGGGGATCATGTACCTACGTCTGGGACTCACTCCAAAAGTTTCTAGTCTGAAGCCTTGCCGATTTGTCAGCTTGTTGGCCTATTCATCCGCGTTATAACAAGCTATAGTTTGTCAAAATCCATTTATGTTAAGGTACCTTTAGACCGCGACATATGAGAGCCATGTCGGCTGACGCTGACAGCCCTTGCTATGGGACTTACTGCACAAAAACGAGACTGGGGGGATCATGTACCTACGTCTGGGGTTCACTCCAAAAGTTTCAAGTCTGAAGCCTTGCCGATTTGTCAGCTTGTTTGTCTATTCATTCGCTATATAACAAGCTATAGTTAAGGTACCTTTAGACTGCGACACATGAGAGACATGTTAAGGTACCTTTAGACCGCGACATATGAGAGCCATTTCGTCTGGCGCTGACAGCCCTTGCTAAGGGACTTACTGCACAAAAACGAGTTTGGGGGATCATGTACCTACGTCTGGGACTCACTCCAAAAGTTTCTAGTCTGAAGCCTTGCCGATTTGTCAGCTTGTTGGCCTAATCATCCGCTATATAACAAGCTATAGTTTGTCAAAATCCATCCATGTTAAGGTACCTTTAGACCGCAACATATGAGAGCCATGTCGGCTGGCGCTGACAGCCCTTGCTATGGGACTTACTGCACAAAAACGAGACTGGGGGGATCATGTACCTACGTCTGAAGTTTACTCCAAAAGTTTCAAGTCTGAAGCCTTGCCGATTTGTCAGCTTGTTGGCCTATTCATCCGCTATATAACAAGCTATAGTTTGTCAAAATCCATCCATGTTCAGGTAGCTTTAGACCGCGACATATGAGAGCCATGTCGGCTGGCGCTGACAGCCCTTGCTATGGGACTTACTGCACAAAAACGACACTGGGGAGATAATGTACCTATGTCTGGGACTCACTCCAAAAGTTTCAAGTCTGAAGCCTTGCCGCTTTGTCAGCTTGTTGGCCTATTCATCCGCGTTATAACAAGCTATAGTTTGTCAAAATCCATCTATGTTAAGGTACCTTTAGACCGCGACATATGAGAGACATGTTAAGGTACCTTTAGACCGCGACACATGAGAGCCATGTCGGCTGACGCTGACAGCCCTTGCTATGGGACTTACTGCACAAAAACGAGACTGGGGGGATCATGTACCTACGTCTGGGGTTCACTCCAAAAGTTTCAAGTCTGAAGCCTTGCCGATTTGTCAGCTTGTTTGTCTATTCATTCGCTATATAACAAGCTATAGTTAAGGTACCTTTAGACTGCGACACATGAGAGACATGTTAAGGTACCTTTAGACCGCGATACATGAGAGCCATGTCGGCTGGCGCTGACAGCCCTTGCTATGGGACTTACTGCACAAAAACGAGAAGTTACTCGCATTACACTTTGTGGCACCCTTTCGTGTTGCCGATTGCTGTGGTTTGAGCAGTAGTTGGACTATCTATCTCATATGTTGCAGAAATATACCCTATACTCAAGGCTTCACACTGATGGTAAAAAAAGTAGGTTCGTACAATGACAAAATCGTGGCACTCTTCGAAAAAACCGGTTACTCGCATTACACAAAAAGGACATGCCAAAAATTGGCTCTGTTTTGATTCCCCTGTCTTCTTAAACTGAAAGTACAATGACCAAACTAATATGTTTATAGGACACCTACCATAGTACTTAACTGAAATGGTTAATTAATAATAAACACCCAAATCAGATTTAAATTATACAGCGAGAAAGTTTGGTTACTTGCATTACGGTTACTCGCATTACAGTTTGTCCGACACTTAGGCTAGGGTCAAATACAAATTTTATCCCCACAATTTTGATCAGATTTTAACTGCATGGAGTTGCACAACCCTAAACGTATGGACTGAAATCAAAACAAAGCCAACTAAAAAGTAAAGGAATAAAAGATAACCAAAGAAGGATTTTGGTTACTCGCATTACGGATACTCGCATTACAATTTGGTTCTTTTGGTAAAAAAAAAATCAAATCTTAATCAGGACAGGTCTACTTCAACCTAAATCATTTTATCAAACAAAACAAATGGCTAAGCTATACAATTAAATCAATTAATCCTTCTTTAAGTATCAGTATAATTAAAAGATTACCACTCCATCTTAATTTGTCTTTTTGAAAAGTTTGATGGTGCCCAGCACAGGCCTACTGAACATGCTGAACGATAAATGTACATGACAATATAATAACTTTAAAAACATCCTTTATGCAAATTTTCTGATACATGTAACATTCCCTCATCAACTCTCAAATTTGCTCTAATTGTTTGTACATCAACATTAGATTGATTGTACACAATGCGATTTTATACAAATTATGAGCAACTCTTGATGTAGGCCCTATGAATTCTAATACTGTTTAGACATGTGTACCACAAATCCTAGTCTGCATCAATTTACATTTTCAAGGGGCTTACAATTATTTCTTCTTATCAAAAAAACAGTAAATCAGTGATCAAAAGTCATAAAATTTTATTCATTATCATCATGGAAAGTTATAGGCCTATGGCTATTCGCAATACAGTGGTTATATACTCGCATTACCGGTTACTCGCGTTTCAAATTTTCACAGGAAATGATGAAGGATTGGCGAAAAAAAGTTTATATCCTGATCCTTACATGTGTTAGCAATAACTTAAAAGTAAAAAAACAAGCTCAGGAATGAATTTCATTTTTGGGGTCATGTCTCTGTTTGCTTGGAATCGCCCACGTACCAAAGAAAAGACTACCGTGAATTCAGGTTAATCTTGACAGATTTTGTTTTGGGGTCAAATAATCTACGTGGAAGTCACAAGATATGAAAACGGTTATGTCTGCTTATTTGTGATACAGGGGAACGGCTTAGGTCTACTGTATAACCGGGTATTATACTTGGACGCAAATGAGATAAAGGGGAAACAAATAATCATGGTTCTTTGCTGCATCCAAAAGCAGCTATTTATTTGACCAAAACTTCTTGAGATAACCAAACGATGGACCATCACTATGGTCCCTTAAACTTGTTAGTGGGCACACCTGACCCAAACCAGTTGGACCTTTACCTTGGTCATCTTTTAGTGGGCACACCTGACCCAAACCAGTTGGACCTTTACCTTGGTCATCTTTTGCGGGAACACCTGACCCAAACCAATTGGACCTTTACCTTGGTCATCTTTTAGTGGGCACACCTGACCCAAATAAAACCATGGACCTTACTTTTGGTCATAATTTTATTGTGTTTTTAATTCCATGTGATATTAACACAGATGTGCTGTTCAATCGTCGTACGGCTGGATCGAACAATATAATCTCTCGTGGAACAGCAGGAGAGATTGCAAGTCTGTGTAATTCATCAATCTCTAATTAACATAAAACGTTATTAAACACTACATTCTACAAAAACAGTTTTTCTAAACAAAATACTATGGCTGTCTGAATCCCGCAAATAAGGCCACTAGTAGTACCCTCTATATATTTTCGCTGTTGCTATTTTTACGGAAGTCGACAGTTGGCCATGCGTCAGTTGTCAACCAAATGGTTCTCGGACTTTCCTTGAACAAAATCTTTCAGGGTCATGAAGCAGAAAGAGAAATTAAATCTTGCCTTTACCAGCTGTTACTTTCTAAAGGTGATTAGGTGAGTAACTATGCCATTTATATCGGAAAGTTTTCTAAATGAAAAAAATATTAAAAACATGTTTAACAACTCACCGAAGCACATTGCATTCGTGGCTTGCCCGTCCGTTGTCCTTTTCTTTAAATCCAGTGACCTTCTTGGAAAGCCCAGGATAACTAACTGCTGGAAGTTCCCCCTCTCATGGTTGCAGAAACAAATTTCAGTCTACGCAGCAAATACACATTTGGTAAAAATCAAACATGGCGACGTTGTTTGAAGTAGGCGCAGCAGCGGCAGATAAAGTTCTCAGCAAGGCCGCAAAAGTTTCTCCCTAAATGAAGTAGTTCCGGCATGGCAACTATGTCGCAAGTTTGTGTCCAAGTTTGTCCTAGAAAGTGTTTCTGTTTCAAAAATAGATAGAAACGAAGATTCGAGGTGAAACGACGGTCATTTTATCGCCATTCTCAGCCACTGAACTTGAACGTCCTCAACCGTTTCGCATCTTGTGCGCGGCATTCCCGTCAAAAGTTTAATGTGGCACGTCGCACAAGCATGCACAAGCCCTGCGTGCGCGCGCGGTTTCTAATTTGCATAACAATAGGAACGGAAGAATTTTCGCCAGGTGCAATTCGGCGCGCCCTCCAAAAACTTGTTTGTTGAAGATTTAGGCCAAAATCGTCTGTTTGGTTTAAGTGTTCACATTGAATGCATCAGGCTGTTGTTTCGGGTTATCAGAGAAAGTAAATATTGAAAGGGGTAATTATTATTCGAGCTATCTTTAAACCTTTAGATATTTTGCAATGTGCCTTAGAAATTTCCTGAAGTTGCCGACGGATAGGGGCCTGGGTTTGAAGAATTTATTTAAATGCAGACATCCTTCAAGCAAATTTCCAATCCCTCCCCCACCCAAAACTAAGGGTCTCGCGTTTAAACTTGTACAAAGTGTGCATGTACTTTTAAAAATGTACCCTAATTTAAGAAACGATTCTTAGTTGTGTTTTTCATGGACTATTTCAGGGACGGGAAAGTATAGTTGTGGCTTCGAGGCATTAAAGTGATACACCATTTTAGAATGCCACAATATCGTTCTTTGTCACTTTCCGATAACTCGACTTCGTATTACAGCCCTATTATCTGATTACAAGGCGTTGGTTTTTAGATGATGTCAATGAACCTCGCGGACAGGCGATAAGATTTCTTGGCGCAGGAAAAAAAGTGTACGATATACACATGTTGTGTGTCTCGGAGAACGGCTCGAATTTATGGGGTCGCAAAAGTGGACCCCGAAATTCGTTCTCGCACGCATAATACCAAATTTGACCAATCCACAGCTTAGTCCACATTTCTTATCGAAATGACGTCACAGTCTCTAAAGACCACTCCGATTGGCTGGCACGTGGGGTCGCATAAGCTTTAGAATAAATCAGACGTTTAACCATGGTTCTGCCTGTCTGATCCTCAGACTAGCCACGGACGTGCGAGAAAATATTCAATATATTTAAAATTTAATCCCAGAATAATGAATATAATATCACAAAACAAGGAGGGATGCACTGGAATTCTGGTAGGGAAATTCAACTTTTATAAACTAAATTCTTATTCTTTGGAGCGGTACTCCACATTCAAGTCTTTTTTGAAAAACAGTGAAATAACTAATCGCATATTTTGAGAATGAATTTGGAACACCACTATTGTTTCTAACTTTTGGTGAATAAGAATTTTTTTTCTAAATGAATCTAAAGTTTTGGGAAACATCTTGCTTAAATTGAAGAGCCGCATTACCAGTAAAATGCACATTTTCATTGCCTCATTGTCCATCAGCAGAACAAGACTATCTTTGAGATCTATACATGGTGTATAAAAAACCCCGAAACCGAGATATTATTGCTAATTGGAACAGAAGTAGGACACATGTGAATCAAAGGGAGATATCTTCTGTTAGGGTTGAATCTCCTCTTTAAAATGACACCCTGGTCATGTCATTACATTAGCAGTGACCAATTTTATGAAAGGGTCTGTTTAGAGAATTGCGCCACTTTTCAATTGTGGTTTTGTACAAGTGTCAATTATTGTCACAGAGTAAAAGGCTATGGTTGTCAATCAAGGCAGGTGGGGAAAAAAGAAGAGATTTCACCATGAAAAGTGGCGCAAGTCTCTAAATAGACCCTTTCGTAAAATTGGTCACTGCTCAGTCAAACGTGAATATAAGGACATGATCAGGGTGTCATTTTAAAGAGGAGATTCAACCCTAACAGAGGATATATCTCCCTTTATTCATATGTGCCCTACTTCTGTTCCAATTAGCAATAATATCTCGGTTTCGTTATTTTTTATTCACCCTGTACAATAACAACACAATAAATACTGGGGCATTTACAACTGACAGTTGTTTATAAAACTCGGTCTGAGCAAATGAAGAAGAGTTCGTCTGTATCTTCATTTCTCCGTAGCACAGCACAAACTGAATACGAATCAGATAACGTCTGTGTATATATGCGCGGTTTCCCCACCCAACAGCGTGCGAACCTTTTATGGTAAGCTGCTGCATATCTGTGCTGACCCTATCAGCCAATGCATATCACACGCACACCCACACGACTGCAAGACGGCACGCGTGGCAGACATGCGCAGTGCGGCCCAAGACGGCATCAGGAAAATTCCTGGCGAATTCTCCGTCTTCTGCGCACCGGTCTCATCGCGTTCGTCTTCTGGACATCTCTGAGTTTGCTCCCAGATCTGGCTGTATCTCGGCTCCGCATCATCCACGAAGAAACATAAAAAGAAGAATAAAGAAAAGTCAACTTGGATTATTTTATCACTGAGCTTCCTTGTCAGCTGGACATGAGGATAGTTTAAAAATCGCCTCGGAAAGCGGTAAGTTTTGGCGAGAAAAAAAAGAAGCCTTGATATTTAAAACTTGAACCGGGCTTCAATTAAGTAAGCATCTTCAGTTCGCGAGCGGTAGCATCTTTTTGGGCGTGTGTATGAGTGTTATCTCAATGTAATTTAGCCGATAGTATGTCAGGAATTTAGGCTTGCTCATTCATGATCAACAGCCGGGAAAAAAAACCTACACTGGTATACTGCAGCGAAGAAGAACTTTCAGGAAAATATGTTTCAAGACCTCTGAATATCTGAACATCAAAAGCAGGACCATATAATTATTCATCATAAAGTGCTAATCAGTGTAATTAACTTTAAAGGTTGATTTTAATTAACTTTTAAAAGGCATGCATAAAATACATCTGATCGTCCGTTCAACTGCTTGAACTGATATAGTCGTCGGTTAGCCTTGGAGATTTGGTTCAGGCGCGCAAAACTCTTTTTAATGATTCCAAAACAATTATAAGTTTCAACGATTATTGTGAGATATACCAAAAGGCAAATGTGGGTTTTGTTGGGTGCTGTAAGCCAAGAATAAACCATTGTCATCAACCGAAAAACGAGTGGTAGAGGATATTCCGGGAAGCCTTTTATAGCAAATGTCTTTTAGGAGTTCAGTGCATACTGCAGGCAAGGGCGGATCCAGAGAGGTTATGCCGGGGTGGTAGGCGGGGGGGCTGAGGCTGTGAGGGGGGAGGGCTCTCACAAGTGAAAATGGCCTTATTTGAGAACATTCCGGTCCTTGCTGGGGAGGGGGGGGGGCGCCGCGCTCTGCACCCCCACCCCCCCCTCAGGATTCGCCACTCGAGAATATACTTCTATAATTTTGACGTGTTAGTGAAGTGATTTTTCCCGTCAGAACGGGCACATTATAACTAGGGATGGTGAAACAGGAGGCAAAAAGAGCAGGCAAAACAAAAAGTTACAAATAAGGCTAAAATAATTGTTGACTAAAAACTACGGGCGGTTTCGTGTCAAGGTTGGGGCGTCGATCACACTCATTGCACATGACAGGCTTCATTTTGATAGGTTGCCCCGAAGACCGTTATTATGCATCCTCCCGGCTCCCGAAATAAAGTTTCATTTTACAAGTTTAAAATATAAAGTATTTTACAAACTCGATCGACCCTCAAATAAAGAAACCCCGATCCCTTTGGGATCTATCCTGAATGAGGACAACTTTCATTAAAAAAATTGCCAAGTTACGAAAGTTAGGTTTTAATTGAAATGCGTATTTCAATTCATGAGCAAAAGTGTGACGTCATATCAATGTTACAGGCAGCTATTTCAGCACCAAAAAATGCCAGAATTTTGGATATTAAATTTTTGCTGTCGTTTTCTAATCTTTGATGATTTTTTGGTGTGTCAGTACATGGCAGAAGGCCAATGAGCAAACCTTTCTCACAAATGTTTTCTGTTGAGCAGAATGTTTGGGTTCACACTATTTTGAACAGCAAACAGCAACATCGACCTCAGTTGTCCGTCTCCTGTCAGAATCTATTGGGACCGAGAACCAGCATATTCGCAGTGAGGTTCAGTTTGTGCTAATAAAGAAACCAATCATAACAAAAAATTGGCGGGAAAAAAATAATCAATTTGTTGTACAGCACGTGACGCTGACAGTAATCTGTACTGAAACGAAACTATTGCTCTATAACTTATTTTAACATCAAAAATAACTTCAATCTAATCAAAAACAGGCTCGTACCCATTGGGGTGCGCCGGGTGCGTACGCCCCCCCCCCCCGGCCCCCCCAAAAATCCACATTTTTAAAGTGTCCTTGAAATGAATTTTTCTTAGGAACAGTATTTCTTAGGAAATGTTTGAAAACTATTCGGACATCCCTTTTTTTGGGTTAATTTTATTGAATAGCGAACTTCATTAAACAAATTCAAAACATCAATCTACCCTGCAAGAGCCCAATTTACGGCCGGCCGCAATAAAATCTGTTATTCCATTAGTTAATAGAATAATGCAGGCAGTTTTTTTTTCATTCAAACTTAAACAACTTTTTTTTGTATTGATATACAAGCAGCAATTAAACAAAATCAATTTCTCTTGGGGTAAAATTCCCCAAAATGGACAAGTAGAATAACTAAGCTCTCCTTCCCTCTTTCGTTTTGCGTTCGGTTTTTGGGCTATTTCACAAAACTTGCCCGCGACTCGGTAGGTGTGTCTCCGATGTCATCTTTGTCCCCATATCCAGAGAGTTTCACATAGTGATACAAAAAAAAGAACACGCAACAACATTTTGCCTCACTTCAAAAAGCCTCACTTTAAAAGTTCAAAAGCCTCACTTTAATTAATTCAAAACCCATAATTAAGCGATAATCTCCAAAGTAATTGGGACTTTAAAAAATCATACAACGCGAGTTTGAAGCTGATTTTTAAACAAAGACGAAGTTTTAAAAATGGCCATGATGACAGTAGTCTGGTAACAATGTCAAACTTTGGATATGACATTCTGCACATGATAAGTCCAGACATCAGTCCATTTCCCGCTAGATCGCGCCGCGGGCCGATTGAAAACAACTTCACGTGTGTGTACTGTGTGCGATCGAATACGATTCTGAGTACGATTTTTTTTAATGTACGAAGAAATTCCACACGTTCCTTCCCCAACTTTAGCTCGACCCTGATGAAATTCTAGCTATGTCTGCCGACGACTGCTTGCCGTTTGGCGTCTGGAGTTGTTGCCTGATGAGTTTATTATGGCGCGATCGGCCCGGTCCAGTATTTGGTATGCAAGATTGGCGCCTTGAAAGTTGAAGGGCAGGATTATGTTGAAAATGTTGAACCAGTTTCGTGAAAATGAATTTGTGATTGAACTTTGAACATTGTTCTAGTATTTTGTACACCTTTTCTTAGTTAATAGGTATACCTGCCTGCGGAAAAAAATGTTGCAACCTGACGCCACTTCCGCGATTGATTGTGAACAAAGTACTCGACTATGGAAAGTCAAGAAAGATTTCAAAGTACTTCCTAACAAAATTGGAAATGTTTCTCAGCTCAGTCCCAGATTCATGTCTTATCGTCATTTTTGCAATGAATGACCTTCATTGAGATTGATTTGAAAAAGTGGCGTCAGGTTGCAACATGTTTTCCGTCTAGTTTGATAGGCCTAACCATTCTAAAGAAAGTTGACTTATGTGCAAAATATATTGCAAATGTAGGTTGACAATACTCAAACTAGTTGGGAAATAGCAATTTGTGTGTTTAAATGAAGTTTACTATATTTTGAACAGTCTACCAGTATCGAAATGTCAGGTCCACTAACTAACTTTTGTAATTTGCATATTTCATGTCAATCCAGTCAGAAAGTAATTTGCAGCAGTTTTCTGAATTTTCCCAATGTAGAATGTAACAATTGTAGTAGCTCAAATCCCTTAGTATTTCCATCATTGTTTTCTTTTTGCTCTTTTTGAGCAGGTTCTGTAATCAACGATCACAATGGTGAAAGAGTCCGGACCCACGTTTGTGCAGAAGCCGATCCTCGACCAATCGGACGACGGCCGGGTCCTCAAGTTCTCTTGCCGTATCGCTGGCGAGCCCCGGCCCAACTTCAAATGGTTCCTGAACGACAAGGAACTGAGCGACGGGGGGCGCTACTTCATGACCACCAAGCCCGACGGCGACAGCTACCAGGTTGCCTTGGAGATCGAGGACGTGTCGGGGGAGGACGCTGGGAATTACAAGATCGTCGCCGAGAACAAATCCGGCAGTACCAGCGCCACCATCAATCTCAAGTTTGGCGGTGAGTTGTCTCAAAGTTTGGGACTCTCAGTTCCTTAACATTGTTTAACTATTGAAAATGATGCTTAACCCCGGGTTATAATGGGGACATTCCTCCACACATAGAGCAAGTGGCCCGCATAACTGCACAGCCTTTGTGTGGTAGCGGGACTGCACAAAAGCAGCAGCTGTGGAACTACCCACTAGCCGTGTGCCACGGCATACCACAGCTGGCAACTGCATTCCAATGAGGATTAGCGGCCGCGGCCATGACCGCTTCCCGTGCTCATGGGGTTAAAGAGAATACATAAAAATCTTCTCTGAATACATAGCAATGGTCTGACTGGTTTTGTACTTGAGTAGTCACACACTTTGACACAATATTTATGTCATTACCAAATTTTCATGACTTCCCAAGATTTCCCCCCCATTTTTCTGAAATTACTACTTATTTTTTTCCGCCCTGAACAGAGGAAGAAGAAGGTGAAGGAAAACCAGGGTAAGTTGTCATTTCCTCAATTAAATTAAAAAAGTGAAATCTCGATAAGTCAAACTCGGATAACTTGGATAATTCCCGTCAAGAAAATAGGATAGCGTGTAAATGAATACCCCTGTAAACTCGAAAGACCACACCGGTACCTCCGTTTACCCCAAATTTTGTTTGGCCAGTCCGTAAGAAACTGCAGCTTACAGTCACAAAGAAACGTAAAAAAGATCACAAAACTTTTATCATGAGTCATTATCCGCTCCGTTCACAAGTACCCCCTCACCGGCAAAGAAAATACAGTTGGAGGTGACCGACCGACGCCATCTTGCCTAACTGCAACTTTGCCGCGACGCGCAGCCACCACTAGCACTGCGTTTACATAGTACAACTGAATCCCCTGGTGTACGTGCGTCACACACAAGGAACGGTGCGCGTCATCCACCGAAATGTCCCACCCATGGGACGTCTTTGCTAGGTAAAAGGGCGCCCTCTTTCGTTGGCGCACGGAGCCCATTGCTGAACACACTTTGTCTTTTCACGTGGGGGTGTAGCATACTCAGTGCCACTGTGATCAGACTCCAGCCCGTAACCGCAATAAATCCTGGCTTGCCAGTTAGCCTGATCACTACTGCTGGCCCAATTGCAGCCAGCAAGCCGGCGGTCCAATTGCTGGCTATTTGTGGTGGCCAGATGACCGCATTGGAAACGCGCGCCTGGCTTTCGAGTTGGCTGGACCGTTATCGTTGGGCCAGGTGCAGTTGCATGACAGCGCCCTCTATTGATCAAATAGGACCGCTCATGTGACTGCACATCGGAAAACCCTCAACATGGTGTGCGCGATACATCGCTTCATGTCGTAAAAAATCGTGGACTTGCCGTCTTATTAAAAATGTTCTTTTTGTTTTTAATGGCCTGAAGGGGTGCCGATGGTCTGGCGCCCAACTTCACCATGAAACCCAAGATGCGGCAGTCTGAGGACGGACTCAAGCTGACCATCGAGTGCGAGCTGATGGCCGACCCGGAGCCGGAGGTCACCTGGTACCGCGGCAACAGCACTCTGCGTGACGGAGGCCGCTTCCGGCTGACCTACACGCCGGACGGGGAGTACATCTTCTTGGCGCTTGAAATCACCGACGTGACGGAGCGTGACGGCGGGGAGTATAAGATCGTAGCTTCCAACAAACTGGGAACGGCTACCAATACCATCAAGCTCAATTTCCAGAGTGAGTCCAGTTCATGCTGGGTACTTGTTCTATTGTGTGTGTATGTGTAATTATTTGGCAAACTTGGCCAGGATAGCCAACGAAAGTCTCTTGACTTGTTGCCATTGGGGTCCCTTGGTAGAAGATGTAGAAGGAAATTTCAGTTTTAGAAGTGGAAGGAAAACCCCAGAATGATATTCGAGGGATAATCCACGGAATCAGGTAGGGACTGAAAAACCAGTCCACATGTTTGGCCCAGGCGGGATTTGAACCTGGGCCACAGTGGCAGAAGGGGGGGAAAGTACCGCTACGCCAACCTGATTCCCCAATATTATGTCTTTGAAAGGCAAAACTCAATATGTTCTTGTGCATGGAGCTGATATAAAACATTGATCCTGTGGTGAATTCCATGACTTTTACCCAATGTGTTGTTTCTGAACCATTGCCATCCCCTGACGAAGAAGATTTTAATTAGCTACAGTTCATGTCCCTTTCTTTTCTGCATTCAGCATTGTACCGTTCGTGGAATAGAAATATTTTAATCATTTTTAAACCTGTCCTTATCAGTTTTTTACCATGCGTATATTTTTGTCTTTCTTTTTTTTCAACTTAGCCGGTGCCCCGTCCTTCACCATGCAGCCCAAGATCGAGCAGTCCCCGGACGGCCGCAACTTGACCTTCCAGTGCGAGCTGACCGCCGACCCCAAACCAACCCTCACCTGGTTCAAGGACGACGTGCCACTGGCCGCCGGCGGACGCTACACGATGAACGTGGAGCCCGACGACAACGTGTACTTTCTGACGCTGGGCATCGCGGACGTGTCGGCTAAGGACGCTGGCAAGTACAAGATCATGGCTAAGAACGAGCATGGCGACGCCAAATCAACCATCGACCTGAACTTTGAGGGAGGCGCGGAGGAACCACCCAAACCACCGGTGTAAGTAAAAAAGTTGAAAGTAGTTTTGAAAACAGTTTTGACAACATTTCTTTAGAAGCGTGTGGCAGCTCTCAAAATTTGGTTGAGGGTAAATAGCATTACATTTACCTTTTTCAAACAAAGCTGTGAGTTTCTTGTATCAACCTTGATAATTTGGGCAATGACAGACCATTTGACAACTATGATTAGTCAGTAAAATGGTAAATTTTCAATTTGTATGCCATAGCTTACGCCACCAATACTGACTGCATAAGTTATGCCATACTTTGTTGCGTATTTCAAGACACACGATTTTCTACTGAAACTTTTGATAAAATGTGTCATAACTGACAAAGTTGCATTTGTGGAGTTATCCTACGTTGTAAAGTTTCGTGAAATTAGCTGCTGCAGCCGACATGGATGTATAGCTTCTCAAAGTTTTAAAAGTTGGCCTACAGTACATCTCTAGACTTCATTTCAAGTCGGTTTTGTTCGCACGCTTTGCACCGCGCCACAACTGATAGCCAGGCAAATGATTCCAATCCCCAACCACAGTCCTTTTTCACAACTTGAAGGATTTTACACAGCTTACATAACAAAGCACTGAAATTGATTAAGGCAAGGAACTTGGTCACAGTGTCCAAAAATGTTGTTGTGATCAATTGACCATTGTGCAGTGTAGCGTGAGTGAAATTAAATAACACTCATAGGGGTTTAGGCCTAAGGCTTAGGAGTATCTGCAAAATTAAAAAAACTCAAAATTTACTTCGTGGTTTTGCTGTTATTTCAAAAATATTTAGACGGACACTTTTTATGGCACTGTACATGGGACTTGATACTAGATTTGAACGGAGCAGTCTGATTGGTTTAGAATCAAATCCAACCCTGTTTCACCAGATTGATAAGCTTATGATTTGCATCTGACAATTACTGATTTTTTCCCCCCTTTTTTCTAACAGTAAGGGAACTCCTCCATCCTTCATCGGGAAGCCGGGCATGCGCCAGTCGGACGACGGCACCTCCGTCTATTTTGACTGCCAGCTGATGGCCGACCCCAAACCCGAGGTCATCTGGACCCTGGGGAACAAACGCATCCCCACCGGCGGGAAGTACAACCTGAAACTGGAGCCCAAGGGGACGGACAAGTACTCGCTGATGCTGAGCATGGACAACATCAGCCCCAAGGATGGCGGGACCTATGTGGTCTACGCCCGTAATCAGGCTGGGGAGGACAGGACTACCATCAACCTCAACTTTGACGGTGAGTGCCATTTGTTGCATCTTGCTTAACCTGAACTCCTGAAGCATTTTTGGGGTGCTGTGGTCAAATGGTTATGGTGTTCGACTCGTGTGCCGTGGTATGTTGGTTCGAATCCTGACCGTGGGAACATAGTGCTTGTGCTCTTGAGCAAGGCACTTTACCATTATTGCAAATTGACCAAATTTTGCATCTAAACTTTGCTTGACACTAAGTTAAACTCTTAAGCATGAATGAAGGTTCCATAAGCAGGGGAAAAAGTTCGGGTGTGATGGTTAACAAGTTTACTCTGGCACTGCAAAAGGAATGCTACACACAACCTGTCACGTTTGGTCACGGCAAATAATGCAACAAATGTCCGTATTCAGATGTGAATTTTGACTTCATTTCAAGAGTTTCGTTCATGTTTGCTTGCAGTTCGTGAAGCCAACAAAGAGGGCGCCCCAACCTTCATTGAGAAACCCACCATCAAGCAAGAGGATAATGGTCGTCGTCTGGTCATGGAGTGCAAGGTCTTGGCCGACCCTCGACCCAAGGTGAGTGCCCAGCATGCAATTTAAAAAAAAAAAAATTGTAGGTGGGGAATCAATTTTCATAAATATACTTCAATAGTTCCAAGAGCAACAATTATATTAACCTCACTACCACCGTTATCGGATTTTAACAACTATTCATAAATACTTGTACTTAAACAGTTTACCCATTCCTATTGGTCGAGAGCCTGTCACGTGGCCAGTTTTAAACGGTTAATAAAGACCGGCTGGCTGGTCTTAAACTTTTTTCCAGTGTCGCATGAAATTTGGACTCCTTTGAAATCCGGTGCCTTTTAGTTACCATTTTATTGGTTGAACTTTCACAATGCACATGTCGACGTGCGCAATACTACCAGTGAGTCAGTATTTCAAGCAATTTTTGAATTATTCATATTGCTTTACTCTTCTGCGGGAAAAAAAGTTGCACACCAGCGTTCCTGGTGAACTGTTAATTCAGTTAGAAGATCCTAATGACCATGCTAGAATTCCAAGGCCTAGACCAGAGCAACAGGGGCCATGGCCTCTGTGATATCTGTGAAATTATAGGCTGTGAGATAGTATACAAATAATGAATGTTTGTGAATGCAATGGTAAGAATAATTTCACAAGATGACAGATGGAAAGTTCTATTCCACAAGGCAAAGCCGAGTGGAATGGAGCATTCCATCGGTCACCGAATGAAATTATTCTTTCCATTGCGCGAATGTGAAACATTCATTATTTGTTTTCTACAACATCTGATTAAAACCTCGTCGTCTGATTGGTCAGAGCCACCAGGAGTGTGACCGTGCAATGGAACTTCTAATTTTTGCAGTGCGGCCAGGCCTTAGGTTTGGGCGAATAATTCAATGACATGTGATCAACGACTCACCAATCAGATGACTGGGATTTATTCGGGCGTTGTATAATACATGTAATTTAGTGAGGGCTGAAGTCCGTTGGTTGCAATTGTTGGCGTGGTACGTGGCCTTAATAATATTTAAACGCAATCGTATGGGAAAATCATGAGCTTGAAACAGGACTTAATATTATCGTTAGACTTCACAGTTTGTCCAAGTTATGAATTCCTGGACCGGTACTTATTAGTGTAGAAAGTACAAGACGATTCAGAGATAAAAATGTCCAATCACATAAATTGTGACTCTACAGACTATCCATGGTGGTTAATTAAGATATGTGTGGACACGCTATCAGTTTTTATTTCCGCACTTCGCATTTCATGGAAAATATGTTGTGTTATCATCTACAAGGAAACAAAAAAAATTATAAGTAAGATTTGAGGCTTTGCATGGTGGAGATACTAAATAATGAAAGGTTTGCGGAAACACCATGTGCGAATAATTTCTCAACTAAGAGAATGGTTCTGAAAAGAACCAGAACCAGAGGTTCTTTTCCTCTGGTTCTTTTCAGAACCATTCTCTTAGTTGAGAAATTATTCGCACACGGTGTTTCCGCAAACCTTTCATTGTTTAAAAAAAATTATATATTTTTTTAAAACTCTATGAATGGTCTACCAAGAATAATATACTTGTCTGGAAATCAGTCAACTTATCTATGCCAAGGAATTCGTCAAAGCAGACCGTTATGTTAAAAGTCCGACAGTCTATCCCACAATGCATTGCTGTAACATTCGCTCCAGCTTTCATATCTTCACGTCCCGGCAGACGGGGCGAGTCACGGTTATTTTAAAACACCTGGAATTACGAGGTTGGCTTAACCTTGCCCTGGGACGAGGTTTTACATATAAAGCGTCGCAGTTAATACATTGGTCACATTGGCGAGATTCCAAGCATGCCGGCCCGGGGACCTGGCAGATTGCCAAAGCTCGTCCCAGGGATAAATTCTACGATTCACAGACGGAGAATGCCGTACACGGCTCAGCGTTATTAATAGTCAGCATCATCCCTACATGAAAATGTCATGTTAAAATAAGGTCTTCAGCTAAACAAACTTGAAAATGACATTAAGCATGTTAAGGGACAGACTGGAGACACAGCATCAAATATAAACAAATTTAGTTTGTAGATTGGAAACATAAACAATAAAAAAATATCGGCCAGCGCTGAAAATGCCCCGACTTTAAATGCCAAGCCTGTTATTCTGAGTGATACACGTACTTGCTGATTTTATTTTTTAAAAGCTTTTCGTTAATCGTATGTAGAAATTTGTTCGGACAGGATATACAATCCTTAAACAATTACAAGCTGGGGCTGCTTCAATTACAAATTGGGGCTGCACATTATTAAGGGAATAAATATATGCTTGGCCGGTTTTAATGACCCGAGCCTTCCCAGTCCCCTGAGCACATGTTTATTCCCATTCTAAAATCCCTTTCAGACCAAAAAAATAAAACAAGTCAAAAAAAGATAAATTTCCAAAGATTTTGTTCAACAAGTCTACTTCATGTTTGTGAATTTAGGACTCTCAACATGTTGACAACAGTCGCCCATGGTAAAGGGCCTGTCACATTATATGCGATCTCATAGGAGACCTTACGGCGACCAAAAATATTTGATAAATTTAACAATCGCAGCGAGGACGCAAGAAAATGACAACTTTCTGTCTCAAAGAAGCTCAAGCTTCGCTCATACTGTGCTCTTCCCACGCTTACGATGTGCTCAACTCGCTCTCTATGCGCCCCTGTCAAGCCCAATTACTCGATCTAGTCGCTGCCGCTGCGCTGTCACTGCGCTCACACTACGCTCAACTCGCTGTTGATACGTCCTAGTAGCTCGCGTCGCGCTCTCTATTCGACCAAAATACGCTCATGTGACGTCACTTGCGCTGTATAAATACCAAGACAAAACGGTCAATACACAGTCCAGTTTCAAAATTATTCTACCATTTCATCGCAGTCGAGTTACTCTCTCATGGAGACTACATCGACTGTCTTGCGCCTAGGCTGCCTCAATGCCACTTCAATGTCGCACGATTCACGCTCATTACAGCGCCCTGGCCAGAGCGCAGAGGTGTTGCGATTGTTTTGAGCATATTCAAAGACCTTGGCGCTCATCGGAGACCATTAAGACCCTCTGGCGCCCATCTGGCGACCTATGTAGTTGTCGCTGCGATCTAGTAGTAGTTGTTGTTGCGCCCAGGCTATTTTTCAAGGACGCAGTGAGAGCGCATATAAGATCGCAGACAGTGTGACAGGGCCTTAAGGAAATGGTTCAAAAAAAATACGCAGCTATTGTACACAAAGGGGTTTACATTCTGAGAAAATTAAACTTTTATGGCAAATTGTAGTACATTTCCATTGTCCTGTTATCATCACTGTCATTTCCCCTTTATTTTGCCTTTATTGCAATTTTTGCTGCATTGTTCTTGTCGTTGCCATTGTCAGGTGGTCTGGTACTACAACAACAAGGAGCTGAAAGACGCGGGCCGCTACCGCCTGCGCACCACCAAGCAGGGCAAGATCTACATCCTGGTGCTGGACATGTCCAACGTCACACCCCAGGACATGGGCATCTACAAGGTGGTGGCCGAGAACGAGAAGGGCAAAGCGTCATCCACCATGACGGTCAACTTTGAAGGTAAGGCAGGAGGGCAATTCCAGGGTTACTCACGTTACATTTTTGTAACGTGAGTAACCAATTTTGTGAGTCTTGTTTATCATACATAACACATTTTTTTCTGGATGTCATCTTTGGTGCTTAGGTAGGTCTAGGTCTACTCTATCTACCATGGGGATAACAGTTATTAAACTTTTTTCAGTAAGGTAATTACAGCCCAAGGAAACTCAAAAGTACATCAAAAATGTAACGTGGGTAACCGTGGAATTGCCCAGGACAACATTTTGGAAAAAACTTGTTCTAGAAAATATTAATTTTTATTATTAGTAATTATTTCTTGAAATGAAACCAAGGATTCCTCAAAAGTGCCCTAGGCACTGTAGCTCGCAAGCCTGAAGAAACCTGTAGAGAGAAGACAGTGAGAAGAAATTACAGTTTTAGAGGTGGGACGAAAACACAAGAAGACTATTCCAGTTAAAACCCACGGCATCAGGTAGGGACTGAAAACCAAATCCACATGATGGCCCAGGCGGGATTCGAACCCAGGTCACAGTGGTGTTCACAGCCCAGGAATTAGCTTTTGACCCCACGAGGAATGGGATTGGCTCCATGTTGTATTGCGCTCACCATGCGAAGGAACTTTTCTGCATGTGTTTGAACACGTGAACAACTATGCACAAGACATGCAAGCTGTATGGTGTGACGTGAATATTATGAATATTCATTGGTCTCCTGATCCTGAACCAATCAGACTGCTCCATCCAAATCTGGTAGCAAGCCCCATACATTGTGTAGAAAGCTAAGAGCAGATTATTCATGTCGGTAATTGACCTATCGCAGTAGAATTGCGTTAGAATGGCATCAACGCAGCTTGTCAAATATTGTCCAATTACATGATATACAAATGGATGCGGAACGAGCAAAATCTGAGACAAACAAAACTTAGTGTACAAAAACTCCATAGGGTTGTCTAAGGGGCGTGGCTAACTTGCAAACGGCGATAGGTCAATTGGTATCGACCTACACGCATATTGGGGCAGAGAATGCACAAAGCGTCCCCGCAAGTTAGCACCATACCGCACGCCAATGTACAACCTGGGACGGTATGCTTTATCTGTCCACGCCGGTGCACAGTGGGTGACATACATCCGGCCAATTACCGACTTGATTTCAAGTCTAGTTTCCTTCATGAGCAAGTCTTGAAAATGTTTTCATTTCTAGCATTTACATCCTCTCGTAATTGTTTTTTTACCTCCCAGTTAAAGACAAGCGCTTCCCACGCAAGTTTGAAGTCTCGACGGAGGTGGCCAAGGTCCACGTTGACTTCCCGGCATCTTCCATGGAGACCATCGACCTGGGGCCGGACTTCGGCACCCTGGAGCTGCTCATGCCGGAGATGGAGATGGGCGGGCCCAGGGAGATCGAGCTGATCAGCAAGGGACCCGAGGAGGTGCAGGAGAAACCTAAAGTCAAGGATTCGGTGCCAGTCTTCTCCGAGCCGCTCCAAGACGTGGTAAGCAGTTCGTTTAAGAATGTTTCAAAATCTGCTAAGATGATTTTGGAAACGTGGGACAAATTTCATGGCTCTACTAACCACGGAATTCCGCGCTTACGATCACCGTTTTGTGCTAACCGCGCTAGCGGAAAAATTCTGTGCTAACCCTGTAAGCACACAATCCTTAGTTATGGGATGTACGCATGTTGCAGAAGCCAAAGTTCCCCGCTAACGTGTAAAATATGCTGACAGTAAGCACGCAATTTTCTGCTATTGAAGCAGGGATTTTTCGCTAATGGTAAACAGAGCCAAGAAATTAAACCCAGATGCTGGGTTGCTTCTGCTGAACAACAGACTAACAGTTACGAAATTCTTGAACAAAATGCAATTCGTCGTGTCCATGCAACAAGGTCGTATCTCCTAAAATGGGCCGTACGTGAAACTCAAGTTTTAGAATGTCAAAAGGTTGTATCTCATGTAAAATAACCCGGATGTACACACAAAGTCACTGAATGTCGAGATACGACCTTGTTGCACGGAGCGTATTCGTGCGAGATACGACTTTGTTGCAGAATGGAGTTACGACCTTGTTGCACTGACGCGACAATTTTTTTTTAAATTTTTTTTTCAGGATGTGGAGAATGGAAAAGCCGTGGAGTTCAGATGCAGGATCGTCGGCAAGGTTACCAAGGTCATCTGGTACAGGTGGGTTACCAGTGAGACTGATAGTGGCTGGGTACCAGGGAACAGGAAACCAAGGGAGGGGGAACAATCAGGGGTGAATGCAGTGCCGTCACCATTCATACTTAAGTGTGGCACTCCCAACGCACTGACTTAAAAAAAAAATTAATGGCTATTAAAAGTCAACTAATCAGATGACAAGGATTTATTCAGGTGTTATATAAAACAAATAATGAATGTCTCACGTTCGTGCAATCGAAAGAATAATTTCATTCGGTGACAGATGAAATGTTCCATTCCACTCGGCTTCGCTTCGTGGAATGGAACATTTCATCTGTCACCTCATGAAATTATTCTTACCATTGCACTCACAAACATTCATTATTTGTATACTAATGTCATGTCAACATTCATCAGTAAGTCATATATGTAAGTCATACTTGTATATCAAAATGAGGAGTGTCGTCATTCTAATGCACATGAAAAAGTAATGAGTGGGAAAGAAGACTTAAGACCCATTTTGTTGGATCTGATCACAAATACCCATTTTTATTCTTTTTTTTGGTTTGTTTTGCTTTTCAGAGACGGCAAGGAAATTCGTCCCTCGTATAACATCAAAATACTTCAAGAGGGCGACCTTTACATGCTGCGCATGCCCAGGGCTATGGCCCGCGACAGCGGAGACTACAAAATTGTCGTGGTGGGGCCTGGAGGGGAGGCTAAGTCTGAGGCCGAACTTTTTGTCGACGGTAAGATTCCGGGTTTTTTTCTTCAAATTCTGAAATGAAAATTGCCAATCTTTTGCTTCGCAGGTCACAAGTCAATCACAAGTCATCACAAGTCAATCACAAGTCAAGCACAAGCCAATCACAAGTCATCACAAGTCTCCACAAGCCATCACAAGTCAATCACAAACCACAAGTCATTCTCAAGCCACAAGTAAATCACAAATCAACCACAAGACAATGTAAATTCAAGTAATATGCTATTCAACGAAAATGTGACAAAAAACAGATTCTTCCAAGCTCTAAGAAACTGCACCAAATAAACTAATCAACCCGGTTTGGACATTTTTTTTCCCCAAATATTGTCTATAACTGCCATAATTTTCCCTCCAAGATCTGCCCAGCAAGCCTGCTCCAAAGCCCAAGGAAGAGCCAGCGAAGCGACCGGCGCCCGAAAAACCAGAAGGCAAGACGACACCAACAGTTCATTAATTTTAACAAATTTTAAAACAAATTGATTGCGAATTCAAAAACGAAACAGTACATGTAAAACTTTGGTAACTGCTTAGTGAGGTATTGTTAATGTCACTTTCTGTCAACCTTCCCTGAGTCAATTTTACAGATATTGCTAAGTGCAGAAAATAATTGCTTAGCAAAAACTGGTCACCAGCCAAAATTTCATGTGATGTCTATTGCTTGTGACTGGTACCCAGCTGATTTCTGCTTACTACAAAAATATGCTAAGTGATATTTTCTGCCACGTAGCTTCATGAGATTTGGCTGAGAATTTTAATTTTTCTTAATTAATTTTTTTCCTGAATGAAATGGATTTACAGAAGTTCCTAGCAAAGCCCCTAAAGTCGAGGAGCCTTTGCAGCAGGCTGTTGCCATGGAAGTGGAAGAAAAAGGCAAGAAAACTACAGCTACTTACATGATTATTTCGTGAAATACACCTCGCTTTCTTTCAATGTTTGTCAAGTATGGATGTTTTGCAAAGTTTGTTCATATTTCACAGCAGTCCAAATGCAGAGTGACTCTTGCGTCACTAAAAATATTCGCTGTAATGCTCAGATAACTGCGAATCTGGGAACCACGGTCCCTGTAAATTAAGAATTGCAAACATTCCCTCATTCTAAAGCTACGGCTTTATCTACGGAGGGCAGATTGTCACCTAAGCATACATTAATTCGTATACAAATTCTTGATGCATGCATTAAAGCTATAGTCCATCATTTGCAGCAATCCAATTGAAAAACATACTTGGTTGTAAGATAGTAAGTGAAATTATTCTTTCTGGCAAGCTGTCATTTTGAAGTAATCAACGAAAGAAGGCCTTTCCAACGGTGCGTCATAAGACGCACCGTAGGAAAATTTAAATTAGTAGTTCGTTTTGTTATTCGGCGAAGCGCGCGCAAGCATTGGCACGATGCACACGCACGCGCGGTTGCTATAATTTGTCGGATCAGTGCGCGACATCGAGTATAGCTGCAATCGGCTTAGTGAGAACGTGTCTCGGACGCTGAATTTAGGCCCAATTCAAAACATGATTCAGCAACTTTTGATTTGAAATTGAGATCCTAGAATGCTGTTTTTCTCGGAATATACAGCTGAAGCTGAGCTGAAACTTCATCAGGTTAGTTGTTCAGTATCCTTCGTTAGATTTTGAACACTTTTGTTGCTTCAAACGAACAAAATGCACAAATTACAAATGATGGACTATATCTTTAAATATTGTTAGGGCCCGTATCAATTCATACCCTAGACGAGTTCCAGACAGGTTGCAGGTAGAATCATTCGCTTTCTCCAGAAGAATCTCTGCATTTGTCCAGGACGTATTCTAGGGAAATTTTCATCAGCAACTGCTTGACTCACGAATTGCGGGGAGATTGCGGGGAAGTTGTTCAGAATCCTGCAGCTTATACCAGATACACATGGGCGTCGCGAGGGCACTGCACTTGCCTCCCTGAAAAAATAAAAAAAAAGAAAAAAAAAAAAAAAAAAAAAAGAAAAAAAGAAAGAAAAAGAATTTAAGGCGTCAAGACAAAAATGTGTAATGTTAATGGGTTAGCAAAAACTCCTCTAAAACTGAAAAACTGATAAAAATAAAATGTGTTGAAAAATATTTGTTTTTTGTCAAAAAAATCCCTCTAGAAAAATCGCCGATACAATGTCTGTAACTTGTCCCAGTTATGAATTGTGATGGGCCCTTTAACCTTACATCTTTAACCTTAAACCTTACGTCATGATACATGTATACATTAATTCTTGTATTAAAAACACAATCTTAATGCATATTAACTTTTCTACTTAGATCCAGCCACATACTTCTAATATTTTGTCATACGAAATATCAGTCTTATCTCCCTTTTCATGAAAGCAAATCCATCGTTTTGAATTTAGAATATGATTTTCAAATTGAAAATTCCACAGCTCCTAGCAAACCCAAACCAGAAGAGCCGACCAAAAAACCTGCTGAGACGAAACCGACCGACAAAGACAAGAAAGGTGAAAAGTCAGCAATAGTCTCCAAAGCAAATGATGAAAATGCAATGCATGGCATTAGAAGAAAAAAAATTCTTTCAAATTTTTATTACAGGCATTGTGTATGTCGGTGTGGCAGCGATGTTTCACGTTTTGCACATCTGCATGAACGGCACTTTCTTTTAAATAAACAAACGGAGCATTTCACATTTGAAACTTTGTTTTTCAAAGGTTGGCATTTCTTTTTATGTCCTGTACGTATATGGCAGCTTGTTGCGAAAATATGCATTTTCATTTGTGGTTGTTCTGTCCCGTTTAGGTCAGAAATAGTCAGTTTACAAAAAAAACCTCAACGTGTAGTTGTTTATTTTTTGTTTCTGTTCGTTGTGGTACATTTTGACTTTTTAACCAGTTCGCGCCGGTATTATTTTGACAAGAACGGAACGAGGCGCAGGATTACTTTTCACTCAACCTCAAGCCAGGCGAGTTGAAGCCATCACCCTCGGGCAGCACACTCATATTTCTGGCCTTGCTCGCTGCGAGCGGGTCGCTGACAGATATTTCCGGCCTCGCTCCCTGCATGTTTATCCGTCATCCGTTCCGAATACCGCAAAGCCTTTGCGTGAATACACTAGTAATCTGGCGCAAACTGGTTAATAATTTGTCATAAAATAGTTATTGCACGTTTGTTGGTAAGTGTTTAGTCACAATTTCACAGCAATTCTAGTACTGTAATGTGATAGATCTAAATATGCTCTTATTTCATTTTCATTATAACTTTTAACTGAGAAATTTGTTTTAAAGTCAGCAGGTATGAAACCTTTTGCCTGATGTGCCATATTTATGCCTGCTTTGTCTGTCAGTTTGCAACTGTGCTCTGTGCATTCTTTTATTGCTCTGTTCAGGTTTTTTTTTAAATATATTTTCTCTACATTTGTTTTGTCAATGTTTTTTTGTTTTCATTTTTTCGTTTTGGATGGGGTGGGGTTGAAATGTATGATTATACATTTTGTAACTAAATAATTTCTAATATGCATTGTTACTAATTAAAGACACTTTTGTAGTTTTATATGAAGAACACTATTAACTTGTTCACGATTCATAAAATTTGTTTTCAGATGTGCCCAGAAAAAGGAGCCCGAAAAACCGTAACTGTAACAGGGCTTTAACCTGCTAAAAGGATGTGAACAATGAACTACCGCCGACAAAAAAAATACCGTCAAGAAAAATAGTGGCACCTGACAATAAAGCGCCGCAACTTTACGACTGATAAAATAACATCACAGCCGTGTGTGTATGCGCGTAGTTTTTTTGTTTTGGAATATTCAAACTGGCAAAAAGCTATTCGAATATTCAGTTGATTGAATATTCAAGTATTTGGTATATACCGAACAGCCCTACACTTTGGAACAATTCAAATTTACTAATTTGCATTGTGACTAACTAACGGCACTGATATCGATCTACAGGCAGAACACCGTTAACTTTTTCATGATTCATGAAATTTGATTTCAGAGGTGCCCAAGAAAAAGGAGCCGGAAAAACCGTGGAAAAAACCCGAACCTGAGAAACCGACCGAAGCAGGCAAGGATGCACACAAACATTGCATCATGTGAAATGCATCATGTGGACCAAATAATTCACAATTATACACTTTATATCAGCAACAATTTCTAATTTCTCTAATAACTTTCTGAAGACTTTTATTTTAGTTCCATGTATAAAGCAGGGCGCTAACTTTTCATCAACGTCCGTAACGTTCCATTTTTCAGAAGTGCCTAAGAAAAAGGAGCCTGAAAAACCGTGGAAAAAGCCGGAGGTTGATAAACCAACTGAAGCAGGCAAGGATGTTTAAGAAAATTGCATCGTGCGCACACCCAAGTGTGTATTTGCCTGCAATCGGGGACCCCTATTGTCCCTCTTTTTGTTTGTACTTAAACTTTTTAGGAAGACCTCCCATATGTTTTATACACAATCGCCAAATTGGGGACCTTCGGGAAGTGGGGACCCTATTGTCCTCTATTGTTCAACGTCCCCTACTGAATGCTGAAACAAACTCGCTGCATCATGTGAAACAGATAAACAAGAAACAATTTTGTGTGTGTTTAATTACAGAAACTGTGATGGAGAAAACCACGTGCATACCTATTGTTTCTTGATAATCTTGGGGTTTTCGGAATATTTGAGATGTTTGTGTTAGTATAAAGAGATAGTGTAAAGAGTTATGTCAGAATTTTGAAAATTCTGGAAATTGCTTGTTATTCTGCCCTATATTTTTTTCAAAGGAAAAATCTGCGATGGCCCTTTAGCCAAATATCTTTCTTAAGACATACTCTGACTGTGTGCCAAATGCCATGCTTGTATCATCAAAGGCACAATTCTCCCAAATCTGCCCCACTAGCTAACTTGTTCAATTTTTCACAAGAAGCAGTAACCAGTCACCTTTTTTTTTTGGGGGGGGGGGGCATTACAATGTAACCTGCCCAAAAGTAAGCTATTAACCATCATTATTTCATCACATTTCATTTGCATGATACTTGCATGCTAATTAACTGAAGCTGTTTTCGTTCCACAGGCCGTACTCTATTCTTTTGTTGCCATTAATGTACATTTCTGTTTTTCAGAATTTCCAAAGAAAAAGGAGCCAGAGAAACCGTTGAAAAAGCCGGAAGTTGACAAACCGACCGAAGCAGGCAAGGGTCTACATACATTGCATCATTTGCACCGCATTTTGTGAAATAGATAAATAAAGAAGACAGAATGCTAATCTTGCTATTATTTTACAGATGCTGAAAAAAAAATGCACAAGTATGCTCTTTGTGTTTTTTTTCTTTTTCTTTGTTTTTTGGGTGTTGGGTGGGATATGTTTACACTGTGATTTAATTAATAAAAAAATCAAAGTGAGCTACTGAGCTACTGAGCTAGCTTGACAAAAACTGCCATTATTCAGGCTTTCAGGTTTTCCTACTTTTTCCTAGTTTTTTTGCCTTGCTCCTACTTTTCTTATTTTTTTCTTGAAATTCCTCCTGAAAGCCTACAGAGGTCCTACTTTTATCCTGATTTTGTCCTCCAAAGTCCTACTTTTGTCCTGTCTTTTTCTTTAAATTTTATTTTGATCCTACTTTTCTACTTTTTTCACCTGGGTTGCTTGAAGCCAGCTTGTTTTATTGTATTTTTGGGTTGTCATTTTACGTTTGACATTTAGCTAGTTTCTGAATGTGTATGTTTATTGGCTCACGTGTGATGTTCGTCGTTGGATGTTTGTTCAATGGGCGACTTTGTGGTAGCAAACACACTGTCCTTTTCAATTGTTTACATCATGTTTAAGCTAAAGCCCGCATGCTCAATATGAAGAGGGCTGTGCATCGGAACCGGGTACCCGAGTACCCGACCCTTAATGTTAGAAACCGGTTCTAGATTATGGGATCGGGTGCCCGTAACCAACTTTACAAATTACTTAGTTACTTCTCAGACAATGAACAAGAAAAAGGCTTTGAAGGCATTTGTGGGGAATTTTCTAAATGAAAACCAGGCCACATGGGAAAACGAAACATATTTCATATTTATGTAATATCTATAAAGCTCACTGTACACACTTGTATCTTGTATTGATGCGCCGGACCTTTGAAAACAATCTCAACAGCAACTTCCGAGATTTGAATTTTGGCATGTCTTGCATTGGGTTTCTTTAACTGGTACCCGGATACCCGTCCTTTTTTCAATCTGTTATCCGGTTCCTGTACTACCCGTAAAAGCACACCCTTAAATATGACTCAAGCAATGGAAAAGGGACCGGTGTGTTTGCTGCCACCAACGTCTCAAAAGTCTATGTAAGACATGCTTGTACATCTTTATTTTTTCCTACGTATGGTCTTTGCTTGTTTTCACATGTACATGTATGTTTTTGGTAAACAAACATTGTTTATGCCAAGAGCATTTTGCGGGGTGGGGAATAGAGCACAGAAAAACAATATATTTGCACTTTGTCACAATGAGTCTAACCACATTTATTAACAGTGCATCTGATTTGCATAATATTTACATAATTAACTAAATAAAGTCTGTTTTAGTTCCACAGGCATTAATCTAACGTTGTGTCATCATTAATAAACTTGTTCATTTTCAGAGGTGCCCAAGAAAAAGGAACCGGAGAAACCGTGGAAAAAGCCGGAGGTTGAGAAACCAAAGGAAGCAGGCAAGGGTCTACAGACATTGCACATTGCATCTTGTGAAACAGATAAAAACCATGTAGAATTTAATGAAAGCAACGTTAATCTGACATTTTATTTTACAGATTCTGTGTATGAAATTCCCTTGCTAATTTGAAGTAAACCTGCTAGATACATGAAAATAAAAACAATGCTAATCTTGTGTTTCATTTTACAGATGCTGCTGAATAAAAAAAAATCATGCACAGATATGCTGTCTGTAATGTCTTCCTTTTTGTTTTGCTTTTTATTTTTTCCTTTAAGGGGAATGGAATGTATTGGTGCTCTGTGATTTATCATAAAACAAAATGTGAGCTAACATGACATAACCTGCCATTTATTATATTTTAAGTTTTTTTTTAATTTTATTTTCTACAATCTGTCGTCTGAATGCTGGCACGTCCTTGTGGTGTCTCTCAGTATGTTAGCTCATTTTGTATGTCATTATTTGGATGTTCTGTCCCACCATATGTATTGATATAATAGCCTGTTTTTGTTTTTGTTTTTTTTGTTTTTGTTTTTTTTGTAAATATAAATATGTGTAAAGCTTTTGCAAATTACATAAAGTAATTCGCAATTGCACCTTCTAACTGTTAGCTGTAATCATATTAATTAGCAGTAATCTACATGTAATTTGCATAATAACTTACTGAATGCTCTGTTTTAAGTCTGTAGGCCTAAACCTAACGTTGTGTCATCGGTAATAAACTTGTTCGTTTTCAGAGGTGCCCAAGAAAAAGGAACCAGAGAAACCGTGGAAAAAGCCGGAAGTTGACAAACCAAAGGAAGCAGGCAAGGGTCTACAGACATTGCATCGTGGGCACTGCATCATGTGAAACTGATCAATTAAAATAGAAACAATGCTAATTTGTGCAATTTGTTTTACAGATGCTGAAAAAACATATGCACAAGTACGCTGTTTGTGTTTTTTTTTCCATTTTCATTTTTTTTTGTGGGGGAGAGTATTTTGTGCTATAATTTATTTACTTTTATTTTTTAAAGGTGCGCTCGCTTGACAAAACCTGCCATTTTTAAATTTCTTTTTTTGATTTTTTTTTTGATTTTATTTTATTGTCAAGATTCTTAAAGTCTTCTGAATGCTGGCATATCATTTTAGTGAATGTATTTCTGTACTGTTTGTCAGCTCATTTAGTTTTTAAAATAATTTTATGTTCTGTCCAGCTTTATGCAAGACATGCTTGTAAATATTTCTTGTGTTTCTGGTCTTTGCAGATCTTGACATGCACAGCATGTTTTTGGGGGTAAATACGTGTATAAATATAGCTCTTGCCAGTTAAATTTTTTCAAAACTAACTTACAGTTGCACTTTGTAAAAATTAGCTGTAACCATATTCATTTAAAGAAAGTCTCATTTGCATAACATGCGCAAACTAACCAACCTGATGCTCTTTTTTCGTTCTACAGGTTTATCCAACATTTTGTCGTCATTAATTAAAACTCAATTCATTTTCAGAAGTGCCAAAGAAAAAGGAGCCGGAAAAACCGTCCAAAAAACCAGAAGTTGAGAAACCAACTGAAGCAGGCAAGGCCGCTACAAACATTGCATCATACGCACGAAAAACAATAATAATAATTAAAAATAAAAATAATATTTTTGCATTTACTGTATGTAGAAGTTGGTATAAATGACAGTTAATTTGAACTGCAAGTGAGTAAAATGATGCAGTAACGTTTCTCATGCAAATGTTTTATTTGAAAGCATGGCCATTTACGTTTGACAATAAAAGTATACATTTATTTTGATGACAAGGTACAGCACGCGGACAACAAGAAATGCACAGTAACGTATGCCGCACTTGCATGACGGCAAAAGTGAAGCATTAATTTCAGCAAGCATATAAAATGAATGAGTTTGTTTTTATGTTTTAGGAAGGTGTAAAGGTAAGCAATTTTAGATCGCAAAATGGTTGTTAAAATTAGTTATAATGGTTGTAACGAGCATTTGTTTTTCAGCTGGAATATGGGAGTTCTCCACTTCGGGAAAATGTGCACTGCATGACTGCACACATTTAAAAGAAATATGCAAACTGCTGCATCTGAAAATGTATCAGACTTTTTGTTTATAACTATTACTACAACTACAATTATAACACCTCACCCACAGATTCTGTGTCTTGATTGGCCGAAAGCGAGTCACATGTTACTTTCTAATTTTGCTATCTTTCTGTGCACGGCCAAAAGTACTATGCGCATAGCAACCAAAGTACTATACCATTAGCAACCAAAGTACTATTTCGTATTATTCCAAAGATGGTTCAAACATTTCGTGAAGGGGTAGTTTTTAAGAGAGAAATACATTTTCCACAATTTTGTATTGAAATTGAAGTTTATTTCAACTGTGTTCAGATTTGAATAATTTAAAATATTAAAATCAAGTAGAATCTGTGGGTGAAGTGTTATAAAACAAATATTGAATGCTTTATCTCTTGGTGAAGTAAAACTAGCCCCCCTCGGTGATCTATGGACCATTCTATTTTAGCATTCAATATTTGTATACTATAACGCTGATCATCGTGTATCATTGAGGATGTAACTATAATTTCTCAAAGCATGACTTTTCATTTGTAAGCACGGCAAAGAATCTTTCGGCAGCACAATGCCAATTTAACTTACCGCTACCGTAAAGTCTCTAGCAGCTTTTTGATGAAATTTTTTTTTATATTCAAGGAAACAGACCAGACCACATTTTAATCAATTCTTGATGGGAAACAGAAAAAAATTACGTAGGGTTTAAAACTGTGGCATCTAGAATACAAAAACAGTTTTGTGTTAATATAATATAAACTCATAATTGTGTTTCCCGGCTTCAGACCAATGCCCCTGAACAAATACTTTGCCAGACTATGGGGTTAGATTATTCTTTTGATAGAAATAGGGGTCATGAAAATGCAGAGGTCAGAATCTGAAATCCTCTTTCAGTCAAGGTTTTTGTTTTGTTTTCAACAGAAAAATGGCTGTCAGTATTTATTCCTTATTTCCCAAAGCGAGGAATCAGTTGGTTTTTTTTGGTCCCTTTTGAAAAAAAGAAAGAAATTAAAAAAAAGAAGGAAAGAAAAAAATTTAAAAAAAAAGTTTTAAGTCTGAAAATAAGTCCATCCAAGAACAGCGGCATTATGGGTAACCTTCCGACTCGAACAGAGTCACTCATTTCGGAAGGGTTACGTCATTTTCTCTTCAGAGACCCCGTCCAAGAAGAAGGCCCCGAAGAAGGACGAAGAGGCCCCGCCCGAGAAGAAACCCCGCCCCGGCGACAAGCCCAAGCCCGCCCCCGCAGAGGAAGCTATTACACCAATGGAGCAAACCCCTGCGGAATCGGCCCCTGCTCCTGTAGAGGAGGCTGTTACACCAATGGAGCAGACCCCCGCTGAATCGGCCCCTGCGCCTGTAGAGGAGGCTGTTACGCCAATGGAGCAGACCCCCGCTGAATCCGCACCAGCTCCAGTGGAGATTGAGATCACCCCAGAGGGAGGGATCGTGGCTCAACAGGCGCCGGAGGAGCAGGCGGCTGTTCCCAAACAGCGTCGGATGTCGGCGACCGATTACCTGGGTATGTCAATTTTGAAAGTTTATCATCTCTTTAAAGTAAGTTGGCAAAGTTTTAAACGCTTCAGTTTAATAAAACAAAACAAAAAAATTCAAACAGGATTGAGCAAACGACATCAGTATATTATCAAAAAAATTATGACATGCATTGTCATATAATTATGACATGCATTGTCATATATTTATGACATGCATTGTCATAATTATGACAATAATTATGACATGCATTATTTATGACATGCATTGTCAATAATTATGACATGCATTGTCAAGTTACAGATGCAACAATCTTAGTTTACATATATTTATTTTAATTTTAAAAAAACACTTGCCCTCATCTCACTTGAAGTATTTTTCCAGAGTCATTACATTCATACTATATTTTTTCCATTTTTTACACTTTCAAAAGATGATATTTAACAATTTGGCTGATCAAAAAGTTAGTTTCCACAAATACATTACAGCACTCTTTCTCTGCATTCAACCGAAAATGTTTAACCGCCAACCTGTCTGCTGCCCTCATGTGACAATTAGATGAAGAGTCCGCCCCGGAATCGGCACCCAAGAAAGGAGAAAGCGCCCCCGACGAAGGTGAATGCTTGCCCCGCTGGTGTGACTGCCGTGAAGCCAACGTCCAACTTGATATTTATTTTTTTCCACTTCCCCTTTTGCCGTGGCAGTCTCTGTCCCCCACCCCCTTGACACATACACACCCACACACCCACACAGATGTGCAAGCAGGTTTGTTTATGGAGTAAATTGAGGATTTTCTGTTCCGCATCATCGATCTTTGCAACAGCTCTCATTGGTTTTATTTATACCTTTTCTAATCGAGGTCGTCCTCGATTTGACTCCTGTCCTCAGTAGACCATTATCATGTTTCGGCCATCGTGATTTTTCACCATTCAAATCAACGTAACCAAAGCGAGGCTGGAAGGAGAAAAAGTCTGGTTCCTTTTTGCACAAAAACATTATCATTCAGTACTTTTACTGGATACAGGGAACATGACTAAAATGGTGGCAGCATGATAAAGGTCCATTACTCGATGATGCTTCACATGTGTGTCCTCGATTTACACCATAAACATGCACACACGAATAAGTGAGAATTGCATGCTACTGTTTATATTCGTGCCTGGGTTTGGAAGATTTTGATCTGATACACCGTGCCCTCTGGAGACATGCACACAATAGGGAACAAAAGATTGTATACGTCTCCACAGGGCAATTCTATAGATGAATACCCATAAACCGTCTCCACGAGGTTTTCACGAAATATATATGGATTTTACTCAAAAACTAGGAATTACCAAGGTGGGTTGTTCTGTCGCAAATGGTAGAGTTTTAGAAAAGGGATATTAAGTCCGAATGTCAGCCAAGGAAATTAATTCTGGTTAAAAGAAGAGCATTTTGAAACTTCACTTTCAAACTCGAAAACTTTAGTATATGAGAACAAAGAAATGTCTCCACAGGGATACAAATTTCAGTAACTAGGGGCCACCAAAATAAAAAAAAAATGGAATATTATTCTTTGCTTCTTTTGCTGATTTTTTTTCCAGCATTTCATTTTAGAGCATCAAGAAAAAATGCAAAGAACTGAAACAACATAAAATTACTTGAAAAGAAAGAAATTTAAGTCTTTTTTTTTTTTCGCCTTTGCAAAATAAGCTCCTCAAATCTTGTAAACCCAGGCAAGAAGAAGCCCACCATTACCCCAAAACTCCACTGATAATATTGACCTTGCTGTGTGGTACATTTGTAATTTTTGTCACTTGTTCCAGAAATTTTGTTTTGCAGATTATTTTGTATCCAGAATAGCTGCCGTTAACTGAAGTTCCCTGTCTGTTTTAACCAGTTTGTGCCGGGATTATTTTGACCAGAACAGAACAAGGCGCGGGATTATTTTTCACTCGACCTCAAGCCAGGCGGGTTGAAGCCATCACCCTCGGGCAGCACACTCATATTTCCGGCCTCGCTCGCTGCGAGCGGGTCGCTGACAGATATTTCCGGCCTCACTCCCTGCGTGTTTATCCGTCATCCGTTCCGAATACCACAAAACCTTTGCATGTATACACACACGTCATCCGGCGTGAACTGGTTAAGTCAGTGATGCGGAAAATTAAGGAAGTGTCCAAATAAAATAATTTTGGTCAGCAAAAAAAAAATACAAATTATGCCAAATCAATGGAAACATTTTGATATTACGGTAATCATTTATCTCAGTGAGGGAAATCTTTGATAATATTGACACTGGAAATTTTACATGTATTGTAAATTTAAAGTTGGCAGTTTTTAAAAAAAAATGTTCGAGTACTAATCTTATTCTCCAAAAAAATATCTGGCTCTTTTTGTGTGTGTAGTACATGTAGATAAAATGTATTACTTGTATATGTTGTGTTGTATTTCATCGTATTGTGGTAAATTTAATCTTGTGTTAAAGGGAAAATACAACATTTGCAAACATCAAAAAATAAAACTACCTAATCATTTTGAAATACCTTGCTGGACTGTTGGTGAATGACAGTGTAAAGCATCCCGTAAAATCATGGCACCTGGTATACTGTCATTTTCAAGAAAAGTGGTATTTTTGTATCAATTTCCAAAGCTGGTCGGCCGACCAGCGTTGGGAAAAACTGGCTTTTTTTTTCAAATACTGGCCCCAATTGACCATCGCACTTGTTTGCAATCAATTACACACCTATGAATGGGTACAAGCCAGCTAGACTGGTTCCCTGACCTTACAATTCCCCAATGTAAGTAAACTGCTCTGTTTCTTCTTATGTGGAGTCAGGGAACCAGACTACAGGAAAATGATTGTTTTTCTTGGTTTTAGCATTTTTATAGCATTTTCGAACCCAAAACCTCAAAAAAGTCAGTGTAACTATATTTGCTATATATTTCCCCCCAATTCCATCCATTTCTGAAAATTACAGCCAAAGCAAATGATGTATATTCCCTTTAAAACTCGTCGCTAGAATTTAACAATGTGAACCCCGGCAACAGTGTGAGATATGAAACTTGTCCAGGGACCATTGGAAATTCGGGGTCCACTCATAAGTCCGACGCCTCATAGGTCCGACGCCTCATGAGTCCGACAAAATCGCATCCCCTAACTAAATAAAGGCCCATAAGTCCGACGCCTCATAGGTCCGACGCCTCATAAGTCCAACGCCTCATAGCTCCGACGCCTCATAGCTCCGACGCCTTGTTTTTCTGTTGTCGGACTTATGAGGCGTCGGACTTATGAGGCGTCGGACCTATGGAGGCGGAATAAATCAATTTTATGCCTCATAAGTCCGACGCCTCATAAGTCCGAAATTTCGGACTTATGAGGCGTCGGACCTATGAGGCGTCGGACTTATGATACGGCCCCGGAAATTCGGTATCCCTTCACAACCTCACTTGAAAAGTTATAACTAACAGTTTTTGGCAGTGTTTTCTACTTTGCAACTTCATGCATAAAAACTAAGGCTTTAAGTTTTTAAGCTTAGACTGTTGCATATATTCAAACTTTCAAAGTAAAAATTTGTCAGAAAAAAAGTCAGAAAATAATCATTAAGTTGTCTCCCTGTACTTGTTAATTTTTTTTTTTTAAGTTTGTGGGCTTACAGCTTGGTCAAATTTAACTTGGAGATTATCACCGGTGATTAAACTTACTTGCATGCTTAAAAGCCTCCTTAATTAAATGTTGAATATTTTTTGTTTTTGTGATTATCGAATTCACTTAGTTCATACCACAGAAATGCTTCATAAATTCAATCACTTTATGGAGACACATTAGTTCAGTGGTTTGCATGCTCTAACCTTTTTCTTAAAATTGTGACTCTTGGCTGAACAAACTTTTAGGTATTATTATTATTATTAATCATTTCTGGCAATGAAACCAAGGATTCCTCAAAAGCGCCCTGGGCACTGTAGCTCGCAAGCCTGAAGAAACCTGTGGAGAGAAGACAATGAGAAGAAGTTACAGTTTTAGAGGTGGGAGGAAAAGCCCAGAAGAATATTCTGGGGAAAACCCACGGAATCAGGCAGGGACTAAAAACCCAATCCACATATTGGCCCAGGCGGGATTCGAACCCGGGTCACAGCGGTGGAAGGCGAGGAAAGTACCGCTACGCCAACCTGACTCCCTATATCCCTTCTAAAGATATTTAATTTGCAAAATGTAAGGCATTCCACAAACCATTTATACCAGTGTAGATATACTGTTTCAGTTGTAAATTTGCATGCCGTGAATTGTGATTTTTGGCGAAACCAAATACTTTTGGGGAAAACAAAAATTGTTTTTTTTGGTGAAACTACAACAATATGACTCATTACAAGGCCAAAAAAATGAAGAACTGTGACACATAATAAAAAATTTGCATACATTGTTTTGACTTTTCTCCGATGCTACTAATTTATTAATATTCCAAAAGAATAATTTCAATTCCAGTTAAGTTGACCAGGCGTATGAAAGTGTGTTCCGTAGCTAATGCAGTCGCTGTTAAAATCCACTTTGCCTGTTCGCTAAACTAAGTTTTGTATATTATGTGTCGGGTCAGGGTTCAGAAAGACTGGTCAGTCGGTCAAGCCGGCCGAGACCAAGCCCACCGCTCCCCCACCGGCCGTCAAGATGAAGGAGGAAGGCGGGCCGCCCTCTTTCATTGAGTCGCCCTGCAAGGTCCAAGTCATTGAAGGTTGGTGACAACACTTTCAATTCTAGGCCTATGTCGTATTTTTTTGCTGCGTTTGTCTGTTTTGTTTTAGTGCCGGCGCCTAGTGCCATCGCCTGAGTAACAGTTTTCGGAACAGCTCTTTTGTTACCACCAATGCGCTTGTGCTGCTATTTTGCATATTAAGTCACGCCCTGCAGTGTTGTGCATCGGGTCGGGTTGACCAGGCTAAACCGACCCGAACATTATAGATATCAACCAAATCTGAACCGAAACCGAACGCAGTGACTGCACTAGATATTGCACCGTGTGAATCTCTGAACTGTTTTTTTATTTCAGTTTATTTCGGGATTTTCCAAAATGGCTTAAGCGACCCGACCCGAAAGTCACAAACACAAAACCAACCCGACCCGGGTAAAATTATGGACAACCTTCCCGACCTGACCCGAAGTCGGTTTTGGGTCGGGTTGGTTTCGTGTCAGTTTCGGTTTCGGGGCGGGTCTGCACAACACTAACCCCTTGTTGCAATGCAAAATTCCCAAGACGTTCTTTGCGTGTGGTTCGTTGACCAAGTGGTTCGTGAATGGGAACATGCACGCTGCTCCGAAGTACCTTCTATTGCGAACTACTTTGCGAAGAACGTCTTGTATCAAGACTAGTTCTGTTATTTAAATTCAGTGATAAAGTTCAAAATGTTTACTCATAGTTTTCCGAGAGGAACAAAGTTTACCCAAGTCAATCAAAAGTCGGTCACTGAGCGTCCAGTCTTGTAAGTCAAGTTCAAGCTGATGAAATGAACTGCGGCGAAGGCATTCCTTTGATACTTGTGTGAATGAATGGATGACTTGAGATTGACTCGTGATGATGATTGTGATGACCATACTGCAACTCGGCTCAGCAAAAAATTTTGCTCAGAAAATTTTGACTTGGCAAAAATCAGCAATGAATTAGTCACAGTCCATTTACATCTGTGACAGTTTGATTGCTCCTGCTGCTATGTGCAACAGTTCTGTGGAATTGCTTTCAACTGTGTTGACATGAAGCTTTATTTTCCTTTTTCTTTCCACATTTTTTTTCCATAAAACTAATCAGTCCATGTCTTTGACCTTTGACCTTTTTGACCCATAGGTCAGTCAGTGAAGTTTGAGGCCGTGGTGGAAGGCAAACCGAAGCCCACGGTCACATGGTACAAAGGCAGCACAAAAATTGACGATGGCTACAAGAATCGCTACGCTGTAAGTGTTTTGTGGGGATCGGTCCGGCCGGCCTGCAGGGTCTGCAGTGTTTGTGTCCTTGGGCAAGACACTTTGTCGTAATTTTGCTTCTCCCTTCTCAAGAGCATATTGGATGCTTCTGATTGAAGAAAGTTGGATGTCTTCTTTGTATTAGCTATTTGCGCCAAAATGGCAACAATGAACTCCGTACTGTTGAGGTATTGGGGAAAGTTTTTGGATACTTTCATAGGCCCGATGGGCAGGGGTATCAATGCTGTAGGACCATGAGCGCCAAAAATGTTGGATACATACATTATGTCTACATTCACATTATCATTATCATTCCCCTTTAAAAAAAAAAGGGAAAAAATTGCTGGACCTGTGGGGCTGCCTATCTCACTGTTTATCTCAAAGCCTCCTGCCGTCCGACCAGTCACAGACAGTCAAAGTTCAATCCTCTTCCCCTGCCTTGCCTTTTCCACAGGCTAGTCACCAACAGTCGGATCGTATTTCAAGCAAGCACTGTGACTAGTTAAATTCAGTCAACAGACAAAAGCAGGCAAGAAGTGGGCACAGCTGGCTTATCAATCACCTACAGTCAAAGCATAGCTGTATCGAGTTGCATAAACAGTCACAGTCAATCAATCCTGCTTATGTAGGCTGGGAGCTCTTAACTGTTGAAAAACAGTCACTTGCTTGATTTTGACTGAAAGGACAACTTGGCACTGAATGTATGTTTGCATAGGAGGTTAATATCAAGTTACATGCACATGCTAAAGTCATGCACGGTGCTAGTTAAAAAAGACTTAGATTTCTGTTTAAAATTAAAGAGATTTTTGTCTTCAACTTGAAATTGTCAAGGGCTAGTGACCAGGTTTCCATCTTATTTCCTCTAAGTCAAATCCAATTCTCCTTCCTCATTTATCTCCTCTTTTGTCAGGTCAAGTTCTTGGAGAAGCAGGACGTCCACGTCTTGGAAGTCAAGAAGTCGGAGATGACCGACACGGGGAAGTTCAGCTGCATCGTGGAGAACGACCACGGCAAAGACGAGCGCGTCTTCTCGATGATGGTCAACAGTAAGTATCGGTGTCTTTTGAAGCCGTCCGAATTTTGAAAGTTCTGTCAAACAACATAAGGCTTGCGCCAGTATCACAGAGCTTAATTTGCCTAGCACAGAAAAATAGTTGCTTGACCAGAAATTGTAAACAGTGTATGTTATTGGTACGTACCTTGAACATACCTTGAAGGCCACACCTCCAACTTCACGTCATGCCGAAGAAAAGTGTGGCAAGTTACTTAAATTCTGCTAGAAGCTGAGAAGTGTGGGCGCTTGGATGGCACTCTCAGGAAATTCGTTCCAGCTATCGACTACCCTCTGGCTGTACAAGTGCTTTCTGACATCAAGTCTTGGTCTGGATTTGTCTAGTTTCTGTGAATGTTCTGTGGTACCGGGGTAGTAAGCTTTCTGAAACATGGTCTGGATTGATCCTGTCGATTTGAATCATGATTTTGTAGGTTTGGAGGAGATCCCCCCTTTTCCGTCTTGTTTCTAGTGTGGTCAGGTGCAGATTGTTTAATCTCTCATCATAAGACAGGGACTTTGTGACTCATTTTCAGCTGGGTTCTGGTCGGCAAAAACAATTTACTAAGCAGGTTTCTGCTTGAGAGTAGCTGCCTGCAGTTGCCAAAGGCCTAACTGATGGTCATACTCCTCCTGAGAGAATTTGTCTTTCTTAAAAAAAGTGTGTCCACTTGCCCCAACAGCAAAAGCCATACACATGTGTTTTAGTATTTTTGATGGCAATGGGCCCCCTAGTTGGCACTATGCCTCCCCCCCCCACCCTCCGATGCTCAGGGCATTGTTCGCTCTTGCTTTGATGAAATTATATCGAAAAAAAAACCCAGTGCATTACAAAACTGTTATTGAGCACATTTGCTGAAGAAAAAGTAAATTGTTCCAATTCCAAATGAAAATTGCAAAAATTCACTTTTGTTTTTGCCTTTTTTTTCCCCAACAGGTCTTTGACTTTAGTGTTACTTAATTCAGGGTGCTGTTTGATTTCTTTTTATATATATCCCTGTTCAGCAAATTTTGGTTTTAGAAAAGACGTGTACAGTGGAACGCCGCTGTAACAAACATCGTGGGATCCACATGAAATGGTTCATAATAGCGATCATTCGTTGTAGCGATTTTAAGCTGTCTGTGCTCGGGTACTCACTTTTCAATGAATAGCGCCCTTTAGAACTTCACCCTGCACGCCCTGGTAGTTACTGAAAGACGACTTTGAACATGTGCTGACTGTTGAATTATGTAATTACACAGTTTTTGAGCTTACTACCTACAGCAATGGGTGGCTTTCCCCTTCTACTCCTTGCGGAAATAATAGCCACTTGTTGCTCTTCTGTTGACATTTTTTAACAATGTTTGGTACGTTTTGTACACAAAAATTGGGAGCCAAGCACGGTTTTCGGTTTCGCCGAATGTTTGGCATAGTGGTGTTCGGTATAGCGACGTTCCACTGTATTTCTAAAATGATGTCTTTGCATTCAATCTGATTCATTAGAACGTTGTCAAATTGTCGAATTGGTGAACCTTTCAGGCGCCACCCTTCAAAATACTAAGGCCAAAAAAAAAAGTCTCCGGTTTCTGGTATGCGCGCGCGTCGCCGTAGCCATGCGCATCGGCAAAATGAAAAAGGTTTTTTTTTTTCAATCAAAGATGATGTCTCAAAACCGCCAAACTCACTGGTTTGACTGGAATCCTGCTGCTGCACAACTTTAACGTGTTTTTAGATAAGGTTATGATCGAGAATAAGCTTTATGTGGCCTCTCTGGACTCCCACATACATTTGTATTTGCACTAAGTTTAGTCGGGCACCATTTGCAGTCATCAGCCGACATTTGAAGCAAAAATAAAACGGTAAAAAAAAAAAAAAAAAAGCCGCGTCGCCGCACCACTTTTGGGGCAAGCTCCATACCAGAAACCGGAGACTTTTTTTTTGGCCAGATGCGAGAACCGATCGAAATGGGAACCAAATCAAACAGCACTCTTTGAAAATGCTTACATTGTAACGTTGACACTTTCTGCACCGATAGAATACAGTGTCCACTGCACACAGCTGTCCTGGCTAAAAAAGATGTTAAAATAGATTTTAATTCAAAATCAATTTGGCCGCTTACTGTTCTGAGAGTGGCGTTTAATCATTGACAAATGTTGTCTCTGGCTGTTTTTTTCTCTTTTTTTTCTTCGAATTTTGGCTTCACAAGATGAAAAAATTAATAATAATAATTTTGTTGGGTTGGCTACAGAAATGCTTCTTAGCTTTATTATAATCGTCTAATTGAGTGTAGAGAAACTAAATTCAGAATGAAACAGTGTTAACGATTAATGATTAATTATTAAATAAACGTGCAAAGTTAAAAATGATATTAATATTATAACTTTTAGTCCGCCGCTACGTTTCGTTCTTTTTTTAAGTGCATGATATTTTGGTCCCCACACCAGTGTTTCATTTTTATTAATTATGCACAGACTTCAGGACTATTCCTCCCCTTCCTTCACACGCGCTCGGCACACACAGTTTCCCACAATGCACTTTGATTTTTTTCTGCACAGCTAGACCTGACCGAACCGGGGCTCAGTTTTACAGTAGGGTTCCTGTTGTGGAAATCTGGGGGTAAAAGTTGATCCGGAATCACCAACTCCGGGACGAGTCACGGAAAATGTTTGGGAAAAAAAATTGGAAAATTCCCAAGGAAAAAATATGGCAATATCTGGAGGTTTTATTTCCAGGAATTTTTCAGGATTCCCTACAGGAGCTCTTTTCCGTGACTGCATGTGGAAAACTCACCATTTATCATGGAAAAATTCCTTGGCACTTCCCAGTGTTTTCCGTGACAAACATGGAAATTGATCCAAGGAATCATGGAATTATGGATCATAGAATTCCAGAAATCAGTGACTCAAAAATGTGTCATCCGTTTTTCCATGACTATCAAAAAAAAAAAAATAGATTCCGTGTTTTATCATGGAAAACTTTTGGGAAAAATCACGGAAGTCTTTTCTCCCAGACGACTTGCAGGAACCCGTTTACAAGATTCACTAATAAGCACCTAGTTTAACTTTTGCTTCGCAAAACAAAGCACAGCTTAATTTTTACAGCGAGATAACAAATTCCCAAAACTCATTAGCCGCAGAAGCAAAACTTGTAAATTCTGTAAAACTGAGGCCCGCGTAAATTCACTGAAAACTGTCGTCAAATTTTCCCCGTGGAAAACAAAACAGAGAACCCGGAGGCAGTGGAGCCGGAAGAAACTCCAGAAGAAGGTGTGCTATTAAGTATTCAAATTGGAACAATCGGAAAACGTACATGTAGCAGCATTTTTTTGAAAATAGAAATTCAGTTATAATTAGTATGGGCTCCGTGCACAAGTACCCCCTCAACGGTAAGAAAGGGAGAGTTAGGGGAGACCACTAGGAGAGACATTGGAACGCATCGTGACGACGCCTGATGCTCACGCGAAGACACTATTAATTATCCCGCAAGCGCGAGTGGAACACGGAATAATGTAATGCGTCTACATTTTCTGTGTTCCACGGGCGCGAGTTGGATTACGAATTTATCTTCGAGCAAACGTGACACACAGTACAGATGAAACACGCACATGGTGCACAAAATTGTCAGTGGTTATTCTATTAAAAGTGTGGCCAAAAGAACGGCGCGCGCGTCTTGGAATATCACACTATTGTTGCCATGGATCGCCCAATCAGGATCAGAAACGTACATCTTGGAATAGTACAATTCGCAGAGTGCGCTACGGACCTTGCGATCAGGTATAATATCACACTGTTGTTGCCATGGATCGCCCAATCAGGATCGAGATTTCAAGTTTGCTTGAAGATGATACGGGTTTGGGCGCGCACTCAGGATCGTGCGTACTTTGCACAATACGCGCATGAGCCTGTACGTGCATGCGGTGTGTCCTGCCCATTGGGAATCGCGAAAGTGGTCAAAAACACCATCTATTGTTTGTGCACGGAGTTCATACATTTTCTTCCATTCTTGTGCGTACATTGGGCCAAGATACTGATAATTAGAAGGATCTTTTTTTATCATAGGATTCCTGGTAGAGGAGGTAACAGAGAAGGGATAATTTTTGGTGTTGACATTTCATTAACTCGTTATTTTTATTGATAAGAATTTGTTTTGAAGTGAAACTGGAATGGGTAAAAATTTCAGACCATTTCTCATGATATTTTGATCGGTTAGTGATCTCTGATATTTTTCTTTTCTTTTTTGTCCCCTTTTTTGTTTCGGACAATCTTAAACACTGGAAGCAGCCATTCTATAAATGTATAAGTAGCCCCTTTTTGACCAGACAATATTCAAGAGAATATTGGATAAAAGATAAGAAAACAAATTTCTAACTTTTTCGTTGTTTGTTAATTTTTCCTACCACCAGAAAAGCCAGAAGCTGATGCCTTGGATTTCCGTCAGTTTCTGAGACACAGGTATCTCAGAAAAAATGTTTTATTCGATTATTGCAATATGTACTTGCCTTAAAGGGAATATACATCATTTGCTTTTGCTGCAATTTTCAGAAATGGATGGAATTGGGGGGTTGGAAGTATATAGCAAATATAGTTACACTGACTTTTTTGAGGTTTTGGGTTCGAAAATGCTATAAAAACCAAGAAAAAGAATCATTTTCCTGTAGTCTGGTTCCCTGACTCCATTTAAGAAGAAACAGAGCAGTTTACATATATTGGGGAATTGTAAGGTCAGAGAACCAGTCTAGCTGGCTTGTACCCGTCCATAGGTGTGTAATCGATTGCAAACAAGTGCGATGGTCAACAGGGGCCAGTATTTGAAAAAAAAGCCAGTTGTTTCCAACGCTGATCGGCCAATCAGCGTTGGAAATTGATAAAAAAATACCACTTTTCTTGAAAATGACAGTATACCAGGTGCCACGATTTTACAGGATGCTTTACACTGTCATTCACCAACAGTCCAGCAAGGTATTTCAAAATGATTTGGTAGTTTTATTTATTGATGTTTGCAAATGTTGTATTTTCCCTTTAAGTAATTTGATCAAATATTTGAATATTCGAAATGCACTGATCCAGTTAAATTTGCTGTCGTTCGGGTTTACGTGCAGCTGTGTTTGTCTCCTTGAAACCGCTTAAAAAACTTTTTTTTCGAATATTTGAATCGAAAAAAAAAACAAACTGTGATATGACATGTGTGATCTTATTGAGCATGTTGTGAGCATGTGCAGTGAGGATAATAACCCTCTGGTGTGGTACCCTTTTCAGAGAGGTGGAACGGCGTGAGTCTAAGGTTGAGGTACCAGACTGGGGCACCCTCAAGGACACTGATGTACCCGACAAAGTGGTAAGAGCGAGAGGCAATTTTAACACATACTAGTGGCTTGTTTGTTTGTTTCCAATAAAATGTCAAATAATTGAAACAGGTTCATATGCTCATGAATGCAAATGCAAAAAGGAACTCTAGCCATAAGGCCAAAGAAAAAATTAGTCGGTCTCTGGTCAGCGCGCGCGTCGATTTTAATCATTCGCGTCAATCTTTTTTTTTTTTCCAAAATGTTCCGTAGTAGCTCCAACAGCGCCCTCTATTGCCGCACCTCCTCAATTTGTTTTACCAAAGAGCACCAAGGAATGGGAAATTGCACCAAGGCAAATGATTGAGAGCACCAAGGCAAATTATGGAGGACACCAATGTACATGAGGACATCATAAAAGCAAAATAGTACCCCACCTTGTCTGTACAATCCAAGCTTGAAGAAAAAAAAAAAAGCAAAGCAAAAAAAAAAAGGCGCGTCAATTCCAGAACTTTGATCTGACCAGAGACCGAATATATATTTTTTTTTGGCCTAACCACATGAAACATTTTCAGCTAAATTTGCTGGATTTGAAACTCGATCAACTTTTTGCAAATTATTATCTTAAATGTTTGTCATGCCAATAGAAATTTTGAGTTCGCATGCGTTTTCGCGCCGAGTATGAACTGGACTAAAAGGCATAATAAGATCATTTGCATTTATCCCAAAAGTAACCTACCAAATTATTCCAAAAATGCTTACTTGGATTAAGATTGTGTGGTACTAAACGCCCAGTGGAATTCTTCCATCTGGCTTGCTGTCATTTAGAAGAAATCAAGAAATGTAGGTGATTTCTAACGATCAGTTAATAGACTGATTTTTGGAAATAAAGAGTGCCATGGACAAAATCGTGTTTTGTGATCAAAAGGTTGGGCATACTTTTTCACTGTTTACTCGACAGGCGTATTAATATCCACTGAGCAAAAACTTCAACAGGTTAGGTTTTTCTGTTTTAGCCTCTGAAGAAGAACTTGCTAAGTTCGCAACGTCAGGCCACATTGATTTTTAGGTTAGGTTTTGAACATATTTTGAATTTTGAGTAGTGTTATTATTGGGAATTGCCAAATGAATGAAAAGCAAATGATCCTATATGCCTTTGAGAATACCAAAACTGGCTCATCGAAAGCCGTAATTCAACGTTCCACCAGGGCGCAGAGGTGACACGTCCCCTAAGATCGACCCGCGCCAACGAACGTGATGGCCGGCTGACCCTCGAAGTTGGCTGTAAGGCCAACGGCGTCAAGCCCACCTGGCACAAGAACGGCCAGGAGCTAACGGCCAGCAAGAAGTACAAGATCAAGAGTACGCTCAACGACTACGAGCTGACCATCACGGACCTAAAGGTGGCGGACAGCGGGGACTACACGGTCAAGTTTGGCGACTTTGCCGAGTCCACGTGCAACGTGGTCATCGATGGTGAGTCCGCGTGGTTCAGATTCAGGGCTTTTTAAGGATTTTTAATTCTTCAAAAGAACATCGCTGAATATTCGACGCTGCTTTTAAAATGGATTTATCTTTTTAAATATGAACAGATGTTCACTGAATAGTACTGAACAAATGTCGGAAATTCCTTTTCTGTATATTCGCTGCGGAAGCAGTTTTTGATATGGGCTCTGCGCACCAACAAAAGAGGGCGCGTTTTTGCCACTTTTGAGAGCCCGTAGACGGGACGCACAGCGTGTGCGCACTGTACTGTACTGGTTTGCGCGCGAAGTATGCGCGACTTTCCGAATGTGCCAAAGCTAGTCACAGCGTCTTGCGTGAGCGTCAGTCGTCGTTGGCGCGCAAAAACATTCAAATTTAACTTGCGATGGTCTCCCAGACAAATCCCTGCCTCCAATAACTTTGGATCATTCAAAAGACGCAGTGGATGGACCGGGAACCAGTCTAGGTCTCCCCCAACTCTCCTTTTTTTGGCCGTTGAAGGAGTACTTGCGCACGGAGCCCATAATGAGCATCATTTGGAGTGATTCAAACCAATGCGTAGATACCACTTCCCAAAGAATGTTCAATGCAAGTTAACAAAGTTTGCATACAGAGACTAGTTATGAGCAAGAAGAAAGTTATTCATGCTTCCAAGGGCCGATCCAGGGGGGTTGAGGCTTTGCCGGGGGGAGGGCTCTCACACTTGAGAAAAGTTCCTTCACACATTCCAAAATTTGTATCCTTGTGGAGACATTTCTTTGTTCCCATGTAGTAAAGTGTTCAATTTTGAAAGTGAATTTTCAAAATGCTCTTATTTTAACCAGAATAAGTTTCCTGGGCTGAAATTTGGAATTAATATCCCTTTTCTAAAACTCTTCCATCTGCGACAAATAAACACACCTTGGAAATTCCTCGTTTTTGAGTAAAACCCATATATCTATTTCGTGAAAACCTTGTGGAGACCTATTCATCTATAGAAATTGCCCTGTGGAGACCTTTACAATGTTTTGTTCACTATTGTGTGTGTCTCCACAAGGCAGCGAATTTGTGGTCACTGCTAGGGGCGGGCACCCCCTCCGCAACCACTGGATCCGCCAATGTCTCCAGACAAAACAATCTAAACTTTACATCTTTGAGAATTTTCTTTCTTTTTTTTCGTTCAAGATTAATGCATATTTTATAATGCCATTAGAATTTAGAAGAATGATTTACAAGCTAGCATGGCTCGATAAGCCTCTGTACTGATGATGTCACACTTTGTTTAGGTGTGCACTTTCCTGTGGAGCCAGTGGGGGCCCACGGTCCACTGAGCACCATAGGAAAGCACACACGTAAACAAAGTGTGACGTCATCAGTACAGAGGCTTATTTTTTTAATGGTGTTAGCAAAGTTTCCCCCGTGTGTGATGTAGTATCATTATTCTGGACTCCAGGAATTTTGGCGTTGTAATTTATCGCTAATCCTCGGTTGAAAAAGCTAGCTTTGTAAATGTGCACATGCTTTTTAGTCAGTCAGCAGTCCATGTAGCTTTTATGCTTGTTCATTTTCCGTGCCTGGCAAGTATGCGTTTGTGCTTTTCTTGCAGTTTACAAAAATGAGTGCACAATAAGCTCTGGTCGTCTTGCATGAAAGTCTTGCATGAAACGATTGTGCGTACAAGCCCGGGCCGTTGTCCCACGTGAAAATCACGCTGCGCTTATACCATGTGACTATAACATTACTGCACATATCTTGTCGCCATTTACAAAATTTTCACAAACAACCTGAATCGTTACCAACAATTTTTGTTAAAGATTTGATTTATTTGTTTGTTTGTTTTTTTATTAAAATTAGGTAGTTATACTTTATGGGAAACTTAGGGGGGCTCGTTTTTGGTCAGTTTTCAGGGGACAGACGTATGCAAAATAGACGGTCTTCCAAAATCTTTCGGCAAGAGTGCATTAATATGACCACGGCATGGTGTTTGGTCAATTTTTGGTCAAATATTTTGGTCAATTTTCGGGGACAGATAGATAGACCCACTGACCGACCGACCGACTGACCACCAAGTGACACGTAGAAACTCCTTATCACAGCTTTTTCTTCTTTTTTTTTGCTTCATTGTTAAGGCGTTACAAATTCTCCGCATTGCTTTGCTATTTTTCTCGCTTTTGTCCAATTGTTTTTTGTCTACCACGCTATTTCCTTGTGCCTGGCTCCTCCCCTCCTCTGCTGTTTTCCCATTGGCTGATGCATCTACCCACAGTGCACCGTTGCCTAGCAACCATGTCCGACAGAGAAGTGACTACAATGATTTCCAAGGGGCTTTTACCTAAGGGTGGTATGGACTGTTCCATTTTAAACCAAAAAAAAAAATTTGAATAAATTCATGTTGCCATTTCATCTTTTCTCCCGTTTGCAGCTTGTCTGTTTCCCTTGCCGGTGATCATTAGCATGTGCTGCATGAATATGCATGGTGACTGATGAATATGCATATTGCATGATCAGTATGCAAATTTTCACGATGGATATGCAAATTGCATGGTAAATATGTAAAGTATTTGTCCCCATGCTTCAGACATATTCGAAACCTGTGCGGTTCATTTCAGATTTCCATATCTGGCCATACATTATTCATCTTTCTCTGAAACTTGTTTCAATGATGTCACATTTCCCGTTAAAGTTCTGTTTGAATTTCTGAGGCCATTTGTACATTCAATTTATTAAGGGAAGTAAGTATTTTCTATTTTCTCGTGAATTGATAGAAACTCCTGAAAAAGGGAAGGTTTCATTTTAAAACATTGGAGTACATTTGTTCCTTTTATGATGGTTGAAGTTTTGAACATCAATTCAGTGAAGTTTGAATTGTCAACAACAACTCTTAGAAATTTAAAGTGATAAAGTTGAGTGTATCTGAGTATGGTACATAATATACCAAAGATTTGCTAAACAAAGTTTTCCCCTTTGCAGTTTCTCAAATTATGTTTCCGTATCTACATATTTTTAATCAGATCTTTGGTTATAATAAAATTTGATCGGTACAAGTGGCCTCTTTTTTTATCTTTATCTTTTTCATCCTTTTTCTGATCCTCTCTATTTCTCGTCTCTTTTTCTTCCTTTTCCCTCATTCCGCTTCCCTATAATCCACCTAACTCAAAACATGACAAACCATTAATTATCGATACAGCCGCTCCTCCACGTAAGTATTTCACTCCAAACCAGATTGGTCATGCAGTGGCCGTCTAGTACCTTGACCTCTAGGCCTGCGGTCATTATGAAGTCAGCTGTGACCTCATAGGTGCCAGAGAAAAAAAGATGGCCGCCGGAATGAAAAACAACGATTTGCCCTTTTCACTTTCCACTGATTGTTTTTCTTCATTTCACATTTTAGCTTCAGCACTTTCACCACATTCACCTTTTCACAGTTTTAACTCATTCAGTGCCCGCGAAATATTGAAAAGTTTAACCCTAAAGTGCCCAACTTCGAGCGTTTTTGTTCATTGTTCGAAATTCTGTAAAAAAAAAAAGCCAACAAGTTTTACTCACTAAAGTTGTTGTTGTTGCTCTCAGGTATATCCTTGATATATTGGAAAGGTCAAAAGTAGTCACAAACATAGTGATACACCCTGAAACACTGGCCTGAACACAGGGGAATTCTGCACTTTTTGCAGACAATACGAGATTTAGTGCTGCGCCCTCTCGCAAGAACTCAAATGAAAAAATAAATACAGGTCGTACATGCATGAAAATGGTACCATTAGAAAGAGCGAGAGCGCCCCCTTTTGATAACATATTTACTCTACCTCGTACATGTACAAGGTTTGGCAATTTTAAGTACGAACATTACCTTGTACATGTACGAGGTTGGCGCTTTTGTATTAACAAATATACCTCGTACATGTACGAGTTTGGCACTGAAAAAGTTAAGTGTGAAAGTTTGTTCCATTTTTGATTGGTCAAACACAAAAAAAGTGACTAATTTTCTTCATTTCATTTTTTTTTCTTCGGAAAAGTAGATAATGTGAATTTTTAAAATGGCACTAACTTTCACATTATTCACTTTGTACCTGTCATTTTTCCCTTTTTTGTTTTTTTTAATTCAAGAAAACCACCACCCCTGAAATTGTTGCAAGATGATTTTTCTTTTACTTTTTTTTCACATTTTACTTGTTTCTTTTACATGAAGTGTCTGTGCACACAATACCACCTATTTCCTTTTTCACACCAACTACACGTACATTTTGTGTTCTCCCCCAACTCTAGCACACCTTGTAATTTGCAGTGGCCATGGCACATCACCACACACTAGTTGTTTTGAGATTCCCATTAATAAAACACTGTTACGGTGTCATATTTTAGTATTTCTCATAAATTTTACTTTCCACAAGTATTGAAGCAATGTTCAATTTTTTTTGGGTAGACTGTTTCATCATCTACAAGTCTAATCTTAAGTAAGCCACAAATTCTTCTATCTCCTGCCCCCCCCCCTAAAAAAGGGTAAACAATAATAAGACGGAAAAACAGGAAGAAAATTACTGTGATGTTTCTGACAGATTTAAGTTTTCAACAGCAGTCAAGTAAATGTTTTCCTTCAAAAGCCAACTCCAACCTGCGTTCTGTACAAAGTAATATTTGCCTTTTTTTCTCTGTTTTGTTATTTTCCTGTATTTCTTTACTTTGTTCATTTGGCTTTGCATCATTAAATAAAGAAAATTCTTGTTTCTAGCTTTGGGTTTAGCCATAAAAATACGTCCATCATCAACATACCAATCAAATTTGTGCCCTCACTCAGTCTATGCCCATTTATAGACCCCTGTCTTTTTATTTTTCGTCCTAAACAGTCATAACCTGATCCAGCCAACTGGAAAATTCCCTAAGTACGAATATCTGTCCGACACAGTGAAATGGGAACCAGCTAATAGTTTCTCCACACACTTTTCTCAGTTTTAGCCGGTCCCCTGCCCAACGTGCTAAGCGAGATATTCGTGCTTAGTCCATTCTTCAGCTGGCAACGAACCCATGACATCACCATCAATAACTGTTTAGCATGTAGAGTGTCAACTAACAGAATAACGAAATTCGTACCAAGGATCTGAAGCTGTCTGAAGGTTTGTGGTTATTTTTTTTCTATCCAGCGGGGAAACCGAAGGTGGACTTCGTGACGCTCCTGAAGCCCGTGGAAGTTCACGAGGGGCAGGACGCGAGGTTCAGCTGCGAGCTGTCGGGCGACTGCATGGAGCTCCAGTGGTACAAGGGCAACGACAAAGTGCCGCCACGGGACAAGAAGTGCGAGGTCAAGCGGCTGGGGCGGCGCCACACGCTGATTGTCAAGGACTGCAAGGCGGCCGACCAGAGCGAGATCGCCATCAGCGTCTTCGGGCGGTACAGCCGCGCCGATCTGACCGTCAAGTGTAAGGTTCTAATTTTTGTTTGTGTACAGGGGCATATTTTAGACCAGAAACCAGAAATACGTTGATGACGTCAAAGTTACGACCAAAATGACAAACTAGAGTCTAGAAATTTTATTAGGTGGCTACTTGGTGGCGACACTCGGTTGCATCCTTTAAAACATCATTTTCACCCCAAACCAGAAAAATCTGAAAAAAAAAGTTCACCACTACTCATCCCGCTTTCCATATTCTTTTAAAGAGTGCCCAATTTTAAGAAAATAAGTTCATTATTTTGGTGAAATGACCGAAAGCATCCTCTGTTTGCCTTAGTTAAGTCATCTTGAATGCTTGACGAACCGATCCGAAACCTCGTATCTTCGTGGATAGTTGTGTGCTGTCTTTACTTGTCTTTGTTTTCTTTTTGCCCCAGTAAAACAGGATTTATAACATCACATCTTCCCATTTGTTCCCATTCTTCCATTGATATCAAATTGTTGTGTGGATTAAATATTAATTGGTTAAAGAATTCTGTTTCACTTATAGTGTTGCCCCCACATTGGAGGAATGAACACAGCAGATTAAATTAATTGAAGAAGGAATTCCTTTGAAAGGAGAAACATCACTTGAGTTTTTAGCCAAATTTCAATTTCAGTTTTTTTTTTCACGTTGACTTTCTTTGGCCCATCTCAGCCAAACCCAAGTTCGTTAAGGAGCTGTCACCGGTCACTGTGGTGGAGAGCCGGTCCTGCGCGCTGACCTGCGAGATCTCCGACTTCACCTCGGAGGTCAAGTGGCTCAAGGACGGCAAGCCGGTCACTCTGGACGACCGGGTGGTCACCAAGATGGACAAAGGCGTCCGCAAGTTGGTCTTCTACAAGGCGGCGTTTGACGACGCGGCCGAGTACACCATCAAGTTTGCTGATTTGGAGTCCAAGGCCAAACTGACTGTTACAGGTATTTTCAAATTTTATATTTGCTACTTGTGAAATTAATATCAAATAATTTTCAAGTTGTTCTGTCTGATATTTTGGTGAGTTAACTGGTTTCAGGGGTGTGAAATCTCAGCTTTAAAGCTGATTTCAGCTTTTTTTGTTTTGAATTTCAGCTTTTTTCTATCACTTGCTGTGTACAAAAGTATAGGAGATTCCAAAGTTCAGCTTTTTTACACCTTTTTCAGCTGTTTTCAGCTATTTTTATCACTGGTCACTCACATCCCTGTGGTTTGGAGTGCAAGATCAAGTTGACTGTTACAGGCATTTGGAAATTCTATAAGCTATACTAGACGAAGGCTATTTTGAAAACGGTATGAGCTGTTTTGTCAACATCTAGAACTGCTAGAAGTTGCTGTTGGAGGCTTTGGAAACTATTTTGAAAACCTCAATTATTTTCAAAGCTGTTGGTGATGTGTGGGTATATTTTTTGTTGTTTTACCTTTCAGCTGTTATAGCTGTTATCTGGAAAAGAAATTTCACTTATTTTGAATTTGAAGAGTTTAAGCTGTTTTGAAAGCAAATTTATAACTTTCAAATTTTACCACAGGCATTTATTTGTATTTCGTGCATTTAGTCAAACTGGTTCATTTTTAATGAAATTTGGTCCTCTTGAAATATACCGTGTGGTCCCCATCCCTTTCTTTATTTGGATGATTTATCCACTGTATTGTTTTGTTTTCGTCCGCTCAGAGCCGCCAAACTTCACCGGTAACCTGCAGGATGAAGTGGAAGCCTTCGCCCACCAGGATGCCGAGTTTGCCACCGAGGTCTCCAGCGACGACGCCGAGGTCTTTTGGTTCAAGAACGGCCAGCCCATCATGCCCGGAGAGGAGGACAAGTACGAGATGATCTCCGAGGGTCCCACGCGCAAACTGGTCGTCAAGGACGTGGGGCCCGAGGACGAGGCCAACTATGCGTGCGCCCTGGACGAGACTAGAGCTACACGGTCTAATCTTAAAGTTCAAGGTTAGTTGTCATTGGAAAGAAATGCATCAAAGACTTCAAAGCAGAAAGGGGCCTGATTTAGCTCAAAGGCATAAAGGCTCATTTGCTTTGTGTGCATTTTGTTTGTTTCCAACAATAACACCAATTGTAAGAAGAATGTTCATATCCTAACCTGTTGAAGTTTCAGCTCAGTTGATATTACACTCTTTGAGAAAACAGTGAAAAAAACAAAACATGCACGACCCTTTAGTCATGAGACACAAGTTTGTCAGTTGCACTTTTTATTTCCAAAACTAAATTGACTGATTGTTTGAAATCACCCACATTTCTTGACAACTTGTAAATGACAACAAGCCAGACGAAATATAATTTCACGATGTTGAGTACCTGAACGATCTTTAATCCAAGTAAACTTTTTGATAATTCAGGAGGTTACTTTTGGGATAAATTCATGTAATTATTGCTTACCAATTTATATTAACGTTTCAGAAAATATGAAATTTTCAAGTTCCTCCTCCCCCTTTTTTTCTACATAATTATTAGCTCCACCCACCCTCAAAATGCCCCTGGACATGGAGGACCTGATCGTCAAGGCCGGCGAGCCCGTCGAAGTCACCCTCGACATTTCCGGCTCCCCCGCGCCCCAAGTGGAATGGTCCAAGCCGGGCACCACGCTGGCGCCGGACGACCGCACCCAGATGGTGACCATGCCCATGAGCGCCACGCTGCTGATCACGCACACCGACCGCAATGACACCAACGAGTACACGGTCACCGTGAACAACAAGCACGGCACCGAGTCGGCCAACTTCAAGATCACGGTCATTGGTAGGCACATTTTATCATCTTGGGGTGAATTGTGGAATTTTTTTTTTAAAAAGGCAAGAATTTAACAAAATATCTTTTGAAAAGTTATTTAATACCTGTGGTCGACTAATAAGCCATTTGCGAGTGACCTATACCCTTTGGGATTTAAATTTGAAAAACATCTGGTACACTGACGTGTTCCAGACCAAAGACACTGTTGCTAACTGATTCGGGGCAAGCTCTTGCATAGTTATGTAAAAGACCCTCAGCATCAATACATTGTTCACAATGGGTGAGAATGGCACAAAGACACCAGATCATTCCAGAGCTGGGGGTTGCTAGCATAAGGCTTGCCCCGAATTACGTGATATAGCAACGGTCTCTTTGGTCTGGAGAATGCAAAGTTAAAATGTGCAAAGCATTGGATTAAGTCAGCGTTCCAGATTTTATTCAAATTTAACTCGCAAATCTCTTATTGAAAAATTTCCATGAAATTAGATCTTCACAACAATCAAACCACTCTTTTTTTCCTCTCCATACAGACAAGCCGCAGGGTCCAGAAAGCGTCAAAATCGCCAGCTACGACGAGCACTCGGTCTCCCTCACCTGGAAACCGCCCGTCGACAACGGCAACTCGGAAATCACGCACTACGTGGTGGAATACAAAGAGGTCAAGCGCGGCGATTGGACGGTCGCAACCGACAGCGTGTCAGAGACGGAATTCACCGTCCCCAACTTGACAGAGGGGAAGGAGTACACATTCCGCGTGGCGGCCGTCAACCAAGTGGGTACCAGTGAACCGACGCAGACAGACCGGACCCAGGTCGCCAAGGAACCATTTGGTGAGTTTTAGCTCTTCGTACTTGCTGCCAATTTTGTGGAGATGTTAAGCACAGAATTTCTGCTAAGCACGGAAGAGATTCGCTTAGCAAAAACAGGTCACCAGCCAAAATCGCATGTCACATGTATCGCTGTTGACTGGTACTCTGCCAATTTTTGCTTAGCGCACAAATTTGCTAAGCAGAATTGCTAAGCAATTTTATCTGCTAAGCGAAAACTAAGAGGCGAAATATTTTTTCTAAAGGCTCGTTTTAAGGTTTTGAGGTTTTGAAATTTGGTTATTTCAGAGCCCGCTGATCAGATGGAAGCGCCGAAAGTCGTCGACACCCACGACGGCAGCATTGAGCTGAAGTGGTCCCCACCAGAATTCGACGGCGGCTGCCCGATCACTGGCTACATCATCGAGAAGCGGGAAGTCGGTTCCCCACGCTGGTCCAAGGCCACCAAGAGCCCGATCAAGGGCACCAGCTACGAGGTACCGGACCTGGTGCAGGGCGGGAACTACGAGTTCCGGGCCATCGCCGTCAACAAGGCCGGGGAGAGCGAACCGAGCACGCCTAGCAAGGCGGCCCTGGCGCGGGAACCAATCGGTATGGGTCATTTGGGGTTTTGTCTGAGACAACTTCTGAACTGTACTTTTGCAAATGCTTGATGGCCTGGCCCTTCTACTTTCAAGGCACATTTGCGTTAAGACCATGTGAGAATGTAAGCCGTGTAGTTTGCCAGTCGTGTAGATGTGAGTTCAGACTAGCGTTGAGTCTGTTGTGAGTCACAATTTTGGTGACTCGTACTCAACTTGAGTCACGTTGACAAATGATTCGGAGTACATTGTAATATTATCACAGAATTCTTCAATACAAGATGCTCTTTCTTTGGAAGCCATTCAAAGTCTATCTGTCTCCCTCCCTACCCCTGCACAGACCCAGCCCTACCCCCAGGCGAGCCCGTCATCGAGGACGTGACCAAGGACTCTGTCACCCTCTCCTGGGCCAAACCCAAGGACGATGGGGGCAGTCCTATCGCGGGCTACTATGTGGAGAAAAAGAACCCCGCGACGGGCGACTGGGAACGCGTCAACAAGAAGCCCATCAAGGATACCAAGTACAAGGTGGGAAGGACGTGATGTTTTTACGCTTAGACATTTACAAGACAATTTTTTTTAATCTACCGTCGGGCCAAAATGCACACATACTGGGGTCAGCAGCAGCCTTTGAAAAGCGTTGGTTAACCCTATAGCCTCTAAAAAAAGAATTTTGGCGACCCGAACTGTTATGACTTTTAGCCTCGAGCTTTGCGCATCTTTTGATACCAAAAACATAAAAATCGGACCACGGGTTGCCGCGTAGCGAAAAATTTTCCGGCGCTACGGGCCGTGAGAACTGAATTTTCGCATATACGTCGTGTACACAGAGCATAATTGCCATTCGTACATATGAATAATTAATTAGCCGTAATTCCAAAACCCTTTGACCTATTGTCATGAAATTTCTTGGATATGTTAAGGAAGAGTTGCTCTATGCATGTGCCGAGTTTCAAAATTTTTCGTCACTCGATGGCCGAGATCTTAGGGGGGCGGAATCCGCTCCCCCCCGGCTGAGAGATGGTCAAAATAACCCGGCCCCTTTAGGGTTATCATGTTTGAGACCTGTTTCAACGAAATCCTGGATAAAATGGCAGAAATTCTTTTTCTTGCAAAATGTAATTGGAAGTCTCTTTACGATGAAACTGACTATTTTGAGGTTTTGACGTTTTCTGAATCAGCAACAATGAATTTACAATCTCCACGAATATGAATGTAATTCATCAAGGAAGAAGACTTTGTCCAGGTTTCGAATATTTAGATTGTGCGTGGAGTTTCACTAAACATTTATTTTAAAAATTAACCTTGGATTCCCATTCTTTTAGGTGCCGGACCTGGTGGAAGGAGAGGAGTATGAGTTCAGAGTGGTGGCCGAGAACGAGGCGGGGCTCAGCGAGCCCAGTGTGGTGTCTCCACCGGTGGTGGCTAAAGATCCTGAAAGTGAGTAACCCTAGATCACATTTCTGGAACAGTTTCTTGAATTTTGTAATAGTATTTCTTTCTCATAATGAAACCAAGTTTTCTGTAGCTTGAAAGCCTGAAGAAAGCTATAGGGAGTACACAATGAAAGCAGCGGTCCTACTTTGAAGAAGCTTGCTTCGATGAAGTGACTGTTTCTAAGAGAAGAAATCTTTCTGGAAGGCGAAGGTGCTAAGTTGACAACGAAACCTTCAGTTTTATAGTAGGCAAAAAACTCAAAATCTGTAAAATGGTTGTCCTTCTTCGTCCAGTCCCTCCTTCCTTGGACGTCTCCCAGCTTAAGGACCTCACGGTCAAGGCCGGCCAGACCATCAAGCTATCTGTCTCCTTCACCGGTACCCCGCCACCGAAAGCCACCTGGAGCCTGGACGAGGAGGAACTGGTGCCCGACGACCGCACCAAGCTGCGCAGCAACCTGCTGACAGCTGAGGTGACCACCATGGATGCGCGCCGCAGCGATACGGGGGTCTACGTCGTCACGGTCACCAATCCGTTTGGCACGGAGAAGGGCACGTCTAACGTCAACGTGCTCGGTGAGTTGAGAAACCCCAACAGCCAATTTCACAAAATCTAACCCTTCAGTTACTGTACCACCCGAAACTGCCTATTACTACCTGTAGCGCCCAAAACTGCCCAAAACCGCCCAAACACTTCTGTGGTTTTATAGATTTGTTAGTGAATAAACACAATGTAATTCAGGGTGAGTCAAACAAAGCGAAACCCAAATGTCGGGACTATTGTTTTAGTGAAGTCTAGGATATCTAAGGATATGAAATCTAGGATATGAAAGCCCAATTCATAAGCTTTCTCTTAGTACAAGAATCATTCAAATCACTCATGTACTTTTCAAGTTAGGTAATTCTAAACAAACCACCGTTTTAAAGTTCTGTCCACGGATCACAAATAAGGTGTGCGTTCTTTCAGCAAAATGATGTGATTTGTTTTCGTTTTGCAGAAAGAACACTTACCTTCTTGTGATCCGTTGACAGAACTTTAAAACGGTGGTTGTGTTTAAACTTCCGTAATTCAACAACAATGTGATAAAATAGAAAGCAGTGATAATTTTTATAAAGTGAACAAACCACTCATAAACGACTGATTTGCTTTCTTTCTTTTAGACAAGCCCGGTCCCCCGAAAGGACCAATGGAAATCAACGGCGTCACGGCAACCTCGGCCGTGTTGTCATGGCAAGCGCCAGCCGACGACGGCGGCCAGCCAATCACAAACTACATCATTGAGAAGAGAGACATCAAGCGATCTGGTTGGTCGGTGGTCAACGACACAACAAAAGACACAACTCTCAAGGTAATGTTACAAAAATAGCACATACCACCAAGGCCATTTATAATAAAGTAAAATAAAAAAAAATTAAAGTCTGGCACGAGCTGATATGACCCATCAGGCAGGCATTTGTCTCCGGTTTCGGTAGCATGAAACGACTGGGAATATTTCTATTCCCCCTGGACTGGATGCCAGTCCATCACAGGTTACTCCCCAGCTAATGCCGGTACCCATTTATACTCCTGGGTGGAGAGAGACAAGTGGGGGTTAAGTGGCTTGCCCAAGGACACAACGTTAGGCCAGCAGCTGGGTTCGAACCCCTGACCCTCTCACCATGAGCCATGAACCCTAACCACTAGGCCACACTTCCCCCTATGACCATTTATGACCGTTGTGTAATGAATTCCCAAAGCATGTAAAAACTCCTACTGTAAAAACATGATATCCATATGTACACTTACAGGTACAGGTACCAGTTTTACTCCTGAGTGAGAATAAGCAATTGGTGATGATAAAGAGTGCTGCTCAAGGACACAATCACTGCAACCGAGGCTGGACTCAAACCCACAACCACTACCTACACAATGCGCCAGAGCAAAAGATCACAGAACTCCACTTCATTTTCTCTTAATTTTGCCAAAGACTTTATTCATATCAGTAGAAAATAATCTTACCCGTTCAGTTAAAAAATTGTCCATGAAATATAACTTAGAAGATTTGATATTCTTTCCCGTTTTTTTTAAAGGTTACCAAGTTACAAGAGAAAACAGAGTACATGTTCCGTGTTGCTGCGGAGACTACTCTAGGCGTCAGCAAATACTTGGAGGCTCCGCACACCGTCCTGGCAAAGAACCCATACGGTATGTGTCCCAGTTTTTGGTCCCATTTGGCAAAAAGGTCGTGGGGTCGAGTCCCACCCGAGTGTTTTTTTTCCAACTTTCACTCGGGAGGTAACACACTGAGTATACAGTGTTTATACGTCGGTGAAGGGCAAAACCTAATTTGATTTACATCACCCCGATGCAAAAATTCCATCTTATGAATAGTTAATGCGGTACCCGCTGCTATGTACATCAGATTCGAACCAGCCAACCGATCCTGTTAGCTCGGTGGTCGAGTGGTAAGACATCTGCACTAGAAAGCAGGAGGTCATGTGTTCGAGTCCCACCCGAGTGATTTTTTTTTTGCAACTTTGACTCGGGAGGTAACGCACTGAGTATACAGTGTTTATACGTCGGTGAAGGGCAAAACCCAATTTGATAAACATGCAGGTGTAAAGTTGAAAAATTTTCCAAGCATTGGCTGAAGTAACCGCAACAAAATTTGCTTTGCTGAAATGTTACAAGCATGTTTTTGCTTTGGAAACTGCCATCATAGAAACACAAAAAGTTACTTGCTTTAATGGGAATATGAAACATTTGCAAACATCAACAAACAGAACTACCAAATTATCGCAAAATACCTTACTGGACTGTTAGTGAATGACAGTCTAAAGCATCCTGTAAAATCATGGCACCTGAAGGGCTAACATATTCAAGAAAAGGTTTATTTTTGTATCAATTTTCAACGCTGGTCAGCCAACCAGCATTGGAAAGAAAAATAGCTTTTTTAAAATACTGCTCCCAATTTATCATATTTAGTTAGTCAGCATTTTCTTTGCAATCGATTACACACCTGTGAGTGGTACAAGCCAGCTAGACTGATTCCCTGACTTTACAATTCACTGATGTCTATATTGCTCTGTTTCATCTTAAGTGGGGTCAGAAAACCAGATTGAACATGTTTTTTTTCTTGGTTTTTCCAGCATCTACAAACCCAAAACTTCAAACAAGTCAGTGTAATAATATTTTCTATAAAGTGCTAACACCCCAAATCCATTCTTTTCTGAAAATAAAAGCAAAAGCAAATTTTGTTTCCCTAAAATTCTGGGGATGTTGACAATTCCTGTCTTGTTTTTGTTTATTATTTGCTCTGGATGTTTACATTTCTCTCTTGTTTTTTTGTTTTTCAGACGAGCCCGGTGCACCGGGCGTGCCGGAGGTTGTGGACTACGACAACGACTTCGTGGACCTCGAGTGGGAGGAGCCTGAGAACGACGGAGGGGCGGACATCGAGGGCTACGTCGTGGAGAAGAAAGAGAAGACTAGCACTCGCTGGATGGATGCAACCGACAAACCCGTCAGAGGCACTAACTTTAAGGTCGGAAAATTGAAAATGTCCAGGTCTCAGTTTTGTTGTCCTGCTAAATTCAGACATCTGCACTTTTGGCTACCATTTTGTGCTTACAGCACTTGGAAGTAAATGTTTACGATACATACGTAGTGTGGGCATTCCTTTCTTATGTGTACTTAAGAAAAACCTGTGAAAAAAACTAATTTTACTCACACTGTGAAAACTCTTTCAACCCAAATTTTCTTCAATGATTCCCTTTAGTGTTTCTCTTCATTTTGCCACATATAAACCTTAACCCCAAAATGCCTCTAAACCTGTTTTCCGGAGAAGGGGAAACACTGTGTGGACGTGGACAATGTCGCTGCTACCTGGTTTATGTGGACCTCTTTTGTTTGGAAGTCCACACAGTGAATGTAATGCTTGTACAAAATCCTTAGCAATATGCATATACCCAAAATCAAATTTTTTTGCAATTCTGTTTAATATTCTAGTTGCCCTAACATTTTAGCTACAGTTAGCAAAGAGTCAGAACTGTCTAACCTAGCCTTGCCAAAAAAACGGCTTTGCATTTGGCTGAGTATGAACAAAAAAACTTGTGGTTTGTTTGAAGATTTAAAAAGAAAGAAAACTTGAAGAAAAGAAAGTCTTGCATTTCTCAGAAATACATTAATGAGGAGAAAAGAAGCGAATATCTCGAAACTTTTTAATGAGAAAAAAATTTCAAATTTGACATCTGTTCCAAATTGTCTGCATATTTCTATTATTATTATTTGTAGCATCTAATATCTTGTGGCAAGCCTTTATCTTGTTTAGTGTATGTTGCAGACTCGGGGTAAAGACAAATCTTTTAAAGAGATCTGAATTTGGGATTTTGAACCCTCCCTTAGGTCCCCAATCTGATAGAGGGGCGTACCTACGAGTTCCGCGTGGCTGCCGTCAACAAGGCTGGCAAAGGCAAGCCCAGCCAGGTCTCACAGCCAAAACTGGTCAAGGCTAAATTCTGTGAGTATTATTTAATTAAACATCAAATCTAATAAAAGTCCAACGTTCACATGTTCAAATACGATTCAGTATTAAAACAAAGTGTGAATAAGGGAATAAATGTGTGCTCGGGAGGTTTTAGTCACTCTGTTTAAGACCGCCTGGAGTCTGGGTGCTGATAATTACCCGAGCTGAAGGCGGGTACAACTGAAATTTATACCTATTTATTCAAGCATGTATGCTTACACCATCCATGTGAATCAACACACCTGATAACTACTGAAACATTTCCAGTTTTTGTTTCTAATAACAAAAATGTCCTCTCTTACTCCAGCTAAACCAGTTCTGCGCATCGACCGTCTGAAGGACCTCAAACTCCGGGCCGGCCAGGAACTGAAACTCAACGTCCCCTTCGACGGAAGCCCGCCCCCCGACGTCGCCTGGAAGAAGAACGGCAGCCCCCTGGAGCCGTCTGAGCACGTGCAGATCGAGAGCACCGAAGAGGAGACGACCGTGCGAGTCAAAGAGTCGCAGCGGGACGACACCGGCGAGTACGAGTTGATTCTGACCAACGACTCGGGAACGCTCAACGCCAAATGCAACGTCATCGTCCTAGGTACTGTCAAATAAAACCTAAGGGTTTTTAACAATTTTTAATATCAAAATCAATGGAAAAGTAAGGTAGCACTTCAAATGACTAACTAGAATGAAAGTTTGCATAAGCTTTCGTAGCAACAACTACTTCGTCAGATGCAATGAAGAGGGGCATCATCATACAACAATGTACAAACAACATCAACGGCTCATTCAGCTGCACTTCTAGCAATGTGATTTATGCAATGACATGTCCGCAGTGCCCTATGGCAGTATACATTGGACAAACTGGACAGTTAAGACAACGTATGAGGGAAACAAGTTTGATATCAGAAAACAAGGATATATACATGTGTACAGAAACTTGTTGCGGAACATTTCAACTTAACAGGGCACACATTAAGACAGTTCAGAGTAGCTGTACACACATACTGAAATTTGTATCCTTGTGGAGTCATTTCTTTGTTCTCGTGTACTAAAGTTTTCGAGTTTGAAAGTGTACTTTCCAGATGCTCCTATTTTAACCAGAATTAATTTCCTGGGCTGAAATTCGGACTTAATATCCCTTACATAAAATACTTCAATTTGCGACAAATCAACACACCTTGGAAATTCCTAGTTTTTGAGTAAAATCCATATATCTATTTCGTGATAACCTTGTGGAGACGTATTCACCTATAGAAATTGCCCTGTGGAGACGTATACAATCTTTTGTTCCCTATTGTGCACATGTCTCTACAGGGCACCGTGAACCAGTACACCAACATTAGTAAACAATTACAGACAAACATCTTAAATTACCATAACGTAGTTATAACTAGAAGTTTGAATAATATCAGTTACCTTCAAAAAAAATTTCAAATTCGTTGTTCACCAGACAAGCCTTCTCCACCGGAGCCCCCCTTTGACATCACCGACGTGACCAACGAGACCTGCAGGCTGACCTGGAACCCACCGACCGACGACGGCGGCAGCGAGGTCGCCAACTACATCGTGGAGAAGCGCGAGTCCGACGACGACTATTGGGCCAAGTGTGGTGGTTTCATCAACTCCCCCGCGTACACCGCCACCAAGCTGATACGCGGGAAGGAGTACGTATTCCGGGTTAGCGCGGAGAACGCTCACGGCGGGATCAGCGCGCCGTTGGAGTCGGCGCCTGTTGTCGCGAAGAATCCATACGGTAAGTCCGTTGCAAGTCCTAAATTTGTCTTAAATATTTTTTGTGCAGTAATGTAGTGATATTCATCCAGTTTCGTACCTGTGTTATGTTTCCCAGCTACTTACAAACCATCCCAGTTCAAGTGCAAATCCGGCCTGGGCCAATATGTGGATTGGGTTTTCAGTCCCTACTTGATTCCGTGGGTTTCCTCAGAATATTCTTCTTGGGTTTTCCTCCCACCTCTAAAACTGTAATTTCTTCATTAATGCAAATATTGAGAGGAAGCAGAAGAATTTTGATTCTAAAAATCTGACATTTTTGCAAATTGTAAAATGAGACCCCAAAGCTAGAGTTATCGGGTTTTGTAAAAAGAAATTGAAACAGGATTTGAATCTGCGACCTCCTGCACTTTTTCAAGCCTTGTCAGCTGAGCTATCCAGCTTTATTTAAGCAGCCGCCCAAATTGTCAAGGTCTTGGCTCAGGAGGATGCTTGTTTGAAACCCAAAATTCAAAACAATTCTGGATTGTTTACGATTTTCCAGATGAACCTGATGCCCCAGGCAAGCCCAAGATCGCCAGCTACGACCGGGACCGCGCCGACCTCCAGTGGGCGGAGCCTCAGTCAGACGGGGGTGACGCCATCACGGGCTACATCATCGAAAAGAAGGACCCGAAGTCCAGCCGCTGGTCCAAAGTCAACAAGGCCCCGGTGCTGGGCACAAAGTTCACCGTGCCGGGCTTGATCGAGGGAAGGCAGTACCACTTCCGTGTCACCGCGGAGAATCGGGCGGGCCCAGGCCAGCCGAGCCCGGAGTCCGAAGTCATGATTGCAAAGCCAGAATTTGGTAAGAATTGAAAAACTGGGAATATGGATTCAGCATAATTTTTATTTCTCAAAATTTTGAAACATTTGTCGGAAATGCATCCGTAGGTTATCCCTTGTTTTAATTGGGAAAAGCCTGAAACCACCAGATGATAAGAACTTTTTTTGTTCAAAACACAGAAATGTTGCTCTTGTTCAAAAACAGGGCATACCAGAATGACTGGAAACGTTCGGGTATCTAAGATGCGTCTATGAACATATCAGTTTTTCTATATTTTCCTTGTTTCAAATCAGTGTGGTTAAGTTAATGGCAAGCTAATTGAGTCCAGAATTTGGTACCCAATTAGAAACGTAGACCTAAGCAGTAAGCAGCGCTAAATTCTGATTCACATTTGCATATGGGCATTAGACTTCAATTGGAAGCTGAATATGGGGCAAGCTTCAGTGTATGTAAGCTTTGCATCAGAAATTAGCTTGAAAAAAAAGTCACTTGCAATGAGTGCTTGCACAAATATGGCATTCAAGAGTCAACACAGCAGGCCTAACTCGGCAAAAGGGTTCATTATATAAACAGGAAATTATTCCTCTGCACCCTAAAATATCCAGAGAAGCCAAGAATCGACACCAACGCGCTGAGCCTCCGTGACATCAAGGTGAGGGAAGGCGAACCCTTCGACGTCAAGGTACCCTTCGTGGCCAGCCCCGCGCCCGATGCTGTCTGGTACAAGGACAACCGGGAGATCAAGCTGAACAATCGCATCGAAGTCGACACGACAGAAACCACGTGCACGCTCAGTAACAAGGCGGCCGAGCGTGGCGACACGGGGACCTACAAGGTCACGTTGGAGAACGACTCGGGCACTGATTCGGTTTCGTTGAAGGTTACAGTACTCTGTAAGTTCAAGTTTTTGTTTCTGGTGATTTTTTTAAGGCCAGCAAGCTTTAGAGAAATGCATGCAAACAGTTGAGCATTTTGCCAAATTTTATTTAAATTCTTTTCATTTATGGAACCAAGGGTTCTTAAAATACAAAGATACTGTAAGCTTTTTGGTAGCTCACTTTATTGTGAATCAACACATTGTTTTTGAAATGCTCTGAAGTTTAATATTCAGAAGGAAGAAATATATGACACTGAATATTCATCAAGAAAAGAGTTTACGTCGTCCAAAAACACAGAAGCGAACAGTGAACGATCTAGTTTAGGGAACCTTGTATTTGACCGGAATTTACAAAATCTTATATCAGATGTAACAGGGACGTGAAAAAATTTGTCCCCTAAATTGGACTAACCCATTACCGAAATAGCTTATAAAACTAAGAGCTTGATATTCAGATCCAAAGAACTTGGTGTTTATCAGAGTGTAATGATAGGGATCACTCATCGTCTTTTCCTCCCCCGCCCACCCCCTAACTTTCAGGCTGCCCCACCCCACCCAAAGCCCCTCTGGAGTACTCCGAGTTCAAGAAGGACTCCCTCAAGCTGACCTGGCAGCCGCCGGAGGACGACGGCAACGCCTCCATCACGGGCTACGTCGTGGAGCAGCGCGACGCCAATCGCGACAACTGGCAGAAGATCACGAGCTCGGCGTCCATCCTGGGCCACACTGCGCGCAACCTCAAGACGCACAACGACTACGTGTTCCGCGTCTCGGCGGTGAACCAGTACGGCGTCAGCGAGCCGCTGGAAGGCAGACAAGTGAAGGCCAAGCTGCCGTTTGGTAAGCTTCAATTTTCAAATCAAGAACCAAGAGATGCAGACTTGGTTCGCTTTTTATTTAAAAACCTCCGTCTCTGGCTGGCAAATTCAGCAACGCCACCACAGCAGTTAAAACAATCAAGTGACTGTTTTTAAGGGGCCATCTCAATTCATATCCAAGACTAGTTGCCAAAATTGTAGTATCGGGTATAACTTCCCCGCAATCTTCCCGCAATGAAGTTATCGGTGTTGGTGAGTCAAGCAGTTGCTAATGAACATTTCCCCGGAACATGTCCAGGACAAATGCAGAGCTTCTTCCGAATGAAGTGAATGATTCTTCCGCATCTTGTCCAGAACTCATCCGGGATATGGATTGAGACGGGCCCTAACGGTTAAGAATTCCCGTTGTTAATTTGACTGGAGGTGATTGATAAGCCAGCTGTGCCTACCAGTTACCTCTTTTGTCTGTTGACGGAATTTGACTAGTCACAGTGTTTACATGAATGCAATCTGATTGTTTTTTTTACTAGTATACAAATGCATGACAGGGGAAGTGGAAGTATGTTTTTGACTGTCTGTGAGTGATCAAACAATTAGAGGGTTTGATGCATTGATCAATTAAAGACTGAACCAGAGAACTTACTGAAGCAATAAGATTAAGTTCCTCTTTTATTCCTCCTTTGTTTTTCTTTTTTGGTAGCAAATATTAACCTCTGTGGCTTTTTAAATGAATCTTTTTCAATCAGATGAACCTGACTCCCCCACTGCCCCCAAGATCGAAGCCGTTGACCGCAACTCCGCCCAGATCTCCTGGTCCCCGCCAGCAAGCGACGGCGGCAGCCCGGTTACCGGCTACGCCGTAGAGTACAGCAAACCAGGCAGCAACAAATGGGAACCAGCCAGCAACTACCCTACTAAGGACACCACGGCTACTGTGCCGAATCTGAGGGAGGGGGACGAGTACCAGTTTAGGGTCATCGCCCTGAACGAGGCCGGGCCGGGCAAACCCAGCCGAGCTTCTGACTCTATCGTCGCCAAAACTCCAATCTGTGAGTTTGCTCCTGGAAAAATGTTTCTTTAACCCTAATCTCCCAAACTCCATCAAAATCCATCCCTCATTTTTGACTAAATAATGATGGATAATGATGGATATGGGCCTGGTGGACTAAAGCAAAGCATGCATTGCAAGCAGTGTGAATGATTGATTTTTGTGGACTATCTATGAAAATAAGTTACTCAACTCCACTCTGTTATACGCAGTGTGTCTTTCAATGGCTCAATGCTTCACGTTTACAATAATTCACATTTTACAGAATTTTACCTCACTTTTCTCTTTGTTTAGCATGTTTTGTCCGTTTGAAAATTTCAAAATACTATCCTTTTCTAAGCTGTTGGTTTATTGGATTCCCCATGAGTTTTTTTATGTATTTGTTTGATATATATATTTTTTTTCCACAGTGCCAGCTGATGCTCCCGGCAGGCCATCCGTGGACAAAGTTCGCAAGGACAACATCGGCGTGTCATGGACCAAGCCCGTGTCCGACGGCGGGTCTAAGATCAAAGAGTACGTGGTAGAGAAGCGCAAAGTGCCGGAGAGCGGCCAGAAGGGTGACTGGGTGGATGTAAGTTGACCAGTCACAAACGCTTATTAATTTAACCGCTAACTGGTACCCTCTTGGATTTTATGCTGATTCAGGGCTTGGTGTTTTGGACTCAAAATTAACTTCAAGTCAGTTTTTTAAATATTTTTTTCCTTTGAACTCAAACCTGGGCTTGACTGATACATTTCTGGTAATACTGCTGACTGCTGAATGATTGCGAAAGTTGGAGTTCTACAGTTGTTAAACTCACTGTGAAATTTCCCAAAATGTTTGTTAAAATGTGTTTAGTTTAGGCCACTTTCTGTTTTATTCCACCTTGTGGTTTAGTTTGAACTTTACAGGAAAAACTAAACATACATGTAGGTCTGAGATTTGGCATACAGTTTGGAGGTGTTTTTTTTTCTGGCATTCATGTTGCAATATTGACTCAAGATACACTATGGTAATAAACAAAGGGACCTTGTAATGTAATTTTTGTAATGCTTTCCTTGAAAATGCACCTTTGTGTCCCATTTAACCTTATTTTAAATATTCAAAGAAGTGCACTTTTCAATAAAATTAAGCGAAAAGGAATGTCAATAGTTTTCATTCATTTAAGAGGAGTAGAAAGACAAACAAAATGCCTTCCTAAGAAAAATTCATCGCATGGACCCCTTAACACTTCTGTTTTTCATCATACACACAGAAAAATGAGTCCATTTAAAATACAACAATATTTATTGAAACCAAAAGTTTTGCCAATATACTTCTTCCTTTTCTTCATTCAAGGCTGTCAAAGTACCAGCGTCCGAAGAGCAGGCCACGGTACCAGATTTAGAGGAGGGTACACCCTATGAGTTTAGAGTCCGGGCCCAGACTGAGGAGGGACCTCCCGGCAAGCCGAGCATCCCGACACCAGTTGTCACTGCAGAGGACCGTCCAGGTGAGGCAATATTTCCAAACTTTTTCGTGTTCATATTTTAGCTTATGCGTGGTACCCCGTCTCTTCAACATGCATTGTTATATACCAGCCTAGCGGAGCTCATGCTGTGCTCACAATAAGGCACAAATGCTCCATGGAGGAAGCTGAAATTTTGTTTACATACTCCTTGTGTCCAGAATTGCAAAGATGCTCAATTTAGAAAAAGGAAATAAGTCTGTGGGCGAAGTGTTTACAAAAAATAAATCAATCGATCCATGCTTTCACAATGTGGCACAAATGCTAATGAACAATTTTTGTGGGTATACTTTTTATTACAGAGCGCCCAGTTCTGGACATCAGCACCCTCAAGGACATCAAGGTCAAAGGCGGCGAGAAGTTTGACCTCAAGCTGTCCTACACGGGCATCCCCAAGCCCGAGGTGACCTGGGAGCTGAACGGCCAGCACGTCAAAGAAGACGGCCGCGTGATGGTCAAGACCACGCACGACGTGACGGCGTTGGTCGTGGACAGCGCGCAGCGGGCGGACAGCGGGCGGTACACCGTTACGCTGAAGAACAGCGCGGGCACGGACAGCGGGAAAGTCAAGGTGGTAGTTCTAGGTGAGTGTGGGGGTTCTTGCACCTTCGATAAGCCTGGTTCAAAATCTCGACAGAATCACGGTGTTATTTCAGGAAATGTGGCTTTGATGGGGATTTGGAATTTCAGTTTGTCGCTTTTTTCTCACAACTTCAAAAACAGCATTGAATGATAAAATCCAGCGTTTACTGTTTTTTTTCCTGTTCTGATTGTTTTTGTTCAGACGCACCAGCCTCCCCCGAAGGACCCCTCAAAGTCTCCGACATCACTCCCGAATCCGCCACCCTCTCCTGGAAACCCCCTGCCCATGGGCCCGAGGACGTCGAGAACTACATCGTGGAGAAGAAAGAGCCGGACACGGGCGCGTGGTCCAAGGTTAGCAGCTTCTGCGTCTCGCCCAACTTCAAGGTGCGCAACCTGCAGGAGGGGAAAGAGTACGAGTTCCGCGTCAGCGCCGAGAACCAGTACGGAGCCAGCAAGCCACTGGTCAGCGAGCCCTTCGTTGCTAAGCACCCATTTGGTGAGTACCTCCAATTGGTCCTCAAATGCTCCAATGAGCTGTAGTTGTCAATTATGGGTCAATTGAAAAATCTATAGTGGTGTTCCCTAATGTGGCGCATTTCGACATTCACCCCGAATTTCCTCATGCAGTGTTGCCAAACTTCTTTGTTGACAAACTTCAATTTTATTCAGTGAAATACTGGTACTTTTACCTTATTATTGCATGCTATTTAACCTCTGTGAACAATTGCGGTGTCATGAAATTTAATCCGAACTTCAAAAACAGTGGCGTCCGGAAAATTGGCCACAAAAGTGTTCCCTTACGTGGCGCACTTATATAAATCTCGGAAAATTCCAACTTAACATTTAAGAATTTCGGTAAAGTTGACAAATTCTCATAAACCATTATTATCTCTACTTACATACCCAACTAGAAGTTTGTCAGAAAAATATTTTCTTATTTTGGGGGGACATTTTCTAAGGGTTCGCTGTGCACTTCGAAATAAAATCAGAAAATCACCCCGAAATAAAGTTTTCTTCTAACTTTGTAACAGGTAGATAAACTTGTGATTTATGCTCGGGAGTGTTTAGAACTTGATGAAATTTCACTTTCTGTGAAATGTCAGTTAAAATTTTGCTCTAACTAGGCGATTAGGCGAAAAAATCAGAGCGCGCCACGTTAGGGGCCGCTCCTCGTTAGGGTACATCAACAATACGTTTGGAAATATATGTTGTATTGAATTGAATTGAATTGAAAAAGAAATTTGCTGCGAATGAAATGTGAGGTCCTCTAACTTATTACAATATTTTTGGCAGACGCCCCGGGTGCCCCCGAACCGCCCTACCCAACCAAGACCGACCGCACTGCCATCAACCTCGCCTGGAAACCCCCGTCCAACAACGGAGGCAACCCTGTCACCAGCTACATCGTTGAGAAGCGGGAAGCCGGCGAAAGCAAGTGGTACCCGGCCACCAGGGCACCGCTGAAGGACACCAGCTGCTCCGTGCCTAAGCTGGTGGAGGGGACAGAGTACGAGTTCCGAGTGACGGCCCAGAATGCCGCGGGGCCCGGGAAACCTAGCGACGCTTGCGAAGCGATCATTGCTGCACCCCCATCAGGTCAGTAGAACAATCATTTAGAACACCACTAAACGACTTTGAAAAAAAAAATTGAATGCATAATGTTTCTTTTGCTCACAACATGTTCCTTGGCATTTTCTAAATGGTTCATACTGTCAAAAACCTTAGTGTCGTAATTTGGGCGATTCACAATTCAGTGCGCCACCAAGAGTTTGCCACGGAGAGTTCAATTTTCCCAGTGCATTGTAGGATATGGTCGACAAATTCTCAGAGCGGGACATTTGAAATTGTTGTTAGTTTTTCCGGTCAGTAGTTTCGTAAGCGTATGATTCGACTATATGTTTGCCCGTTTCTTTTTATCAACTTGATGTTTTTGGTGAGGCGGCAGGACGCTATGCCCCAATCTGTAACAAATTAACTCAAGTTGTCTACTGACACTCATACAAATGGGCCATGTTTTGTCATCCGTAACCTTGAAAAAAAATGGACTCTCCATGGCAAAGTCTTGTTCGCGCACTGCATTGTGAATTGCCTGAATTCACTAGTGTAGAGATTAGTCACAACTTTTGCGAAATTGGAGCACCAAAACTTATAACATCATCAATTCAAGCCATAACAGCGTCAAGTCAAGTTTGAGTTCACTTTCGTTGATTTAGAAGCAGCCTCAAATCCATCGCTTAGAGCTGAAGGAAAACCTTAAAAAAATATCATAAAAAATAATGACCAAGACTTTGTACAGTATCATTGTATTGTAATACCCTTCATTTTTATTTGTAATCGACAGTGAAGCCCAAAGTGCGCAGCGACTGTCGGAACAAAGACATCACAGTGGTCGCCGGGGACCAGTTCAGAGTGGATGTTCCGTTTGAGAGCACCCCGGCACCCCACGTCACCGTAACGCGCGACGACAAAAGCGGCATGGAGATCCCTAAGGGAGATAGATTTGACATACAGGTACGTAAATCCAAGTTAAAAAATAGAACCAGTTTCTCGTCCCTGCCCGCTTCCTTTTTTCAAGCCAGCCTCCTTTTTTTTTTTTTATCATACATTTGAAATATATTTTGTCTTTTTATGTGTTTCCTGCAATGTATGGACGCTCACAACCTGAAAGAAAGGGTGATGGCTCAAGAAAATGAAGCCATTTCTCCCCATTTTTAAAAAAGCCAAGACAAGAAACTGTTGTGTTTTTTTTACTTGGTTTAAATGACCACAGCAGGAGTGGAACCTACATGTATGAGCTCCCAAAACACTGTTTCAATGCTCTTCCAACTGAACTATCCAGCCCTAGTCAGTTTCCCGTAATAATTTATTTGAAAGCATAACAAAGCATTATTTACAGTTTAAAACCTGGGAAAAAAATTGACCAAGAAATTTGCCGCAGCAGGATTCGTCGAATGGAACTTGTTACCTTTCTGTTGATCTACCAATTATCCGCTCTGTTCACAAGTACCCCCTCACCGGCAAAGGAAGTACAGTTGGGGGTGACCAACCGACGCCATCTTGCCTGACTGCAATTCATTTGCCGCGAAGCGCTGCCAGTGCGTGTAAATAGTACAAATCCCCTGGTGTACGTGCGTCACACACAAGGAACAGTACGCGTCAACCAGCGAAATGTCCCGCCCGTGGGACGTCGTTGTTAGGTGAAAGGGCGCCCTCTTTTGGTAGCGCACGGAGCTCATGTCCAGCCCCAGACAGTTTGCCTTTGTATTTTATTTAAAAATTAACAAACCCAACATATTTTGTACAGTTAAACACAGGGGAGAATGAAAATATTTAAATAGAATAAAAAAATATGATACCTTTAAACTTACTTTTGTCAGAAAACTGCTAGTATTCACATTTGAATTGGAGAAAACGTATTTTTACTATAAGAAATTGAGTTGTTTACTTTCAAAATTACTTAGTTTTACTTACAGATTTTACTAACAAACATTGGGTAACATATTCTTCACACACAAAGAGTAAATGTTCACAATTGAAAAAAAAATTAACACAAAGAAACAGCCACATCTGTTTTTATAAATTTCCCAGTATTTAAACTTGTTGGTTTAACCTGGTGTGGTCAATGTTTTGTTGCCCCTTGCAGGAAGGTTCGGATGAAGCCCTGTTCACATGCAAGCGCGCTGAGAGAACCGACAGCGGGCGGTACACAATCACATTGCGCAACAATGAGGGTACCGACACCTGCAATCTCCGTATCACTGTTGTTGGTAAGTAGGGGTCAGGACACCAGACCAAGCTTTCAGAGACATGAAGAAAATGGAACAAAAGTAGTCATTTAGTTTAATAATCGTCATACTTTCAGCTTCAAAATTCCTCTTAAACCTGTGGTTTCAAACTTCTCCGCTGCAGTAATTCTCATTTTTTTTCCTTCAGATTAACCATGTCACCTGAACACTTTGAGACTATTTTTTTAATGGTTCAGGTGTGAAATTTTCAATGCTGTTTTTGTCAGATAAGTTTGTTTTGTTGGTGATATGTCAATAGTTAAGAGGCTCAAACTCTCTCCCATTGCTCGTATTCCCTTTTACATGTGAGCCTGAACCTTTGAATACTATTCTTTAATTGTTACATGTACGAATCTCTTACCTGCTTTTTTGTTCCACAATATTTATTTAGATAAGTTGGTTCCATGAATACAATTTTGTATTGGTTATAGGTTCTGATTCCTCCAGTGCTGTTGTTCCTGTGTTTCTTCAAATTATCCATGTTCTCTGAACAGTTCAGTACTATGGGTTTTTTTCAGTGGTTGTGGGTTCGAACCCCTCCAATGACACTTTTTCCTGCATTGTGATATTTTTCTTCCTCCTCAGTTGAATTTTTCCTGTGTCTTTTACTTTAGTGCACTTGGTCCTGTGTATGGTTCAATACTATATTTGAAGGGTGATAGGTTCGAACCCCTCCAGTGCTGTTTATCTCTGTAATGCTCCTTTGAATAATCTAGATATTGTAGATTTCTTTTTTCTCTGATACAGTTTATTGTTCCATTTGTCCTGTTATTTTTTGTTTCTTCATTTTACTTAGAAAAGGTGCTGTATATGGTTGAGAAGTTTTTTCATAAGTGTCTGGTTCGAATCCCTTCAATGCGTGAATTTTCAATTGTGTTCTTGTAGATAAGCCCGGTCCTCCGGATGGTCCTCTGGAGGTGTCCGACGTCACTGCCGAGTCAGTCAAGCTGTCATGGAATCCCCCGAAGGACGACGGAGGAAGCCGCGTCACCAACTACGTGGTGGAAAAGAAAGAGGAAGGACGGACCAGCTGGTCAAAGGTCAGTCAAAGGTCAAGTTCAGGATAATGTTTTTTTTTTATCTGCAACATGAAACAACCAAGAGTTTTTCTCATCCCCGAGTAGGTTGCCAGTCCAGCTAATGCTTGACTGCATTCATACTCTTTGGTGGAGAGAGAGCAAGTTTTGGTAAAGCGGCTTGCCCAAGGACACAGCAAATGACCAGCGTTTTTTTTTTTTCATTTCTGGTCTTCTTGTCATGAAACAATTGCCAGTCCATCGCATGTTACTCTCTAGCTAACACTGATACCCATTTATACTTCTTGGTGTAGAGATAGCAGGTTGAGGTAAAGTGGCTTGCCCATGGACACAGCAAATGGCCAACGTTTTTTCATTTCTGGTCTCCTTGTCATAAAACAACTGAAATCCCAGTCGGTTCCAGTTACTCCCTAGCTAACACTGGTACGCATTTATATTTCTTGGTGTAGAGAGAACAGGTTGAGGTAAAGTGGCTTGCCCATTTATCTCCTGGGTAAAGAGAGGGCAAGTTGGGGTAAAGTGGCTTGCTTAGGGACACAGATTATGGCTACCAACTGGATTTTGTTGGATTCAGAGAGTTAGTTTGCAAAAATGCCTAGTGAGTTAAGTGCTCCTTGACATGAAACTACTGAGATGCTCGTCCGTCCCATGTTGCTCTGGTGGTTGAGAGAGAGGGTGCAGGAGTTGAGGTAGCCCAAAGGACCCACGCGCTGAGCACCTGAGCTGAAACTGAACCCAAACCCCTACAAAGTTCAATAACTTGCCAGTGGGTGGTGCCAACAATAATTTCGCCAATGGATTCAGAAAGTTAGTTAGCAAAAAATGCTTTGCAGTTTCATGCTAAGCATTTTTTAAATATATTTTTGCAGGTTTCTGGTTTTGTGAGGACCACCGACTTTGCAGTCGGCGGTCTAGATGAAGGCACCAAGTACTTCTTCCGCGTACGGGCGGAGAACCAGTATGGCGTCGGTGAACCGCTGGAGAATTCAAACGCCGTACACGTCAAAAGTCCATACGGTGAGGCAATGTGAATTTTGTCAAGTGGCTGCTTATAGCACAGAAATTCCTGAAGCATAGGAAATATTTGCTTACTGAAAACAGGTTACCAGCTAAAAAGTCACACAATGTACATTGCTTGTGACTGGTTCCCGGCTGATTCTTGCTTAGCAGAGATACTTCTAAGCACGGAAAATATTTGCTTAGCAAAAACAGGTTACCAGCCAAAATGTCACACAATGTACATTGCTTGTGACTGGTTCCCGGCTGATTCTTGCTAAGCACAGAAATCTGCTAAGCATGGAAAATATCTGCTTTTTTCAACAATTTAGGTTTTGAACAGTCTTCTTTGGATTTTGAGTGGTGTTAATTAAAGGAAATGAACAAAATGAGAAAGGCAAATGATCCTATATGCCTTTAGGTTTTTCTCAACCTGATAACCTGATAAAAAGTTTCCTCAAATAAAAAACCCGAAAATTTACCTGTGTCCTAGATGTTCCCGATGCGCCGGGCAAGCCCGTCGTCAACGAGGTGGACAGGGGCTACGTGAGCCTGACCTGGGAGAAACCAGAGAATGATGGCGGAGCCAAGATCACGGGATACAACGTGGAGAAGAAGGAGCAAGATGCTGAATGGGAACAGGTCGGTTAATTCAAAATAATGACTGTGATCTGCTCTTTCAAAAATAAGTATTACATTGCCACAGTTGTTTTCACTATTCAAGTTTTGGTTGAATGTCCAAATTTACTGAAATTTTTGGCAGCAAAACTGTCTGAAATGCACAAACAACTTTGGATATTATAAATGCACAAACAACTTTGGATATTGTAAGATGGAATTTGGGTATACTCAGTTCAGTTTTAACAGAAATACAGACTACTTTAACCCTAACCAAACCCAACCCATCAAAGTTCAACAGCAGGTTTTGTTTAAACCTGTTGGGATAGGTACAGTACCCCTAAACTGATGGTCTTTTACATTGGGGTTGGCATACCTCCAGAAACTAAGTCCAACAGTGTGTGTGTGTGTACAATTTCCCATGTGGGTGTTGGAATTTGCCAGAATGGGTATGGTTGCTAGTAAATTAGGCAGGGGAGTTGGGTTAATGGAGTTGTATAAACTAGTTTCAAGAAAACAAAATGTTTTATTACAATTAAAATCCCACTGTTGTATTACAGTGAATAAGTGAAAACAAGGATCAGGGTTGCGAAAAATAAACAGGCCACATTTTCAGCATTTGGAGGGTGGCAAAATGAAGGACATCTAAAAGTGGACGCCAGGCATCTTTGGGTTTGTGTTTAAATTGTGTTTTAATAGGTTTCATGCATGCTTGATGAAACTAAAACAGGGGACAGGTAGTGGAGGACTTAATGATTGATTAGTTTATCTAAAAACTTTTTTAAAATAAGGAGCACTGCCACTAATTTTGGCTTTTCCAAGTGTACTGCAAATGCAAGATGGGAATTTGCGTCTTCAAGCACATTTTTGTAATGTCTGGTCTGAGAATTGTAAGTGATTTTCTCTCATTTGATTGGAACCCCACAGTGCAATAACTTCCTGGTGAAGGACACCAAGATGTCCATGAGCAACCTACGTGACACGGTGGAGTACCAGTTCCGTGTGATCGCCAAGAACGCGGCCGGTCTGAGCGCGCCCAGTCGGCCCTCCAATGGCGTCGTCCCGAAACCACAATACAGTAAGAAAGTACATATTGTTTGCCAATCAGTGAGAGTATTTGGTTGTTGATGCGTTGTTCTTCTGATTTTATCGTAAACAGACAAAATATGTTCAGCAGTTTTGCTAATTTAACTTAACTCTCCAATGCAAACATACACCGTGCAAAGTTGTCCTTTCGGTCAGAACCAGTCAAGTCGACTGGCTGTGACTGTTTAGCTAACTTGATGCAGCTATGCTTTGACAGTAGGTGATTGATAAGCCAGCTGTGCCTACCACTTGCCCGTTTTTGTCTGTTGACTGAATTTGACTAGTCACAGTGCTTGCTTGAAATATGATCTGACTGTTGGTGATTAGCCTGTGTAAAAGGCATGGCAGGGGAAGTGGATTGATTTTTTGACTGTCTGTGACTGTTCAAACAGCAGGAGGGTTAAAGAGCAAATTAAAAAGATTTTTTGATTTACCTGAAGCATGGAATTGCATCGGTCCAGTATACTATTATTTGTTATGCCAATTAAAGGGGATTTGATGGTCTTTTTATAAATGGATCCATTTTTGCATGATATCTTTAATAGCAAAAGGCTTTAGTGTCAGATTTTGTTCAGTTTCGTTTGGGGTGTTGGGTTGTTTGTTTGTTTGTTTGTTGTTTTTTTTGTGTCTTTTTTTCCCTGTAAAATAAGTGAAGTGCCTAAACCAACATTAAAAGCATCCTTAGCAAATATCACTTGAAGCCAGGAAGATCTTAATAAATTGTTTACTGCGAAAAAAAATCTTCCAAACAAATTCAGAATAGAGGCCTTAATGAGGTCACTTTTTATTGTCATTTTTATTTTCAACTTTTTTTTGTAGTTCGGCTAACAGTACACAAATTCTTAATTCTCCATGGCCGTTTTCAGGATTTTCGTGTAACGCATAAAACAGCAGTTACAGAACTTTTATGAGTAAAAAGGGGAGGTTTTCTGGGAATAACGATTCAAGAAAATTTACCTTTAGAACTTTTTTTTCCTTTCTTGCAGCCACCTCAGACAAGCCCGGTGTACCCGAGGTTGAGAAAGTAACCAGCAACACGGCTGACATAACCTGGTCCAAGCCTGCATCAGATGGAGGATCACGCCTTCTAGGTTGGTATAACCCAAAAGCTAAACCAGTTCAGAGAGGGGCCGAAAAATACTTTTGGAAAACAATTTTTTTTTAACACAAATTCCAGAAATTTTTCTTGATAATACGGAAAAACTTTTCCCGTTATTGGTGCCATCCCTGAAATGCAGATTTTTATTAAAATAGAGACTCTGTTGTACAGAAGATTTGAAGTTTTTTTTTATGGAAGTTCAAAATTTGTTTGCTACACATTTTGGGGTTATCTGAAAGAGCAACAGAATAATATTAAGAGAGAATTCAAAAAGATTAATTTTACAGAACAAATTTAAAGGAAAGTCTTGTATGATAAAAATTAAGTCATTTTTCAACATACATGTAGAAATACGTTTTATTGAGTGCAGTTTCCATTTTATGTTTATATTTGTGTACAACTCACAGTATATTATGTAAATATGGAATTCTCAAATCTTGTTTTATGCTTTGAAACAAGATCATGAAAAGAACAAAAATCTGTTTGATATGCTTGAATTTTGTTTTTATCTTAATCCTTTTTAAAATGATACATTTCCATACCTACATTCTAGATTACATCTGTAAAATGAAACAATGAACAAAATGTTAAACCTGTTGAATATAAGGATACTATTTAAAACCAATTGCATGAAATCTCAGCAAACGTTTTGGCAGCCATTTTTGTAACAATATTTCCTTCTTAGTTCCCTAGCTAATATGTAGTACAGTAACCGCAATGACGTCTGTCTTATAGGTTACACGGTTGAGAAACGCGAGATGGGCGCTCCCAACTGGGAGAAGGCTAACCGGTACCCGGTCAAGGATACCAACTTCACCCTTGGCGGACTAGAGGAAGGCAAGGAATACGAGGTGCGAGTCTGCGCCGAGAACGCAGCGGGAATGAGCGAGCCAAGTTACTCAGAGGTGCCCATCAAACCCAAGGACTCAGTCAGTGAGTGTCACGAAAATGAGTTTTTTGGGGGTTGACTTTTCAACTCAGTTGCAAAAGTGGTGCATTGTTAGAGGTCAAAATTTTGCTGCAGTTCAAATTATAAGATGTGATTCATCCAGTTGAAATACTTTTACCAAGCATAAATGTGATTGGCCCATTCTTTTGACATATTTCATGCGATTGGCCATTTTTTTGAAGAGATGTTATGTGATTGGTCCATTCTTTTTGAAGATGTCATGTGATTGGTCCGTTCTTCTCTCAAGTGTATTATTGGTCAAGCAGTTGGATTGATATTGTTTTTCCAAGCGTAAATGTGATTGGCCAATTCTTCTTCCAACATTTGTGTGATTGGTCCATTCCTTTATCAAGCATATTTGTAATGCGATCAAGCTACATGAGTCGTTTGTCGGGAATTTTCATTTGGAGATACAGGCCAAGTTAGGGCCACTTCATCACATGACTTCATCACATGACTTCATCACATCTCTTGGTGTTCCGACTTCCATAATTTTTGAACTAAAGATGGTACCAGCATGCAGTTTTCACAGCAGTAATGCTGAGATAGTGCTCTTTTCAAATCTGTAAAAAAACCAAATTGACCAGGGTCGACAAATGACTCTTGTTGCTGGATCGCATCACATTTTGTGATTGGTCCATTTTCTTCAAAGTATTTAATTGATTGGATCATTTTCTTCAAGGCATAAATGTGATCGTTCCATTCTTTGTCCACGCATTTTCATGATTGGGAATCCTTTAATTTGATTGGTGTATTCTTTATGCCAACTCACTCTTACAAGACAAAACATTTTTTCCCTGCTACTTCACGGACTTTTTCTGAATGTGACTTGTTCATTTTCAGAGGGCACAGCTCCGTTCTTTGACAAAAGGCTGGAGAACGTCACCGGTTCCCAAGGGGACTCGGCCAAGTTTGAGTGCGCAGTGTCCGGTACCCCGCAGCCCATCGTCAAATGGTAAGCTCGCGTCTAAAACAGTTGTCCAGATGTTGGTAGTTTTGGAATTTTGACGGTTTATATCAAGTTGGTTCACATTCACATATCTTCAATTCCTGGCAGGATTCAAAGTATGTACCCAAATAGGTAGACCTGTTTAAAAAAGGGCAAATATTTGAGTGGAATTTGTCTCCTGGGATCAAAAACTCAACATTCTTCCCCATTTCCTTTAAATTAGCAAATTCGCAACTCAAATTTGAATGTCTGGTACCCTGACTCGTGTTTAACAGATGGTAGAATTGAATTAATTGTCCAGACTGAAATACTATTGGTATATCGCATGATGTGTGGGAAGGTCTTTTGTAAATATCAAAACATTGTTTACGATGGGCGAAAATGGCACAGAGTCACAACAACATTCCAAAGCTGGAGTTTATATTGGCAGAAGGCTTGTACCCAAGCGTGAAATAAGAAAAGTTTCAATAAGAAAACGTCTGGATGTTAATTTTAATCAAATTTATTTTCCTAAATGACTCGTGCTGAGCTAGGATCTGAGAAAAAAACCAATGTTGATCCTTAACCCTAACCTCCCCAACTCCATCAAAATCCATCCCCCCATTTTGTTGGATTTTGGGGGACTTGGTCCTGCAGGCCTGGTTTGACTAAATATTGATGGAATATGATGGACTTGGGCCTGGAGGCCTAAAGCAAAGCATGCATTGGAAGCAGTGTGATTGATGGATTTTGGCAGACTTGGTCCAGTACTTAGTAAAAGACAGTTGGAAGTTAGGGTTAAATAAGAAAGAAAAAAATACAAATTTGATAACTAGGGCTTGAAATACGGCGAGCATGAAGAGTCTTACTTAAAATTTTGTATCCGTCGACGGCTTAGGTATAAGAACGGGGCAGAGCTGTGGCCTGGAGTTCGCGTGTCCGCGCGACAGAGCGACGAACTCTGCATCTTGACCATCAGTGACCTCAAAGACGCAGACTCTGGCGAGTACACCTGCGAAGCTAGCAACAAGCTGGGCACAGAGAGATGCAAGGCAAAACTGGCCGTCCAATGTGAGTCGACAAGTTGTTGTTTTTTATCTCTTTATATGAAATTTGCCAATCATCAGACCAACGGCCAATCAAGGTGGCAGCTAAAAGAGAAAGTTTGCAGTTTGCTTTGTCTGTAATTTTAAAGTTGAACAAAGAAATTGATTGGAGCAGGGTTTGAACCTGCGACCTCCGGATTACCGTTCCGGTGTTCTACCAACTGAGCTGTCCAGCCCTATGTTGGCGGTTTCTCCAATTTGTCGAAGTCTTTGTTTAAGGGGCGCTAGTCAGAAGCCATAAACCTGTATATGCCATGTAGCCAGGGATCACGCCCAAAGTCACGATGCTAGCAACATCAGCGATGCTGCAAACCTGGGAAATAGCAAACGGAGTTCACTCAGCGAGCGCCAGAACGCCGGGCAATCCGGAGGTTGCGGGTTCTAATCCAGCTCCCGTCAATTTTTTTGTTCACCTTTTTTGAATGAATTAAGTTAACTTAAGACATAATAAAGTACAGTTGGTCATCGCTGCCTGCCTGAAAATAGTTTAAAAGGAATTTTTTTTGTCAATTCCTGCTGAGGTGAAGCCATAGTTTGATTCCGCGGCAGGAATTGAGTGGAAACAGACAAATTAAGGCCAAACGGTGCATTCAAAGAGAGAAAAATGGAGAGAAAAAGGGTGCTCCTGAAAAATGTTATCACTAGTGGAGTGCTGTGGCATGTACGTGTATGTCACATATGAAAAAAAAAATGCATTGACAAAGTTTTTAACTACTTTTTCCACGCAAAGTCTTCAACTTCAAAAATTCACTTTATAATCTTTTGCTCTGTTTCAGTGGCCCCCACGGTGGGCAACGTCCCCCGCGAAGTCACAGTGGAAGTGGCCAACCCATTCAAGGTGAAGATTCCATTCAGCGGGAAAGGGGACGTCACTGCCCGCTGCCTGAGGGACGGGGAACCGGTCGACGGTATGTCACGAGCTCAAAGTAGTTCTTTCCTTGTCGCTAAAGCTGCTGACGAATTGTAATTAATTATAAGAGAATGAGTCACTATTTTGTTGCTTTGAAAACTGTCAATTTATCAATCGTTTATGGCAGAAAATGTTGGATGGTTTTACCCCCAAAATGTTTGTGCTGCTTAAAAGTGGGCCATTTTGGTTGAAACCTAGCTTGGTTTTTATTATATTTTTTTTATTTTAACTTTCAGTGGGCAGGCATTAAAAACATGCGAAATAACAATTTATTTGTGGTCAAATTTGTAAACTCAAAATGATATTTTTGTACAAGTCTATTGTTTATGCTGAAATTTTTTTAAAAATCAGCAGTAAAGTTTTTGCGCATGGAGGATTAATTGAATATTTGTTTTGCAGACAACCGTGTAAAGATGACGGTTTTCGACGACTACGTCATCATGAACGTGAAGCACGCCGAGCCGGAGGACAACGCCACGTTCAAGGTCACCGTCGGCAACGACGCGGGAAATGACACCGCCACCTTCAATGTCAAAGTAATTGGTAAGGGAAAAACTCTCACTTAGACCAACATTTCCGCATTCTGGATCCACATGTGAATAGTACTATGATGTCAAACGTTGAGCAGCCTTAGAGCCTGTTCATCTCAGTTCACTCGTATGCAAATTTGACATCGGGAAATAGTGGTGGGATTTAAAGCCAGTATTTTAAAATTTGGTTTGAATTACACGATTCGGTTTGGGTTTTGGAAAAAGTTGCACTTTTGTATGCATGCAAGGTGAGTGTGAACCACAACTTGCACGTATACAAAAGGGCAACTGTATTCGGTATCATTTGTCATAAATTGCATAAATTCGTACGCATTATCACTGTTTTGGGCCACCTAGAGAGTATGGCTGGATTGCTAAGGAATTTCTGTACTGATTAGTCATTATTTGAGCGAGAGGTGCTCAGTAGTTTTTGAGTTAGACAAAAAAGTATTGGAAGGGGGGACTTAAAAGATTGAGAGTATGAACAGAAAGTGACATAATAGTCCAACAGTGGCTCTTGTTTGAGTATAGTTTACAGTCATACTTAAAACCATCATTCACAACCAAATTTACTCATTTTTAGAACATTAGTATGCCATTCTTTCTGTCGATTCGTTTTCTTGCAGATGTACCCGGAGCGCCGCGCGGCCCGCTGGAAGTCGGCGAGGTCACCAACCACTCCATCCACATCTCCTGGAAACCTCCGGCCCACAACGGCGGCATGCCCATCAAGTCTTACTACGTGGAGAAACGGGAGGAAGGGTCAAGAGACTGGACACCAGGTAGAGATAAAAAAAGAACTTTTATTCTCTGTTGTCTGCTCTCTTTGTCTACTGGTGTGTGGGAGAGGATTAAAATATTTTGCCTTCCAAAAATTTTAATTCTGTGAATTCCTTTTCTGCCGCCCTGATCTCAAATTGCTTTACCGGGGCCTCGTATTCGGTAGTCTATGTCATTCGCCATGGTCTATGATATGTGAGCAGATTTGCTGATTAATTAGCCAAGACAACCGCCCCTTGACCTCTAGATTTTGACCAATTAATGGGCACTTTCTATGTCGGGTCTTCTATGTACATCATGTTAAAGTGCAAGACATTGGCTTTCCAATGCTACCAAATTGATTGCTATAGCTTTAAGTTATTCCAAAGATATGACGCAGAAACTTTAACAGTGTCCTGCCAAGTTTCGCTAACCCCATTTCGAGAAAAACAGCTTTTAAAAAAAAGACACACATTGCACTGCCAACAACAGTTTTTTTCCACTTTTGTGGGTATTTTTTTCCCATCAAAAATGCATAGTGTGAATCTTGGATACCTTGGCTACCCAAAAATACGTAACAATCAATAACGATTGACATGAGTTTTCTAGTATATCCGAATTCAGGCGTTGATATCTCAAAACAAGGTTTTGTGGGACAGTCCTCATTTTGCCTCAGTAGGACACAAATACTAGACGGAAATTCCAAGGCTCATGGTTTTCAGCTGAATAATGCATATAATTTTAAAATAATCTCCAATGTCTATTTATAAGGTTCTTATTTAACTGACTCACAAAAATGCGCATCATGTTTGTCTCCCATTAAACACAATTGCCAAATCCATTACCATTACCAGTCAGCAGCTTTGCGAAGGACACCAACTTCCTGGTGCACGGCCTGCAGACGGGCCAGCCCTACGAGTTCCGCGTGGCGGCCGAGAATGAGATCGGCGTGGGCAAGCCGCTGGTCGGCGACTCGCCCGTGGTGGCCAAGAGCCCCTTCGACCCGCCCAGCAAGCCTGGCGAGCCGGACGTCAGCCAAATCGGCAGGGATTTTGTGGCCTTGATGTGGGGTCGTCCGCACTCGGACGGCGGAAGCCCCATCACCGGATACTTCGTTGAGAAAACGGAGGCTGGATCCGATAGATGGGTAAGCAACAGCTTAAAGTGCAGAAAAAAATCTGAACAAATTCAAGCAAACTTTACTCACTCTTCTTTGCCAGGTAGGCCTAAGGAGTTGTTTACGACACTGACACTATTATAATATAGCTACAGGCCAGGGTGTTTCAAAATACATGAAGTAAAATTGTTGAAACAAATGGTTGGAAATATATAATTTTTGACATGTTTTGACTTTTAGACCGAAAAGGATGATTTTTTTTTTTTTTTGCCGAAAAGGTATTTTTGAATGGGAATAATTATGTGCTTGGCCGTTGTAGCGTGAATATCCAACTCCATGAAATATGGACTCAATGGTAGTATTGGGCATGTGTGAGTACGATAATATGCTATTTTTAGGATCATGTATGGGAGAGTGACCTGTTACATGTGAGGGATTAACCAATAATAGGAAAAAGAAGTACGATTTTCATAGGAGTCATATTTTCATAGGAGTCGGATTTTCATATGACACTGGTATTTAACACTCTGTTTAAGACTGGTTGGAGTTTGGATGCTGATAGCACCCCCGCCTTCGGCTCCGGTAATTATCAGCATTCAGACTCCAACTGGTCTTAAACAGAGTGAATTAAACCTGCCAAGCACGCATTTATTTCCTTATTATACTTATTAGATACCTTCATACATATTCATCAATCTTACTTTGTTCTCTAATTAGTTCAATAATCATGGATTTAAAATCGCCAGCTTTTGGGAAGTCAGGGTGGCATAGTGGTTGCTGTCCTCGCCATCCACCAATGTGGCCCGGGTTCGATTCCTGCCCTGGTCCACATTTGGATTGGGTTTTTAAGTCCCTACCTGATTCTGTGGGTTTTCCCCAGAATATTCTTCTGGGCTTTTCCTCCCACCTCTAAAACTATCATTTCTTCTCATTGCCTTCTCAGCCACAGGTTTCTTCAGGTTTTCAAGCTGCAGTAGCTAGTGTGCTTTTAAGGAACCCTTGGTCTTATTATCAGATAAAAATATATATGTGACCTGTTCTGTCAAAAGCAGACGCTTCTGGGCAGAGGTTGAAATTGAGATAAAGCCAAAAAATGCTGTGGGGGTGATTTTTTCCGATTTTCTAATTTTTGCATATTTGTAATCCTGAACATGTCTAAAATATACTGTAAAAGTGTGAAACCCTTATTTTGAACTGCAAATATAGTATTTTTGATGATTTGTTAAGGTACATGTATATCAGTTAAAGAAATTACTGTTTTGTGACGTTTGTGGCCATTTTCTCCGTTTTCTACTTTTCGACACAATGAACTCCAAAATAGCATAACTCTACCCAGGAATGACCGGTTTCAAAAATTAAACCACCTCTTAAAAGGAAACAGAACATATTTTAACAATATGCAAAAATCTCATTTTTGACCTTATGCCCTGAAAAGTCTAATTTTGACAGAACAGGTCACATAAAATACTTCCGTGCATGCGTGGTATTTGACAAGACTGGTGCCCGTGTAGGGTTATTCACCAGTAATCTGGTCTGGTTCCTCGTCCCACAGGTACAAGTCAACCGCAATCCCGTCATGCAACTGATCATGACCATCCCCAACCTGATCGAAGACCGAGAGTACGACTTTCGGGTGATGGCCATCAACCAGGCCGGACTGGTCAGCGAGCCGGCCGTCGGCAGCAACTCGGTCCTGGTCAAGGATCCCAATGGTCAGTCCTGATCCATTCACTTTAAGATTCGCTGTCAGTGCTACTTTCGAGTTTCATTTTGAAAAATAGATTTTGTTATTTTCTAGCATTACAAAAGTCATTCACTTAGGGATGAGATATGGTTTCATCCCTAAATGGCTCACATTAAGTTAAAAAAGTGGCTCACCGTATGTTTTGGAATACTCACTTAACAATTTTTTAAAAATAATTGTTTAATGAATGTTTCAGGTGCATCTTCTTGTGCTTTGTTGGGGCTTAAAAAAGTAATTAAAAACAAAAGGCATGTATTTTTTTTGTTAAAACTGAAACATGTAAAATGAAAATTAGGAGAAAATTTTTTTTTTTAGGGGGGGAGAGCAATTTTAAATTTACTTTTCATTTAATATTTGGTGCATCTAAAAATGTGAAAGATTTTATTGCCTAATATTGCAGAAGATTAGCTTTTAGGAAAAAGTAAAGTTATCATAGAATTTGCGTTGGTAACCAAATATGCAAGAATGTATTGTATTGAGTAGTGCACGAGAACCTGTGATGTCAAGTTTTTGTATCTGAAAGCAGCAAAGAACGATATCGCAGTTCCTAAGATGGAATTTTGCGTAGGGGCGATGTAAATCAATATTAGATTTTGCCCTTCACCGACGTATAAACACTATACTCCATGTGTTACCTCCCGAGCTAAAGTGAAATTCTCACATTGCTGTTCCTTTTCCAGAGGTGATCAGACCCAAGTTTGAGGAAGGCCTGAAGGACAGCACGGCCCACGAGGGCAGAACGGCCACGTTTGAGTGCAGGTTCAGCGGGAAACCCCAACCAGAGGTCAAATGGTAAATGAAATGGCGTTCATCCAACCCCATCCAAACACTCCACACCCACCCAGCCCCCACCCCTACCCCAAAGCTATCATAGCAATTGCTACCCCCACCCTTACCCAACCCCACCCCAACCAAGAGTGTTAATGAAGTCACCAGAATTCAATCACATGTCATCACAAGACCCACAAGTCAATCCAATGTCATTTATATAATTTATCACAAGTCAGTCACAAGTCAATCACAAGTCGATCACAAACCTTCAAAAGTCAATCACAAGACACATCACAAGCTCCTCTGTCCAATTTCGAGTCAAGTGGCTGGTAATTTATCTTGTGATATGACTAGTGATTGACTTGTGATGACTAGTGAATGACTTGTGATTGACTAGTGAATGACTTGTGGAGTAGTGATTTGACTTGTGATTTGACCTTCATGGACTCCAGATGATCCACCAATCACAGATCAAAATGAAACCCATATTTTTTAAAGTTGTTATTTATGAGTGGAAAATTCTCTTTGGAATTCCTTGCCTGGTGCTTGTTTCTCTCCAACCTATGATCTGTCCTGTTTCAAGGGGAACGTTAATTCCTTCCTCAGGAAATTTCCTGAGTGCCAACTCTTCTTTTTATTACTCTTGTAGCCTTGTACCTTGAGTGAGTTTTTAGCCTTGTTCAGGGCGAATATGGTTAATAAAATTTAAAAAAAATAAATTAAAGAAACGAAACTTGAAACTCTCTGAACAGGTTCAAGGGATCACGGGAGCTCTTCACCAACAACAAGTACCAGCCGGAGTTGGACGGCAACGCGGCGACGCTGACCATCAGCAACATCCAGCCTGACGACGTGGAGGAATACACCTGCGAAATCAGGAACCCCGGCGGCAGGAAGTTAACCAGAGCGCAACTCCTTGTCAAATGTAAGAAAGACGGAAAGAAAATTTAAGATTTAGACTTCAATTTTACAGAGCCACTTACCAGAAACTGGACCCCATGTACGAACAGTAAATGTCACTTTTCGACCACTTATTAACAGCCAATTGGGTGGGACGCAACGTGTGCGCGTTAAGGATGTGACTTTACGTTGGATTTTGTAAACGTTTAGCAAATACTTCAAGAACCGTTTGAACGTATAAATGTTTAGCCATTTCACAAAGGCGGATGCCTGCATTATATGTCTGGTGACCGGCGTGATTGACGTGATAAATCAACAATGATTGACACAATAAATCGCGGGCAGTCATTGAAAAAGCAAAAACCGATTATGTGTACCCCGAGTGTAATTAAGCAGTGCGGTGCTTCTAAGGTTTTGTGAATTGAATAGGTTTGAAATTTGTTTAACTCAAAGGAAGATCATGTGCATGTATGTCTTTTGTTTTCCAATCAGGTTTCGTTATAGAATTTTTTTGGTTTAAACATGTACATGTCAATTCTTTAGTGCGCGTACTGGTTCGTGCGCATATAGTCGTAAGTACGCATGAATAATTTTATTATGAATTTGCACAACCCCACAGTGTCTTCTGTGAGCGTCAGATGTCGTTGGCATTGCATTCAAATGTCTCTCGCAGTGGTTGCCTGTAACTCTTCCTTTATAACCTTTTAGGGGGTACTAGTGCTCGGAACCCATTCTGCTTAGCCAGACGGAATAATTTCATGGGATGTTTAGTATTAGTACAATCTTTAATCCAAGTAAGCTTTTTGATAATTATTCGGTATGTTACTTTTGGGATAAATCAAACGATTTTTTTATATTTTTGTTCACAGTTTCACCAAAGATCAAGCTCCCGGCCCGCTTCCGTGACACGGTCGTGAGCTTCATCAAGGGCGAGACCATCAAACTCAAGATCCCCGTCACCGGTTACCCGAAGCCCACGTCCAGCTGGACGGTCAACGGTAAGCGCATCAACCGCGGCGTTGAGGACACGGAGCGCCACGCCGTGCTGACCATCACCAACGCCGACCGGAAGGACAGCGGAGAGTACGAACTGACCGCTGAGAACGAGGTTGGGAGCGACTCGGCTGTCATTCAGATCAATGTCAATGGTGAGTTAACCTTGTTCCCAGGGTCTACTTGAAATAGCTCTCAATAGTTAACCCTGGAAATTTTTTTGCTCAATCTGATTGGTCGCAGCAAAAACAAGTCATGAATTTGCACCACGCTATTGATGATTTCAATTTTCATTATGTACAATGTTTGAATGTTGGTCATTAGTATTTTGCCCATTTATCCCCCACAAAACATTTGTGCCCGTTTTGTGAACTCTCCTAAATTTGCAGATGAAAAATGCAGACGAAATTGTCACATTTTGAAAACTCTTTATCGTGTTCAGATTTTCCTGGAGCACCCACTGATCTCCAGGCGTCCGACGTCACCTTCGAGTCTGTCGAGCTGACCTGGAAAGCGCCCTCGGATGACGGAGGCAGCCACATCGACGCTTACGTCCTGGAGAAGCGCGAGTTTGGGCTCGAGTCATGGAGTCGCGCCGGGTACACCTCGGGCCAGACCACTCATGTGGTCTCCATGCTCACGCCCAATAAGGAGTACCGGTTCCGCGTCCGGGCAGAAAACATCACGGGCGCCAGCGAGCCGATAGAAGTTACTCACAAGATAGCAATACCAGGTATGAAGCATGGGCCCAATGGATATTTCAGAAGTCACATTTGTGTGAGAAACCTTTCTGAACCCTTCCAAAATCCTCCACTGTACAGGAATCCAATGGCACACTCTTTGTACCTACCAAGTTTGAATTGCATCAAGCCCCCGTGTATTGTAATAGTAGCTGGGATCTACCTTCCTCAATTCTACAAAATCCTCCACTGTGCAGGAAACCAATGGCACACTCTTTGTATCTACCAAGTTTGAAGTTGCATCAAGCCCCCGTGTATTGTAATAGTAGCTGGGATCTACCTTTGTCAATCCTACAAAATCCTCCACTGTGCAGGAAACCAATGGCACACTCTTTGTATCTACCAAGTTTGAAGTTGCATCAAGCCCCCGTGTATTGTAATAGTAGCTGGGATCTACCTTCCTCAATTCTACAAAATCCTCCACTGTGCAGGAAACCAATGGCACACTCTTTGTATCTACCAAGTTGCAAGTTACATCAAGCCCCATGTAAAGTAATAGTGGCTGAACTTTGCCTTCCTCAATCCTACAAAATCCTCCACTGTGCAGGAAACCAATGGCACACTCTTTGTACCTACCAAGTTTCAAGTTACATCAAGCCCCATGTGAAGTAATAGTGGCTGGGCTCTACCTTCCTCAATCCTACAAAATCCTCCACTGTGCAGGAACCCAATGGGGATCTTTGCGCCTACCAAGTTTGAAGTTTTAGAGGGTTAACACAATGCAATTTTTTGTTTCCTTTGTTTGTTTTTTTTAGAACCGGAGAAACCTATCAAAAGAGCTTCCATGGTAACAGAAGAGTCAGGTGAGAATGTGGATTAATCAGAGTCATTTTGAAAATTCTATAATATATATATTTAATTCTCAAACTGAAAATATTTTTAAATTTATTTTAAAAAAAAAAAAATTTTCGGTTTTTTTTTTATTTTGTTTCTGTACGAATTTGAAAATTCTATAACTGTTGATTTAATTCTCAAACTGAAAATATTTTTAAATTTATTTTAAAAAGTCTTTTTTTTCGGGTTTTTTTTTTAATTCTATAACTGAAAATTCTATAACTGTTTATTTAATTCTCAAACTGAAATTTTTTTTAAATTTATTTTAAAAAAGTCTTTTTTTCCAGGTTTTTTTTTTAAATTTTGTTTCTGTACGTCAAGCACGTCAAAAATCATCTGCAGAAATATTTGTTGCGGTTTTTTTTAAAATGAATTTCTCTATTTTTGTTTTATTTACCAGCTGCCCGTCCAGAAAAACCAAGACTTCCTAAAGTTCACGATTATGACATGATTGGTGAGTTCATTAAATGTCATTTTGTATTCTGTTAAAATCGCTTAAGTTTGCAACAGAATTTGTTTGATGGGCTGTTTACTTGTCATTTAAACTAATTTAATACAAACCTTTCCCCCACCAAAAAAAGTTAAATGCAATAACTCAAAAGAAAACCCACATCCATAAATTAATTATTTTTATTTAACTCTTTTTGAAGTTGAGGAGGGTTTCACACCAAAAAAAGTCAAGCTGCGAAAGACGTCACCCAGCGACCGCTACGAGTTTGGAGAAGAGCTGGGAAGGTAAAATTTTCTTTTTACTGGAAGACATCCCGGTTTTTGTCTTAAAAACAGTCAGTTTTGTGTTATTCCAGCAGCGCCAATAAATCTTATATTGACCAGTAAATAGTAACACTATTCACCAGAGCAGGGAAAATCGTGCTCCAAATAGGTTATAATAGTCCAATAGTATTGCACTCCCTGTTACTATGGTAGATCCCAATGTTTTATATTGACCAGTCAATATACTGCTTTTCCGCCACTGGGGAGAATGGTGATAGTAAGATCCATTACTTGTACAATCCGTGTTGGTGTGACAGGGCCAATCTGTGTTCTATGGACCGGTCAATATCTTTATATACCCTTGCAGGGGAGAATATGGCGTAGTTCGTAGGGCACTGGAGAGGCCAACAGGCCGCAACTATGCCGCCAAGTTTGTCTCGACGGAGCCGGCCGACAAGGCCCACATCAAGCAGGAGATGGACACGATGAGCGCCCTGCAGCACCCGCGACTGCTGCAGCTGCACGACGCCTTCGAGACGGACGACCAGATGGTCATGATCCTGGACTTGTAAGTTGGACATTCAGTTGAATATGATATCAGCACCAGACTAAAACATTGTGAACAAAGCCATTTCTGAAGTTGTGGCAGCGGCTTCATTTTGGTTTCAGGCGGACATGGTCCTGGACTTGTAAGTTGGGAAGTCAGTTGTATAAGATCATCTGGCTTTACCAGAAATTTGAGTCCCGTGATATCTGGTCCTTTTTGTCTTATTTGGACTTGCAACCTCATATGTGACTGTGATCACTTGTGGGCTCCGTGCGCCAACAAAGGAGGGCGACTTTTTACCACTTTTGAGAGCTCCATGGACGGGACACGTGGTGTGCTGTTGGCGCACGAAGTACGCACGACTTCCTAAATGTGCCAAAGCTATTAGCTGCAGCGTCTTCGCGTGAGCGTCAGGCGGCCCCGGCGCGCGAATACGTTCGAATAAAACTTGCGATGGTCTCCCAGACTAATCCCCGCCCCCAATAATTTTGGATCATTCGGAATACGCAGTGGATGGACCGGGAACCAGTCTAGGTCTCCCCCAACTCTCCTCTTTCTGGCCGTTGAAGGAGTACTTGTGCACGGAGCCCATTGTTCTGTGTGCTGAGACGTGCTAAGAGTATGACTTTTGACACAACTTCAGCAACATGTCGCCCACTAATTTCAATGACTATCATCTCATTTTTTTGGCAGTTTGAGCGGAGGCGATCCCTTTGACCGCATCAAGGACCGGGACCATCTGACAGAGGAGGAGGTTGCGCGCCTCACCAGGCAGGTCTGTGAGGGTCTCAACTACCTACACCTCAGGAACTACATGCACCTGGACCTCAAGGTAGGCCCCTGAAATGAGACCTAATGTTAGCACCTAAACTGAGACCTAAAGATAAGACCCAAGTTCAGACCTGGATGTCAGCCCTAATTGGCCGAGACCTCAAGATAGGCTTATGATTGAGACCTCATGAAACCTAGGCACCAGACTTGAACCTCGAGGTGGGACCTCTTAATAGACACCAGACCTACTCTTCAAGTGCAGACGCTAGACTGAGACCTTAAGGTAGGCCTCAAATTGGAACCTCAAGAAAACTAGACTTTAATTTCAAGACCTAGTTTTTGGCTTAGATTTTAAGGTTGGACAATCGCTGAGACCTGAAGTTGTGCCCTCTACACAGTGAAAAAACAGTCTGATACCTCAAGAATCACAACTAAGGAGCCTCACTGCAGATCCTAGAATTAAGAACCAAAAGATAGCCCTTGTCACCTGGTAGCTCAATTGCAAGGCCTAGACAGAGACTCAAGTAGGTCCAAGTTACCAACTCTAAAAGAGGTGTGTGGTTCTGGAAAGAACCAGGACCTAATGATGGTCTAGACATTCTGACCTAAAACCTGTACTTGTTACCTCACATCGTGTATCCACAAAGTTTTCAAATTGTCCTCTCCACTGTGTTAAAGCTTTAAATAATTTTTGAACAACAAAATCAGGCCAATTTACTCACCCTTAAGCTATCACAATCCTGACAGCAGCAAAAATTGGTCTTTCCTCCTGCAAACAGCCCCAGAGCATCATCTACGAGACCAAGCGAGGCAACAACATCCGCCTCATCGACCTAGGCATGGCAACCAAGCTGGACCCGGAGGAGCGAGTCAAGGTGGTCTCTGGCTCATCGGAGTATTCCTCGCCCGAGCTGATCAACGGCAACGCGGTGGGCTTCTCCACAGATATGTGGACTGTGGGAGTCATTGTATACATGCTGTGAGTAGGCTGTAGGATTATTTAACCCTTTAGCACTTGTGCCACATTGTATCATATTTATTCCCTGAAGAATTTATAAGTATTCGCATTTAGGAAGCGGGCACAGGGCAGTTAAGCTCCTGTACTCCCCAACTACACAAAACGTTGCATTGATAGATTTTCAAGTTCTGAGTAAGGTAATTCTTGTTCTTTGTGTTGCTCTAGGCTGAGTGGTATCCATCCATTCGACCACGACTCTGACAAGATCCGACGGGGTCGTTGGGATTTTGACCAAGGAGCGTTCCGCGGAATATCCGACGATGCTAAGGATTTCATCAGCCAACTGCTTGTTGTAGACACAGAGTAAGTAACACTTATATGATGTTTACACATGTTTCACTCCTTACATGCTTTCAAGTCTGTTACAAGCCTTCATAAGTCTGTTATGAGTCATATTAAACATCATATTTAAAGTCATATTACATGTCATATTTCAAGTCATATAATAAGTCATATTACAAATCTTGTTACAAGTCAGTAAATGTTATATTATAAGTCATATTACAACTCATATGATAAGCCATCTGACAAGTCATATGACAAGTCATATGACATGTATATGACAGGTCATTTGGAAAAGTCCAACTTTTCTTGACGTGTCCCATGAGGTTTGTACACAAAACGTTTCCAAGGACTTGGGCTCAGGTCATTTGGTTTATATTGTTATCACATGTAACCCATTGTTCCAAGTCCTCAGACTAAAGGATCACCAGGAACATGTGTGTTTCTGCCGGCTGTAGACAAGTAATTTGGATGCGACCATTTATTATTACAATTAGAATTTACCCATCCTCTTTTTCTTCTTTCAATGATGTTTCAGGAAGCGCATGCCAGCTTATGAGGCCCTGGAGCACCCATGGTTGAAGGAGCCAGGCAAATGGGCCAAGAATCGCATCTCTACCGACCGTCACAAGATGCTGCTAGAGAGACCAGGATGGAGGGTAGGTGAAAACCTTTAGCTCCCTAGAAATTCTTGCCAAGAGTCTTCCCCTGTGTGCTGGTCCAGCCCAAAGTAAAAAAAACAAAAAAATGGTGGCTTGGTTATGGACACAGTGCAAAAACAGTAGATGGTAAATGAAAATCAGATCTAGTCAGAGCTTCCCCACAGCAAGAATGTAAGCCAGAGGCAGTGGCTGAAGCGGAATCGTAGTTTTACAAACGACTGACATGATTTTATTATTTCCTTCAAAGATCGGTACCCAGACGCTTGGCATTGGACGGCTATCCAACACCAGCGCGCACCGGAGACGCAGGCCACTAGAGGGCGACTTCATCATTGAAGTCGCAATGTGTAAGTCAGCGTGTGTCTGTGGTACTGTACTTAGTGTCTTTGTACGCACATAAAACTTTTATAGAATTGTTGCCTAAGAAATAGTACAGTTTTGGATCCATTCAGATATTGCTAGCCTTTTTTGTTTGTTTTTGTTTTGTTTAGCACGGAAGGAAGCGCGTCCACGCTTTGTTCGCCGGCCCATCGACTCAATTGCCATGGAGGATCGCGACGCCATGTTCAAGTGTGTTATTGCAGCGCCCTCACAGCCTGTCGTAACTTGGTGAGTTGCCCCCCCCCCCTTCCTCCACCCCTGATTTAAAAAAAATCAGTTTTGTAAGCTTCTGCAGTGAGACATCAACTATTGAAGCAAGAAAATATTTGTCAAACATAAAAATGAAATTGATTGTAGCCTTATCAGATTCGAACCGGCTAGCCAACCTTGGAAAACTTGCTGGTCAAGTGGTAAGACATCTGCACTAGCAAGTGGGAGGTCCTTGGTTCAAGTCTCGACCAAGTCAGCTTTTGGATTTTTGTTTCTCAAAGCTTTTGAGTATACAGTGTTTATTAAAAAAAATACTTTGATGAAGGATAAAATTGAATTTTATCACCCCATCGGAACATTCCATCTAAAAAGTAGTTTTGGTTTTATTTTCTTAGAATTTCATTGAAGTTTATGGCAGATTTTTGGTCTTTGCTCAAATTGTGGAGAATTTCATGTCACACGTAGTTGATGTTTTCATTTCAGGTGGAAGGACAATAAGGAGCTGAAGCAGAGCCTCAAGTACAAGTCCAAATATGATGACGTGAACTACGCGCTGGTCATCGCACGTTGCCAGGTGGAAGAAGCCGGCCAGTATATGGTCAAGGCGGTCAACTCCTACGGCGAACTGACCAAGGAGTCCCATCTTTCTGTCGAACGTGAGTTGGACTGTGATAGTCACAGATCATCATAACTAAATTGTATGTCGATCACAAGTCATCATAAGCTGATCATAAGTCATCACAAGCCAATCACAAACTGACAACTCTTCCAAAAAGACTCAAATCAAGTAGCCTTTTTGACATATATGGCTCAGTAGGGGGTCAATAGGGGGCGCTATTTGGTTTGGGTAAACTCTTTAATATTTACCCAAACTAAAAAGTGCCCTCATTTTGTGTCCAAAAATATGTCAAAACAGTTGACTGTAATTGTATAGTTCGATTTTTTTAGATAATATTAATAACTTGACTATTTGAATAATTGTATGTTGAGAACAAATTGTTGAGCTTTTTGGTCACATTCCTAAATGGACAGAACTCCATTTTTTTTGCTGTAACACCTCTTGCTGTAGAAACCATCCTTTGAAAAAGAAAATTCCATTCTTAAACAGATTTTTTTCCAAAACAAAACAGGAAAACAATGAGTAAATTATACTCTGCAAATATGATTACCATATTTCATTATTATTTTTCAATTTTGTAGCCGATCCCATGAAGAGGCGTGAAGAAAAGAAAAAAAGGTAAAAAGAATCCTTAAAAATAAAAATAAATGTAACTTTTCATAGGCACAGTGCTATGTGTGTCCTTAAGCAGGACACTTTACCAGAATTGCTTCTCCCTAGCCTTGAACATTATGCAAGAATGTTAATACAGAGTTTGTACTAAATTATAAATACGTTTGCTTATGGTCCAGTTTAAAAAAACAAAGCAGCTAATAGATGATAATAGAGTTGATAGAATCCGGATTAATAAGCTTGTCCATTGGGGTAATAGTATGTGATTTCATTGTTCTGTTGGTAAAAATTGATATTATTTTGATAATCTTTTGCAGAAAAGTAGAGCAGCTGCCCCCGCCCCGCCCAGACTCCAAACCGGCCTTCACATTCCGTCTGCGGTCACGTACCATCCAAGAGGGTAGCAGCGTACGACTCAGCTGTATAGCCGCCGGTTACCCAGAACCCAAGGTATATAGTCCCGTACCAGTTTTGTAGTCGAGTTCATAGAGTTCATCACAATACCTTTCACAAGTTCCGTCGAAAGTATTGGCGGATGAACAATGACAAGGAATAGCTTGTCTCAGGTCATGTGAATCGCTCGTGACTTGACTTGTGACTGGGGGACTTGTGATTGTCTTTTGAGGGACTTGTGAGGACTTGTGATGGACTTGTTATGGACTTGCAAGGGCTTATCTGGACTTGTGTAAACTTGTGATGGACTTGTGTGGTCTTATGAGGACTTGGGAGGACTTGTGTGGACTTGTGTGGACTTGTGAGGACTTGTGAGGACTTGTGAGAACTTGTTGGGACTTGCGAAGACTTGTGAGGACTTGTGAGGACTTGTGAGGACTTGTGAGAACTTGTTGGGACTTGCGAAGACTTGTGAGGACTTGTGAGGACTTGTGAGGACTTGTGAGAACTTGTTGAGACTTGCGAAGACTTGTGAGGACTTGTGGGGACTTGTGAGTATTTGGTGGACTTGTGAGGACTTGTTGGGACTTGTTAGGACTTGTTGGGACTTGTTAGGACTTGTTGGGACTTGTTAGGACTCGGTGAACTTGTGAGGACTTGTGGTTGACTTGTGAGGACTTGTGTGGACTTGTGTGGTCTTGTTAGGACTTGTGAGGACCTCAACTACAACTCTGTCCCCAACTTGTCACTTAAGCAGAACTTCTTTAGTTGTGACAGCAGTTTATTTTTTTAAATTATAAAATTGACTTACGACTTTTTTTGAGTGCAATATTTTTACTCAGTGCTGTCAAGGAGCTTGGTAGAAGAAAAAAAATCACACGCTTGCCTGGGTGGGATTCGAACCCACAACCTCCTGCTTACTAGTGTAGACATCTTAACCACTCGACCACTGAGCTTGGTTTTGAGTATCACACGCCGTCAGCAGTGTACTCAAAAGTCCCTGCCAGTGGTCTCCCCCAACTTTCTCGTTGTAACCATTGAGGGGGTACTAGTGCCTAGAGTTTACACAAAGTCTTGCGTGAAATCTCCTGTACTTTGGATTCTTGTTTCCCTCCAGGTGACCTGGATGCGTAACGGCGAGGTCATCCCCAAGACCCACCCAGACTTCAAGCAGGAGTACTCGTACCGCATGGCGGTCCTGGAGATCGACCGGGTCACGGCAGAGACCAGCGGACGTTTCGCCTGCATCTCGGAGAACTCCATGGGCACCGACGAGACGGAGTGCATAATCAGTGTGGAAGGTGAGGATAGGCCTGCTGATCGGGGGTAACAGTATGGGCATGCACAGCAACGAAACCGGTGTGATTTCTACTAAAGCACAATGCATTGTCGATCTGTTATTTTACAAGCAGTAGGAAGCACATAATTCACTCTTTGTTTTTTATATATCGCTTTTTATATATCACATCTTTATATATCACATCTTTATATATCACATCTTTATTTATCACATCTTTATATATCACATCGTCGCTTTGCTCACAAAGTGACAAAAACTCAAATTCTGACAAAAAAGTTTCTGAGATAAAAGATAATAAGATTTTTTTTTTTTTCATTTTCACATTTGACCACGTCGCTTTGCTCACAAAGTGACAAAACCTCAAAATTTGACAAAAGTTCATTCTTCTGATAATCGCATTTGAAGTTATTCATTTTTCAAAAAGACATTTTCGACCTTTGTTAATTCATAGTTGTTTGTTAAAAATATTTTTTAAATTAACAGCAATTAATAAAACTTTGCACTTCATAGTGAGAACATCAATACTTTGGGGTCTATTTTTTTAATTAGTTTTGTACACAGTTTTTTTGTTCATGGGATCATGTAATCGGAGAGACTTTACTTTTGTTGTACTTTCAGCGCAACAAACTTATTTACCTTTGCATGTCACAACAGTTGCGCAGCGTCTGTTCAACAATATTTTGCCTTGAAACTTGGTCAAAGTGTTCCTTGAGACAACTTTAATAAAATGGCTAGTAAAACTAAATATCGAATAATTATCGATTTTCGAGGTTTTTGTCACTTCGTGAGCAAAGCGACGACATGTTTATACCGTTATATAGGGACATTAATATGGGTGAAAGCGTTGCCTTGTGTAAGTTTCTGTTAAAACTAGAAGTCTATTGCTTGAAGGCAGCTTGAGTTGTAATTCGTTTTTGTTTGGTGGGGTCACTATTTGTTTGTCCCCAGATCGTGCCAAGCGAGGCCAGAAAGCCAGCAGCACGGAGTACAGCAGCACCACCACCCGCAAATCCAGGCGACGGGAGGACATGACAGAGGACGACACCTCCTCGGCAGCGCGGACCATCCAGCAAGGATTCCGGGAGTACCGGCAGAAGAAAGAGAGCGTCTCGGAAGAAGTCACAGGTCAGAAGAAAAAAAAAAGGAAAGACTCATTTGTTGAGGAATGTTGAGACGAAGAGCACCACCTATTGTCTGAAAATGTCAAAGATTATTGGGCTTTGAACAGCGCCCCCAATAGTCTGATTGCATGTTCTTCCGAATCTTCTCAGGTTGCAGACCAGTAAATAAACTGCCATAGACCCCAATAAGGCATATGCGAATAACCTATACCCTTTGCGAGTTAAATTTGAATAACATCTGGTACACTGAATTGTTCATAATGCTTGGAACGTTTTAACTTTGAATTCTCCAGAACAAAGACACTGTTGCTATATCACATGATTCGGGGCCAGCTCTTGCATAGTTACGGAAGAGACGCTCAGCACCAATACATTGTTCACAATGGGTGAGAATGGCACAAAGACACCACCATGCCGGAGCTGGGGGTTGCTAGCGTAAGGCTTGCCCCAAATCACGTGATATCTCTTTGGTCTGGAGAATTCAAAGTTAAAATGTGCCAATCATTGGAGAAAGTCAGTTACCAGATGTTACTCAAATTTTTTTTGCAAATGGCTTATTCGGAAAATATTGACAACTCTCCAAGGTGAATTTGAGACATACATAGAATTTAAGCTTATTTCATCACATTTCAATTTTTTCCCCTTTTTTGGGAGGTAATCCAATGACTCTTTGAAGAAATCCAACCGAAGATGATCACCCCTAAAAGTAGTCCTGCAGCCCATCGCCATTTTGAAAAATGATGCCTGCGCTCCATTGCAAAATAGAGCCATTTAAGGGCCCGATTTCATCAAATTTCACAGAAATACAAGCTCGCGTTCCTGTTCACGGCTCCCACCCTTCCTTTTTTTTTTTACAAACCCTCAAGTTCATGGCCCACAAAATGCTCTGATAGCAGAAAAATTGAGGCCCTGCAAATTGTGATTTGGACGGTGTAGGCAATTGCGGGCCTATTTACTGGCCTGCAACCCCCGAACCCATAGTGTACCTGCATGGGTGCAGGTGACTTCTTGGCACTGCATTTGAGTTTCTGTCAAACAAGATGTTTTGTAAGATTGTAACAGTGAAGATTTGTTTTTGTTTTTCCCTTTTTTACAGAATCAGAAGAGGGCGGTGTGCACACACGAAGAGAAACACGTAGAGAGAGACGTGAGGAGATCCACGTAGGGCAGAGCGGCTCTGTTGACTCGGCCAGGGAAGAGGAGAGCCAGGCACGGATCGATGTCGGCGCTAGACAGGCGATCGAGGTTGACTTGGAAGGTGCAAAGGAGGAGGAGGAGGAGGGCGTGGTGGAAGAGGCGGGTGTGGTCGAGGAGGTGGGCGTGGTTGAGGAGCCAGCTGTGGCACAGGAGGATGCTGGCCAGGTGGAGGAAACGCCCGCTGTGGAAGAGGAGGCACCTGGTGAGTTTAAAGGGGAGACTTTGGTTGGGGCTGGACTGGCTGGCTGGTTGGTTGGTTGGTTGGTTGGTTTGTGTTGGATGGCTGGCTGGCTGGCTGGCTGGCTGGCTGGTTGGATTGTGCTGGATGACTGGCTGGCTTGCTTACTTGCTGGCTGGCTGGTCGGCTGAATTGCTGGTCGGATGACTTGCTGGCTGGCTGGCTGGCTGGCTGGCTGGCTGGTTGGCTGGCTGGCTTGTTGGCTGATAGGCTGGCTGGTTGGCTGACAGGTTGGCTGGTTGGCGTGCTGACTGGTCAGTTGACTAGCTGGCTGGCTTGCTCCCCAGATGGTTGGCTGGCTGGCTGGCTGTTTGGCTCAGAGTTCAGTTGGCTGGGTGGCTTGCTGGCTTGCTCCCCGGCCAGTCAGCTGACAGGCTGGTTGACTAACTTGCTGGCTGGTTGGCTTGCAGGCTAGCTGGCTGGCTGGCTGGTTGGTTGGCTTATAGAGGTTGGTTGGCTGGCTAGCTGGCTTGCTTGATGGCAAGTCAGCTGACAGGCTGGCTGGTTTGCTGACTTGCTGGCTGGTTGGCTTGGTGGCTGGTTGGCTTGCTGGCTGGTTGGCTTGCTAGCTGGTTGGCTTGCTAGCTGGCTGGCTGACTGGCTCCCCTTATATTCTCACTAAAATGCGGGCGAGTTGATCGTTTGTCCGACTCCATAATTTGCTAGCCCTTGGCTGCCTAGTCGAACCTGTTTTACTAGTCAATTTGAATGTCGGGCTGCTCCTTGAGCAGTCTTGTTGTCAAATAGCCATGCTTGTCGCCCATCCGATTCCCTTCACCCATTTTCTGTATCAGTATGTTTCCAACAGTTCTGCTTTCTATCTTTTTTCCAGCTGTGCCAGAGGGCTACAAAGGCCCCATCATGGTTGTCCAGCCGTCGTCCGTCAGCGTCGAGGAAGGAATGAGTGCCAAATTCTACTGCAAACTGATGGAGGCAGCCGAGGAAGGTGAGCCCAGTCTGAAAGGTCACCAATTTTGCAATTTTTTTTTCAAACCAGGAGCAAGTTCGATCAAGGAGCTTTTGTTAACTAGCAGTTGAATGATAGGGTGCGTTCGTTAAGATCATCCGGATCGACACGGGTCAGACCTGTGCCGTTCGGTTAGCTCTGACGTCATGCTCAGGGCTCACCCGGGTCAGCCACCACAGACCCTGCTCGAGGAGCAGAGTCAGTGGTGGAAACACGCCACGCGCATGCGTTGTTCATTCCAAGAAATGGACAAAGCTGGTAGCCGGACAGCGGAAATCTCAAGTGGACTTAAAAATTTACTTTATTTGAAGTCTAAAGGTAATCATTTATTGAGTTCATTGCAACTTTTCAGGCTATAATTCCAGTCCATTTTTTTAGAGTTTGCAATTGACTGAAAAGCGGTAAATCACAAACTAAGACCCAATCCGAAACGGGCATTTTGTCAGTGGCAACGGGCGTCACGTGAGGATCGTGATGGCCCGCGGTTGAGCATTTGATCAGCCGGGCTGTCGTGGCTAACCCCTCTGCCGTTAACAGAGTCTATCCGGGTGAGCTACTCGAATGCACCCATAATGTTGCAGATAACCTGCAAAAATGCGATACCAAAAGTCTGGTTAAGAGTTACAGACTCTCATGGGCGTCGTCAGGATTTTTTCGGGGGGGGGGGGGGGCAAAGCACGTTTTTCCCCCCAGATTCCTTGTACTTTCTCCAGCATGTTCTCAATTTATCATTTTTTTTAGGGTAGGCGGGGGGACATTTGCCAATCCCACCCCCATTGACACCCCTGCAGACGCCCATTTTGTCAAATGGGTATTAAATTAAAGCAAATATGACTTAATCAGACCTCGTTTCTTTTCTCGGTCGAGAGTCCTTATCGACAAGTTTTTCTAATCCTCGTCTGTTTTTTTCCCCAACCCATCTACAGTCTTCTGGCTCAAAGACGACCGAGCGTTAGAGGACGGCGGCCGTTTCACCATCTCGGCCGAGGCCAACGAGTATCACCTCGAGATCCCCATGGCCTTGTCCACCGACATGGGCCAGTACACCTTCAAGGCCAAGAACGCTCACGGCGAATGCGAGACGTCCTGCTCCCTCCAAGTTGTCTTAGAAGAAGGCGAGCCCGTGAACATAGAGGAGCTACTCAAATCGGTGGAGTAGAAAAAATCCTCGAACGCAAATTTGTTTTGGTCATTTTTAATTAGATCATGAAAGCTGAGGTCATAACCGAACTTTGGCATAAATTCAAATTTTCTTGTGTCAAGCGAATATCAGCGGGGTACCAGTAACAAGAAATAAACATCACATGAAATTTTTTGGCTGGTAACCGATTTCAGCTTAGCAATATCTAATGTGCTTTGCAACATTTTTTGTGTTCAGCCGTTCCAGAAACAAATTAGAACCTTGGTCGGAAACACACCCTTTTCTTGTACAAAGTCTCTTTTATCGTTACGCAAAGTGTTTGTTCCGTACAAAGTAATAGCTGACCCGTCTTTCTTATAGCATGAAAAATTAAAATCGGTGACTTAAAAATTTGAAACAAATATCTTAAAACTTAAAATATATTTGTGGAACTTGTTGCTCGAAAGCTGCAGAAAAAAAAGTATACATTTTTTTTACATTGCTGTGCAATTGCTTATTTGTGAACGTCTGCCAGGTTTTATTGGCATCAGTCGCAAAGTCGTCAGCACTAGAGGGCGCTGTTTTTGGTTTAAAGCGCTCTCTGGTGAAACTTTACTACAAGCGTCTTTGCCTGGTCGACGCTTCGTGCAAATAGAGTAGCGTTACGATAGGTATCACATTTAACTAAATTAAGTATTTTTACAATTTTTTAGGTTATGCCATTTTTTCTTCTTCTAATAAACAGATTCTGTAGTAAAGTAGTTAATTATAGACAGATGTGGCGGCGTTTTGGAATCAAAAAAAGGCAAAAGAATGGAGCTCATAGTGCAAGTTGGCTGTAGGCTGTAGCATGTTTAATAAAGACTGTCAGAATTTGCAATTACGCCCTCAATTTGGACTGCAAAATTTAGGACATTTGTCAGCGAGTATCTAAAAGCAACTTTTAAGTATCATGAATAAAAAAGCAACATCCAAGGAGAAAAGGAAATTTCCAAGGGATAAAATGCTAATTGTGATTTAAATACTTTTATTTTAAAGTATTGAGTCAGCTTTCCTGCTAATTCATGACAGTGTACATAGGTTGGAAGAAATGTTTGAATGTTTGAAATGATTGTCCATGATGGCATGTGTGCGAGATATGGTACAAGAAGTGGCATGCTACTATTGTTTCTTTTTTTTTGTGTAAGATAAATTTAAAACCCACTTTTTGGCTGGCATGCACTTAGTAAAATGAAGTACTTGAGCAAATGACACATCTGTTAAAAACACTTGCTTCAAAATATCAGATCTGATGAACCAGGCCTGCCATTGGTTTGTCTTAGTCAAAAGAGGGCGCTTTTTATTGTTATTGGCATAGCACTATGAAACACCTTGCCACTAGTGACTAATATTGTACCACAAATTTCAGGCAGTTTCACTGTTTCATATTATTCAACAGAAAAGCGCCCTCAACGCCAAGACGTGTGTATCATGAATGTAAATAGCGCCCTCACAGTTGAATGAATTTTATAATAATCTAGTAATCAACTTTTAAAATAATGTTGCTAATTTAAAACTAGAGTCCTGCAGTGTTTTGTCTCGCAATACTATAAATGATACGGCAGTAATAAAGTAAGCATTAATTAAATGACAAAAAAAATGTAAAATGTGTTAAAGATTGTATCATTTTTATCACAATGTAAGGTTAACCCCTTATGCCAGTTAATTTGGTCAATTGTTGTATGCCAAATTTAAGGTTACCCCTTTGCCAATTTATTTTGTCACATTTTCACTCAAAATGTAAGGTTAACCCCTTGCACATTTATTTTGTCACATTTTCACCCAAAATGCAAGGTTAACCCCTTGCAAATTTATTTTGTCACATTTTCACCCAAAATGTAAGGCTAACCCCTTGCAAATTTATTTGGTCACATTTTCACCCAAAATGTAAAGCAAACCCCTTGCAAATTTATTTGGTCACATTTTCACCTAAAATGTAAGGTTAACCCCTTGCAAATTTATTTTGTCTCATTTTCACCCAAAATGTAAGGCTTACCCCTTGCAAATTTATTTTGTCACATTTTCACCCAAAATGTAAGGCTAACCCCTTGCAAATTTATTTTGTCACATTTTCACCCAAAATGTAAGGCTAACCCCTTGCAAATTTATTTTGTCACATTTTCACTCAAAATGTAAGGCTAACCCCTTGCAAATTTATTTTGTCACATTTTCACCCAAAATGTAAGGCTAACCCCTTGCAAATTTATTTTGTCACATTTTCACCCAAAATGTAAGGCTAACCCCTTGCAAATTTATTTTGTCTCATTTTCACTCAAACTGTAAGGCTAACACCTTGCAAATTTATTTTGTCACATTTTCACTTAAAATGTAAGGCTAACCCCTTGCAAATTTATTTTGTCTCATTTTCACCAAAATGTAAGGCTAACCCCTTGCAAATTTATTTTGTCACATTTTCACCCAAAATGTAAGGCCAACCCCTTGCAAATTCATTTTGTCACATTTTCACTCAAAAAGTAAGGCTAACCCCTTGCAAATGTATTTTATCACACTTTCACCCAAAATGTAAGGCTAACCCCTTGCAAATTTATTTTGTCTGATTTGCACTCACAATGTAAGGCTAACCCCTTGCAAATTTATTTTGTCAAATTTTCACCCAAAATATAAGGCTAACCCCTTGAAAATTTATTTTGTCACATTTTCACCCAAAATGTAAGGCTAACCCCTTGCAAATTTATTTTGTCACATTTTCACCCAAAATGTAAGGCTAACCCCTTGCAAATTTATTTTGTCACATTTTCACTCAAAATGTAAGGCTAACCCCTTGCAAATTTATTTTATCACATTTTCACTTAAAATGTAAGGCTAACCCCTTGCAAATTTATTTTGTCTCATTTTCACCAAAATGTAAGGCTAACCCCTTGCAAATTTATTTTGTCACATTTTCACCCAAAAAGTAAGGCTAACCCCTTGCAAATTTATTTTGTCTCATTTTCACTCAAACTGTAAGGCTAACACCTTGCAAATTTATTTTGTCACATTTTCACTTAAAATGTAAGGCTAACCCCTTGCAAATTTATTTTGTCTCATTTTCACCAAAATGTAAGGCTAACCCCTTGCAAATTTATTTTGTCACATTTTCACCCAAAAAGTAAGGCTAACCCCTTGCAAATTTATTTTGTCTCATTTTCACTCAAACTGTAAGGCTAACCCCTTGCAAATTTATTTAGTCACATTTTCACTCAAAATGTAAGGCTAACCCCTTGCAAATTTATTTTGTCACATTTTCACCCAAAATGTAAGGCTAACCCCTTGCAAATTTATTTTGTCACATTTTCACCCAAAATGTAAGGCTAACCCCTTGCAAATTTATTTTGTCTCATTTTCACTCAAAATGTAAGGCTAACCCCTTGCCAATTTATTTTGTCACATTTTCACTCAAAATGTAAGGCTAACCCCTTGCCAATTTATTTTGTCACATTTTCACCCAAAATGTAAGGCTAACCCCTTGCAACTTTATTTCGTCACATTTTCACCCATTTTCACCCAAAATGTTTTTACTTAAAATGTAAGGTTTACCCCTTGCAAATTAATTATGCTGATCGAACCCAATAGAACTATTCCCGAATGCTTCAATTTCCCAAGTATAAAACGACAGTACATATATTTTAAATCCCCGAAATTCCACCAATTCCCCAAAACTCCTAAACCGGACATCGTAAATTCTGATTCCTGTCCAGTACCACAAATGGTTGTTTCTCCTTTAATAAATAAGTACATAGTATTTATCTCCCAAGTATATTTTAAGTTAGTATATTAAGTTCGCAGTATATAAGTACAAACCGAAAGTATAAGTATTTAAATTTTCGCGCAAATTTCAAAGTGGGTGTGGCCTCGTGGTAGATCTGTGTGCACGGAGTCCCAAGAAAGCGAGTTCGAATCCCAGCCCCGTAAGTTTAATTTATTTATTTTAAGATTGCGTAATTCGATTCTAAGGGTTTTAATTATTGGAAGTGTGATTTTCACTGGGGGACCCAGGTAGTGAACGCGGTAGAGGTGCCGACGGGTAAGCCGGCGCCCCTGGTTCGAGTCCCAGCCGCGGCAACTCGGACTGGCTGCAGGGAAACCTGCGGCGGGTCCGAGTTCTGTATCGCGTGTCTACCCCAACTATATAAAATAAAATAAAACAGAATTTTACTCTTTTTAAATATAAATAAGTATAAGTAAAAAATAAGTAAAAGCTCCTGCTGTGACATCAGCAGGAATCGAACCCGCAACCTTCTGGTTGAGCGCTAGGGTGCCTTCCACTAGGCCAACACGCTCTTCTTACTTGCAATAATCGGAAGTAATATATAAAGAGTCGGATGGAATTACGCAAATAAAAAAAAAAAGTAAGTCGGAACCAGTCCATAAACGACTGGTTCTGACTAAAGGTAAGTCCACGCGCATGCGCTCTTCTTGTGACAAGGTTTTAGGGCATTACGCAAGTTGGATTTTTAGTACTAAGTTAGCGCGCATGCGCACTTAAGATTGTGCATCAAGCTTCTCAACCATACAGATCATCGATTTTGAGGTTAAGTCAGCGCGCATGCCCAATATTGTTTCTCGATTTTCAAAGGGTAAAAACAGTGTTTGGAGACAAAAATATTTTCGATTCCCCCCCCCCCCCAAAAGGTAAGGTAAATCCCTTGCACATAAAATTGTGTGATATTTCCATTTAAAATGTAAGGGTTTACCCCTTGCAAATTACAGTCTTCCGACTTTCATTCAAAATGAATGGTTAATTACCTGTTCAAAAATACATTTGTCAGTTTTTATTCGCATTGTAAAATAAACCCCTTGCAAAAAAGAGGTTTTTCATTCAAAATGTAAGATTTACCCCTTGTAAATTTATTTGGTCACATGTGCATTTCAAAAGTAAGGCTTGTCCCTTGCTAATTTAACTTGTGAGGTTTACACAATAAATAATTAATAGGATCAAATTTCCATTCAAAATGCAAGGTTAACCCCTTGCAAAATTTATCTTCATGACTTTCACTAATATGCAAATTAATTTTGTCAAATGTTTATTCAAAATGTAAGGTTCAACTTTTTGAATTTATTCGGTCAAAATTTCATTCAAAATAGAAGGTAAACCGCTTATAAATTTTTTTCTTCAAATTTTCATTCAAAATGTAAGGTAAATCCCGGCTCGGCAAAGTAATTTCTGCAAATTTCCATTCCAAATATAAGGCTAACCCCTTGCAAAAATGTAAGATAAACCCCATGAAAACTTATTTTGTTCACATAAATTCGAATTGTAAGGCCAACTCCTTGCAAAAAAAGTAGTTCTTCAAATTTTCAGTCAAAATCGAAGATTTACCCCTTGTTAATTTATTTCGTCTTATTTACGTTCAAAATGCAAAGTTAACCTCTTGCAACTTAATTTCTTCAATTTTTTATTCCAAATGTAAGGCTTGTCCCTTGCAAATTAATTTTTTCAATTGTTCTTATAAGTTCACTTTTTCATTCGAATTGTAAGGTTAACTAACCCCTTGCATAAAATAGTTCTTAAAATGTTCAATCAAAATGTAAGATTTACCCCTTGTAAATTTATTTGGTCAATTTCTCACTCAAAAGGTAAGGTTAACCCCTTGCAAATATTTTTGGTCACATTTTCATTCGAATTGTAAGGTTAAAATAGTTCTTCACATTTTCAATCAAAATGTATTTATTTGGTATCATTTGCATTCAAAATGCAAGGTTTCCCCTTCCAAATTAATTTCTTCAAATTGTCGTTCCAAATGTAAGGCTAACCCCTTGCAAATTAAATTGGTCACATTTTCACACAAAATGTAAGGCTAACCCCTTGAAAATTTAACTGGTAAAATGTTCACTCAAAATGTATAATTAAGATTAATACCTTGAAAATGTATTCGTCAAATTTCCATCAAATTGTAAGGCTTACCCCTTGAAAATTAAACTGGTCAAATGTTCACTCAAAATGTAAGGCTAACCCCTTGCAAATTAATTAGGTTAAATTTGCATTCAAAATATAAGGCTCAAAAACATATCGGGTCAAATAGGTCAAAATATCATTCAAATCGTAAGGTTAACCCCTTGCAAATTTATTTCTTAAAATGTTCATTCAAAATGTACTGTTAACCCCCTTGGACATATCTTTGGTCAAATTTTCATTCAAAAAGAAATGTTAGCCCCGGCTTTGCAAATTAATTTCTTCAAATTGTCATTCCAAATCTTAGGCTATAACCCCTTGCAAAAATGTAAGGTTAACCCCTTGAAAATGTATTTGGTCAAATTATCTTGCGAATTGTAAGGTTAAACCCTTGCAAAAAAAATTAGTTCTTCAAATGTACATTCAAAGTGGAAGATCTATCCCTTGTAAATGTATTTGTTCACATTTGAATTCAAATGCAAGGTTAACCCCATGCAAATTAATTTCTTCAAATGTTCATTCCAAATGTAAGGCTTATCGCTTGAAAATTTAGCTGGTCACATTTTCATTCAATATATAAGATTAACACCTTGCAAATTTATTTCTACAAATTTCCATTCCAAATGTAAGACTAACCTCTTGAAAATGTATCTGGTCAAACTTTCACTCAAAATGTAAGATTAACATTCATTCGGTCACATTTCTATTCAAATTGTAAGGTTAACCCTTGAAAATCAATGTGTACTGAAGCAAGGTTAAGCCTAGTCGGTGGTATAGTCCCTTGCACAGCAATGGTCTATGATATGCAAGCAGGGCGACGATTAATTATGCAAAACAAGACTCGACTGCGTAGGCTCCAGATTCTTTCCATTCACCGGGCGCCCTCTATCGGGTCTTCCGTAACCCGTTGTTGTATTACAAAAACATGGTAGCCAAATTGACCAATCAACAGCTTTAAAAGTCCAAATTTCTGATAGAAATAACGTCACAATTTCTAAAGTTTACTCCGATTGGCTGGCGAGCGGGGTCGTATAAAATGTGAATGTTGGATATATCACACGTTTTGTCGTGTGGCTCTGCACACGTTAACCATTTCCAAATTTAATTTGTCAGATTTTCATACAAAATATATGGTTAAAGAAAAGGAAAATATCAATCATTTGACGCTACAAATTTGGGAGTGAGACATCTTTAAATTTTCTTTCAAAATGCTTAAATACGATATTTTTAATACAACTTCATAACTGTTGTACCCATTATGGTCGAAACATGATACGACAATTAAACAAGTACTTCCTATAATTTTGCACAAAATTCATTTTTAAAATTCTAAATGTTTTTTTCAAAGAGTGGGGGTATTAAAGTAAAAAAATCACTAAACGATACGAGGTGTATTGTGAGGATAGTAAAAAAGAAAGTGACAAAATTTAATGATTTTTTTTTTATAATTAATGATCCACTTTTTTAGTTATTTGACCACCCAAACTAGTTGGTGACATTAAGAACATGCAGATGTGTCATAGATAAAGGGCAGGGCTTTGAGTTTGTGAGGGAAATATGGGAGTAAAATGATGATGACAATGACAAAACGCAACATCACCACGCGATGTACCGTGAACTCACAAGGCGCGCTAGTATAGGCGCGCTGAATCGCACGGCACCAACCGTAAACCACGTAGGAAAATCATAATTTCTTTACCCCAAGAAATTGTAAAAAAAAAAAAGGTGTCATTACATTGAGAGAAGTCTGCTTTATGTTGAAAAGGTAATTTTTGAGCCCGTTAATAAAACACACCCTTGACTCAAATTTGATCGAAACTATTAACGACGCCCTACACTATGTATACACGATCGCCAGAAACGGCTTTAAACTAATACAGAAATCAAGTTTCCAAACGAGCAAGAACGCGAAGACTTAGGCCTACCTGAATTAGTTACAGTCTTACCGACTAACAGACATGTCACCCTCGACGACGTTGGACAGTGAAAGACAACAAATCCGAAGTAAAAATGAGAAAATTGACATTAATTTGACTGTTGTATTGCTGCCTAGCTTCTACTGGACCACTGATGAGCTACAATGTCTTATCTACAGTGAAAACGTCCATGTATGCCTACCTTGTGTGCAGATGTTGAAATGCTTGCGTACACACGAATTAGTCTGCACGCTTGAGTAACCCTAAACACATCTGTAACAATACAAGTTATTTTGACAATTGGACTAAAACGCAAATTGCTATGGGTTCGCTCCACGCACAGCAAAACCCCAGGGCGTAGACTCACAGGGGACAGAGGGTGGAGTTTATATCCCCGATTTTTCCTTTAAATGGGGTAGGGCCGGATTCCCCCCCCCCAAAAAAAAAATTATAATAATAATTATTATTACGGGAAATGGTACCCTTATAAGGTCACATTCCATACTTCTGCACAATTTTCCCGTACTTTCCTGACCCCTAACCCCAATTCCTCCTTATCACACCCCCACATGCTCTTTTTACTAACTGGACCACGTGCAATCAATCTAGCCTAAGTTGAGACACTATAATTTTGCCACTAAATAGGTGCTAAGGCATTAGAGAGACATTGAAATGTCTCTCTAATTCCACCTGTCTCCCAAATATAACGTCTGACGCTAAGGTGTTTCCCAAATGGTACTATTTACGATAGTCATTATTATGACACAACATTAAAACGCGCTCTATATCTCTGGAAACCATTCAAAGGCGCCGGTTCGAATTTCAAAATATCCTTTTGAAAGTGCCAAAACAAAAATAGATTCTTTGAAATGGGATACAAAGGTCAACTTATTTCCAAGGGCTGCGTTCAATACATTGCATGGGCCCTTTAAGGCTGAATTTACCCTCCTCTTTCACTGTCTGTTCACCAGGAACAAACCAATGACTTTGGGCCGTATTGCCCCCCCCCCCCCATTTAAGGTGACCACCCCTTTCCATCAGGCCATCGCCATTTTGAAAAGGAAAACAATGACTATCTACTCCGTTACAATACAAAATATGTCGGTTCTCTGGTGCAATTCCATTCCAAATTTTCTCAGAAACGCACGCTGAAAGACCGGCTTAAAACACTCGGACATTAATATTCAATCTACAAACTCTCATGTGCTGGGGCCACGAAATTCCCTGTTTATAGAAACATTATCGTAGGCAATTTACTGGTCGATACCCATGGGCCCTTTATTTCCCTACTGACGTTTGATCTGTTTGACACTCCACAGAAATAGCGGGCTTCCGTGAAATGGAGAAGCGTGCATACGGGCGTTGTGACAAGTTGGAATGGCGGGAATAAGATATCTAATATGCACTCTAAAAATAATTAGTTCGTGGAAGCTGTGGACGGTCGTGCCAGCCGCTAATTGAAAATGTATTCCTTGGGGAAATGGTGATAAACAAATAGGCCTAAATCGGGCAATTTAATAGTTGTAAATATCCATCTGCCGTCAATCGTTCGACAGTCCTTAAATGTAACGGCGCGGCACCAGATGCAAACAGGTTTTTTTTTGGCCAATTCAAGGATGTCACTGGAAATTTTGTCTAGCCCCCCCCCCCATTTTTTTTCCAAAATTTCAAAACACGAACAGTCGTCGGTATAAAAATCCAACGCAAACTCGGCTTCTGCACAGTCCGGACAAAGCTCGTTGAACTTGAAGTTCGGTCCGTGAACACAACACTGCAGCGGTTATTTTCCACAATAGTCCGCGTCCGAATTGTGGGGCTACGGCTACAATGGGGGACAATGAGACTTCAAGTTCAAGTTCTTGGTGGCCACCACCAGACTTCACACTAACTCCGCCTGCCGATCCAGAGTCGCCGTGGCCTGCCATCATTCTGTCGATCGTAACCGTGATAGGTTTCGTCGGCTACGTCTGCATGATTTACCATTACTGGACCAAGCCCAGTCTAATGTGGCTTTCTTAGCTGTTGGTAGCTTTCCAGCACTTAACTGGCGCATCACTCCAAGGGCGGATCCAGGGGGGGGGGGGGGCCAAAGGGGGCCATGGCCCCCCCCCCCCGAAAATGAAACCATTTTTTTTTTTTTTTTATGTGACATCGCAATAAAGGCAGGCACTGAGCACACCACCATCTTTTCCTCAAAAAGAACATGGTTAAAGTGGTCAGAAGTTGCCTCAGATCGCACCACAGAGCATCTAGAATCCCAAAAATTTTCGGGGCCCTTAAGCGGGCCCCGAACCCCACGCCGTAATATATTTGACCCACTTTTTGGGGGGGACCAAATTTTTTTTGGGCCCCCCCGAAAATTGTGTTCTGGATCCGCCCTTGCATCACTCATCACTCAAATTCTGGTGGGAGGCAGGCTGGCTCTAAACAACAGACGCATATACATTGGGGATAGCCTGAGTGCTTATCAAGAACATATTTTATGGTCATCAACTGATTAAATAGCCATTATCTTAGTAGGGGGCTCATGAATACGAACCCGGGATTCACGGGTTCGCGAAAGCCACATTAGACTGGGCTTGGTCCAGTAATGCGTCATTCTGGCCAACAGGCAGATGCGCACAATGCCCAACGTGCTCATACTGAATCTCGCCTCGGCTGATCTGCTCTACATCTTGGTCCCGACGCCGTTCTACATCGAGAAGCTGATGTGGCCCTACTGGGATCTTCCCAAGTCCGTCTGCAAGTTGAAGGTTTACTTTACCTTACACATCATCAATGGCTCATGATTATTATAACCCGTGAGGTTATATAGATAAAGTAAGGCAGTAAGAGACGAAGTGGTACTTGGGATGATGTGGTTTATTCGGTTGGCTGTTACGCTCTCTGTCTGATTCCTAGATTCTACTGGGTTTTTATACAGTAAATGAACATTCCAATCTTACAGCTATCTTACAGGTTTCTTGCCTTATTAGGAATCGTTCACTAACTATTGAATATTAATAATACAGAATTGAAGGTTTTTGGTCAAATTGTATCTGGGGGCAGGGCTAGGCAAATTAATAGAACAATCGGATTTCCTTATAAGTCTGTGGGCTGAATCACTGTGGCCTTCCGGTGCAGCCCAGCATCCACCCACGCGGACCTTGTGGCTAAACTGGCCATTCCTTAGATGTGTCTCATTACCAGGAAAGTGGCCCTGTTCCTTGAAGGTCAACGTATACAACTTAAACAGTAAATATAAAACATGATATTTCATCATGGTGATATTATTAAGCTAGTTCGATGTTGATTTATAAGAAAATAAACAATAACGTGGCAGGCCTTCAATAGGTTAGTTGTTATGTATACCCCACTTCAGATTGTGAGCAATTTTGTTGAATACAAATGCTCCACGTGATGGGATGTGGCTCATCAACGTACGTGACCGCTAAACCAACCAACGCGAGTTATTTCTCAAGGCGGGGGCGTACGTAGCCCATGACGGCAGACTATTTGCAAGCCAAGTATTAAGTGATTTTTGATCGAGTTTTCCAGGTAGTAATTTCAAAACACGAACAGTCGTCGGTATAAAAATCCAACGCAAACTCGGCTTCTACACAGTCCGGACAAAGCTCGTTGAACTTGAAGTTCGGTCCGTGAACACAACACTGCAGCGGTTATTTTCCACAATAGTCCGCGTCCGAATTGTGGGGCTGGGGCTACGGCTACAATGGGGGACAATGAGACTTCAAGTTCTTATTATTGTTGGAACCCACCATCAGACTTTACACTAACTCCGCCTGCCGATCCAGTGTCGCCGCGGCCTGCCATCATTCTGTCGATCGTAAACGTGATAGGTTTCGTCGGCAACGTCTGCATGATGTACGTCATTCTGGCCAACAGGCAGATGCGCACAGTGCCCAACGTGCTCATACTGAATCTCGCCTCGGCCGATCTGCTCTACATCTTGGTCCCGACGCCGTTCTACATCGAGAAGCTGATGTGGTCCTACTGGGATCTTCCCAAGTCCGTCTGCAAGTTGAAGGTTTACTTTACCTTCGTGGCGCAGTACGCCAGCGTCTACGCCTTGGCCGCCCTGAGCTGGGACCGCCACGCGGCGGTGACCAGCGCCTTTGGCGCCCTACGCCGCGAGACCAGTCGCCTCCGCACCTCAGCCGCAGTCGTAGCCATCTGGCTCGCCTCCTTCGTCTTGGCTATTCCCAATTTGGTCTTCGCCCGTGTCGTCGACGTTCACGGCCTCTGGAGATGTCAACTCTCGCCAAAAGACAGTACCACGAAGAAGGCCAATGAGATTGCCAGGTTCGCAGTTGGGTACGCGATACCGCTGATGGTGGTGGCATTCTACTACCTGAGGATTGCCATTCACATCTGCCGCAGCACTCAAAGGTATGTATGCGTCCTAACTGCAGCAACTGTACCAACTACAGGGTGATTAAAAAAAGCGGAGCCCAAACCCCCCAAAATATATATTTCATATTCAAAGAAATATGTATCACCAAAAATATAAAAGTTGATTTCATAAGCTACTTTTAGACGAAAAAATTACTGAAATTGCTCAATCTGTTAAAAGAATATCACCATTTAAACGCAATGACCAAAAAACCTGTTTCGTCAAAAAAAAAAAACTTTATTGTGTGTCCTGTCTGTTTGGAACAACAATGAAAACGACACAGCATACTTGTTTCAACAACTGTCAACAATGATTTATACAATTCTTGACTTGACTTACTTGACTTAAATGCTCAGTCCCATGAGACCCTTGCGCTCCCCTGTTGTAGACAACCTCGAATGCCCTCACGCTGAGATGCTCGGCGTTCGGCTGTTGCTATAGAAAGGCCGGTGTTTTCACGGATTTGTGAGATCTACTTCTTTGGAGGTCTGCCACGATTATACAATTCACTTTTTAAAAGTTAATACAAATCACTTGTATTAAAAGACGGGCCTTCAAAAGGACTTTGTTGAATATTTGTAAATTTTAAACTGACGTTTTAACGCTGGCGATGTTTGAAGACAATTGTGACGACGATTCTTGCAATCGCATTTTTGGACGAAAGAGGTTTTATGGTTATTGTGTTTAAATGATGATATTCTTTGAACGAATTGAGCAATTTCAGTGATATTTTTTATCTTAAAGTAGCTTATGAACTTGGCTTTCTAGCCGTTATTAGTTTTGGTGCTACATATTTTTAAAATTGTGAAATATATTTTTGGGGTTTGAACTCAGCTTATGTCAAATTATTTCCATTTTTTTATGTCTCGTTTTTATGCCAGAGTTTTTTTTGTACGTTTCGTGTCTGTTTCCTTTATCGTTCACTCGACCCCGAATTCACGCAGTTTATCACACTTCGATCTAGATACTTACGCAACGGTTTTTAAACGCGATGTCTTCACGGAATTCGCACCTAATTGGTAGCACCGGCCAATTATCTCTTTTATTCGACGGTACCAGTAGGAAGACGCCCCTCGAAATGAATGGTTATGGTAATTTACTGTCTTTTCCTTGGGAATTCGTTTGTAGTATTTTATATGTTCTCGGAAGTCCAGGTGAAAGCACATTCTTTGAACGTGGTATAAATTTGTAGCGTAAGGTAGAGTGTGGGAGAGAACCAATTGTGCGTTTGGGAGAGAGAGGTGTCCCAGAGTTATTTGTGTGAAATTGTGTTGGGTCATCGCCACCCGTAACCAGCAGGCGAGTGGAAGCAGCCACCGCAGGTACCGGGCCGGCCAACCTAAACCGTTGAGGCCGAGAGTCACGTATAGTCAAAAGTACATGTAAAAGTACTTGCTTGACCCTCTCTTCATCTGTATATGACCAGACGTCACACGGCAGTAGCCTGACTCAAGAGTACACTCTCCAAGAATTACCGTAAGTTCCTTTTTATTATCAAAAACTGATTTTTTAATCGTGTTTGGGTATACTCTGAATCCACTTATTTAGACATTATTTGAGATCAATTTGTATTTTCATGTGTGATTACAAAAGAACAGAGATTTGTAGTGTTTTGGGTTATTTTACATTTCATAGATAACCATTTTCCCTGGTGGGAACAACCAACCCAATTCCGATCCCGTGAGACCAATCTCTAAATGGCAGGGACCCCACTGTAGCCAGGCGATGACTGATCCACACACTGATCGAGGCAGAGACGACCAGCCAGTCCACGCCCGTGTCACCCACCTGAGCCAAATTCTGTATCTGGGGAAGGTTGCAAGTATCTTAAACATCATCTAGAATCTGGCATCTAAAACCCACAAATTGGCTTTGATTTAAATTGTAATTTGTAAAACTTAAAGACCGGTTGCTTTGTTTTGTTTACTTTGTTTCTTTTAATGTAACAACTAACTAACTAACTGATTGTGTGTGTTGTTGCAAAGTAGCTAATTTGTATGCCGTGCTAAGTTAACTTGCTAAGTTAACCTGCTAATTTAACCTGCGATTTAATTTGCTTGATTTGAGAAGTTTCTTTTGATTTGCCTAAGTTGAATTCTGTTACATTTTGTCATCTTTAGGGAAACCCTGATTTCTTTGGATCGTTCTTAAGTTGCGTTCTTGAATTGTGGAAGTTCCTCTGATTTAATTTGATTATTTTGTAAATATTCTTGTAAATATTCCTCTTCTTTTCTTCATTTGATTTTTCTTTAAAATAACATTGTGCTTTTGCTCTTGAAGTTAAAATCAAATCCGTTTCTGTTTGCCTTATTTACTGAGTTGAAGACAGAACCACCCCATGTATCTAAGGTCTTGAGAAAATACTTGACAGCTTATTATGACTCAACCTGTACAGTTGGGGCACAATCTACGGCGACGCAGTGGGCAACTGCAGGCCTTTCTTTTGTCTGCTACAGTCGATATTTTGGTTGGACTGGTTCCTGGTCCCTCTATTGTCATTCGGACTTCGAATGTAAGGACAGGTAGCTAGCAATGAATCCTGGACACTTTACATTTTTCTCCTAATGTATGCAAATTATGTGCAGGACTATAGCCTAGGTCCGATTCCCGCACCCTGAATACAAAACCACAACCATGTTAGCATGGAATTAACCAGCCTATAGTTTAAACAGTGGATTAATGCGTTGTGTAGCCTAATGCACGTAAACACTTATCGCTAAGAGAAGGGGTTTTCCCCAGTGTTTATGGTGCAGCACTTTGTAACCCCTTATAAGGTGCTACATACAATAGGTCTCATATTTCAAATACGCAAGTTACCTGTAATCAAAAGAAATTCATATTAATTAGCGCTAATAGAGGACTAATAATGTTGGTAGATACGTGCGCTATAAGACTCCGGTCTTAGTATTATAGATCATTGGACATGAACAAAAAGGAAATGCAAATGATCCTACATAGGCCCATACGACTTTCATTCACAGGTTCCCGGACGCAAGTGACACCTTGGCCAAACAGATGCGTGACCGCAAGCGCCTGGCTGTCTTCGTGCTGATCATCACCTTGTTCTTCGCCCTCTGCTGGCTGCCGTACTTCTCCTACTTCATGGCCCTACACTTCGGGAGTGCGTCCCTCACCTACCGCGACGCTGCCTTCATCATGCCGGTCGTCAACACCTGTATGGATCCCTGGCTGCTCTTCGCCATCAGCTCCAACCACCGGGCGTGTTTCGTCGAGAGTCTGGGCCGCATCTGCTGCTGCCGAATGCGTTCGAGCGCAAAAAACGGGCGCGCTCGTCAAAGTACAAGCGCGCGCACGCGTACGCCGGCTGCCGTCGATCTCAACGCTGGAGGGCGCAAAGGTACCAGCACTATGACCAGCACAATTGCATTGACGCGTACCAGCGCAGAAATCGGTACCACGTCAAGTTCCCCTTCGAACCTGACCGCGTAAATAGTACACGTAGAGGGTGCGTTCGAGCGTGTTACTCTTGTTACTCCTGCGTGCAGGAAAATGTTTCGTGCGCATTACTCTCGGTGCAGGAGCATACTCCCGGTGTCACATGAAAATCCGACTCCTATGAAAATCGGACCCTTTTTCCCTTTTATTGGTTAATCCCTCTCACATGACCGGTCACTTTCCTAATTATCATACTTATGCATGCGCAGTATAACCAATGAGTCCGATTTTCATAGAAACCTAAATTCACGCTACACCGGTATGACGGAGAGCATGACTCCTGCTAACCCGCGGGTCGTACTCCTGCCGTTCGGGCACTCCAGAGTAAACTCGTGTTTTAACGAGTAGCTCGCTCGAACCTGGTGTACACGTATTGCCTAGAAATCCTCATACTAAGAGATCTAGAGATAGGCTTACTTTAATAGGCCCTATACTTCAAATAAATATTTATTGTCATATTATTAATATTTAACAAAATTATAGTTGACTGCTGTGATGTGGAACATGACGTTTTGAACACCTGAGGGGCGAAGCACCCGAGGGGAAGCCGAGGGTGCTATGCGCCCCGAGCCTGGTCAAAACGTCATATCCCACCTAATAGAAGAAAAACAATTGTTTTATTATACCTCTGCCTTGGATTCTTCGAATTTTGATGTAAAAATCACGAAAACAAACAGCAGTAAACACAACAATCATCGGACAATCTAACGTCAACTCACATGCATAGCATGTCGCGTCAGTGCTCGAAACAATAACAGCTGATCGTCTGCTAGTTCGCTGCTCCCACTCATTTGTGAAAACATGGCGAAATGGCGTGGGTACCAATGATACAAGCGTCCCGTCAGGGGAGTGTGCCATGACATTATACACGTGATCATTCTAGGCCAATTAAAATACAGTGGTATAACACAATGATGCACAGCTTGCCTTATCTTAATATACAATATATATATGATCAAACAAAACAAAACAATTTGCACACATCCCTATGTGACTTGTTTCCTTTTGCTGAAAGAAAATACCTTTTTTTGTGATCCGTGGACAGAACTACAGAACTTTAACCCTAAAAGGGCCGGGCTTTTTTGATCAGATCTCAGCCGGGGGGATTCCGACCCCTCTCTAAGATCTCGGCCATCAAGTGACGAAAAAATTTGAAACTCGGTACATGCATTGGACAACTTATCATGAACATACCCAAGAAATTTTATGACTATAGGTCAAAGGGTTTGGAATTATGACTAATTAATTATTCATTATGCATTAATGGTAATTCTGCTTTGTGTACACTACCTATATGGGAAAATTCAGTTTTCACTGCGCGTAGCGTAGCGCCGGAAAAATTTTCGCTGCACGGCAACCCGTTGTCCGATGTTTATGTTTTTAGTATCAAAAGATGCGCAAGGCTCGAGGCTAAAAAGTAAGAACAGCTCGGGTCGCGAACATCTTCTTCTTTTTTTTTAAGCTATCGCGGAAAAAGTTGAGGGGGGAGGATTCCGCCCCTGGCCCCTTTAGGGTTAAAACGGTGGTTTTGTTTAAAAATCCGTAACTTGAAAATTACATGAGTGATTTGAATGATTCTTGTACTTCTTGTACTAAAAGTACGCTTATGAATTGGGCTTTCATATCCTAGATTTTGAAAGTGCTACATGCAGAACTTCACTAAAACATTAATGGTCCCGACATTTGGGTTTCGTTTTTTTTTTTACTCAACCTGTATCGTTTGTACTTTTATAACTTTTTTTCTCGACATGTCCCATAAGGCTTGTAAGCAAACCTCCCGAAAACTTGGTCAGGTCATTGGGGTTTATTGCTATCACAGGCAATTCATTGTCCTAATTTCTCAGACGTATAAGGTTAACAAAGATCACAAAATCGTCGGGAAATAAATATAAAATAATATGATATAGCTTTGTTTTATTATCGGGGTATTATTATCCTTCCCCGAAACTGCATGCAAGCTTCACGCAACAGCGAAGTAATTATCGCTTGATTGATCTGAAATTCAATATATAAGTGCCTTTTTTGTACGGGTGTTTACGCTGATGATGTGTATATTCCGTGAAACCATTAATACGATTCACAACATTGGTAATTCCATTCTGCCAGCTGTATCATATCCCAAATTAATTGGTGTATTTGATACCAGCTGACACACAATTTCAAGATTGATGTTGTCTCTTTGTCCGCACTTCCTGTTGGTGAGCTATAAAACATTACTGGTTTTGAATCCTTGTCACCAGATGGAAAACTATTCCACGAATCAGAGTGCATAATTGTTTTAATAAATTAATAACTGAATACCGCCCATCATCAAGGCCGGGATCTGCGCTTCAACAACAAAAAAAATTAAAAATCGTCGAACTCCGTGTATGGTCAACGGATAGTTAACAATAATTGTTGACTGCCGTGATGTGGGATATGACGTTTCGAACACTGAGGGGCGCCTAGCACCCAAAGCGAAGCCGAGGGTGCTATGCGCCCCGAGGGTATCCAAAACGTCATAGTCCCACATCACAGCAGTCAATTGTTTTGTTATACCTCTGTCTTGCATTCTTTGGATTTTGATGTAAAAATCACGAAAACAAACAGCAGTCAACACAACAATCGTGACAATAAAACGGCAACTCACATGCATGTCGCGTGCTCGAAACAAGGTGTAGACCGTTGCGCTGCATGATCAGGCAGCCATGTTTGAGGTGTATTCTTTGTTCAACGGATGAACGCACAATGCTTGAGCATTCATTGTTAATGAATCAGCAGCACAAGGCACACCTTCAAAATGGCCACTGAATGCAACCGGTCTGTTGTCAAACACTCGTTCTATGTGCCAAGGCCCAATGTTCACGCAAATACACAGGCTCAAAGTGGCTTGAACACCGGAAGTCAACAATATGTATTTTACTGTTGAAGTTTAATTCTTATTTATATATATATACATCATGTGTACTCATTTACTTTTTGAAAATCAATAATTACTCACCAGTCCCAGTTTTTCTTGCTTTGTATTATGCTTGTCAGTTGACAAAGTTGGTTTCATAATATAATCCAAACTACGAAGACGTTTACATTTTATGCTGTCTGCTACTAAGGATGTGACGTTTACACATTTAAAAAAATCTATGATCCGTTTAATACATTTTATTAAACAAAACCCATGCATTTCACAAAAAAACTTAAAGATGCCTTTTACATCCATTTTATTTCCAAAGCAAAAGGGCAGTCTATTATGAACGATCTTTTTTTGTGGTTTGGGGCGATGATGCCCTTCGTTTGTCGTGCACCTACATGTACATGTATAACTAACATATACACACATACTGAAAATTGTATTCTTGTGGAGTCATATCTTTGTTCTCGTGTACTAAAATTTTAGAATGTGAAAATCTAGTATCAAAATGCTCCTATCAGGCGCGGTTCTACGGGGGGGGGGGGGGGCTAGGGGGGGCTGTAGCCCCCAAAATTTTTTGTCTAGCCCCCCCAAAATAAATTCCTTTAAAAAAAAATTGCATTAGCAAAAGGAAGGATTGTGATGTACATGCGAACGGTCTCCCCCTAAAGAAGAAATAGCCGTGACAAGGGTGCATTAGTTAATATAGTGTGAATGATTTTAGGATTTTATTGGCGCTCCCCATTGAAAATATGGCATGATAAGTGTCTGGAAAAAATAACCAGTCAACATTTCAGCACGCCTCCCTGAAAAAAATCTGGATCCACCGTGCTAGCCCCCCCCCCAAATATTCGTTCTAGAACCGCGCCTGGCTCCTATATTTTAACCAGAAATAATTTCCTGGGCTGAAATTCGTACTTAATATCCCTTAAATAAAATACTTCAAGTTGCGACAAATCAACACACCTTGGAAATTCCTATTTTTAAATATATCTATTTCGTAATAACCTTGTGGAGACGTGTTCACCTATAGAAATTGCCCTGTGGAGATGTATACAATCTTTTGTTCCCTATTATACACGTCTCCACAGGGTACCGTGTATCAGATCAAATCCCCAAATGCTGATGCACACTGTTCCACAATGCAGTGCAACATAAACCTGTTGTGCTCACTTCCGTAAAAGAATCGGACAGTTGGTCCCAAGTAATTTTTTTGAGTAATCGCCCAAAATCAAAATACTACTTACATGTGGATAAGACGTTTAGCAGTTTTCAATTTCAAAGAAAGAAAACTGACTGATACAGGATTCGAACCTGTGCCTCTGCAGCAAAAGAAAGTTGACCTCAGCAGGATTCGAACCCCATCACTAATGAAAATAATATGAAAGTGCACAGCCAAATTAGTGCTATCCTTAATTTGTTGGTCTCTCAACATTTTAGCATTGGGTTAGATAGCTCAATTTATCTCAACACTGATACAGTGTTCCGAAAGCCGTGGGTTCAAATCTTGTTCTAGTCAGTTTTTTAGAGATTTTCTCCTGCATACATGCTTGCCAGAATTCTCTTATAAAATCAACCCTAAAATGTTACACGCTATTTTAAAAACTTCAAATTATAAGCACACACTTCCATTTTTGCATTTAATGTGGGTTTTACTATTTCTGTTTAAGTACAGCGGTATTTCAGAAGAAAAAAGCTTTCACAATTGTTCTTTTGCCAATGTATGTAGAGTGCGTAGGTCTTTGTTCATGTGAATTGGAAAGTCATGCGAAGTGTCACCCATCCAATGAAATAAATAGACTTACATGTAAAGGTAGTATACAACATTTGCAAACATCCAAAAAAATAAAAAAAAAATAAAAAAATTGAGTTACTTTATTTGACTGTAAGTGAATAATAGTCTCAAGCATCCTGTGAAATCATGGCACCTGGTGTGCTGTCATTTTTAAGAAAAGAGGAATTTTGTGTGTAAATTTCCAACGATGGTCAGCTGGCCATCGTTGGAAAAAAGCAGACTTTTTAAAATACTGCCCCCAATTTAGTTAGTCCATGTTTTGTTTGCATTGGCCACACATCCGTAAACGGGTGCAAGCCAGCTTGTCTGGTTCCCTGACCTGACAATTCCCCGCCGTCTATAAATTGCTCTGTTTTGTCTAAAGTAGGGTCAGAGAACCAGACTACAAGGACAGCAATTTTTTCTTGGTTTTTCCTACACGTTAGAAGACAAAACTTTAAACAGGTCAGTGTAACAATACATGCTATAAAATACTAACCCCCAAATCCATCCATTTCTGAAAATTACAAAAAAAAACCAAATGTTGTATATTGCTTTTAAGTCCTGAAATCCAAAATTCCAATGTCCACAAAAAAAACAATATCAGGATATTAAATCTCCTACCGTATTTCTTCTCTATAACTTACTGTGTGGAGATATTCCCACATACATGTAGCACTGTAAATAACACTGAACTTTTACAGAAATTTATCAATTTGAGTATTTATCAATTTGAGTAGAAATCACATTTACAAAATATTTATTTACAAAATTTGACAACTTTTTAAATTGTAATCATAAACAAATTCATGATCGCACTTTAATGTTAAGGAAAAGTCGGCACTAGTTTGGAAGTTTTAGTTCAACTATCAAGTTTTTCTGGGTCGCCTCAATATGACATAAGCTCGTTTTGAATCTTTAATTATTCAGTCTATTAAACTTTACTCACCTATTAATTGATATATTTCTCCAAAAAAAGAAATGTTGCAAAGATAAGGTACATGTTCTGAGCATGTCAACAGCCATGTTTGATTGAAATTTTGAATTAGAAGTTGGTGGCACAAGCAATTTTGAATAGGCTTTATTCACGAGTCGGCCATATTAAACTGAAAACGAGGTGAAATCTTCATTTTTGGAACTTGCGAATAGAAATGAAAGCAATGAAATAAAGTTCGTCGCAAATTAATACCAGTCTGCTCCGATGAATAATTCTAAATTTGTGAATAAACCTACCCTAATGTTTAAAGCCACATTTAAAAAAGAAATTTGAAAGTGAGGCATGGTAGTCTGGTACCATCCCATTCAACAGTTCACAATTTATAAAGAACATTCAGGGAACATGATCAAAAATGGCTTCCTTGCGAATAAGGTCTATTTCTAATCTAAATTTCACGGCTGTGCTTACCGTTAGCAAAAATTGATTGGTCTGGTGGGCACGACTTGCATTGGGAATGCACGGAATCAGAGACTGGGTGCCAGACATTGCCTACTCATTCACTTGTGCAATACTTAAATTTTGTTTGGAGATGTTCCTTCGTGTGCCTGTATATTTTCTTATATTGCGTGTTGTTACTACTTCAATAAATAGCATTGGAAATTGACAACGCTGTGTTTATTGTCAATTGTTTGGAGTTCACTGCCATTGTTTTAGATGATTTTAACACGAGACCTAACGACGGGTCTGGCCACGTTATTTCTGCTACCTGTTTGGGTACCACAGATCTGGCCACATTTAAGAGGGAAAAATGTGGTAATGAAATTCTCTACCGAGGTTGTCGGGAAATTCGACAACATCATTCGGTACTGCTCGGTATATACAAAATAAATTGCCATAATACCGTATTTTCATACAGTATTATTGGAATATCCAAGCCTGAAGTGAATAAATAAAACTACTAAGGCCAAAAAAAAAAGTCTGCGGTTTTTGGTATGGAGTTTACCCCAAAAGTGGTGCAGCGACGTGTGTGTTTTTTTTTTTACCCATATTTTTTCCTGCAAATGTCGGCTGATGACTGCAAATGGTGCCCGACTAAATTTAGTGCAAATATATGGGAGTCCAGAGAGGCCACATAAAGCCTATACTCGATCGCAACCCCATCTGAAAACACATTAAAATTGTGCAGCAGCAGGATTCCAGTCAAACCAGTGAGTTTGGCGGTTTTGACACATCATCTTACATTAAAAAAAAACGTTTAAATTTTGCCAACGCGCATGGCTACGGCGACTCGCACATATACCCGAAACCAGAGACTTTTTTGGGGGGCCTAACGATTGTTCAGTAGCCACTTAGAATTTAACCCCCCCGCCCCCATTTGGACTTAAAATACTAATTGAAGTTCTTGAATCATATTCTACATATTACACAAAAAATTTACAAGATACAACAGTTTAATAGGATTTTTTTTTTACTAATTTACCGAAAAGGTTAACTCTTGTTTGCGTGCAGCATATAATTTACATGTATGTACATACAAAAGAACCAAAAAAAAGGAATAATGATTGAAGATTTTTGCGTCGCTTTGAACATGAGGAATAACCCCTCTGATTTTTCTTATCATACGGTTCCACAAAAAAAAAAAAAAATTTGAAAAAAACTGTTCCGTTAATTCTCCGTTGTAGAATTCGAACCAGGGCCAGTGGAATTGCAAGCTTTGTAGCGAAAGCAACATCCATTTTGATGAATCTTTACTTTTGATGTACCTGCACCAGAGTGAGATTCGAACCTCGGCCATCAGAACTGTAAAATGACAACTGCACTAGCCGATACTTAGTGAAAGCAACGTCAACTTTGACAAAACTTTACTTCCGAAGTACATATTCACCAGAGTGGGAATCGAACCAGGGCCTCCAGAATTGTAAGAAAAGACGTCGCACAACTTTGACGTAACTTAACTTTCGCGCACTTGCTGAAAAACTCTACGAGGTATTCTTCAAAGTCCATTCGAAAGTCACTCCATAAAATATATTTGCTATTTAGAAACTGCCTCACGATTTGGCCGCGACTAGTCCGTTCAACTGCGGGCTGTCTGTGGAATCGTTGCTTAGCGACCGTAACGACTTCATCCCCGCGGCGCCGGTCGGGCCGGAGGAACCCTGGCCCTTTTGCCGGACCTCGAAAATCTCTTCAATGGCTCTCTTGAAGCAGAGGAAATTGTAGTCAATCAGCCCTGTGGGGAAACAAAATTTAAAAAACATCAAAAACTGACCGGAAAAAAAAGGACAAATCTTGAACCTTGGAACAGACATTTTATGTAAACAGGGGACAATTTCACAAATCTTGTCTAATCTTGTGACGGACTTAAAGACGAGTCCCCGCTCTAAGATGCATCCTAGCCAAGACGCGTCCTAAGACTGATTTCAGTGAACCCATCACAAGCAAGACGCCATAAAATTACCAATTTGATGACTGTTTCATGCTTTTTTTCACCGCTTGACGAATAGTTGTTGAGACCAGATCAACAACCAGGCATAACTTCGTCGTGTGCCCGGCAGAAGGGCATAAGTGTGCATATGCCCTTATGCAATGTAGCGTAATGACCAACATGTTCCCAGCAAAAGGTCATATGCAGAAAACTGCCTCCATTTGAATGAAATTTTAACATTTTCGTCAGAAATTAATACAAGTTGTTCCTAAACTTATGATTCATACGTGTGACAAATTTCAAATTCGTACGATTTATATTACGTGTGGGAGAACATTGGATACATAATGCGCGCGAGGGAACAATGGAATCTTTCAATGCAATTTTCTTGAAAATGATTTTTGCGTCAGAACGCTCATATGCCCTTCTGCCGGGCACCCGACGACTTTCTTATTTTTGCACATATGGCTCTGATTTTGACATCACATAAAAGAGTAAGATTCAAGAAACAAACTTTACGCACAGCACCTTTGATTTTAATCACTCCTTGGCAGTGAAAATCTGGGTTGAAAAAAAAAGGAGTGAGTTTTCAATTTGTGGTCCATTGACACGCTCTAGTGATTTCCCCATGACCGAGGAAACAATTTGGTTCTGGGGAGAGCCAAGTCAATAAAACATAGTGGTAAGGGAAGGGTTAATTTGCTCTTTGCACGCTCCGCCATAAGCATGCAGAGCCTCGATCTGGCAACTTTACACAATAAAAATAGCTGGTTTAGTGATTCCTGTGTATGACACGTTAATCACTGAACCCCGACACGGGAATCGCTGAACCGGCTATATTTATTGTGTAAAGCTGCCCGATCGAGGCTCTGCATGCTTATGGCGGAAACGTGCCAAGAGCAAATATGGCAGAGGATGTGAAATTTGATTTCAACTGAATAACTTTTTCTTGGCACCCATGGGGGTGGGTGTTTCTTTGGCACCCATGGGGGGGGGGTTTACTCCCCACCCTCTCCCCTACCCTGTCTCTCACCTTGTCTGTCAAAGTTGTCCTCCCTCAGGATGCAGACTAGGGCGAGGTAACGGTTCACTTCCTTGAGGTACAGGATCGTCGCGTTGTTCAGCCGAATGATGGAGCTGGAGTCCGTGTCGTATGCGACTTCACCATCGTCCTGTAAACTGGTCGGCAGCGAAAAATGGAACGCAAACGAGTTTACTTAAAAGGGAAAAAACAACATTTGCAAACATCAAAAAATAAAACTACCAAATCATTTTAAAATACCTTGCTGGACTGTTAGTCAATGACAGTGTAAAGCATCCTGTAAAATCATGGCACCTGGTTTATACCGTCATTTTCAAGAACAGTGGTATTTTTGTATCAATTTCCAACGCTGATCGGCCGATCAGCATTGGAAAAAACTGTCTTTTTTTCAAATACTGGCCCCAATTGACCATCGCACTTGTTTGCAATCGATTACACACCTATGAACGGGTACAAGCCAAGCTAGACTGGTTCCCTGACCTTACAATTCCCCAATGTATGTAAACTGCTCTGTTTCTTCTTAAATGGAGTCAGGGAACCAGACTACAGGAAAATGATTGTTTTTCTTGGTTTTTATAGCATTTTTGAACCCAAAACCCCAAAAAAGTCAGTGTAACGTTATTTGCTGTATATTTCCAACCCCCCAATTCCATCCATTTCTGAAAATTACAGCAAAAGCAAATGATGTATATTCCCTTTAAAGGCACGAGGGAACATTTGCAATTACCCGGAAACATAACGAGAAAATCCTTGCTCAAAGTGAATATAGGACTGGTACCAAATACCCTGCGAAATTATTCCACCTGAAATTCTATCATTCAAGAGAAAACAATCATTGAAGGTGGTTTAAAAACCACCGGCGGGCACAATTTTTTAACGTGCGTTAGTAACGGATTCCAGTTATGAGACCCTAACATTGTGGATACGTTTTCCGTTTTCTCAAAAATGTATAATATCCACTCAGCTAAACCTTCAACAATGTAGTTCTTAGCAATTTTTGTTTGCTTCAATGTTTATGTTTGACGTGGTTTCTTCCCTTTTTTCCTCCGATGTTGAAGCAAAAACGGCAGCAATTCTTGTTATTTTACAAAATGTTCATTGTGAAGGACAGGAACTCTGAATGAATTCGTAAGCAACTTAATAAACCTACCCATATATACAAGACACGTCGATGACCACGTCGATCATGTCGCAGCACAGCTCGTACGATTGCATGTCCACGGGGGAGCTGTCAGTTGCGATGTAGATCTTGCTGACCACGTCGAAGAGGAACGCTTTCTCGATGCCAGAATTCTGTGCAGAATAAGAACAAATATCTATGGGCGAGGGCAGTACTTCCTTCAAAGTTTACAAGTTCCATGTTGGTGCTGTTGGTTGCACTGCTGAGCATGCTTTAAGGCTGGTTCGTACCCAGCACGAGTGAACTCGAAAGTTTGACGTCACATCAACTTTTTGCACAGCGAATTCGCAGGGGTTGAACACATTTCAACTCCAGCGAATTTGGCTGAAAATGTTTTTTTGGCGTTATGTTCCCCGAGTGTGGGCCTAGAGGTTAGGGTTCGTGACTTATGATCAGAGGTCAGGGGTTCGAATCCAGCTGCTGGCCATATATTGTGTCCTTGGGCAAGCCACTTCATCTCCACTTGCCTCTCTCCACCCAGGAGTATAAATGGGTACTGGCATTAGCTGGGGAGTAGCCTGCAATGGACTGGCATCCCATCCGGGGGAATTAAATATTCTTAGTCGTTTTATGATGGGCTATATAGGGTTGTGGTTAGACAGCTACGTGCAACATCTTCCAATGTTCTAAACTGCATTGATGGAAAGTACCAATTTTTATTCCAAATTCAAAATCCTCCTTTGCGCTTACCGATATGAGTATGTTGAGAAGGTTTTCCAGCGTTGGTAGCTGCGGGATGAGTTTCTGTACAACCTTACTGAAGGCCTCGAAGATAGAGTGATCGTAGATACTCGTCAGGTAGAAACTATAAAAAAAAACCAAAAAACAATAAATGAGACCAAACAAATTACTAAGCAAATATAGGTGCTAAGCGAAAATCAGCAGGGAACCGATAACATTACATGAGGTTTTAGTTGGTAACCTGTTTTTGCCATGCAGATATTTTCTGTGCTTAGCAAATTTCTGTGCTTAGCAAATTTCTGTGCTTAGCAAGAATCAGCTGGGAATCAGTCACAAGCAATGCACATTGTGTGACCTTTTGGCTGGTAACCTGTTTTTGCTCAGCGGATATTTTCTGTGCTTAGCAAATTTTTCTGCTTAGCAAATTTCTGTGTTTTAAAAGCTGACCTTTGACCTTTCCGGGTGACCTACCTGAGGTGAATGCAGTCTAGGCCGGCGTCGCTCAGGTCGTCGTTGGCCCGCTGGTGGATGTCCCGCTGCGTTTCGATCTTGTGGTCGTCTGAGAGGCCGTCCACTTTGTGGATGAAAACCTCAAATTTGATGTTGGGGTTGACTTTATAGGCTCTGGACACTGTCATGTGGAGCTTGGCCAAAGCATCCATGTAGTCATCCTAAAACCAAGAAATAAATTTCCATGTAGCGTTTTTTGGGATATGGTGGACACAATACGAGGTCGCTATTTAGGAGTATGTAAACCCGACCTCAATAAACCTACACTTGGACTGAGATTTTACCTGTGCATCGATGACGAACACGAGAGCTCCGCATCCGCCAAATATCGTCTCCGAGTCGAACGTCGGATCGAAGAAGTCAATCTGGCCGGGGAAGTCCCAAATTTGGAATTGAACAAAGGAACTATTGTTGATGTCTGTCAAAGTCACAAATTTGAAAAATAAGTAGTTGATCAATGACATCGAAATAAAAAATGAATCAACAAATTTTTAAAATCAGCAGTGATATGGAGAGATTCAGTGCTTCCTTGACACAGTGTATCCTCCAAAATCAGCCACACCTTTTTCCTGTATAGCCTCAATCCTGCAAAATCCACCATTTTGCAAAGAGGATTTTGGAGGATTTGAGAAGGTTAGGGTTAAAAATGTGCTGATCAAGTTTAACATGAAGTATAAAGCGGCCTGAAGAGTTCAAGGCACTTGGCACAATTCTGCTGTTGTTTGGCTAATGGTTGTGGAACGCTGTGGTCCAATGGTTACGGTGTTCGACTCGTGTGCCGTGGTACATGGGTTCGAACCCCGACAGGGAACATGGTGCTTGTGCGCTTGGGCAAGGCAATTTACCAAGATTGCCTCTCTCCACCCAGGAGTATAAATGGGTACCTGTGAAGGTAGAGACCATATTGTGTGGATCTCGAGCTGCTGCAGGGTCTCATTGCTGATGAACAGGGATGATGCACATTCGATCATATTCTTACAGTATTTGTGCGATATAAATGTATAAATTATTAATTTAATTATTATTGGCCAGACTAGTCTTTACATCAGCAGTGATATCTTTCCGCTTACCATCCTTGACTAGTTTGTTTGTGCTCTCCAAGAAGAGGGTTTCGTTTGGCGACATCTTGTGAAATACCACCTTCTGGATTGACGACTTTCCACTCCTGGAAACAAAAACAAAAAATCAATACAACAAACATGCAAAGGAGTCAGCTGCCAAGATATTTTTAAAAATGCTGTTGCTATTTTTTTTTTTAAACAAAAGTCGGCCACAGCACACATATGCTTGACTTGTCAACCAAATGGTTCTCGAACTTCACTTCCCAGACTTTAATTTCCAGTAAAAAAAACCAAAAATCCTCCAGAGCCTTGAATCAGAGGGAAATTTCTCCTTCAATTAAATTAGGATCTGATTTATAACAATCAAAAGAAAATGCATATTTTGGGAAATTATAAAAAAGCATATCTTTGGGATTCAAGCTTAGTTCCTTCGGCATTCAAAACACACATTTATCACACGGAGCTACCGAAGCACTTTAATCACTGTAAAAAATTTTAAGTCCTAAATATTTGCAATGTGATATTTCAATTCCCTAACTATAGCCTTTGAAAAACGTTGTATTGAAAAAGGACCAGTATTTCACAAGTGACCCAAAACGTTCAAAATCGGGATGTGGAATTTCTGATATATGAACAATTTTAGCAAATTGAAAGCAAATTTGGGCAATTGACCCCAGAAGGAGTATTGACTTGACATGGAATGATCCTTACCTCCGGAGCCCCATCAGCAGTATCCGTGGCTTGGTGTCGGCCGATGCAGCCCCTACCTCCGCATTGTGGTCGTCCGGTCCGTAGCCGAAGTCTTTGGGGAAGGACCCAACGAGGGCGCTATACCCACCAACAAACTCTTCGTCTTCAAAAGACTGGAACAGAAACAAAAATGTTTGTACCTCTTTTTTTGTGCTTCTTTAAAATGTTTGACCATTAACTTAAGAATGCTCACTGAGTTTGGAATTTTGCAAAGGTACATGTAATTCTTGGGGATCAAATTCTCACTGGGAATAAATATAATATTTTGTTTTGATCAAATTAGAGTCCAAAATGTTTTTTTATTGCTCAAAAATCACCTTTACAATCCAAAGCAGACTTTTCTCAATTCTATTTGACACCCGTTTTGCAATTTTGAACAGTTTCTTTCAGGGGTAGAAATCACGATTTGCCTGCGCGGTTTGTGCCTTGCGATTCAGTGCGCAGTGCGTGCTCACAGTACTCCTAGAACTATGAGGCTCCGCGTGAGCGGAGCCTCATAGAGTCAGAAGCCCGCAAAATTGCTGTCAACACAAAACACTAATTAAGTACAAAAACGTCCATTCCAAATAAGCCATTTCCCACAGAACCGCTGCACAGTTTGCCCCTAAACTCCGTACAATACCTCATGACATACTCACGTTATGTGCACCAAACAAACATCGGTGGATTCTGTCTGTTTTTAGGCCAAAATGATGAAAAATATGCCCTTTCCGCACTGAGCCAACCTAACACTTGAAACGAGCACGCGCGCTGATATCGCAGTCATTTTCGGGTTCGATCGCTCGGAGCGCGCCGCGGGGGGTACGTACTTGCACTTGTACGCATGCGCGTACTATCAATCCGCTCCTACACCATACCCCCCGCGGCGCGCTCCGAGCGATCGAACCCGAAAATGACTGCGATATCAGCGCGCGTGGTCGATTCAAGTGTTAGGTTGGCTCAGTGCGGAAAGGGCATATTTTTCATCATTTTGGCCTAAAAACAGACAGAATCCACCGATGTTTGTTTGGTGCACATAACGTGAGTATGTCATGAGGTATTGTACAGAGTTTAGGGGCAAACTGTGCAGCGGTTCTGTGGGAAATGGCTTATTTGGAATGGACGTTTTTGTACTTAATTAGTGTTTTGTGTTGACAGCAATTTTGCGGGCTTCTGACTCTATGAGGCTCCGCTCACGCGGAGCCTCATAGTTCTAGGAGTATGCTCACAGTACATCGCGCGGTGATCGCCAGCTTTATTTTCGGGTCGCGTAATGTCACTACACTGTCATCATGGTCATCGTCATTTTACACCAAATTTCCCTCAGAAAATCAAAACCCTGCCCTCTATTGTCTATTTATGATATACCTGTTTATTGAGAATGTCGCCAACTAGTTTTGTAGGTCCAATAATTTTAAAGTGGATTTTGTTCCCTTATAGGGCCTACTACCTGACTACTAGGCCTACTACTTACTAGTACTACTACTAGGGACCGGGCCCTTCACTCATGACACTACACAATTGCCATGATTGCCCTAGAAAATATACAGCGGCCGCTCCAAGACTCCATTTCCATATAGTGTACAGCATGTTCGCGTTGATATGCCTGTATGGGTCTTACGTGTAAGACCATAGTCCTAGGGTTAAGTCAACACACCATTCACAATCATGACAATCAACAGTCAACAACTTGAAGTTGAAATTGAAGTTGATGGTTGAACTAGCTGAAGAAGTGAAGTTGAACATGTTGAACATGTTGAAAATTGAAAGTTGAAGACGACAACCAAACCCAAACAAAACCAAAATTACACAATCTTTCCATAATCGGTTTATTTACACATTTTCATATTTTTCCCGGCTGATAATCCATAACAATTACTATCCTACAAATAGTGAAATTTTAAACCATATTTCTTACCATCCTGCTGTGCAAGCATGTTTTAGCGAACGTGAACGATGAAAGTTAAATTTATCATGTGATTTACGTCTCTTTCAAGATTGTACAACAAAGAAAAAAAATTCAATAACTGTATTCAAATGATTTTACTTTAATTACAAGTAAAATATTCGTTATTAATATGTGGTTTTTTAAAAGCATAAAATTTGTTTGTTGTATAGATTTTTGTGATAAAATCGACTTATCAACTAACAACAGTATCGACAAAGGATGAAGGTTGTATATACTGAATATTTATATTATATTGAATATTCATAAGTTACCTAACTTAACTTGTACAAGTCCGCACGCAGTTCATGTTTCAAGCATTCTCCCTCTGTGCTTTAAGTCGACATCTAGCGTAACGAATCTCATTAAATATTCAATAGAACATTAAAGGTATACTCCATTTAAGGTTCATTAAAAAAAAGAGAGGATATTCTGGTTATCAATTAATATTTACTTAATTCGAAGTCAGAATCGATGACGGAAGGACTGGAAGCTTGTCTACGACTAGCTGTCAACAAATCATGAATAATTCATCTTTGGTGACCTGTCACTGGAGGCGCATGCGTACATGTACAATCCTACCCTAAATAAATAAACTAGGCCAAAATGAAATCACAGGTTGTTGGAATGGTGAACTGCGTATGTGCTCAAAAAGTCATCCTGACGGTTTTGGATATTCGGGTCAAAGATCAAGTAATACTGCCCAGCCTGATTGTGCGAAACCATAGTTCGCTGGAAATCTTGCGAGATAACAGGGTCATTAAAGTGTCAAATAGCTATGCAGCTTTGTAAGAGAAACCACTCAAGAAAGTGATGCGTGCGTGCTTGTGTTGGTGACTGTAGACGTTGCTGAAATTGGGCTTTCAAATGGCTCACAAAATGGTGGTCGGTAAGCGACTGAGTGACAACTTGGACAAACGCACCGCGAAGGGCATGAAGAGGGTACACGAGGATCGACACAGAAATCCTTCCGAAAGCCGAAATACGCTGGGTGAGTTGTTCTTTGAGCTTGACTGAGATCTGACGTTTCATTTTCACTATTTCAGGGATTTCAGGCATGACGGTGTTGAAAAAAGAGGGGGCGGGGTTTCGACTTTTAACACATGAAATGAACTTAGCCTAATTTTCTTTTCATATTAATGATTTGATTTGTATTATTACACATTTTTGTTTGGGGGGGGGGGGAGGGGTGCCGGGTGGGGATGTATGGTGTCATTGTAAAATGTTTGTTTAATGATTCATTTAATTTGTAAACAGTGCTGCTTAGTGAAGTTAGTCATTCAAAATTTGTTGAAAAAATTGCCTACTTAATATATCTTTCTTTCAGTAAACGATATTCAGCCAGCTAGATTGTACAGCGCCCTCTTACACGCGTATTTGATTAGGCCTACATTATAAAACGTAGTAAATTACGGGTGGATCTTGCCTCTGTCTCGTAGATCCCTGGTACGGTTCAAGCCCGGCTATTGACATTTTTGATTTTTTTTTATCCCAAAAAATGAAGAATGTCATGAATGTGTTTCTTTAAGTTAAGTGTTTTAAATTTACTCCAATTTAATTGCAGAGTATTACACTTTTTTTCTGATTTGTGGCTCTTTTTTGATGATTTTTTTTGAAGGAAAAAATATACTTTACTAAAAAGAAAGCCAGATCTGGCTAAATGTCCACTGCCATAAAATTACACATTTTTTATGTCCCTTTTTTTAATTGAATTCTGCATTATGCCCTACCTGGCTAAATATTAATTGCCTTAAGGCCGAATAAAAAAACCAACCATGTTTCTCGTCCAGGTTTACGAAAAAAAGGAGGAAGCGGGGCTTTTTATTTTTTATTTGTTTCAAGATGGCCGCCATTTAAACATTTCCTGCAATTGTTGGTGTTTCCACTGTTCAAAGACACTTTTAAAATGAAAGATAAAGTGGACAAGAGAACTGAACATATTTACAGTGTCATTTAGACTTATATTGGTCTACAATTTATTTTCCGATGAATTTGTGGACTTTTTCGGTGTTTTTCTACTGCATTTTTCAAAAATAAAAAATAATAAAAAAATCCAGGCGGCCTCCAAAAAGGAAGCGGGCGGGGACAAGAAACACGTTTTTTTTTACTTCGCCTAAGATTAAGAAAAAGTTAGGCCTATTACTATTACATGTTAATAACGGTGATAATTAGAAATGTTGACTATACAATTAACACTGCTGAGGATGAACCAATACATGCCTGTTGGAGACAAGGGCCAATATATATGGGCTCGATGTAATACTAATAGTGCACCATATTAATTCAGAAGGCTGACACACCCAACGTGTACCGTACATTGAACAGACACGGCTGGAAATACGTATGCCACAAATCGCTGCCGAGTCCGATGTTCATGTACCAACTAGATTTTTGTGTGTTTTCTCAGGAACGGTATAAATAAGACATTAGGTTAGTTTCCTTTCAACCAGGCCTTTGAAATACAGTAGGATTTATACAGTAAGTAAAACAATCCAAAAACATAAAATTTTCGAGGATTTCAGGCCGTTCTGCCCCTTTAAACTCAACTCACAAGTTCATTTCAACACACACAGTTCACAAGTTCATTTTTTTTTATTGAATGTTCAGCGGATGTAAATTACATAGTTTCGTATCCCTTCATACATGTAGAATCCTGTAATAATATTTGAAGTGTTTATCTACTTGCCTGACAGGATGTGATTTGATATTTATGCATACATACATAGGACAAGGAAATAAAATTAATGTGTAAAAAAACTTAAAGGTCCAGAGTGGTTTTTTAAAAGGCATGTGCCACGGAGAAAGGAATTTGCGTCGTCCTACAAATTTAGGGTCCAAAGTCTGACATTTCTGTCCCTGTTACCTTAGTACTTTTTATTTGTAGTTTGCTGTTCACTCCTGGAGGACGACTGCATTCAATAAGGATTGCACCAGAGTTCTAAAGTCACAGATTTCAGAAGAACATGTAACAGGGACAGGGAAAAAAAGTGGACCCCAAATTTCAAGAATGACCCATATTTGCAGTATTGCTTGCAGTTGTAGCCATCATACCAAAATGAAATCGGCACTTGGCTTGTCATTAGTGAGGGGTGTTCAGAAAAGTGTCAAGCAGCCGACATAAGATGTTATTTGTTAATGGGGGAATGTGTGGACCATGCGTGGACTAAAATAATGAGTTTCACAGTGACTAGGTAGTGTCACCGTTCTTGTGCGACAGCACAGTCTGGATTTTCTTGTGTACATGTGTAAAATCTTTGAAGTGAGTTCTGCGAAAGGGTGATCGCAAGTCCCAAATGGTTTCTCTTTCATTCCCTTTTTTTAGAGTGTTGGTTGGGGTGAGGAGTTTGTTTCTGCATTCAATAGGGGACGTTGAACAATAGGGTCCCCAATTTGGGCGATTCACAATGCAGTGCGCCACCATGAGTTTGCCAGTGAGAGTCTGTTTATCAAATTTACGGGCGGCAAAACACGGCCCATTTGAATGAGTGTCATTGTACAACTTTGGCTAATTTGTTATAAATTGGGGCATAGCGTTCTGCCGCCTTACTAAAAACAGCATTTATGATAACAAGAAAAGAAAAGGGCAAACATATGTATACTTGAATCATACATACACCGGTAAACTACTGACTGGAAATACTAACAATTTAATGTCCTGCGCTGCGAATTTGTCGACCATCTTCCACAATGCATTGGGAAAAAATGAACTCTCCGTGGCAAATCCTTGGTGGCGCACTTCATTGTGAATCGCCCAAATTCCTGATAGGTCCCCCAATTTTGATTCGTGTACAAAACATATGGGAGGTCTCCTTATTTTCCCCAAATTCAGAAAGGTTTTTACAAATTATGGAAATTGATGGTTTGAATGCTTTCTGTAATTACTTGTCATTTCCACAAAATTTATTTGGGAAGGTAGGGCCTATAGGCCTACACTGCACCATATTCTACAAAATATTACTTTGTACATTACATGTAGGTTGAAGTAATGTACATGTACATATTCTTACTAGAAGTATTTTGTTATTTAAAGGGAAAATACAACATTTGCAAACATCAAAAAACAAAATGATCAAATTACCACGAAATACCTTACTGAATTGTTAGGGACTGACAGTCTAAAGCATCCTTTAAAATCGTGGCTCCTGGTGGGCTGACATTTTCAAGAAAACCTGTATTTTTCCAACGCTGGTCGGCCGACCAGCATTGGAGAAAGCTGGCTTTTTTTCAAAAACTGTTCTTAATTTTTCATATTTAGTTATTCTGACCTTTCTTTGCAATTGATCACACACCTGTGAAGGGGTACAAGCCTGCTAGACTGATTCTCTGACCTTACAATTCCCCAAAGTGTATTAATTGCTTCGGTTCATCTTACGTGGGGTCAGGGAACCAGACTACAAGAAAAAGGTTTTCTTGGTTTTTCCAGCATCTACAAGCCCAAAACATGAAACAAGTCAGTTTAACAATATTTTATATAACATACTAATCCTCCAAATCCATTTATTTCTGAAAATTGCAGCAAAAGCAAATGTTGTACATTCCCTTTAAGGAGAGGTTACTTGGTAGGATTAATAAATCTACATCCTTTTTTATCCGAAAAGCAAGCCTGATTTTAAATCCGATGATCTCTTCCAAACAAAAAGAACATGTTCGAGATTAAAACAACATGAATCCTTTTAACAGATTCAGTGGACAGATGGATAGTGATAAAAAAAAATCCAACGAAGCCAAGCTAGGCGAGAGATGGTGGAAAACAAACACAAGAGAAAAAGCACCCTGGGCGTTTTATGCAATTGCGTCAGCTGTGAACTTGCGCGATTCACGCAGCTTTTCTTAATGAGATTGGGTCCTGCGGGGAGGAGAACTGGAATAAACTGAGTGCAATACATATTATTAAATGTTTGGCTCGGGTCGTGCAGTGACGCAGGTTTAAACATTTAGTATGTAAATACTGGTCCGATCATGTTTTTGACTGGCAAAATATTTAGTTGCAAAATTATAAGAATGTGTTTAGAGCATTGCGGAGTACTTTGAACATATGTGTTGTATTTGGGATGACTTATTTCATCTTACATTTATAGACCTTTCTTTTCGTTTGTAAACATTGGCGCCATTTTGTACGGGCTGCCAGGCGGGCATAAATTTAAGCAGTGGTTGGCAAGAGATTTTGTCCCAATTTGCCTATTAGCACCCTCATTATGTAAGAAAGAGACATTGTTATTAATTCTTTGGTCTATTTTTGTTGGTTATTTTGAATTTTTAACTATCGAATCCCATTATGATATGTTTGGAAACATTTATAAAAATTAATTATTTTTGACACGTTGACCGTCCATAGGTTTGCAAACCCGTGGCAGAAAAATGCGTTGGCAGAGAACGGTTTGGGAAAAAGCCCACAAAATGATACTGTGTTCAGATGTGTTTCAAAAGATAAAATCACAGCTATTGATGTCAAATATGCAGCGTCAGTATTCCATCAAGTCTGTTATTGGGTTTCATTGTGACAAAATTCCCCCACACGTAGGCTAGCACAATACAAATTTGATGAAATTTTGATGAAATGCATGGAAGGTACACATGGCTCAATATTTGAACAGGATCTTACTGTGTTCTCCCAAAATAGCAATCATTTCTATGGCAACCTATTCATCATATTAACACCGTTGTTATCTGTTCATTTACCTTTTAAAGGGTCTTGGAGGGATCGTTTTTCAAGATGGATACCTTTCTGCTTTGGAAAAAATATGGGTTGTCTTCTTTGTGTGAGAATTTCTTGAAAAGTCAATGGTCAGCCCACCGAAAAATGAAAAGAAAATGAAAGATGACATGTTAATCATCAGTTTTCTGTGCAGCTTAAATACCTGTCAGAGTTCTGAGTACTTTTAAAAGAATTTGGGAGTATGGGCATATAGCACTAGTGTCTACGGAAATTTTAGTGCAGGGTTGCACCCATAAACAGCGTTTGAGAGCATCTTGATTGTCACACAAAAGTTGTATAGCGCCACCATGTGGCGATCATGTCATCTACTCCAAGCAAACAGCTTGGCAGTTGCCATGTATTGAAATTGAAGTCAAGATCATGTTTGTATAGCGTACTGTTTACATACGTGCATGAACAGTAGTATGCTTGACGTGCTTGTACCGAACACAGAACAAGTGCATGCACATGTTCACCCTGTAATGTGCTGCAAAAGGTTGAAAAATCAATTGTGTAAACTGCAATTTAATTATTTCTTCATTTTTTTGTACTGCACGTCAGAACGTGTACAGTAGTACTGTCTGCCGGGTACTATAGGGTTGCAATTCAGGGTTGCAATACAAGGTTGCAATACAGCGTTGCAATACAGCGTTGCAATACAACGTTGCAATACAGGCTGCAACAAGACACAACCAGATCTTTAAATTGGATAGGTAATTAAAGGATGCTAAAACTGTATTTCTCAGAAACATACTGGGGTTATAATCTTATTTGTATTCCAAAGAATATGAGGAGCAGCTTGCTCCCACCCCTGACTGGATAATGGAACAGTCCGGGTCTATATTGTGTAATCATCCAGGGGTATTCATTATGAATATTCATTGATTATCTGTCTGGCTGGCTGGGGTAAAACCCCCCAGTGAGCGTTGATGTATTGTGTGCACATGCTCAGTGCACATGGGCACATTGTGGAATGTTCCATAGACGTGTGTTTACGTTGTATGTTCAAACAAAATTTGGCAGTTAAGAAAACTCTGAATTCTAAATTCCAAAAAGCGAATTAAGCTGATGGAAAAAAAAGAGCTGTTGATTTATTGGTAAGTCTTTTTGTGGTAATTTTAACCATGGAGGAAGGAATAGTGTTTTTATTCCTCCATGGTTCAAACAAAATTTGGCAGTTAAGAAACTGCCGTACAGCATAAATGTACATTGTATTGTGTGTATTCCCTTATAAAGAATGCATAAAACCATAAAAATTTGGGCGGTCTAGGGAGAAAAAGGCAGGGCGGATTTGGGCAGTACAGGGACCAAATTGGGTACAAATTGAGGGTGACTGCTCTATGTTCCGACACCCCTATGTTCCGACAACCTAGATTGTGTTACTCCCGGTTAGGGTTAGGGTTAGGGTTAGGGTTAGGAATAGGAATATGTGCAGTCAGAACATAGGGGTGTCGGAACATAGAGGTGTAACCAAATTGAGAGAGGCGACATACTGGTATGCACTTTCTATTTCACTGTCTCTAAACTTCATTTTAGAGGAATGTTCTAACTTGTACCATCTGTTCCTTGCTCTATGCTTGTATGTGCACATAGCTGTACATACTACTATGTGACATGTACGGTGTACAATGTAATGTATCTGTATTTTGTATGAAACAAGATACTGTACATCATGTACATGGATGTACACATGTACAGTACATGTACAATGTGCACATGTACCCCAAGCCATATTTGGTCGGGAAGTGATAACGTCTGAACATGCATAGTAAAGTAAACAATAAATAAATTGTACCTGACTTTACATAAAGGAGAATTAAGTTTATAGGATTGGTGAACATAAAACATTAATACCTAGTACATTGTACTTAATCATTTGTTGATAAGTATACATTCCTTTGTACTTTGAATTCCCAAGCTTTGTCTTTTGCTGTGGTTTGTTGATTTAATATTGTTTGATTTTATATTTCATACTTTGTTCAACTATTAATAAGATCTGTTATAAAACTGTATTGAACTGCAACAGTTACAAATGTATGTGTGCGTACATGTATTTGTTTTTTGTTTTTCATGCAATGGTGTCTAATTGGTTCATGAAAATACCCACGATTGTGGCTGTGCTCATTTGCAGTTGTAAGATCTCATTTGGTGTTGTATGGTTTGACTCAGCACTGTGTAAGAAAAAAATCAATGTCTCTGTGGTTTTTAACAGTGCAGTATGGGCAATTACCAGTAGGTAACAATGGGGCCTTCTAATCCCATTGAACTATTGATGATTCTGTCAACAGAAATGACAGTGTGACTGCTGCACATGCACCAATAGATACCACAAGATGCTTAAACTGTTAAAGGGAATATACAACATTTGCAAACATCGAAAATAAAATTTCCAAGTTTTTACAAAATACCTTACTTGGATGTTGGTAAATGACAGTCTAAAGCATCCTGTAAAATTATGGCACCTGGTGTGAAGTCATTTTATAGAAAAGTGGTATTTTGTATAAATTTCCAACGGTGGTCGGCTATTTTTCAACTCCTGCTCCAAATTTACAATTTTTTTTTCAATCCAAATTTTGTTTGCTATTGATTACATGTTCATGAACGGGTGCAGGCCAGCTAGGCTGGTTCCCTTACGTTACAATTTTCTGGCATCTATAAATTGATCCATTTCATCTCTAGTGGAGTCAGGGAACCAGACTACTTGAACATTTTTGTTTTTCTTGGTTTTTGCCAGCATTTTCGAACACAAAACTTCAAACATGTCAGCGTAACAATATTTGATCTATTATACTAACCCCTCAAATACCGGTAGTTCATTTCTGAAAATTACAGCAAAAGCCAATGATGTACATTCCCTTTAATGTATGCACTAATGCTAGTACATGTACATAAACACTGTATACTCAGTGTGTTATCTCCCCTAGTGAAAGTTGGAAAAAAAATCATTCGGGTGGGACTCGAACCCACGACCTCCTGCTTTCTAGTGCAGACGTCTTACCACTCGACCATCGAGCTTGTGGGATCAGTTGGCTGGTTCGAATCTTGTACACGGGTACATGATGTACATGTAGCAGCGGGTACCGCAATTAAAGATCGATTTTCGGATTGGGCTGATGTAAATCAATGTTACACATACATGTAGGTCTTGTAGTCTGGTTCCCTGACCCTGCTTCAGACCAAACAGAACTTACATTGGGGCATTGTCAGGTCAGGGTGCCAGACTGGCTGGCTTGCACCCATCAACAGATCCCTGTGTAACTGATTGCAAACAAACTATGGACTTAATTTGGTAAATTGGGTGCAGTATTTGAAGAAAAAAAAAACCTCAATATTTTTTCCAACAATGGTTGGTCGACCATTGTTGGAAATTGATACATAATTTCAAGTTTCTTGAAAATGACAGCACACCAGGTGCCATGATCTCACAGGATGTTTGTGACTAGTATTATTCTTTAAAGTTTGGTAGTGTTTTTTTTTTTATGTTTGTGAATACCTTTTAAAGTGCAATGTTAAATGCAACGTGTAGGCCTGCAATTGTACAAAAAAAGTGCATTTGCTTTACGTGCATAAATGAACCAAAGGGATTTTTTTGAAAAATCATACGTGAAATTTCAAACACAAAACATAATCATCTTTTTTTGAGGGAGGGGGGGGGGGAACCAAGGAGAATGTTTTTAAAATAAACTGATACCAGGGGAATTGCATTATGTACAATCCTGGGTCTTGCTAACATTTGCTCTTTGTGGCGCTACGTCTGATTGAGACTCGAGGAGCTGGCTTCCTTAGTTACGGCCAACTTGAGTCATTAGTAACGATTGTGAGACTAAATGTTTGTAGGTGCCATTGACGTCAGAACTCTCTTGCTAAATTTATACTTTCTATACTTTACACATGGCTCATGAATGACTGTGAAGATGTATTATGTACAATTGGATGCATACATATACTTGTACAAAGTACCGTATTTAGTTGTTAATTATCATGAATATCTCCAAAACAATATCAAAAGGAATCCTACAGACTTTACGTAACTTGTACTAACCGTGTGCGACAAAGTAAATGACCAGACACAAATTAAAATTTCAACTAAATTTATTCTTGGTAAATTGTATCCTTCTGTTGCAGTGATTCATTAAAAGAAACTCTTTTGATTACCAAACAAAACAAAGGATAATCACAATATTGGTTACTACAACCTTTTATCTCATAGAACTATGAATATTAGAGTGCTGACTCGATGTACAAAGTTATGCCTGCTGGGCGCATCCATGTTTGTGCACAAACCTATGGAAAACTCAAAATTTTGTACGGCTATTTGCAGATCTGCATACGGTAATTTGTATTCTATACAGGTGTGTTATCAGAGCCTATACATGTACACTCTAAACCGAAACCCAGTAAATGACATTTCATTTTGCTCTGCGCAAACAATGCAAACGTGTGCGCATATCCGCTGCAGATACAATGTATATGATTTTGCGGTGACGTTTTTTTTAACTGTCATGATGCGCTTAAATATTGTTCTTGCGCGTTGCATTTTAAAGCCAGAGTCCATCATTTGCAGCTATCAAAGAAATAAGTGGTGTAATTATTTTTGAAAAACATACACTGTACTTGGTTGAAAAATAGTAAGGGGACTAAACTCCCTGTGAAATTATTCTTTCTGGCAAGCTGTCATTTTGAAGAAATCAACGAAAGAAGTGAGAACGTGTCTCAGACGCTGGATTCAGGCCCAATTCAAAACATGATTCAGCAACTTTTGATTTGAAATCGAGATCCTAGAATGTTGTTTTTTTTCCCCAAAAAATGCAGCTGAAGCTAAGCTGAAACTTCATCAGATTGGTTGTTCAGCAACCTTCTTCAGATATTGAGCACTTTTGTTGCTTCCAACGAACAAAATGCACACATTACAAATGATGGATTATACCTTTAAGAGTACAATCACTTTCAAAATTCACCCTATCTTATTTCATCATGTTCTACAATCACGCACATGAATTCACAATGTCTGCTTGCAGACGGCTTCAAAGTATCTCTGCGTGTAATAATCAGGAGTTAGCACTCTAGCAATTAACAGTAGACTCTCTATTGTTTATCTTCATAATGTACACGTACATACACATACATTGTACAGTGTACATTATTGTTACTGTAGGGAAACTCCCATACTTTTTATGCCATTTCCATATTTTTAACCTTAATTTAAAAAAAAAAATACAGGTCATATCATGTATCGACTTGTCTTTCAATGACAATTTGTGGCTTTTGGTTTCGGTTTTGGCCTAAATTTGTCTACAAATTATCAGTTTTAAACTTAAATACATTGTATGACTGTGCCATTCAGAGCAGTTTGTTCAGTAATTTTCTTATCGCATTTACTTTGTTGTGACTGCACACTATGTACATTCAGATCATTTTTTTATTTGGTCAAGATCGTTCCAAGTAGATAATCAAGAGACTCTTGGAATTTGATCAAAAGACTTCCGGATTCAGCGCATTTTTTGTGGTGTGCGAGTCAGTGAGATACACTGTGAATAGGAATTGGGGCTCGTTCTTGAACTTTGAACCAAAAATGACGCAGGCTTAAGTAAACACTTCAACAGTTACTTGCGTCAATAAAATGTAGGCTACATAATGTACCGGTAGAGTAAGCTTCTGGTTTTGGTAAATTGCCAAATTTTCTGAAGTAAAACTTTGCACAAAGGTGTTGCTAAAAAAACCCAGAAGCTGGTCCAGAGTGCACTAAATGTTATTCAGTTGATACAGCACGGCTATTCACTGGAAGTCTTTTCATGCATCTGGTCCACACAATTGGCCAGATTTAACCCATGGATTCATTGATCAGTCATGCAACTTTTCCTCGGATCCGCTGATTTCCTCATTTTTTTACTTCTCATGAATGCCATTACAAATTGAAAAACACTGTACAAAGTCTTGTGTGGTTTGGGATTTCCTTGTTTTTGTCTAAATTCCCAGTTGCATGCCTGATTGATGGGTAATCCTATACAATAGCACTGCCCGGCTCTCTTCTGCTGAACTAGTTTTCACAAGTCATAAGTTACAGTTTGTCAGTTGGTTGGGGAGACGGGGAGTCGGGGAGTCAGTCAGTCAGTCAGTCATTGAGATGTAAACAAGACACTAGGCTAAATATACATTGTTAACAAGGCACTAGATTTTCTCATCATATTTTTGTTGTACAAATGGACATAAAGAAACAAACACAAACAAACAAACAAACGTACACTTGGACAAGCAAAAATCGTTTTGGAACCTTTAATTCCCGTACCTAAGGCATAATCCACCTTTAATTCCCCCCCCCCCCCAAAGTGCCCAACTCAGTTCATCAGCATCAGCCTCCATCAATACTTTGTACAATGTATAGGGTTACGCCTCCCTTGGAAATCAGATTAACTGTGGTGTCAAACCAGACACACCACAGGCCCCTCCCCCCTTCCACAAAAAAACCTGAAGCTTGATTTAATCTTTTGATTGCTCGCGCCGTGCTCGCTGGATTTGACATGACACACAAGCCAGTCAGCTGATGTCTTCAGCTGTGACATTCTTGTCTGCTTTGCTCCTTTTTTCTTTGTCGGGCTTGTCGGTGTCGTGTTTTTATTCTTCGCATGGCGGCAAGACATGGACACCATTAAGTCTTGATTTGTGGTTTAGAGTTTCTCCAAGCTAGTAGGCCCTGTTTGATCATGATTCATGTACACGCGTGCGTGTACATTATTTAGTACTGTTCATACAAAAATGTATTATGTAGAGTATGAAATTAGACGTACATGTATAGTGCTTGGACAAAATTTAAATTGTGTACATTTTTGGTATTTATAATTAAATCTGTGAACATTTAGAGGGAAATTAGATCTACAAAAAGTGCTTCTAAATAGACAATATTTAAAGATTTAGATGTACCGGTATGAATATAACTGCAGGAGAGTGTGACATTAAATCTTAAAGTGCCTCATAGGCCTAATACTTACAAGTATAAATTTACGTTCGTACATTGTACAAAATGCATGTGTAGCACCTTTATTCTACAATTATACACGCACAAGTACCACATGTGTTCATCATGTGCCAACTTACATGTAAATGATCCTCCATATCAAGCTCATAAGAGTGCACAGTAGATAAGTTGTCATAATATTTTCTCACCCAGAATGTACTGTTTGTTTTACGGACAGTGAGTTACATCGTAAAAATTGTCTACCAATGGAAGGGACCTAAAATGAGCTGGAAATTATACTTAAATTCACACTTAATTCATACATGTAAGGAATTCATTTTCATTCACAAAAAAGTGAAAAAAATATTTAAAGGTAATCTATACAACATTTGCAATTCACATGAAAAACTCAAACCACCAAATTATTATAAAGAAATGTACTGGGCCTTGCTACGGTACTTTCTTTTGAATAATGTGCATTTTCTACAGCCAGCGTTGTCATCTGCATGTATCATACAAGTATAATACATCATGAGGCTGTGCTGTGATTCCCTTTGTACGTGCAGACCCAGCGGAGATTTGCAATGCATTCATTTGTTAAGTAGCTGTATTGTAACCATGGTAACAGACGGGCCCAAAATGGCAGCCGTCCACCAGCAATTAAAGTGTAATTTGAATTCAAAGGGAAACGTTGAACCCCCTGCGATAAAATAAATACATGAAACAGTGCAATAAATGTTGTTGTTTCATATGCTTGTTAAATTCTTTGACAAGTGACAAGTTCAATGTTTTGCAGTGTTTACCAAAATGCTATTTTGTACCATAGCATCTTGAATTTGTTCCTTGTTGCAAGATTTGCTGGTTATTTTCAAACGAAACTTTCTGTCGAAAGTTTCTGTTTCAAATACACTTAACTGTCAAACATTGTCAAAAGTGTTTAATGTCCAACTGTAACTCGTTATAACGAGAGTCTGTGTCCTGACAGTTTCGTATTGTTTTCCGAAACGTGAATGGTTTATTTTTTAGGGCTGACTTTGTTTTTTTCTTTCTAGATGTTGATCCGAACTATCGGCGGGCACGCAGCGCAGAGGACCTGTCCCCGAACTGCATCCCAAATGAGCAACCATTACCGTCGACGCCGCCAGTCACCAAGCATTCATTCGGTAAGTTTGCAGTGTAGGTTTTAAAATAAAAATATGGGAGGTAAAAAAAAATCAACAGTAGACTCCGTGTTGCAAGTACCCCCTCAACGGTGACGAAGAGAGAGTTGAGGGAGACCGCTGGAAGGGATATTGGAACGCATTACCGTCAGCGCTTGACGCTCACGCGAAGACGCGACGGATTTGCGCGCACTCAGAAGAAACTAAGTCGTGCGTACCGGGTACTTTGCACAGTGAGGCACAAGAACCAGCGCGCCCACGTGGTGTGTCCCCCACTGAAATTAGTTAAAAGGCTCCTTCTCTGTGTTCGCGTTTGGATCCCATATCTGAAAAACATTTTTTTTAAATTTAAATGTTCAAAGAATGTGAGTGTTCTATTGAGAGAGATGATGAAAAATGTACACGGTGTTATTTCAAATGATAAAGTTGCGTGATTTTTTTTTTTTAAATGCCACACTTTTGTCCAAAGTCACTTTACACATACATGTATTGAGAGATCTTCCGTCAGGATATTATCTCAAATTTCTTGTTTAATGGTACAGTCCATCATTTGCAGCTATCCAAAAAGTAACTGTTGTAATTATTGTTGAGAAACTTACATGTACTTTGTTAAAGATAGTATTGGAAATGTCCATTAGTATTTTTTTTATTTGGTGAAGCGCACGCAAGCGTTGACACGATGCACACGCACGTGTTGTTGCTATAATTCGTCAGTTCAGTGCACGACATCGCGTATCTGTAGCTGCAATCGGCTCAGTGAGAACGTGTCTCAGGTGCTGAATTCAGGCCCAATTCAAAACATGATTCAGCAACTTTTGATTTGAAATCGAGGTCCTAGAATGGCATATAGGCCTACAGCATTCACTGAGCTGAAACTTCATCAGGTTAGTTGTTCAGCACCCTTCTTTAGATTGTGAGCACTTTTGTTGCTTCAAACGAACATAATGCACAAATTACAAATGATGGACGCTACCTTTAAAATAGATCTGTCAAATTTCAGCCATTCGGATACCTAGGAAATACTGTAAGTACATGAACATGATGTTCTTTACTGTTATTTTAATTTTTGACAAGTACAGTTTTTACTGCACGCAAATCCCGATCGCATAGCAGGTTTAGGGTAGCACATCTAAACTTTATCAGTGCATATCGAAAATTTGAATATTCGACCAACTCCAAGTTGGCATAACCGAGTACTGAATTATTCAAAAATGCACAGCCTTATTGCAAATGTGCTATTTCCTTGCTCCGCACAATGCTTATTAATTTGTAAGAAAATAATATTTTGTCGTACTTCCTCATCAATTGTTCGGGCCTGACCTTTCAAGATTCCATAACTCGAAGGATCAAAGCCAAGTTCCCTTCCTGAAAAATTGCGACCGGCGAAAATGCTGTTTACACTAATGTCATTGTGCATGCCTGTCATCACGTGGGAACGTTGCTGTACCCGGTACGTTTAGCCATGCCTGGCTGATAGAAACTCATTGCAGTGAGTTATCCTGTAATCTAGAACGGTGTAAAGTCCAAGTTCGATTCTCTTGACATTTCTGTGCGGGACGTGACAAATCCTCATGGGCTGGGCTCATTTCGAAATTTGTTGCCGAGAAGAGTGAGCGTGTAGCTTGACAGCACTTTTTGGAACTGTTTATATCTGAGTCTACGTGACTACGGTAGTTTAAGGTAAGATGTGTCACTTGCTATGAGAAAATGTGGTCTTCATAAAATGGCTAAAGTTGCTTGAACCCTGAAGAAAATGTGCAAACGATGATCATGTTCATTCAGTGAACATGTGCATGTACGTACCGTACATGTACCGGTATGTTATCAGAAATGTGTTTTTGTAAGCTTGCACATGATGTACCGGTACGGTACATGTACATATATGTATGTTTGTGTGTTTACGAGTTCTTTTAGAGTTGATTGCCGAAGCGGGCATTTGCCCTCCCCACGAAGTTGATGAGTATGTGTACCGGTGCATGCAAATGTATGCAAATTTAATGTACATACTTCCCTACATAAACATGGGTGTAGTTGTCAGCATTTACCCAGTAATTTTCCATTGTACATAAATAGATGACATTTCTTTACTCTGATCATATAATTTACTCACTTGTGTTTAAAGAAAATTAATTGTGTTTATAGAAAATTACTCTCTTGTTAACAAATAAACATTTACAACAAAGAAATGTGCACATAGAGGAACATGTTTACTGGTTACGTATTAACGTGCCTGTTTTTTTATTGAAACTAAGCATTTTATTAAGTAGAGGTCAAATTTTATGAAAAATTCTTCACTTCCCATAAGCAAAACTAACCATCATTTCCCTGTTCAAATATCAGAAGTTTTTTTATGCTTTGAAAAAAAACCACATGTACAGACAACATAATAATTGTTCATGGATTTTGTGGTCTGTGGCAAAATCTCCCTCTGTCTGGGGTTTAGTGACCATTGACCTGGGCCAGCCAGCCCCCCTGCAGGTACATTGTGCAGGATTTATTCATGTGTTAGCCAGCATGTTTCAGTGTCTGCTACAGGTGTAATGAAATGTGTAATCAGAGGATGACTCATCCTGGCCAGACGCAAAATAAATCTTGTGACTGGTGGACTGTATCAAAACAAAATTCAGCATTCACCTTGTAGACATGTACGGGTACCTGTACAAAATTATGCGTGAATGAACCTATATTGTAAAATAAACTGTGAATAAACTGGAAAAAAAAATTGAAATGTGTACCCTCATAAGTCCCCCAATATATTAATGGTTTTATATCACAGCCACGGGTGCAACGACCAAAGTCCAGAAAAATATAGAATATCATCCTTATTTGCTATGTGGACTTCAGGTTTATGGAGAATATGAATTGATCTCCATAGAGCTGGGTCCTACAATGTACAATGTAGCTCTATTTAGTCTATGATCTCCTCAACCCAAAACAAATTGACGCTGGTTTCCATCAACATTTTGAACTGTTTACATCAGCACATGTGTTTAAAAAAAAAAATCTGTTAGGCCAAAAAAAAAAATAAGTCGGTCTCTGGTCAGCGCACGCGTCAATTTTAATCATTCGCGTCAATCTTTGTCTTTTTCCAAAATGTTCCGCGGTAGCTCCAACAGCGCCCTCTATTTCCGCACCTTCTAAATTTTTTTTACCAAAGAGCACCAAGGAATGGGAAATTGCACCAAGGCAAGTGATCGAAAGCACCAAGGCAAATTATGGAGGACACCAATGTACATGTACATGAGGACACCAAAAAAGCAAAATAGTACCTACATACATGTACACGTATGTACCTTGTCTGTACAATCCAAGCTTGAAGAAAAAAAAAATCAAAAAAAAAAAAAGCTGCGTGGCCGCGTCAATTCCGGAACTTTGGTCTGACCAGAGACCGAATATTTTTTTTTTTTGGCCTTACATACAAACAAAGTATTGCAATAATCTAAAATTATCTTTAAAAAGTGGTGGCAACTATGGTACAAGCTCATTCCAATTAATTGTAGAACCCAAAATTTGTAGTTCTACACACCTCCCATAGTGAATTTTTTGGGCTTTTTTCCTTCATTTAAAAAAAAAAAAAAAAAAAAAAATTTATCTAAGAATGTTGAAATGGTGATGACACACCTATTCAAAATTCAGAAATGATTGGGTGGCAGAGTGTATCCTCCGCCAGGATCTGCAGGAGAAACATAACCGTCCATCCCTCTGGCCCTTCCCCTTGGGGGTCCGCATCCTCATACAGCTGTTGATATGTCACCAGCACACTGATGATGCATGCAGTAGGTATAGGATACTGGGATGTTGTCATCCAACATCGGCCAGAGGTTCCACGTTGTCCGTTCTAGCCGGGGATCTGTAAGGGAGAGGTGTTAGCGTTTTTCGCGTTTGCTTTCGACTTTTCCTGACTTTGGTAACTGCGTTCTGAGTCGGTGAGTTTTTGTTTGCGATTTGACGTTAAGGGAGTTGAGTTGTGGTGGAGATCGTTAACGAGATTTTTTTCAGAAGCAACAAGTTATGTGTAATTCGGGTGGGAGTGTTCACGTCGCAGGATTGTTGTTGAGATATTTTCGGGAGCAACAAGTTCATTTGGGTGAGGCTGCGGCGATGACGGGAGGGCAATTTGGTGGGCGTGGCAAGGTGGATGATAAAGTGGGAGTGATGAGTGTTGATGAGAATAGAAAGAGGATGATGATTTCAGGAGGAGAGATGGGTTGGGAGGGGAGGGGAGGGAGTGAAAATGACCACTGAGCAGTGGTGATGCTGTGACCACTGATAACATTGATAACAATGAGGAAATATTGACTTCATTACAAGTACCGGTATGATGACATTCACACAAAAAATGATAGTAATGCGCATGATGATGATTATGATGATTATACTGGGATTTGGAGGAATGAGTTGGCATTTTAGTTTTAAACTGTGATGTACTGGTACGTAAAAATGTATACATGTACATGGCAAAGGCATACAAAAACCATTGCTGATGCAGATTACAATCTACAGCAAGGGAGATGCACACATGTACATGTACATGTATGATGGTAGTAATGACCTGGTTGAGGACAATGACAGGAAGATGACACTAAAACCTGTAGTAATAGTGACCATGGCAAAGTTATTTGTTGAGGATGAAAGTGCTCTAGTCATTGAGCTGATGGCGATAATGGCTACAGGTAATTTGTTCATTAGTCTAATGGAGAAACGGGCTGGTCAGATAGAAATACGTACTTCGTACATGCACAAGTAAAGTCTTTGTGAGTTAGTTTGCGGATCTGTTGACGATGGTTTTGTGTCATTCAGACAGCACATACTCAGTTGCTTTATAATAGTGTACATAGAGTTACCGGTACGGTACGGTATGTAAGTATGTCAATTGTATTTTTGGGCAGTTTTAATCGTATAACTTTATAAAGTATTGAGGTCTGGTCAAAATTTTGTACCAGTACCAGTATTTTGTTTGCGCATCAAATTACTGAACAGTGTTGAATTGCTCATACATTTTCAAATTAAGTTTCCTAGAAAACAATTCCCAGTATTTGTGTAGTTAGCACTGGGGCTTGACCTGGTATGCCGGTAGCTGCAGGATGCTTTAGATAACAATTGATCCAACACAGTTCACACACCGTGACCGGTGATAGGCATATAACATGTATGGTAGAAAATATTGATGGCACGTGATGATAGTAAATACCACTGAGCACAGTTGACCTTCACCGCTACTGGAGTTCAATAATTTAATGGCGAGTACACCGGGTTTATTACTGTGGGTACATTTCTGCATGCCGTAGTTTAGTGACCTGGGACATCTACATGTATTTCATGGAACTGCCAACCAAATACTGCTTAGCAAGTGTTTCATTGTGCTAAGTAAAACCAGAAAAGTACATAATTGTAAAGTACATCAGATTTTACCGGTAAGCCTTTTTTATTTTTCAAATCAAACAGGCTTGGCACTTTTCTTGGGTGATGTACATGTACGTGCATCAGGTACAGGTACATGTACATGTACAATGTGCATTCAAGTGCCCATTGTACAAATGTACAGGCTTCATGATTTTTTTTTGGGGGGGGGGAGGGGGTATTATTTATTTGCTCTATGTAAGTGGAGCTCGGATAAAAATTCATAATATAAAAATTTCACTCGCAGCTGTCTACTAATGCTGTGTTAGTGTTAATATTCAAAAATTGTGTCAAAGTTTCATTTTGGATGCACAGTATCATAGTGCAAGCTACAATCCTGGCCAAATCTCGCTGGGCCCCCAACCCCCCAGTTAATGTTGTCTCTCATTGCGCGGTGTGTGCTCCATCCCCTGAAGAGGACAACATTGACCGGGGGAGCGGGGAGTTGGTGACCGTTGGAGGCTAAGGTTATTTCCAAGTGTCCCAACCATTTTGGCCGGGATTGTAGGCTCTACCGGTACATGTACATGTACGGTATGCTAGTATTTTTATGAAACAAATATGTATCGGTGCCCACGTACATGTACAATAGGCCTACCGGTACGTGTGGATGTACAATGTACCAGTACATTCTCATACATGTACCCGGTACCTGCCAGCCGTCCCCGCTTCATCCCAATTTGGAGGTTTTCAGATGGAAAGATATCAGAATGTTCTGATTTCTGTAAAATAGGGGGGAATTTAACAATTTTCACCCAATTATTTTATAGTCACCATAATCATAATAATTTCTTAATCCCTCTTAGAAGACGACTGCATTAAAGAGTGCATCAGAATTATAAAATCAAAGATGTCGGTAAATAGGGACAGGACAAAAAGTGGACCGGAACTTTATAGAATGACCCATGTGTAACGAGACCCAGGATGAATTCATTTTTTTTTTCGCCCCATATTTTTTTGCAGGTTTAAAGGGTCTCTTTCACCGTAAGAAGGAAAACGATGCGGCGCCCCCTATCATAGAGATCTCGGCCCACAACCAGGAGCCCGATGTGCATCCCGTCTCCTACGCGCAGAACATTTACAACCCGCCCGTCCGGCCCAACGCGTTCAACCGAGTCCTGCAGCAGATCCGGTCCCAACCAGCTATGCTGTAAGTTGCGTGGAGAATTAGTGCTGGTCCCAGAGGGCTACCCTATAACCTTCCCAAATCCTCCAAAATCCCTTTTGTAAAATGTAGGATTTGGCAGGATCGAGGCTACAGGTACATGGCAAAAATGTGAGGCGGATTTTGGATGATGCACTGTGTCTCGGTCTTAGGCCAAAATAAAAAAATATTCGGTCTCTGGTCAGACCAAAGTTCCGGAATTGACGCGGGGACGCGGCTTTCGTTTTTTTTTTTTGCTTTTGGTTTTTTCTTTAAGCTTGGATTGTACAGACAAGGTGGGGTACTATTTTGCTTTTTTGGTGTCCTCATGTACATTGGTGTCCTCCATAATTTGCTTTGGTGTCCTCATGTACATTGGTGTCCTCCATGATTTGCTTTGGTGCTCTCGATCATTTGCCTTGGTGCAATTTCCCATTCCTTGGTGCTCTTTGGTTAAAAAAAAATTGAGGAGGTGCGGCAATAGAGGGCGCTGTTGGAGCTACCGCGGAACATTTTGGAAAAAAAAAGATTGACGCGCATGATTAAAATCGACGCGCGCGCTGACCAGAGACTGACTTATTTTTTTTTTTGGGCCTTATGACAATTGATAAATATTACATAGAGTGAACATGAAAATTAAACAAAAATAATTGAAAAACCATGCATCCGAACAATAAACTCCAGATAAGTCAATACATACTTTTGAGGTAATTGAAAATTTCAAATTCTGTGAACTAAATGAAACGCTTTACAAGTATGATTTTGTACAATTCATCTGTCACACCACGAAGTGACGTCTTGTTTGAACAAAGTCCACAGAAAATCTGTCACTCCGTGGTGTACCCGACGATTGGTTTCAACATCAGCGCATTCTTAAAGTACAGGCACATATGTACTGTAAGTGCACAATATTTTTTTTAAACCTGTAAGAAATTTAATTAGTATACTTTTGAAAGTGTACAGTATTACAAAAATCCAATCAGCGGTTTTCACACTCAATCTAATTTTGCCAGTCTGCGGTTTAAATCAATCGCAGCGGACGAGTCTTTAGAACATACTGAACACGAAGTTCCCCCAGAATTTTTTCCCCGAGGCCAAACGGTCAATCAATGCGGCCGGACGATCACATGGCAAAGACTGGTAATTTATTGGCACAGACACTAAAATTAATCAGAATTTTTTTTTCCTGCCAAACGGACAGGGATTAGGTCTTTCAAATGCCACAAGTTCGTGATCATTTTATTATCATCTTGAATTTTTTTCTTTTCTTGGCTGGCTAATTTTCCGTTGGTCAGTAACTGACCGGAGCGGGTTGTAGATTCCTTCAGTTCCAAGAACGGAATTTGTCAAGGGGGGGCTTTTTTGTGAAGGCGTAGATAAAACAGTCAGAATTCCCATAAAATTGTGGTTAATCGTTAACAAGATTATCGGTAGTCGGAGGATGGAACCACGATCGAATTCTGAAAATTCTGTATGAGCTCTCGAAGAGCTTGATTATGTGTGACTAAAGAAACAGTGACAGACGAATTAAATGGGAAATGTTTTTGAGGTGAGTCATTCATTTGCTTGATCTAAAAAAAAAGTTCAAAAATGTCTCTTTTGGTAATATTTTGGTTGCATATTTTTTGGATGGTTTTTAATTTAAAGCCACCATTTAAATTTTTTTTTAAGGAGAGAAGCTCTATATTTATTCATTAAGGAGATGCAGCAAACATCTGGTTTACAAAACTCAATTTTTGTTAATATTTATGAATTGGTCGGTGTTATTTGGTACAGAATTCACATTTCACTGTTTGTTTTGTTGTGGTTTTATTTTCAAAGTCATCCTCTATAAAACTTCTTTAGTTTTTTTTTTAGCTGACAGGAATACTCATACATAAACCGGGTTTATATTAGTCTAGTGGTTGGAGAAATCAGAGATTTCAAATTTCGGAAATCCCAATTTTGTTTCAAAGCGAATAATGGTAATTTGATTTCAACGGAAGTTCCCATCCAGCTCACAGTCATGGCAACAAAAAGTGACTAGTGCAATGCCCTCCCAATTACTGGGGCTAGTTTGCAGGATACAATGACCACTAGGCCTTTTCAAAAACACTCCAGAGCTAATGTTGAAAAAAAGTAGATGGGAACTCTCTGATGAGTCGAATGGGCAGGCTATTCATAATATAAATGTTTACCAAGAAGACCACTAGCAAGTGAATGCAGTAACAATCAGAGACCATGGAAAAAATTGAGGATGTTCCAGTTGGTTTCTTCAGCCTGTTTCACACCAAAAAAAACACGAAGGCTTAAATTTTTATAAGGTTGTTGGCAAATATCCGGTTTTCCAAAATTGAAACCGAATATAATGGAATCAAAACCGAATTTTAAAAAGTCCGGATTGAAATCTCATCACTTGTATAAATTGAAGACACTAAAAGCCTCGAACAATATTGTGTTGTAATTGACCTTGAGTTGTATGCGAGAAAATATTGGCAAAAAAGGTAAAATGGACCTGCAAATGCATCGTTGTCTCTCGCATGATTTGTTAAAATTTGTCATTTTGGCACTGACAGTTCAAATTACGGTCAATTTACAGATAGGACAATTGCAAATGTCATTTACACGTTACTCTGCAAAGTGGTCGGGAAAGTGCCCTGTTGTCTCCATCAGAAATCCCTGAACGGCCGTGGATTGTCAATGCAATGAAACTCCTGTCTGAAGACATGCGCTAGAATTCTGAAAACAACCAAACGCAGTTGGCAATATTGATGCTTCCATTAAGTTAAAATCAAATTTTCCATTAGGAAACAAAAATGAGGAAACGCACCAAAGCTTCACTCCAATATTCCTCAATTTACCTTGACAATGCTTTTAACAATTTTTTTTAGTTTTTCTATTTCCCCTCAAATTTCAGTTTCCTTCGCAGGATCTATGAAAATGGTAGGGCCTAAAGCTCACAGGCTAGATTTTTTATCCAAATTCTTTCTCACAATGGTTGGTTTTTAAGACCACAATTCCCATTTGGGAATTTGTTGCCTTTCCAGAAAGTTCCTGTGGTACTCCCACTGACGTGAGCTACCATGTTTTTTAGGATTTTTTTTTACACCTTTTTGGCCTCAAATTTCAATCCCTTTCCAGGATCCGTGTAAATAACAAGCGCACCGGAGAGTTTGTCGATCCCAATTCTATCCCACAATTCCTTGTTACCGGAGACTCGATAGTTGGCTTTTAAGATTAGCATTCCCATTTGGGAACTTGTGCCCTTTCTAGGCAGTCCCCAGTGGTCACTACGGCTGACGCATGTTCCCATTTTCGATTTGTTCCCACGAAACCTCGACAAAGTTTAGTAGCAGTGATTTATTTCATGTAAACAGCCTTGTGATTGTCCATTTTAAGCTTTGCACGTGACTGTACACACTTCACATGGTACTACATGTAGTCAATTTCTCCAATCAGTGAAGTGAAAATAACGGTAATCCTTATCTTTAGGACACCTCTATTTTTTTACGAGTTCTGTTCAAAAGTGACTTTTGCAGATGACTGTCCAGTACCAAAGTGACTTTTGCAGGCTAAAGCAGTCTTTTTCCTCCAGATAAACTCACGTTTGTTGTAATTTTGAAAGCATTTTCAAGAAAATGTGACTTTCCTGCCTTTTTTGCAATGAAAAGCCGGATGCTGATTGGCTGCTAAAAAAAATAGAATAGGTTTTTTTGTCAGCCAATCAGCATCGAGCTTTCATTGCATCTAGCTTTCACATTTGCCATTTTGGTTTTTGAGTCTGTTTTCTGGTTGTCATCCTCGTCTATTACCCCTTAATTTCCCTCATACACGTAAATCAAAGCCCTGCCCTCTTTCCACAAAATTAAACCTGCTGATATTCAGGAAGGTGTCATTACCAACTGTTCAAATGTGTCAAGAAATATCAGCATGTCACTTTTGAGTGTCATTTAGTGAGTCTTTTAACCTGATATAATGGGGTCCTAAAGATATTGGATTACCAATACTATCTCGGGTGTATTGCTATATCAGTGACTTCCACTGTATGCAACTTTCCATAACAGAAAAGGAATTGCTATCTCATTCATGCCTACGTGTGTGCAATGTTCAATACATGTGCTAGCTGTAAACAACAGATTTGAAACTTACACAACTTTCAATCTTTTTAATCCTTAAACATCTTCAACAATAAAGTTCAAACAAATAGCCATTCTCAATCTACGATAATTAAGTTAAAACATACTTGTGATTGTGAACATACCTGTTGTAGAATAAAATGATGAAATTTTCAGGCCTGACAACTGAAACTTTACACTTTTAATTGAGAGCACTTTTGAATTATCAGTGGACACTCCCCCAACAGCGCCCTCTGTTGTCCTGGCCACAGTCATAATGGTTTTTTTTTTAATGCAAGAAAAATGTTCTGAAAATGAGAATAATTTTGTTTGTATTGGACAATGCATCAAGAAGAGCACTTTGCACAAGAATAATTTTCTTGAAGTGTTAAATATTTAGAAAAATATTTTGGGGCCATTACCAGATTTTCCCAATTAATTTCTTACATATGTAAAACAACATAAATGTTAGGTAACTTTTAATTTTTTTTAGAAATTGTACTGTTTTAAGAAAGAAACTTGTCTTGTGCTTTTGAAACAGGAAAAATGTTCTTGTGCTCAGAAAATTTTCCTGCTCAAGAAATTAGTTTTTGGTATTGTTTGAAATCATGTTCTCACTAAAGAAAAATATTCCTAAAATAGGGAAAATATTCTTGAAATTGGAAATTCACTAAAAAAAGAACTCATGTCAGAACAATTTTCTTAATGTTTTAAATAGCCGAAATTTTCGGAAAATCTTCCTTTTCAAAAACAAGATTGTCTCATGACATTGCTCAGAACAAGAAATATATTCTTTATTCAATATTATTTTTCTTGCTTAAGAAATTCATTTTTGACTGTGTGCTGTCAATTTCACCCCCCCCCCCTCCAAAAAGTTTTTTCTTTAAAATTTTTTTTTTGGTTGCCCCTAAATAAAGGTAGCGATAAACAATTGGATGAAACTAAATAACTGGACAATTAAAAAACATCCCCCAATTTTTTTTTAAAATTTACTTCTTGGGTTTCAGGGTAATGTAGAATAGGCATTTCTACCAGCTTGATAGCGATACAATGGGTAATTCTTTATAATTCCAAGATTTACACCGAAACGAAAGTCTACTGATTTAAATGTCATTGCACATATGACCTATTGACAAGATGTACCGATTCTAACCTTACACACTACTGGTACGATACCAGTTCTGTTTGGAGAGTTACATGTATCTGTCCAGTCATGACAGAATGCCAATTCGGGCGATTCACAATGCAGTGCGCCAGCAAGAGTTTGCCACGGAGAGTTCATTTTTCCCGGTGCATTGTGGGAGATGGTCGACAAATTCGCAGCGCGGGATATTTTAAATGGGCCATGTTGGTCGTCTAACGTTTGAAAAAAATGACTTCTTCATGGCAAACTCTCTTGGCCCAATTGTGAACAATAGATAGTAAACACCCCCCAGAAACCTCCCCCAAAACCCCAAAAAACAAAAACAAAGACAACAAATGTCCCATGACATGTACAAAATTGGTTCATTCATCCACCCATCTTCCAATACTTGGCTATGTGCATGATGTAGAACCGTTCCAAGTTCTGAGACAAGTATACATCGCCCCCACCAAAAAAACAAAACAAAAACGAAGGCATACAGTAAGGTCCTTGCACAAAAACAGAGTTTGTGATCCATGCATCCAGCTGAAAAAAAGTCCGCGATACACGTAATCGCAGCGAAGCGCACACAGTCTGACAATGACGCAGTAGACGGACGTTACAAGACGAGCAGAAACAGACAAGAACAAACAAACAAGCCACACGACGTCCCTATGTACTGAGGTGTCCGATTTCTCCTTCTCCAGATCGGCTTACCCGGCAGTGGGGAAGATTAGGTTCCCTGGTTGACTTGAATTGCAAGCAGGGGAAATTGGATTTTGTGCAAATGAACTTACGCTTGTTGCATATGTTTAAGTGTTGGAGTTATGGTAAACTTCAGTTCCAAATTTTTTTGAAGTTCAGTTACTTACATGTACAGGTATAAACTACAGGTATGTATGTATGTATGGATTTGATTCACCGTACCCCCTGGAAACATGCACACAATAGGGAACAAAAGATCGTATACGTCTCCACAGGGCAATTTCTATAGATGAATACGTCTCCACAAGGTTATCACGAAATATATATGGACTTTACTCAAAAACTAGGAATTTCCAAGGTATGTTGATGGGTCGCAAATGGAAGAGTTTTAGAAAAGGGAAATTAAGTCAGAATTTCAGCCAATCAAATTAATTTTGGTTAAAATAAGAGCATTTTGAAACTACCCTTTCAAATTCGAAAACTTTACTACACGAGAACAAAGAAATGTCTCCACAAGGATACGTATGCGTGTTTATACATGTAGTTGTAGTAGACTGCACAAGTAGCGAAAATTTGACATCTAGAAAGAGGGCCTATCGTTCCCATCTAGGCAGGATGGTCAAAGGCACTAAGATCCCCCTAGGGCCACTAGTATCGAAACGTAAGGCTTTTTAACTTCATATATTTCAGGTTAATCCAGTCAGTTAGTTGTCTGCAGCAGTTTTTTAAATTCATTTTCAAAATTTGAAATCATGAAACATTCGCCGCAAAATTCACTCAGGCTGAAATTTGTTTGAGGTTGTAAATTTGGTGTGCGAAAGATGACCGTGCTATCACAAATTCACATTTTCATTAATGCTAACCAGAAACTATATTTCGTGATAAGAATGATGTTTGTACAGTTATAATGCCAATATTTGAATAATATGCTCCGTCTGGCGAGCTGACTCAGTTTATTTTAAGGACAGGGAACGCTCTCAAAACGTCTGACTTTCTATTGGTTGCCATGGGCTTTAACTACTTAAAGTTATACTGCCTTTAAAAAGAGTTGTTTGACCTACATGTACGGTACATGTGTACATGTGCGTGTAATACATGTACATGTACAAGTCTTCAAAGTTCAAATACACATGTGGAATTTATTGAGTATGACTACATATAAATGAAGTTGACCTCACATCAAAGGTCATATGAGGAGGACAATGGGCTTGCCGTTCTGGGACTCTTTACCAGTTTTTCCAAAACACGGCTTTATTCTGGCTTTGGCATCAGAAGAATGTAGACCCATTCTCAATATAAACTGTGCAGTACATGTACGTGGATGTTGCGTTTCAATCCATATTCCATTTAACAGAATCATTATATACACGTACCCTACAATACGAAGTCAACATTTGGAGTATAATTCCATTTGGTTTGAACATAAAGGTCTTCTCAATGATTCTGAAGCCAATGTCGGAGACGAATCCGAGATTTCAAAAATGGCCGTATGTGCACATAGGGATTGTATTGGAAACTGTACATGTCAAAGTCACAGTTGAAGCCTAGATTTTGAAAATGGCCAAACATGTTCATATACACACGTATGTATGTATTGAAAACTGTACATGAACATGTTTTTACGTGATCTCCCATTTGTGAAATCAGGAGGCGAGCTTCGGAGACCAAAGTCCCCTCCAACTCCAAGCTGACGTCCATGCGGACGCGGTCGGACGGCAGCGACAATGACAAGGACGACACGGGGCGTAAGAAGGGTTCCAGCTTGCCCCGGGACGTGGAGATGAGGGCGCGGGCGGAGTCAGCCCGGCCAGCTACGAAGGAGGACCAAGTGGACTTTGTACATGTACCGGTAAGCTTTATTCCGCCATTTCCTAATTTTAAAGTTGAACAAAGAAATTGACTGGGAGCTGGGTTTGAACCTGCGACCTCTGGACTGCCGTTCCGGTGCTCTACCAACTGAGCTATCCAGCCCTATGTTGGCGGTTCCCTAATTTGACAATGTTTTTGTTCAAGGGGCGCTAGTCAGAAGCCATAAACCCATATACATGTATGTAGCCAGGGATCACACCTTAATTCATGATGTTAGCAACATTAGCAATGCAAACCTGGGAAATAGCAAACGGGGATCGCTTAGAGGGTATGGCAGTATGTACAGTGCAGTGTGGTTCTAAATCTTAGTCTTGTTCCTGGACTTGTTGTGGATTTTTTAGCCCCTAATGCAGCAGGTTGCTGGCAAAGTGCAGTCAAGTCGCCACGCGGTAGAGGATGCTATCAACAATATGAATCAAGTCCAACCTCGGGAACTTTGGCGCTTGGACCCGAGAAAATTCGAGCATACCTCATGCGGGTTGTACTCAAGCCATTGTGAGCGCATGAGGTGTGCTCAGAATTTCTTCGGATCCTGGCGCCAAAATTCCCACGACTATTGATTTGATTCATCTTGATGAAAGCGCCCCCTACCAATGTGTTGGCTGCTAATGGTAGGAGAAATCGGAGACTTAAAAATCTGGTTATCCTAATTTTTTTTAAAAAAACGAGTAGTGGTTATCTGATTTCACTGGAAATTCCAACTCAGTTCCTGTCACGCCAACAAAAAGTGAGGAGTGTGCAGTGCCGCATGCAATGCCCTCCACAAACGTTGGGTACAGTTTGCGAGATTTGTTGGCAAGTTCATCGGCCATTCCCCAAAACGCTTCAGGTGTTGTAATGGTGAAAAAACTGGACGGGAACTCTTTGATCAGTCGGCTGAGCATGTAATCTTGAACCAAGAAGACAATTCGCAAGTGAATGTGGTCACAATCAGAGATCATGGAGCAAATTGGGGGTTGTTCCAGATACTTTCTTTAGCTTGTGTCACAAAAAATATGGAAAGCTTCAATTTTTTTTTTAAGGTTGGTTTCAAATATCCGGTTTCCAGAATCCAAACCGATTAGTGGGGTTCAAACTGATTTTTCAAAAATCCAGATTTTGATCCCACCACTTGTGGCTGCATTAGTAGAGCAAAATCCATTTTTATGATGCAGCATGGTGTGGCATGCCCAACAGAGGGCGCTGTGGCCCACCACCATTCCTAAGACATGGGTGTTTACATAACACCAAACCCAGACACCAGACACAAAAGTATTTAATCCCTTGACATTTCCTTGTACATGTAAGTGTCAACGCACTGTGCCGAAATCAAAGAATAACTTCCTGTGCCTACATCAGTCAATCGGACCAAGAGGAATTTTGTTGGTTTCTTTTCCCCTTTAACGGGTCACCGTCACCAACTGCATTCTTTTCTGTGGAAGGCTTTGGTTTGTACTTTAATACTAAATATGTCTTCTTTTCTTCCTGTTCTTCATTTTTTGGTCACAATTTTTTAAAATATTCCTCTATCAATTTTACCAGTTAATTTTAACACCATTTCCTTTTCCACTGTGTTAATTACTTGAGCTATTGTTTTGCCTTTCTACATTGAAGACAAGTCTGGTACAATATCAGATGGCCAAGCCCGACCACGTTTTTGGAATTTCAAATTCTCTGTTTCACTAGTATCAGTTACACGTGTAGAGATAAATTATCCAGCAGTCTATACGGCCAGTCTCTTCAGTGCTTGTTGGCTACATAGAAAATGTACATGTGTACATGACACATGTACATTTGCATTACTTTTGGCCCTTACCAATCCAACCATGTGTAACTTTACATGTACCGCACATTTACATGTACATGCATTGAACTTAACCCTCCTGCTATCTGAACAGTCACAGACAGTCAAAAAAATCAGTCCTTTTCTCCCGCCATGCCTTTTACACCGGCTGTAGTCACCAACATATCATATTACAAACAAGCACTGTGACTAGTCAAACTCAGTCAACAGACAAAAGCAGGCCAGAGGTAGGCACAGCTGGCTTATCAATCGCCTACAGTCAAGGCAAAGCTGTATCAAGTTACATAAACAGTCACAGCCAGTCAATCCTGCTTTATGACTAGCCTGTTTTCCACGTACATGTTAACATTTTTCAATTTTTCTGGATTTCCTTTGAAAAAAAGAAGAGAGTCCCTTTAATTATCTTGAAAACCATCGGACACTGCCCCAGATATTACTTCAGGAAAAACAACATCCTGGTGAAATATTCCAACGCCCCTCCCATTGGAGCAGACCATATCATGTGGTCCACGACAACAGCGTGCCATCCTTTATTCACGGAAGAATGAAGAGCTGTCGGTATTTTGGGCCCATTTCGTCATGTCCAGTTCACTTTCGAGGAAAGTTGCAGCCCTGTCAGAACATCTTCTGGATACTCGGGATTTAGATACTTTGCCGTTCACTTGCATTCCACACTGGATAATTAGTGTGTTCCCTCATAACGTGAAAGTCTTTTGGAAGAAGTGCTGCTGTTGTCGATTTTTTTTGTGGTCTGTAATGTGACCTGAAGTTATGGGTTTGGGATTTCTGGTAGCCATCAACTCTCCACTGTCAAAAAGGAAGGTAAATACATGTACCGGTAACTATAGGAATTTTCTGGTCTGAAATGTTTTCTTTCTATGGATAACCCGCCAGGGTGTGCGATACATTTAAAAGTGATTCTTTGCTTCAATGGAGTGTCATGGCCTAGCGGTTAAGAGCACCGCACCGGACTCGTGCTCTGGTGTTTCAGAGGCAGCAGAATGTGGGTTCGAGCCCGGGTCTGGACACTTGTGCCCTTAAGCAAGGCACTTAACCATTATTGCTTCGTCCCTCGGATGGGTCATAAAGCTGTACCGGTACTGTAGGTCCCATGTGTTGTGTAATGCAATGCACGTAAAATAACCCAGTGACACTTATTGCTAAAGAGAAGGGGTTTGCCCCGGTGTTTCTGGCCTCATGTTAAAACTCCCCTGTGGAGTATTTAGGAGAAGAACCAACCAAGTACCAAGTACATCTTTCTTTTCTTAGTTTCATTTGTATTTGTTAATACCTCAAAATTGATCTGGGCACTGTAGCTCGCAAGCCTGAAGAAGATGGAAGATAATTAATGAAGAATTTACAGTTTTAGAGGTGGGAGGAAAACCCCAGAAGAATATTCTGGGGAAAACCCGGCCCCGCAGAATCAGGCCACTGGTGGGAAAGTGGACAATGCAAGGACAATGGGAAAGTGGACAATGGTCCATATTTGGACCAGGACGGGAATTGAACCTGGGCCAACCTCGCCTTAACCCTCCCTCTTCCCCCACACTTTTTTCCCCCACCCTGCCGATATTGCAAGACACATGAGCTGAATTGACACTTTGTGCAACTTGCAATTAAAGTTGCGATCATCTCTTCACATGTAGGGGTTTGTGCACAAACGAATATGGATGCTATACCTTTGTGCAGACTACATGTGGCTGTGTACCAGTATATGTGGTACTTATAGGCATGGACACAAATTGGACACCTAAATAGAGTCCCTTAACTACCATCTTCGTTCTTGTTGACTAGAAAGTACTGCCTTGGGTAGGCATGTACGGTCATGGCTTTTGCTCGCTATTCCATCCAGCAGCATTTTTAGGTTCAGGTTAATTTACTTGTCGTCTTTCGATTTTCCACGCAGCTCGCGCACACCCAGACCGACACCACGCTGTGCCACACCCCCAGCTATGGCTCCGACATGGAGCAGCAGGACGAGACGGACAGCGTCACCTCCCCGGACCCCCACCGGACCAAGTTCCTCATCGAGCAGACCCTGGCCAAGATTGACCGGACCAAAGAGGCCATGAAGGCCGAACAAATCGCAAAAGACGGTAAGATGTCGGGAAAAGATTCAAGTATTAAAAGGGAACGAACATGTGTTCACAGGAACGGAGTGCCCATCTCCCATTCGAAGCAATTGGGCCAGACTCTACTGTGGGGGATCGCCACACCTCCTCCACGTGCGAGTCTGTTACCTTCCCAGCATTGAATAATGCCGGTACCCATTTAACACCTGGGTTGAGAGGAGTAATTGAGGTAAAGCGCCTTACTCAAGGGCACAACACGCATGGCCACGGCAGGGCTCGAACCCACAAGTATAGGTGCAGGACTTAATTTGGATTTTCTTTCCCTAGTGCAATCTGTCAATGGCGATCAAGCGCAGTCAAAGATAGAGGGCGGTATCTACATGATGAGTCTCGGGAGCTTGACAATTTGCCTCAAAACTTAAGAACATTTGGAATTTTAGAATCCTTATTCCTAATTCCAGAAAATGTGACCGAGTACCTGAAGCTCTCGGCCCAGGCCGACAAGATCCAGATGCAGCGCATCAAGACGGTCTTTGAGAAGAAGAACCAGAAGTCCAACGCCACCATCGCCCACCTGCAGAAGAAGCTGGAGAACTACCACAAGAAGCTGATTGAGCTGGAGACCAACGGGGCGGTGGGGCCCAGGAGGCCCAAGGAGATGTTCCATGGGATGCAGCAGGGACTGAGGTAAGAGGGTTGATAGGATGTATAGGGGTACAAGGGGGTAAGAGAAGGTCGCGAATATTTTGTCTCCAAATCAAACTCCGATATCTGAGCTCAGTCAAGCAGATGGAATGTACATGTAGGCCCCCCCCCCCATTCCTCCGTGGACGAACAGGTTGCGCACAGGAAATGTTCAAACGACCATAGCTCAGAGACAAAATGTGCAATTGCAACAATTTTTTCGTCACTTACACTCAAAGGCCAGTACTTTAATAGCTACTACCTTAATCATGAGTTAAAAAAATAATTTTATTAAATATATAGTTGAAAATTGCTGTCAAAAGTGGATTTCCTTTATTTTGAACCACCCTGTATATTCTGAGGGGTGGTAATTTATACACAGTGTACATGTATGACATTCTATCATTTCGTTGAGGCTTACAAGCACAAGCCAGCTTACAAATGTATTTTCTCTCATTTTAAAGCATTTCAGTGTCGATAAACCCTACAGAGGGGGTTAGGGTTAATATCATTAACAAAATGTACATGCACAGTGCTTATTGTGCAATCTTTTATCAGAACAATTGTTTAGACACAATGCTTTCCTGTTCATGGCAGGATGGCGTCTGACTTGTCTAGATTTCCGTGGGACAGTCCCTGACGAAATCAAAACACAGGAAATATGTGAAATAGGAAAGGAAAAAGTCCATTGCAAACATGGTGGACAATAACATGCGAGGGAAATTCCACAATGACCTATGAACAAAGGCAATGTTGCACAAATTATTCAGCCTTGGTCATTTGAGCAATTTTATTGTTTCGAGAAAATAAAATGATGTCATCTTTTCTATTTCAGGGGAGTGAGAGACAACATCAAGGAAGGCATTACAGGGTTTTCTGGGTAAGTTGCTTACATGTATAAACAGAAAAATTGTGACAAACACAGGAATTGAAATACATGTAAAAATGACACATACGGTACTGCCCAATACAACCTTAACCCTTAGCCCCATTTTGGGGCTTTTGGTAGGCAAGCCACAAGTACCAAATCCATCAGAATCCACCTATCGTAGTGGTGGTGGTCTTGTGGTGGATTTCAGCGGATTTGTTCCTAAAGCATTAATGATTTTATCCTCTTTCCTTGGCTTAAAGAAATGAGAATATCCGTTTCCCTTTAATAATGCTTCTGGTTGGAGACCGAGAGAGCAAAATCGGGGTAAAGTGGCTTGCCCAAGGACACAACCAGCAGCAGGATTTCAATCCACGACCCTCTTATCATTACTTGCAAACCCTAACCACTTGGGAACTTTTTGCCTACTAGCGTCACCCTCCTTCAGGTCCAAAACCCGATCGTTCGAAAATTTGCGAATAAAAAGAACCCTCTCCGAGTACAGTGTTATCAAAGCAACTCAAGAATTCAAAATTATTTTCCCGCCATTTTTTCCCGCCATTTTTTCCCGCCCATCTGGCGATCAGGGGCATGGCTGATCGAATCGGGGGAGGCATCTCCGGACTCACGGGTCTCACGCAGAGCGCCGCTAGGTGCGTATCTATGGTAATCCCTGCACCGATGGAGCCATAGCAACCATTTCCATGACAACCAGCAAGCCACCCTGTAGCCATACACAACGTGTACATAATAGGGTGCTATTTATATCCGTAGTTACCTTGCTTGCAATTCAGTATATAATTTTGGCATCTTATCATTTTTTTCGCAATCAAAATAGACTCTGAAAATAGATTCTTCTCATAGACATGTAGAAATCTTTTTCCCATCTCCTTATTAATGCATTCCGTGCAAATGCATTTCTTTTTTGCAGGATAAGTTTCGAAGAACTTGTAGAATTTCATCCTTTCTTTAGCTTATCATGGAGCAATGTACATGAAGCAGCGAATATGTAACTAACAGTGTGCGCACTGATCTGTGCACAATGTACTAACTTTTTTAATATCAGCTTATTTCTTTTTGCAGCCATGTTGTTGTTTTTCTGTGACTGGTACCCTCACATGACATGTTTCTCATGCATTCCTTGGTACATGTGATAGTCGGGATGCCAGACCTTGTAGTTTCACGTCATGTACATGTACAGTTGCATAGATTTTCCAGCATGTTACATATATACATGTAGTTATATGTAAAGTTCCCAACTTGAAATGTTAGATATGACTGCACTGTGTACAGCAAATGAACGTGTATACCCCATCATGCTTTGCAAGATGTCATCTTCTGAATTGACTCCATTCACATGTTTAAAAATCTGGTTCCGCAGAAAGATGGTGTACATATGTAGATTACCACAAAGATACTGTGATGGGTACCAGTTTTTCAGAAGCAGCGGCCAAATACCGAGGATTCATTTACATGTACAACTTAATACATTGCATTTTATTTTGTTGACTGGACTATGCTTGTTTTGTTTTGTTTCTGTTTTTATATGTTCCCTTCAGTCTAGTTCCGATTTTTTTTCTGTTGTTCATTAGCTGAAGTTGAGCACATTCAGGAATGCCTAAAAGTATAATTTGTGACCGGCTCCACAAAAAAAGGGTATTATGTCGCAAAAAAAGTAAAATTGAGTTATATACATGGTTGGAAAGCCCACAACGTACATGTAAGCTTTCATTTTGTATAAAATAGAGCTCAATAGCCCCTCCCGTTCTGGAGATACGACATATTTGCATATTAATTACTTCCTTGGAGTTCAAATTACACAACTGAGAAAACAGGCTTTGAAATAGCTGGCTTTGTTGTAGAACAACAGAACGATGCACACAAAATGGTTGTTTTTCCCATTTTCTTCATCATAATCAACATTTCTGTGAAAGAAACCTGAAACTGTAGGTATTAAAGATGTCATTCATGACACAAAATGAAAATCACATTTTGACGATATTTTCACCCTCTCAATGTTGAGCGGGCTATTTTACAATAATGCACAGCGCGACTTAATACCCTTTTTTGTGGAGCCGGTCACAATTGTTTTTGCTGACTTCAGGACAAGCGTGCAGGTATCAAACCTTCAAGCCATCTCGTCTTTTGCGATGGTTTTTTACTTGTTTGTCATTTTTTGTTTGGTGTTTTTATAATACAGCGTTGTTGTTTCCAAGCCCAAAGAAATCGCCCATAAATTCAAGAACAAGTTCGGCAGTGCAGACAACATCGATAACACCGGTAAGCTTGTTTTGTTTTTACCAACTCCCAAATACTGTGGGGTCTTCTCATAGCTGGAATTTCAGATTTTTCAGGCTTTAGACAAAACTCCAACATTTTGGAAAAATAAAACCCTGTGTTGCGTGCACGGAGAAAAAAAAACCCACTAAAAAAAGGCTACATGTTACTATTCAGCCAATGGGAAAATCCGTTACTTGATTGTCGCTCATGAGCTAATAAGAACATTTGTTACGTTTGATCTGATTTGTCGTTTTTCAGATGAAGAAGAGGAAGTTGACCAACCGCACAAGACGGGGAGAAGTAGCTGGTTTGCTCCTACGCCGGCTACCATGTAAGTCACTGGGAGGATTGGGAAATTTTGTGATTTGATTTATTCTAACAATAATTTTGTTTTGATTTTGACCGCTTTTAATAATTTTTGGATGTAGTTTTGTGTTTAGTAATGTAATGTTTTCAATTCGATTTCAGTGATGTTTTGACTTTGATGTAATTTTTGTGATACTTTTTTGTTCTTTCATTTGGTAGTTTTGGAGGATCGTTTTTTACTGTTTACAATGTTTTTCGTTTGTTTCATTGTGGTTTGTTTGTTTGTTGGGTTGATGATCTGTTTTATGCCGATGTTTGAGACCAGTGCAATCTGTTCCCTGTATTCCTGAAAGGAAATTGGAGTTGTGTGTCTTGCCCAAGGACACGAACACATTGACACCATGATCACTGTTGGCATTCAAACCCTCTACCGCACGAGTCACACACTGTAATCATCGAACCATGATTTTTGCCTTTGCTTTACTGATTGAAATCTTGAAATTTTTTAAAATTTACCTCAGGCCAAAGTCCAACAGCGAGGGTGAAGAATCGTCCAGCATGGAGATGACAGAAAACGGTCACCTGATGATGCGAGATGAGCTAGAGGAACATCCCTTAGTGGGCCGCATGACGATACTCCAAGACAGGATCTCGGAACTAGCGGCGTCCGAGGCAATACTACAGATGAAAATAGAAGAATTAAAGGTATTTAGCATTATTGTGTGTTAGTTTTTTTTCTGTCAATAAATAATAAAGTAGTGCTTATGTAGTACTTTATATCAAAGGCGCGAAGCGCTTCACAATTATTACCCTTGTTCATCAGGCCATGAGACCAACTTCTGCAGTAGCTCGAGATCAGCGCAATCAGGTCTCTACCCTCACCAATGAAACATTCCAAAGACAATCTCAGCTCCCCGGGAGTATACAGCTCAATGCTGCCATTTCGGCGCGAAGCAGCTAAAATCAGTCACAATAACCATCTCTGCCCTCACAGGTACCAATTTACTCCTGGGTGAGGAGAAACAATGAGTGACAAAGTGCCTTGCCTAAAGGGCACACGTGCCACAACCCCAGGCTGGACTCGAACCCACAACCTGCAGAATTACCCGCAGACCACGAATTCAGTGTTCCAGACCATGAGGCCACGGCGCTCCGCTGCAGATGAAATTTAATATTCTACTTTGTTCTTTTTGACAGGAGCAAAACAGGGAGCAGTACCAGTTCTTCAACCAGGCGCTGGCGGACGAGCGCTACCGGGCCGAGCGGCTGGAGGAGCAACTGGCCGACCTGACAGACCTGCACAACCACGCGCTGACAAACATGCAGCAGGAGCTGAGCAGCATGGAGGAAAGACTAGAGTACCGGTCGGCCGAGAGGGAAAGAGATGTGCTGGACAACGTGGACCAGTGCCAGACTAGGGTGGGTAGCCTTGACTCAAGTCACTCTGGTCAGGTCTGAAAGCACTCCGGGCAAGACTCTAGTCACTCTGGTCAATTCTGGAGTCACCCTGGTCAAGTTTCGAGTCACTCTGGTCAAGACTCAAGTCACTCTTGTCAAGTCTGGAGTCACTCTGGTCAAGTCTGGAGTCACTCTGGTCAAGTCTCCAGTGACTGTCAAGTCTGGAGTCACTCTGCTCAAATCTGGAGTCACTCTGAACAAGTCTGGAGTCACTCTGGTCAAGTCTGGAGTCACTCTGGTCAATTCTGGAGTCACTCTGGTCAAGTCTCGAGTCACTCCGGTCAAGTCTCAAGTCACTCTGGTCAAGTTGCAAGTCACTCTGGTCAAGTCTCGTGTCACTCCGGTCAAGTCTCGAGTCACTCTGGTCAAGTTTCGAGTCACTCTGGTCAAGTCTCAAGTCACTCTGGTCAAGTCTCAAGTCACTCTGGTCAAGTCTCGAGTCACTCTGGTCAAGTTTCGAGTCACTCTGGTCAAGTCTCAAGTCACTCTGGTCAAGTCTCAAGTCACTCTGGTCAAGTCTCAAGTCACTCTGGTCAAGTCTCGAGTCACTCTGGTCAAGTCTCGAGTCACTCTGGTCAAGTTTCGAGTCACTCTGGTCAAGTCTCAAGTCACTCTGGTCAAGTCTCGAGTCACTCTGGTCACGTCTCGAGTCACTCTGGTCTAGTTTCGAGTCACTCTGGTCAAGTATCAAGTCACTCTGGTCAAGTCTCAAGTCACTCTGGTCAAGTCTCAAGTCTCTGGTCAAGTCTCAAGTCACTCTAGTCAAGTCTCGAGTCACACTGGTCAAGTCTCGAGTCACTTTGATCAAGTCTCGAGTCACCCGATCTCCTGCCGACAGGGCTAAATTCTACCTCTGTGTGTTTGTGTTTCAGATATCGAAGATAGAACTTGCCCAGCAACACCAGCAGGTCATCACGCTGGAGGGCTACGAGAACGCCAACGCGAGGGCGCTCTTGTCCAAGCTCATCAACGTCGTGCTGTCCGTCCTGGCCGTCGTACTGCTCATCATTTCCACCATCACCAACGCGGTGTCGCCGTTTGTCGCAACAAGGTTTGTGAACAAATCCTGGATATTTGTCATCTCAAATTAAATAATGCATGATTTTTTTTATGAAGAACTGACAAATCTTCACGATTCTTGTAGATATTTTTGCCAAATATTAACTTTTTTGGTCCTTTTTCCACAGAGGTCGTCTGTTGACAACCGTGACGTTCTCCTTCTTATTCTTTTGCATCTGGCAACGACGTGAGGTCATCGAAGACCTGACCCAGCACATCGTGGAGAACTACAAACACTTATTCTATGTCAACAGTCGAACGTGACCCCTGCCCCTCGACCAGTTCTCGTTGTTCCTTTCCGTCCACCAACACTAGAGGGCAATATTCCCTCCGCGTCCAAAATGGAGGTAGTCGAGTTTAAAATTTGTGGCAGTACAGTTTTTTGTGTGGTTGGACACCAGCTGTGACCGGTATCCTACAGCAGGGAGTTGTGTGAGGCAGGACACCGGCTGCGACTGGTTTCCTACAGCAGGGATTTCGTATGTGGTTGGACACCAGCTGTAACCGGTATCCTACCACAGGGATTTTGTTTGTGGTTGGACACCAGCTGTAACCGGTATCCTACCACAGGGATTTTGTGTGTGGTTGGACACCAGCTGTAACCGGTTTCCTACCACTGGCAATTGCATGAGGTGGGACACCAGCTGTGACTGGTACCCTACAGTACGGATTTGTGTTTGGTTGGATACCAGCTGTGACTGGTAGCCATCAACAGAGATTTGCACATGATTATAAGGCCTTCCCTCGTCCAACGGCCGGTGCTGAGTAATATAACCATTGGGAACAACGACACCAATATACCACAGCAATTGTGAACTTTATGAACTGGGACACCACTTTTCATTGGTACTCTGCACGTCCCTTGCTAATGTTAATATTTGCCAAAGAATTTGAAATAGCATTTTTTCGCTGATATTTATGAACGGTACATTTTTTTGTGTATATGATTGAAAAACCAAATGAAACAATTGTATTGTTGTCCATGGAAGTTTGTTCACGTTGCGAAAAATCTGGAGCGCAAAATTGTTTTATTACGCTAATACATGTAAGTGAGAAAAACTTCAGACGTTATGTGGACAGAAGTGGAACACTTGGATGTTCTTAAAAGTACTACAAGCTGAATAGTAAACATGTGTTCAACCACTTCGTCTTGTTCTGGTTAACGTTCAGCGCAGGCAGTGGTAAACTCAAAGCTTAACATTCAACCTTCGGTGAAGTTTCAGCAGCTGAAGATATGGAAAATACAACTCCATACTCAAGAAATCAAACATTACCATGCTTGCACAACCGTCAGCAGAAACATTTGCGCAATACGCCGCGAGAGTTTGATGTCATCTTCTCTCGGGTCACGTCGGGCTGACTTCCTCGAAAACGGTTTACGTATTACACGTACGTTTAGCACACGCATTGCACGTACGTTTAGCACACACACGATCAAAGACAGCAATTTTACAGAACATTTTCACAAATTAGTACCTGAAAGCGGTTCACTGCCTCTCAGCAGATTGTCACTACACCAGTTACAACCACGGTTGTGCTTGTTTTCGCTTCAAAGAGGAGAATCAAGCCAATCAAGCCAATTATGAAACGGATTCACAACAGCCATAGCGAAACCGCGGTGTTCACTGGGCTGTTGCAGCCCGCTTGAACCAGTAATCATGGTGGCACCGAGTTGACCTCTGAGTGACATTACGACCACGCCAGCGAATTGGTCAGGGGACCAATTCGCAGAGGACCAGCTATCTGACAATGAATACACTTTGAAAATCGACCTTTGACCTGTCTATCGACCTGTGGCGTTTCAAGAATTCACTAAGAAAGCTGACACTAGGTTGACGCACTATTAAAGTATTTGGAAAACAACACTCATACACACGTACATGTACAAACCCACCGCAGTGTTGTGATTTTGATCTTCACGTCTGACATTTGTTGTTCGATGTTGGAATTTACTGGACTCTTGCGCTACGATTTTAATACTGAAACAATAGGAAAACTTTTTGCACAGTTTTTTATTTTGGGGTAAAACTTTGTGGAAGAACCGAGTCAATTCAGTTAAAAAGGTAACAACGGAACTGCTACGAAAAAAAACAAAAACATGAAAACAAAAAGTAGCAGTACGTGAGGAGTTTTGTGAATACTTTGCAGAACGTGCTACCTAACGTTACATTTACAAGTGTATAATTTGATAGAGCTACTAATGCGCACAGAGCAGGATCCAGAATGTCTGGTTCCTGACCCATTAAGACCATCTTGTATTACACCCAAGAGGCTGGTATACTGCCATTTTCTGTTTCAAAAGAAAATATTGTTTCTCTAGAGAAAAATATTCAAAACCTCAAAAAAATTGCAAGCCTTCCAGAATAGTTGTTTTCCAAAGCAAAGAGGCTGATCACCGAGGACAAATAACATTTTTTTTTTTTAAAGTTGAGATCAAAATTTTATAATCTTTTTGCCTCCAATTGGCTGAAACACCACAAGTATTTTATTGCCATGGTTGCTAAGGGAACACAGTGTGACCTTGGGAGCTATCCGTGGCAACCATCCATGGCAACCATCCATGGCAACCATCCATGGCAGCCATGATGCAAAAGTCACACGCGTAGGTATGTGTATGCCACAGACTTGCGGCACAATTGGCATGTACATTCACTTTAATTTATACAAATTTTCATGCATTGTATTGTCTCATAGATATATGCGTAACCATAACTCATTATGCGTTTTTGTGCTACGAAGATTGCTTAATCCTCTAAAATGCACCAAAATCTGTCAGGCGACAGGTACATATAATGGCCTGTCTCATTTCGTATCCAGGACGAGTTTTGGACGAGTTGCGGGTAGAATCATTCATTTTGTCTAGAAGAAGCTCTGCATTTGTCCCGGACGCGTTGCTGGGAATTTTTCACCAGCAACTGCTTGACTCGCCAATACTGATAACTTCAGTGCGGGAAGATTGCTGGGAAGTTGTTCCGAATCCTGCAACTTATACCCAATACAATGTCCGCAACTCGTCCAAGATATGAATTGAGATGGGCCCTAAACTAGCAGTGGAAGTATGACATCAAAGTACTCCTCCAACAATCTCCTAACAGTAGCGTTTGAAATTTAGCTTATTAGCACCTGCAGTACATTGTATCACTTTGTGTTTATTCTCTGATGATGCCATAAAACCCTAGGGTGCTTGGATGGTTTGAGGCGGTACAGGGAGTAACAGGCAGGGCGGTTTGGGGCGGTACAGGGATGCTGCTAGAATTCAGAAATATGAGGAAGAAAATTCCTGTGTGCATTTTAATACTGAAAAAACCCACCTCTCTCGCAATTTGTAAAAAAGGTTTTTGCCTTTGAAAAAATAAAAACGTTTGGCAATACAGTGAAGAAATTCTAGTGAAGAAAGCTTCAAATAGTGCAATTTTTTTAAATATATATTCCATTATCTGAAAAAAAAAAAAACATCTTCAGACACGGATTCCCAAAATTTTCCATGTTTTTTTTTTATCTTGTGGTTGCTAAGCGGAAAGCCCTTCACCTATATATGTAGATCTGGTACCCGCAACATGTGGCTCACTTACCATTGTTTTCCCCACAAGCAAGTCGTGGATTAAGACAAAATGGCCACAGCCTGTAAGGTCCCAGCTTGCTTAGTACAATTATGTCAACTTAGTTGTGTACATATATTTTTTTTTTATGTAACGCAGTTTCAAAAACAGCTTACCCGTAAATTGTATATTAGCAAACTTGTGTATATATTGTAGATGGATATTTGATAAGTATGCATATATGTACTAAAATAAATATTGTTTCACTACCAAAAAAAGGAACAAGTACATAAACTTGAGTGTAATAAAAAATAAGCATAAAATATTAAAATGTATATTAGTTTGAAATGTTTTCGGAGGTGGAAAGCAAGCTTGTTGGGAAAGAATATTTTGTGATGAGCATTATTCAAAGGCAAGATATTCACAAACGACAAACCCCATTAACAAAAATGGTTCTCACACTATTGTCGTGCCTGCCCTTGTTGAAATAAAAAAAAAGGGGTCACCTGTTAAGAATTTTAACCAGGTCCAAACGAACACGGGTAGGGTAAGGCATATCGTTCACACTGACACCGTTGTGTACCCAGGTCCGAAAATTTTGGATTTTCTACCCAGGTACATGTATAGAGCTTTTCAACCGTGGTCCCGACCAGGGTTGGATTTTTACCTGTGTAGAATCCATGTTGAATTCTTGCTAGTGCGAAAGGGGTTCCCGCAAATCTCCGCGTTGGACGAACGTGAGTCCAACACAGAGTTTTTTTGGATTGTATGAAAAGTGCTTACTACAAAGTGTATTGCTTAATTGCTTGCACATTTGGTAAGCACTTTCACAAAATTTAGCCGAAACTTACATGTACACAAGGAAAAAATAACATTTCGAGACTACTGTGAGGTTCCCATATACAAAATTCAGTGGTTAGTTTGTCCTTTAACCCTTCTGCCATTTAAACAGTCACAGACAGTCAAAATTCACTTCTACTACCCCTGCTATACTTTTGATAAAGGCTAGTCACCAGCAGTCAGATCATATGTCAAGCAAGCAATGTGACTAGTCAAACTGGGTCAACAGACAAAGCAGGCAAGTTGTGGTCATGGCTGTTTTATCACTCACCTGGAGTCCAAGCATAGCTGTATCAAGTTACTTAATTAGTCCAAGAGAAAGTCAATCCTGCTTTATGTGGGCTGGGAATTTTGAAGGGTTGAAAACAGTCACTTGATTGATTTTGACTGCAAGGACAACTTGGCACAGAATGTTTGCACAAGAGGGTTAATTTAGGAACAAATGAATAGTGTATGTATGCCCTCCACAAGCACAGCATAGAGGTAAAAGCAAACAACGCACAAGGAATGACACTAAGTCAGGGAACCAGACCTGTTACCATGACAATCACATTTTTGGATGGTTTGTGTATTAATGAATGTGAAGAGGTTGATTTTGTTGCTTTTTCGGTATTTTGGAATTTTACTTTAGTCTTTATATTTTGCATATTTTTAACATAACTCTCTAGCCATTTTTTTTTATATATACTTAATTTATTGCTTTAGCAAATAAAGTAGAGAAATGCTGTGGTAGCATTTCAGATATTTTCATAGCTTTTTGGCTTTTGTTGGTTGCATTGAAAAGGTGCAAATAAGACGACTGGCCTGAATATTGAAGTTCTGAAATAAACGCCCAATATGTGATACACACTGAAATGTGCATTTTTTTATTACCTTTTTTCCCTTTCAAGCCAAGGTTCACAAAGTCATTTTGGACAAGCCCACATTTTTGAAATAATATTGGGACAAAAGTTTATTGATTTTCCTAATACATTTTGGCGGGTATCAAATCGGTGTGGCAACGCCGTACTGCATATGATATTTGTACATATTTTTTTCCCATGCACAAATGATCTACTCTGAACTATCCCTGCAGAACAAAATCACTGCACCTTCAACATGGCTGCCACCTAAGGGGTCAGTTCTCAGTGACATAGGGAGTCACAAGTATGGGCAAGGTGTGCTTCGAGCTGATAATGGCCCCTCAGCACTCTAAAGATTAGTACATGTGGACTTGGTAGTCCTAGGCAGAAATAAACTTATGTAGAAAAAGCAAACATTTTTTACTAGATACATTTTCAAAATGGCTGACTTAACCAACAGTGCATGGTGACCAAATAATGTGATTTTTTATGTTCAGCTTTCAATCAGATTCGTATTTAAGCCAAGGCCAAGTTCGGTCAAGGACTATTACTCGACTATTGGTTGATTTGGTTAACTTCCGCCTGCGCACTAATAGCAATGTGCGAACGTCTCTAGTCAAATGCTGGTCAAAATGTCATCGCAAAACTTCTGGGTCCTGGCACCCTACTGTACGTTATGAATGCGCGCGGCTATTGGTTACCAGCGATGCAACCAGCCCCAGTAGGTTGGTTAAATAGTCAACTAGCGTAGTCAACCACCGTCGACAAGACAGAGTTCGGGCTAACTTTAGTCAAACCATGGTAAACCATTGGTCAACAATAGTTCTTGCGCAAACTTGCCCCAAGATGACACCAACCAGCATTGATTTTCAAAATGGCTGCCCATAGCAACAGTAAAACACATTTGTAATCATCTCCCTCAACACTATACATCTTCAGTACCCGGTATTTGTTATGCAAATCTGAAGGAAAAGAAATTGTTGGGGAAAGTCTTTAGCCAAAACGGACAATGTTTATGTATTACGGCCACTTGAACTCGAATTTTGACTTTGGTTGGTCACCATGGTCGCCTGAGCATGACTGACCAAAGTCAAAATTTTGAAGAAAAAAAGTTCTAGTGCCCATGTTACTTGGTCCAACAATATTTGTAAAACAATGAGGAAGTTTTACAATCTGCATGTCGTGGACATTTCCGAAGCCCATACTTAAATAATGTTAACACAGTACGCAAATGCCTATTTGTGAATTTGTGTACTTGGTAAATTTTATTGTATTTTTCACTTGAGTTGCACAAAATGTTTTAATTCCCTGTAAATTTGCTACAAGCCGTGTCAGACAAAGTGTGTACCAGTTTATGGATGTAAATATAAAATATATTTATCTTACCTGTGTAAAAATTCATTAAACGATACCTTGTATGCATCTGAAGCTGTTGTCCATTGCTCCATTATTCAAGTTTTAATTAACATGTGCCATGCATGGCTTGTTGCTAGTTTAAGACGATGACATCACAGTTGTATTAATGAGGTCACAGGTCAAAATAGACTTGGCTCCAGTCTGAAAATTGTTCTTTCTCCAGTTCTACTTAAGTGTTCAAAAAATAAAAGCTCGTCAAGAGGAATTTTCAATGCAAGTTCAAAATCTTAAACTAGGGTGATGACTCTTTCGGACACAAAAGTGCTACTAAATGAGTCGATAAAGTGGAAGAATTCATCCGCCATCTTGGAAATCCGCCATCTTGAAAAATCTGTCATCTTGGGGAAAAAAGGGCCTCTACTTTCCTTTTTACAAAAAGCTCGGGCGAGAAACTTTTTCTTTTTTACTTGGCCTAATACAATTAATCCTCTTGAAACACCCTTTGAATATTTGCATGGAAAATAAAGAAAGAACTGGCTTTTTAATTGTGAGAATATGAAATAAAGAAAGTTAAATAACATTGAAATATGCACAATGCAGCACCAAAGGATTACAGGTCTTGTGCAGACACTTTATTGTCCAATGAAGAGGGCAAATAAATATCCCATTTGAATAAAAAATACTCCAATTTCTGATATACACTCAAAGAATGTTAAATGTTGGGCTTATGGTTTAATAAATGAGATCTTAAAACTTAAACCTGGTTGTTATTTTGCACATATCAAAGAACGCTTACATGTAATATGCCTTCTGATAACAAAACGATCAACATATATATAATCAATTTTTTTTTTAAATAAAGTACGATCATTTTTACTTTTTTTTTAATGCAGTAAGACTTCCATTGGAAACGAAAAATCACGTTTCCTTTTGTTTTGGGGACTTGGGTATTTATATTACAACGGAGATCCGGCGTTTTATTCAAGTTTATGAACAGTGAGCAAATGGCGCCCTCTTGAGACAAGTTGTTATACATGCATCAACCAAACTTTAATTGCCTTTTGTTCGGGCGATTCACAATGCAGTGCGCCACCAATTTCGAGGAATAAGTAGTAGCGTCCGTCCAAATTCTATACATTCATCTACACAACGATAGAAAATATAATACATGTATGTAACCCCTCCCCCCCCCCCCACACCCTCAAAAAATGGCAAGACACAAATTCTAGCAAAAATCTTTGGTCATTTACCGACACCGCACGACAGTTTTCACCAAAGTAATAAATATAAAGAAACAAATGAACATTATAAATGTTTTAAAGACGCGACAACATGCATAAAAAATCAGTGAGTCAGGACACGAGCGTTGTCATGAATAGCGCCACCTATTGACAGATGGTGTCCAGTCCTGTTTAGGTATGTCCCAAATTTACCCAATAATCGAATATTTGATTTACTACCGAATAATTCGAATAGCTTTCTTCCGGTTTCAATATTCCAAAACAAAAAAGATACCCACATACACACACGACTGTAATGCTATTTTATCGTAAAGTTGTGGCGCTTTATTGTCAGGCGCCACTTTTTTGTCGACTATAACTTTTTTGTCGACAGCGGTTCATTGTTCACATTCTTTTACAGTTATAAAATACTTACTGCAATACAATCCAGCACTCTATAGCAATCGCCAAAATCAAATTGTAACTTGTAAATTGTAAATTGGCACACGTACTCTTCATGCAACTTTTTACTGGCGCAGCACGCATTTGCAGTTGGCAGTTTTGAATATCCGAATATTCAGTCAAACGCAGTTTTGAGTAATTGAATACTAAATTATTCGAAAATGGACAGCCCTAGTCCTTTTTGATTTAAACAGCGCCCTCATTTGTCAGACAGTGTCCAGGCCAAATTAAAGCAATTAGCCAAAATAACGTTGAAGTGGCAGTTCAGTTGGAGAGGGTTAACGAAAGAAATTGGCAATGTTAAAATAAAGTAAATTTGATATAAAAAAGGATGTGAACAACAAAAATAGGAATTTTGTACTTTCACTGTATTTACAATGCACACTTAATGTTCTTTAATTAGTGAGGAAAAAAACAAAATAATTTACTTTTGTGTTCGGTGCGAACTCACTACATATGCCTTTTAACCACTTCGCGCCGGGTTTATTTTTGCCGAAAATTTCCAAATTTTCAAGAGGCGAAATTTCCCTGCCAACTTCTGATATGCAGCCAAGCGCCACAAATACTGATTCACAAGTCATTTCAACAGTAAATTTGTACACTATTTCTTGTCGAAACCTCATGTTTCAATACTCCGGGCAGTGCACTGGAGCGTAAATTGTACAACAATAGGCCGTGCACAACGGCCAGCACACGGTCCGCCTCCACAGACAACACGAACTTTATGTGCGCGTTCAAAAGGCAAGAGGCAATTAGCGTGTTTAGATGTCACCCGGAGGCGAGTCGAAGCAATCTTGACGTCGTAACCCGTCAGCCGTGCCTGTGCACAGAAACAGCCAGTGCGTGTCATCACGGCTGACGGCGCGAACTGGTTGAGAAAGCAAAGGTCGCTAGACGAATTTGAAGCACTTTTGTTTATCGTGGGGAACCCGCGTCTTGAAGAGCACCGAGTCCACGCGGAACTGCGTATAGAGCAGGGGTATGTACCCGTAAACCTGGTTGAAGAAGTGGATGCATCGGTGGCGTTCCTTGAAGTGCGAGTCGTCCTGCGACAGCGCTTCGGGGCAGGAGGGGCAACGGAAGGTCCAACGGGAGGTCACCTGAATTTTTTTGACAGAAAATAAATATAAATTCAAAAATTGGACTGATTTTTTTTGGGGGGGGGTTTGGGGTTGGGCCCATTCCATGTCAAAGATGCGTGTTGCCATGGTGACTTGTTCACCTTTTGTTACTGAAATAATTCCATTTGACTGTTTCTCAAATTCAATGCTTTGTAATCTGAGTTTCGTTGCTTCACAAAGCCAGAAAATATGGGAAAATTATTTTTGTTTTTTAAAATAAATTAGAATTATCAACAAAAAGTTGTAATGACTCCTCTTTCTAGTGTGCAGAAAACCTGCAAACGTAGCCCGACATGTTTTCCCCTTAATTTTGTTAAATTTGAAAAATTGACTTTTTATCACCAAAACAATCAGGATTTTGTGCTTTTTGGTAAAAATACTGCAGGGACTGAGTTGCTATTCAAAACGTGTGAACCAAATGCTTTGGCTGTTGTTCCCAATTCGACCAATCAAAGTAGAGCATCTACTTCCCCGGTTCCCTGCCCATGACCCAGCCGATCTCCACATACCTTAACGGGCGGCTTCCTGGTGATGTGGGACACCAGGAAGTTCATGGCAATGTCCTCGCAGTTCATGTATTCGTCGACTTTGTCTCGAATGACTTGCGGCATGACATAACTGTAGAGGTAGGCATAATACTACAGGACAAGTAAAAGTAAAAAAAAACAGACATAAATGAAATAACTCGGACTTGTTTGTCTCGATACCTGATAAAGTGCAACAGGATTGATTAACAAGTTTTGAGTGGCATCTAACATCCCCCTTCCCTAAAAAATGTTATTCACAAACTATTAACGAAGTTATACACATACTTTTCCATTATTATTTCTCTTCATTTTTGCTTTATGTTATTCTTCCTATCAAAGATTTCTAAGGGGCCATACAAATTATCCATGTTTTTAAATTTATATTTTTTTTACAAAAAATGTGGGAGGGTAGGTCAAGGAAATTTGATATTTACTTTTCATTAAAAAAAAAAGAGTAAAAAAAAATAAAAAAAATTGTTTGACTCGCTGGTACTGCGCAAGAGGAGTACTCCTATGGCTTCAACACACTGTCACTGAACTAGGCGTACATGTATTTGGATTGTATTGAATAGCTAGCCAACTTAAAGATTGAAAATTGGGGTGGGTTGGTCACACAAATTTCGGGGATTTTTTTTTCTCTCCCCCCCCCCCCGGAAATTTAGAAACAGTGATACCTTTGAATGGCCCTTATTAGTTACATTGGATGTTACATTCAAGTGCTGCCAGATTGGCACAAGCAATTGCGACGAAGTGTCTTGCCAAGGGACACATACACCACAAACCCACAGGCTGAACCTCAGATATCTCGAGTACATATACAATGTACCAGAGCATGATGCCAAACCACACCCACTACAAAACCATGAAGTAGTGCATATTTGTTTTATTGAATCTTACAGGGCATAAATGATTATAGTGCACATGCGCAAGGTATACCGCCCCTAGAGTGGTAACAAGCATTTTGATGGACATTTTGAAAAAAAAGGGTGATAGCACCCAAAAAGCTGCCACCGCTGTAATGCTATCACTTATTTTCCATCTCTGGAGGTGTATACCTTGCCAAAAATCGCTAGGACGATTCCCCTCATTTGATACTGATGGCCAAAATTAATCCATTTAATCTTCAGTGGAGTCAGGGAACCAGACTACTCGAACATTTGTGTTTTTCTTAGTATTCCCAGCATTTTCCCACACAAAACTTCAAACATGTCAGTGTAACAATAATTTGATATATTATACTTACCCCTCAAATAGTTCATTTCTGAAAATTAAAGCAAATGCCAATGATGTACATTCCCTTTAATACAGTAAACTCTGGCTAAGTCGGCACTCTCGAGAAAGGGGACTGAGAGTAACACAACGACTTGAGCAAAATGGCGACTTATAAAAGCCGATTTAGAAATAAAAAAATTCAATGGAAATGCATTACGGACAATCAAGACTTAAGTCAGACGGCGGACTTGAGCGGTTTGACGAGTTGTACGATGTCGATTAGCTGGAGTTTACTGTACTATTGAAACATTTTTTTTTTAAACTGGCAGTTTTCTATCAACCTACCTTGTGAAAGAACGCTGCACCAGTCAGCACCATAGACAGCTCACAGGAGTAGTTGGAGTTGTACAGGAAGCCGTTGTTGAGGTTGACGTCCCAGGCGTGGTAGCGTCCTGGAAAGCCTACAATCTGGTCTCTGTTTTCACGCCAAACTCTGCGATCAGAAACAAACAGAAGATACCCCGTACTTAGAATTACAGTTTATTTCTTATTTTAACTGGGTAGCCCATTCAGTGGAATCCACTGATCTCCCATGGGTCCTTGTAAAGAGAAGACAATGTGAAGAAATTACCGTTTTAGAGGTCGGAGGAAAAGCCCAGAAGAGTATTCTGAGGAAAACCCACGGAATCAGGTAGGGACTGAAAACCCAATCCACATATTGACCCAGGTGGGATTCGAACCCGGGTCACAGCGGTGGAAGCTAAAGGGACCTTTCATAAAAGTTTCAGTTTTGTGTATGCACGCGCTTCAATCAGTTTTTGCCTCTTGTGGCTCAGGGTAACATCCAATTTTTACCGAAACTTTCAGGGCAACAGCACACTCTTTGTTTTAGTCAAAACTGCAACTTTTATGAAAGGTCCCTTTAGCTTTTGCTGTGAACTTCCTAAATTCTCCTAAAGCCAATTTGTTTAGGAAACTGATCGCACGTCCTGTGTACTTAGACTATCCTATAAATACAGTCCTCAATCCCGCAAATTCCTGCAAAACTTCCCCATGGATTTTGAAAGTTAGGGTTAAGATCAATTTATGTGCAGACAAGTTTTGAAATCGGAGGCCTATTGCTTAAAAAGACGGACCTGAAGCCGAAGAGAATCTCGTCGTGTCTAAGATGGGCGTCGTCATCCAGAGAGAGAATTGCCTCCGTCTCGATCTCATCGTAAGGAAGAAACCGATTGTTGAGACTGTTCTTCTTGGTCCGGACGACCTGGAAATAGTACCGTGAACATGTTAAATCACAAGTCAATTACAAGCCAATCACAAGTCATTCACAAGCCAGTCACAAGTGAATCACAAACCGGTTGTAACTTGATCTCAAGTCAATCTTAAGTCAGTAACAGGCGAATCACAGATCAGAAGTCGATCACACGTCAATCAAAAGTTGATTACAAGAATATCACAAGTCAATCACAACTTGTCCATCACAAGTCAATCACATGTTATTCACAAGTCAATCACAAGTCAATCACAAGTCTATCACAGGTACATCACAGGTGCATCACAAGTCGATCACAAGTCCATCAGAAGTCTATCACAAGTCGATCACAAGTCAATCACAAGTCAATCACAAGTCAATCACAAGTCATCACAAGTACATCTCAAGTCAATCACAAGTCAATCACAAGTCAATCACAAGTCATCACAAGTCATCACAAGTACATCTCAAGTCGATCACAGGTCATTCATAAGTACATCACAAGACGATCAGAAGAATATCACACGTCAATCACAAGTCAATCACAAGACAATCACAAATCAATCACAAGACAATCACAACACAATCACAACACAATCACAAGTCAAACCACATGTCCCATCATAACAAAGGAAAGCCTTTGTTACAGTTTTTAAACCAGCTTCAAGAGACCAATTAACCAATTTTCAAACCGCCTTCCTACCTTTATTGGGACGTGAATTTCGGGCCAAATGATGTCAGCAGCAGCGGGCTTGGGTGAATTCCATACCACTATAACCTATAAGAAATACATACATGTACATGAAATCAAAAAGTTACTATTTTTCAAGCTTAATTTCAATGATGTCTTGAACTCGGAGTTTTTCCACTAACCCTCTTATTCAAACATACAGTCTGTGTCAAGTTGTCCTTGAAGTCAAAATCAATTAAGTGACAGTTATTCCCAGATTATATAAAGCAGGATTGACTGGCTGTGACTGTTTATGTAACTTGATACAGCTATACTTTGATTGGAGGTGATTGATAAGCCAGCTGTGCCTGCCACTTGCCTGCTTTTGTCTGTTGACTGAATTTGACTAGTCAGAGTGCTAGCTTGAAATATGATCCGTCTGTTGGTGACTTGCCTGTGTAAAAGGCATGGCAGGGGAAGAGGTTTGATCTTTTGACTGTCTGTGACTGTTCAGATAGCAGGGGGGTTCAGTCTCATTAAATGGCCTGTGTGATAACGGAGATGCATTTTTACATATCTACAATTGCACAAGTCCACACAAAAATGAGACTGCCAAGCAGCAGTTCTTTTTTCAATGCAGTCACATTTTTCTTTTCATGTCAAATTCATGAATAGTCAGGTCCTGCCAAGCCACCCCCCCCCAGAATTTTGTTCCAAATTTTATAATATAATTTTACAGTGGTTCATCGTTCATTCTACCTTATTCAAGTACGGCAATCCCATGAGCCTTTCCAGTGATGTCATTAACAAAGCGTCTCTCTCGTACGTCAGGATGATGATGGTAAACTGCTCGCCCGGAACATTGCCACCGAGCGCCTCCTGAAATTCCTTCCCTGTACCCCCCGACCCTTTCCCTATCGGTCTGAAACCGAGCCCAGATCCGATAAACTTGGCATCGGAAGGGAGTACGGGGTCGAAGGGCGTGTTGGGAAAAAGCTTGAAGGGCCCAGGCTCCGTGTTCCAGTTGACGTCGCGGTCGATGGTGCTGTAGGTGAAATTCCGCAGGAATTTCGGGGAAGGGAAGGGGATTTCGGGCGGCGGGAAAAAATCGTCCGATTCGGGCATCATGCCCTGCGCCCGTTTTTGTTTAAGCGGGGCGCCACCGGGGAAGAGGTTGACGGACTGCTCGGCCGGCATGATGCTGGCGGGGATGTTCAGCCTCGTTCTCAGGGTCGCCAAGATGGTGTCTAAGACAGCCTTGGCCGAGCTCAGGTACGTTGTCCAGACGAACCAGCCCTGCCGGCGAAGTTTTACAATATCATTGTCTTGGATGGTTTTTAAGTAGAAATATAACTCGGACGCTCGCGCTTTGGGCAATACGATTGCGGCTTTCCGCCATTGGATGAACTCGCCGAACGGAAGTTCCACGTGTTCCCCTAAGATTACGGGAATCGCTCCGTGCTTCAACGCTTCGTAAAGTCGCATCTGTAGCATTGTTGACGACACTATGTGTTCGTCGGGGCCTATAATTAATGCATATGTTGATTGCTTTAAAATGGCTAATCTATCTTTTGTCCTACATATCCACCACTCTGATAGGTCGACGCTGGCCGGGTCGGCGTTAAGCGGCGGGCATTTGAACTCGATATAAAAATTATCTACCTGAAGGGATTTGAGTTTGTGGAGTTCTTCTTGTATGAAGTCGCTCACCGAGCTGACTTGAGTTCTGTTGGAGTCTTTTAAGCGACGACTCATCATGACGTTCTCGACGTTCGCGTGTCCGTGGTTGGACTGTTTACTGGCGTAGGGGGATAATATCCCCTGGAAAGACAGAAGGTATTTTCTTTTGGCTGGGACGAGAGGGGGTGTTTCTTTCCAGTCAAATGACGCTTCTTTTCCTAGAAGCATCGGCGCGACGATGTCAAACCCGGGTCTGAATTGAGCCGCGTCAAAGTTGGACTGCACTAAAATGGCGCGGTCGGTGTTCATGCCGTACAGTACGTTTGTCGCAGATACGTTTCTGGCAAGGTTTAGCAAAACATGGTTCCGGCCATCCCCCTTCCACAATGGAAGCTTCCGGAGGCTAGTCTCCAACTCCAGGCTGGATGCACTCTGCCAGTGGTCTGCAGTGTCCCCGATCAGGACCAGGTACACGCAGGCGATGTTGGGATCAAACGTGACGTGGGGGTTGGTCGTCATGACGTTGGCAACGCTAGTCCGAACAAACGCGTCCAGTGGTTGTTTCGAAAGCGTGACTTCCTCACTGGCGTAGATGTAGACCGGAAAATGCGACGTGAGCGAGCAGCGCGAGTAATCGAAGCAATTGTGCTGCCGACACTGCGCGCTCGCTTGCGGCGGTTCCACGTCAACATTGTCGTCCAACTGGGGTAGGATTTGTTTCGGGGCTCCAATATGGAGCATAGAACGCTGTATGACTTCTTCGTAACTTTTGCGCTTCTGAACAATCTCGAAGTTGACCTTATCGAGGGTGCTTTGCGATTCCTCGTTCTCCCTCTGCCTCTGGGCAATGAGGGCGCTATACGTGTCGATCTGGTTCTGCATGTCCTTGCGCCGGGCTTCCAGACCCAGGAGTTCCTGCTGGACTGAGTTTCGGATGCGGTAGAGCTCTTCCAGGCGCACTTTGAGCTCCTGGGGCTTCATCGCTTGGAGGTTCTCCAAGGAGAGTTGCTGGGGTTGGCTCCGACGGGACGTCGCCGGCAGCTCGGCGTTGCTGAGGTAGTAGTGCGTGACCAGCGGGATGAAGACCATTACGACGATCAGCAACATGATCAGCTGCATCAGGATGCCGTTGCGCTGCAGCCAGCGCAGGAATGTCGCCCTCGCAGGTTGCGCCACGCCCCCGTTGTACCCCTTCCTGTGCTGGTAATCCATCACTGGTTACCGCATCGCGTGCCACAACACGCTCTGGTCATCTTGCGTGCAAATAAAATCCTCCAATCGCTGCCGACCGTGACGGTAAAAAATGTCGACTTTCTTCGCCCGTTTTCATTTTGGACTGCTTAAATTTCATTCACACATTCTAGCAAAGCTCTTGTCCAGTTTGAGACACACTGAGAGAATTTCAATATTTTTTTTTATCAATTCCACAGATCAAACATGCTCATCATAATTTTGCTCCGCGCTTCTTCAAACCGTTTCATGTTGCCATGGTTGACCCCTCTCAAAAAGCACTCAACAAAAACCCATTCCTCATTCTCAGTCAGAAAATCCCACATCTGGTCAACAGAGGATTTCTGAGCTCACAAAATAATCATGCCTTGTCATAGTTATCCAGCGCTATTCATTTCACTCCTCCCGAAATGCATCTGATACGCCGACAAAAAAAAAAAAATCCTGAATTTCTACAGAATGCAGATGATGCAAGATCTTTCACATGACAAATTACACAAGTCAGGCGCTGCTAGAGAAATTTATCTCTGTCTTGCAGACATTTTCTCAAAGAGCCGTGGGGGTGCTAGCGGGTATCTGTCAACAAAAAGGCTCAATTTTCCCAATGACTGCTGCCATGTATACAAGAATTTGTCTGGCTTTCGGCCCAAGCCAGCATAATTTGAAATTTCTGTTTACGTCCAAGATGACTGATTGGGACTCGCTAAAAATGAAAGTGCGTCAAACTTGGAGGGAATGGGGTGGGGAATTCTCAAGATCTAAACTGTAGAAATATGTTGTCTATCCGGAGCTGGAATGCGAGAAACCCAGTCGCTGAAATTCTTGGGGACTCGGGGAAATCAATCGTCCTGGTTTGGCTGGATCGTTTAGAATTCCTGACAGGTCCTGATGTGCGAGTTGGGTGACGAGTCACGTACTGAGCGTCTAGCAGGACGTTGGACTGTCTTGACTAACAACTAAACCGCTAGGCTTGCAGCTCAATTGACGGATCTGTGGAGGGGAAAAAAAGAGACCACGAAATAAATTTAAATTGAACATCACTTTCCAATGCAATACGACTGAATCTCCTGCAGTGATAATGTTAATCGCTCTTTGATGTGGTCGCTGTTTCCGAATTCCACTGCAGAAAAAGAAAAGCGTTTTCCTTGTTCCTTGTTTTCATTAAGCTGGTGAAATAAACAGGAAAAGTTGTAGGGACAGATTAGCACAATGCAAAAGTCATATGTTTAGATTAAAGAGATTTTTACTGGAAAGAATGATAATGAAATGATATTGATGAAATTAATGAAATAATTTCTTTGGAGGAAATAATTAGTTAGGTGACGGTTTAAATGTACATGTTAAAGTGTGTGTACATATTTTGAATAGGTTAGCGTAATTGCCAAATGTTCTCTAGAAAATTCTGGTATCATTTAACAATCTCAAAAATTATTTTGAATTTTGAATTTGAAACATTTTTAGAAATCTTGCAGATGTTGTGTTCTTTTTTAAGCATTAAACAAACACCCACAATACATGTTTTCAAAGGTGACTAATATTGTTTCTTTGGAAGTAAACCAAATTTGAGGATTTCAGAACACGTTTTCTAAAAGAAATTCAAATCATCTTTTACAAAATAGAATATTTCACAAGAAATTCTTTGAAATTTTGTAATTAGATTACCAAAAACCATTAGCTTGAAATGATAGCCAGGATTGGATTTCTAGTGAACATGTAACTTTTTGCTCAAAGAAAAACCCCAAATCCTGCTTTATCTTCAAAAAACAAAGACACGTTTGTTCCTTTAAAGTGACTTTCAGGGAAGGAAGTGTCAAAATAGTCAAGTGCCCTTCACCACAAAAAGGTTAGGGTCTGTTTCCCGACAATAGAGGTCACAGTGACACCAACAAGCTGTTCAGGTTTGACACATTACATGTACTCAGGGCGAAATTACTGTCAAGTGTCAAGATAAGAGAGACATCTGTGGAGTTGCCAAGCTGACAATTCTGCTTACCAAGTTAATGTGGTAAGCACAAATCAGCGGGGAACCAGTCACATTCAATACCCAAGGCATGACATTGTGGCTGGTAACCTGTTTCTGCTAAGCAGATATTTCCTGTGCTGAGCAATTGTCTGCACTTGACAAACTACAGCACAGAAATCAAATCTGTTAAGCACAGAAAATATGTTCTCAGCAAAAACAGGCTACCAGCCAAAATGTCAAACAATGTACATTGCTTGTGATTGGTTCCCAGCTGATTCTTGCTAAGCACAGAAATTTGCTGAACACGGAAAATATTTACTTAGCAAAAACAGGTTACCAGCCAAAATGTCACACAATGAACATTGCTTGTGACTGGTTTCCAGCTGATTCTTGCTAAGCACAGAAATCTGCTAAGCACTGGAAATATCTGCTGAGTTAAAACAGGTTACCGGCCAAAATGTCCTGCAAAGTTTAATGCTTTTGACGACTGGTTCCCCGAGCAGAATTTTTGCTTCCACAAAATTTTGTTGAGCAATAATTCCTGCTAAGCAGGAAGTGTTAATCATTTTTGCTTTTTCAGAAGAAACAAGTTGTGAACCAGTCACGGTCAATGACACTGCATGGCATTTCGGCCGGTAACCGTTTTCCTCAGCAAATGTGCTTTAATTTATGCTTCTAAAGTGCTCAGCAAAACATGGCTTCTAGCCGGCTGCAGGAGAGGCAAATAAACCAAAAACATGACTTGATCCTCCCCAAAATGTAGCAAAACGTCTCCTACACTGATGGAGACATTTTGCAAGTCAGTGTCCTAACAACTTTCCCCTTTATCAAAACAAAACTCTCAGACAAAAATCTTCATCCCATCCAAACCACTTTCAGATCTCCCAACAACTTTTAAGTGCATCCATTCCTGTTAAAATAACAAAAAACACCATCCTTCAAAATCCTGTCAAATTTGAGTTCATTTTGAGTTCGAGCAGCCTACAGTCTGGTGCCGGACCCTTTGGTCCAGGAACGGACTCTCCATGTCGCCCATTAAGTAATCCACATGTATTTGTCCGACTGCATTTTGGAAGTCAATGCCCTTGGCAACAACATGCACTTAACTACACACACATCAATCAGGCGCCAGGCTAATGCTTTTATAAGTACCCTCTGTACTACTATGGACATGTATCACGATGACCACATGTACAGGCAAACTGGCCTTTGAAGAATTTCTCTTCAAAAAGCTACTGGTCATTCAACTCCAATATTTTGTTCAATTATGGAGGAACAATTTGATTGTGCCAAAATACAACCATTTCGGATTTGAGTTGAAATCTGAGTTTTGAGTTTAAATTGTTCTCAAAGAATTGGGGATAAATCAAATGATTTGAATACATTACAAACGTCTTACTCTGAACAAGAATATTTCTGAGTATGATAACATTAAAACAAATTTTCTCGAGACATGTACGGTACTATTATTACTATCATATCCTGGTTTAGTCTTTCAACAATAAGTGTTATCCAACAATACATGCCTACAATACATACATACTGTGTATGTACATTTCTCAAACTTAAAACAAGCAATCTTAAAATTGGCAAAACTTAATGGGTCCACAAGATGATTTTTTTTCTAGGAACACATTTTGTGCAACTTTCTTCTCTTAAATGTATGAAAACTATTTGATGTCTATTTTTGGTTAATTTTATTTAAAAGTGCACTCTTTAAACATTTAAATGGATGCTCTTTCAGACAACTGAGGGCGCTGTTGCTGTGATGTCATTTCAGGAAGACACTGTCCAGTAATTACGGGTTTTCTGTTCAAATTGGGAACCCTAAAAAAAATCACTCATTAAAAACATTTGTGAGAAATATTTGGTCGTTGGCTTGTAACTGCCATGTACTGACACAACGACAAATCACCAAAAAAAAAAAATTCATGACAGAAAAATATCCCAAATTCTGCCCAATTTTGGCGCTGAAATACCGGTAGATGTACCATTGAAGTTTCTGCCTGAAATGACATCACACATTTGCTCATGAACACGGAAATTAGCATAAAAACCCAAAAGGCACCAAAATACCCTTAACAATGTCAAAACAAAAATTAAAGATAAGGCTAAATGGGACACAAAAGGTGCATTTTCAAATTCAAGGATTGCATTTTAAAAATTACGTTGCGGAATAAAAATGAAAGTGTGCAAGCCAAAATTTGTCCTTAGGCTTACTCTTCATTGTGAAAGTGTACATGACATGTAATTGACTTGAAATAGTTATAGAGACTTGTTTTGATAGCCCGTACCACTCATTTGTTGGGCTTCTTTTCCCTTCCTGTGATCTAACAATTTCCTGGATCGACTTCCTGGCTTCTGTGGTTTTAATGATGCCTCCCCCCCCCCACTTCGCATACCGGTACAAACCAATCTCCGTTTTAGTCAAACTGCAGTAACTCATGCACCACAAATTTTTCGGTTGCATCAGGAAGGCAATCTGACCAAAACTGATGGCACAGATAAAACGTGGCCAATAAAACTTTCAACAGGCTGCAATATGTACAAGTATGTAAATTACATGTGTATGTGCAGGCTGTACAGTATACATTGTACATTTTGTTTATCACGACGTAAGCTGCAGGTATTTACTACAGCTACCGGGTATGAATCCCCTTATAATACAAGCTGTAGACATGACACCCCCCCCCCAAATAAAACACCCAAATAAAACCTTATTAGAAATGCACAGAACAAATGGTAAAATATCGTTTTTTTCCCAACCTGCCTTCATTGGCAACCATAGCCTTTCACTCTGTGGCAAATGACACAACAAAAACCACAATTGAAAAGTGGCGCAATTCTCTAAATAGACCCTTTCATAAAATTGGTCACTGTTCAGTCAACCGTGAATGTAATGACATGATCAGGTTGTCATTTTAAAGAGGAGATTCAACCCTAACAGAGGATATATCTCCCTTTGATTCACATGTGCCCTACTTCTGTTCCAATTAGCAATAATATCTCCGTTTTTTTTTAAAAATTGTTATCCACCCTGTACATTGTATGCAATGTTCAAGTACCAGTACTAATAGAATTCAATCTTCAATATTGAAACTTGTGTACAAATGAAGTAAGCATTTTACTTACCACCTGCATGGACCAAGGAGGTAGGATAGACCAGTACAAAAACTAAGAACATCAGATACATGAAATTCTACCGAAGGCACACTCCAAACAGACATGCATGATTATTGTACATGTACAGTACATTTCCAATCAATAGGCCAACCACTTGGCGGCAACGTACATGTACCACCAGCCAGATGTTGCTGAAGTGAATCAGCTTGCACAATGATCTAATTAATTCCCCTCATACGCCGGCCAATAATAGCTGGCTTATATTATTGTGCTATTAGTCACACAATAGTGGCTGGGTGTCTACACACGTGGCATGTATTACGCCACGTGTATTAGTAAAGTCTATTATTAATTACACTTTTATCCTACATGTACATGTACATTGTGCATGTGTACATGTACACGTCCATTATACACGATTTGTACAATGTTCATCTACCGGTAATCTATCATGTTATTGTGTGCATAATTTGCAAGAAAGCAAATATTTTTCGCACAAAATGTATGTAAATCATGCACGTGTACTCGTATGACAAACACTGTAATGTACATTTGCTTAAATAAACTACCTTGTCATTTTTAATCAGTTTTAAACTTTGCCCCGGTGTTTCTGGCCTTCTAGTTAAATACTCCCTTGTGGAAGTCCTCAGGAGAAAAACCAACCAAGTACCAAGTATCCAAATACTTAAATTGTGTGGCAAGACCAATGCTTTCCTTTCAATTTTAGTAGAAGGTTATTTTTATCTTGGTCTAATTTCATGAAATTGGCGGTCGTGTCATTGGTTTGATTCCGACCCGAATGTTTCTTTTATCTCGGTGATCGAGTGGTAAGATATCTGCACTAGTTTGCAGGAGGTTGTGGGTTCGATTCCCACCCAAGTCATTTTTTTCTCGGTGATCCAGTGGTAAGACATCTGCACCAGTATGCAGGAGGTTGTGGGTTCGAGTCCCCACCGAGTAAACTTGTGAAATATGTTGGTGAAGGGTAAAACCGACCATAAAAATTTACACAATTTTCTTTCTTGTGGGCTCTCACTCATCACTGGGTATATTATGCTTGTAAAAATACATCCGTGAAGAACACAACCTTATATTAATGATCCAACTTATTCATTTAAACCATGTCAGTCGCTAGATTCTAACAAGCCAGCAAAGCGACAGCACGCCTAAGGCCACCAGAGTATTCATTTAGACCCAGTCAGTCGCTAGATCGTAACAAGCCAGCATAGCGACAGCACGCCTAAGGCCACCAGAGTATTATGCATGCGCGATCTTCACTGTTCACGGATCGCCTTCAAACTTCAAGTGTTTGATTGCTTCCTGGCCTAGTTTGGCGCTTCTTTGTCACTTACCAGGACCTGTCCCGACAGCCTCGGGAAAAATTGATGATATCTCCCACGAACGCAAAAACCTTGTGAAAATTCATGGTGACTCTAGATTCGTTCTGCCACATGGAAAAAATAGGGAATCTGAAGTAAAAAATAGATTTGTTAATTGCCAATTTTTTAGGTTTTCTGCAATTTTTACCATCTTTCAAATAGGAAGCAACGATGTAGTGTGGACAGAATAAATGATCCCAATTTCACACATACACTATGTACCGGTACAGTTTTTTGTAGGTGATGGGATTGTGCCTTTTATGAGAAAGATACCAGTACATTGTGTCTGGCTATAGGGCCATTGCAGATTTTTGCCCTTTGAAAAATATAGGTACATTTTTGTGTACATGTAGAATAACAAGCAATGGCAGCCATTTTGAAAATGTCTTGTTATTCTACAGGAAATGACAAATCTGCGACGGCCCTATAGCCAAACATCTTTCTTAAGACATGTATGCTCTGACTGTGTGCCAAATACATGTACAGTGTACATGTACGGTATGTGCCATGCTTGTATCATCAAAGGCACAATTCCAAAAAAAATTCCCCTACTTCTGGTATGGCATGTTGAAAAACTAATTTTCATAATTGTAAGTTTAGAGCTTAAAATTTACCAGGAAGCTAGAATTCGCAGATTCCTATAATTCATATACATGTACGGTATGTATATAGGTATATATAATTTTAAATTTTTTTTTTTTTTTTAATTTCATAAAATTAACAATTTTAGCAGAATTAATGTGCACCGTGTTACGTTTTTCTCTCCATAACTCATTAACAGAGGAAAAACCACTTCATTAAATTTTCAGAAAAGCTCAGACATCTGAAATTGAATGGACAAATCAGACTTTACACGAACGATCATGTCACGAACATGGTTTTAGCAAAATGGAAGATCGTTGGCTTTGACGGAACAGCGTACCTAGAAATTCAGTGTCTGGCGCGACTGCAGTGTTCAACAGCTGATACTAGGTGATTGACATGCCAAAAGTCCAACGGCCAAAATAAAAAAAAGACATCGTTCTTTTCACTTCAGAGCTTCCGAGACTTGTTATTCCGAGGCAACAGGAAATTCTAGACTCGCGAAGTATTCCTCGAGTGCGTTATTCCGGAGTCGCTTTGCCACTGCGTTGATTGTACCAGTACTTGACTAAGGCCCGAAGAATGTCCTCTTTTCAATGTGGCTTTGTAAAGGCACTCTTCATACAATACCTGTCTAATTTTGTGGCTCAAGTCACAATGAAATTAAAAAAAATACACTGCTGCGGGCGAAATTCGTGAGTGCATTGGACAAAAATACACAAGAAAGAAATATTAGGTCACTGCACTACAGGTTGAGTAAAAAAATGACGCCCCTATTTTTAAAAGAAGTACCGGTAGCATTTTCAGATCTAGGATGTAAAAAGCCCAATTTATAAGCTTTCTTTTACTTTTAGTAAAAGAATCATTCGTATCGCTCTTGTACTTTTCCAGTTATGACCTTTTAAACACAAATACAGATTAAAAATTCTGTCCACGGATCACAATAACGGTAAGCGATATTTCAGCAAAACTAAGACAATTCACAAAAAAACCCAAAAAAACCCCAAAACAACAAAACACTCTCATAACCATGATAACTGGCTCTTATCGTAACAACGTGCCTTACTCTTCAACAATATGAAGTTGGCCCAGAACTTGGAAGAAGAAGCAGACCTTTATTTAAAAAACGTCTGCTTCCAATGTCAAAACAACATGCTTTATAATGTCAAGAGTTTAAAGTCTTGCCCTGCCTTCTACTTGGCTACCCCGGAGACTTAGCCTATATGTGATTATTCTGATGTCGTTTTTCATGATCTACGGCATGGTTTCATTTTACTGAAAAATCATGTACCTTAAATGTGATGCCGTGGACAAAATGTTAAAACTGTGTTAGTTCAAAATTCTGTAACTGGAAAAGTACATTTGTACATGAGTGATCGGAATGATTTTTTTACTAAGAAGAATATTAAATTGGGCTTTCACATTAGATCTGAAAAGTGCTACATGCAGAACTTATGTAAGGGGCGCCATTTGGGTTTCCCTTTTTTTCAAATTGTACAAAAATGTACCTTAACAAGAAAATTCCCTCAAATATACACTGTAAACAATTTAATGTGAATGATTGCTCACTTCAGTAGAAGACAGAATAAACATTGACAAAAATTCTTCTCATTTTTAATTTTTAGACTTCAAAGATCTTGTTCAAATGAGAAAACCTGTAAAAGCCATTTTAGAATTAACAAATTATGAGCCAGCTGTGATCACTTCAAGGAATATTCTCTTAGTTTCACTCTGAATTTTCATGACAAATTTTATGACAAACTTTTTAATAAAGGTACGTGCATGTAGGAAAATTGCTCCAAATGTTAGGTACCGGTGTGGTGCATATTATTAACTACACGTAATTTGTGGAAGTTTGTAGTTCAGTAACTTCAGTAGCTAGCTACTGTACCCTTTTGAGAAAAAAAAAGACATTTTAATTTTTTTGTATGCACTTATTTGGGGTCTTGTAACTAGATTCCATTACTAACTCATGTCTTTGCTAGAGCTACATGTGCCCTAACTAAAAAAAAAACTGCGCTTGCAAGCAACTTATTTTGAAACCACTTTCAAAGTTACTTTTCTTCCAAACGATACCATTTCGGGCGGAATTATTTCACAGGGTACATGTATTTGATACCAGTCCGTCCTAGGGATATCCATTTTTTTCAAATAATTTAGTATTTGATTATTCGTTACTGCATTAGACCGAATATTTGAAACTCGCTGATCACGTGTTAAACGCGCAAGCTGCAACTGTGTGCATCTGACAATAAAGCGCAGCAACTTTACAAGATTTACAATAACCCACAGTTGTGTGTGAACGTGTGTAGCTTTTTTCCTTCGAATATTCAAACCGGCAAAAAGCTATCCAAATATTTGGTTGCTCCTCGATTATCCAAAATATTTGAGACAGCCATAATATCGTATCTTCCCCCATGAGCAAAGTTTCGGTCATTAAATCGTTAGGTACATGTACTTTTCTGGGCAATTTTGCAAACGATCCATACCATCATGTGACGGGCCAGTGTTTAGTTTACCTGTTGACTTTTATGAGCCAAAGTGTTTGACAGGTTCGTCCATTACACCTGATTAATTGATTGGCATTATTGATTGGTACTGATAGGCCCGTTGACATGTTGATTGGGCGATTGATAATGGCTCACAGGTTGCATTCAACCCTTTGACAAAGGCCCGGACAGGAACCCTTTCATTCATTTTCCAATGGCAATTGTTTAGTTACAAAAGCAGGCCCAAAAGCTTGATAAAAAAATCCTGATTAAAAACAACTTTTTTTTTTTATTCTGGGGAATTTCAAAAATCCTAGGAATTCTTTGAAGGGAAGTTACATGTAAATGTACAAAAGAGCTGACCCTAACTCCGAATTTTCTTACAAAGTTTTAGAATTGATGAGGAAGTTTAGCTTTTAGAACCATGTGATGTGATGCGATGCGATGGTGCAGCCTAGCCTACACCAACTCGGGACTATTGAACCATGACTATTGGAATATCAACGGCTCCACTGACTTCCTATCAATGAACAAATCATTTTCAAGTTATTAACAATCACTTATAATTGTTTGAGCGACAGTGTTCCATCTTATCTCACTGAACTCATCACCCCAAACCAGCCGAATCGTACACTGCGTTCCAGCTCCGATACCAGAATCCTCACTAAACCCAAAACTCGTTCTTCAATCTCCACAAAAGGTTTTTATGCAGCTGCTCAAAACCTTTGGAATAATCTTCCTTATGAAAACCGTCATGCCATTTCTCTTACTGACTTTAAAACAGAGTTATACCTCAATGCCTATATTTCCAAATGGTTCATATTCCTAAAATGTACAGCTTTCCTTTTTCGAATAATTTGGTACATGTATTTGATTATTCGAAACTGCGTTTGACCGAACATTCAAAACTCGATGGTCAAGTAAACACACATCAGCTGCAAGCGCAAGCTGCGCCTGTCAAAAGTTGCACGCCAACGGAGCCAGGGCACCATTTAAAATTGTGGGGCGATCCATGTTATGGACCTTCAATGGCTTTTATGAGAACCGCTGTTGATAAAAAGTTACTGTCAAAGAAGTGGCATCTGACAATGACGAATGAAGCACAGGAAGTTTATGATTAAATAACATCACAGTCATGTACAGAGGTGTACACACACATAGCCTATGGTTTATAATCTTTGAACATTTGAACAAGGGAAAACCTGCACGAATATATTCTACTGATGAACATTTTCGGTTAAAACTGTTTCCTTGCTCTACAGTTAAGGGAATTACAAATGTACATTGTACGTACATGTATACAACACTTGATTAAAATTGAAGGTTTTTCCTCAACAGTCAATGATATAGTCGGCCAACCATTGTTGGAAATTGATATGAAATTCCACTTTTCTTAAAAATGGCATCACACCAGGTCCCATGATTTTAAAGGATGCTTGAGACTATCATTCACAAGTTCCGGTACATTTTTAACGTATTTTCACAATTACAGTATACATGTATTTGGTACTGTAGTTTTTTATGCTTGCAAATGTTGTACGGTACCAGTACATGTACCGGTAGCCCCATAAATGTGGCCAATTTACTGGACTACCGTACGTGTACCTCCTAAATATAGGCCACACTCCAGATTAGTTTGTACACGTTTGCGTATCAACATGAAATTTCATGAAAAATAGACATCTTAAAAAAGGCAGCACTTTCTGATTAGCCTATAAAAAGGGTGAGTACATGTACCGGTATGCTTCTAAAGCAAAAATAAACTACAAACTAAGCCTAATGTGAAATCAAAATTTGACAAAGTTCTACATGTTTTTGTACATGTTCCAAGTGTGGCCTTTATTTACAGAGGTAGTCCAGTAAATTGGCCACATTAATGGGGCTAATGTACCGGTACCTTTAAAGCTGTTTCCTTGCACTTTGGGTAACGAAAATGCTTGGTACCAACAGGTGTGCAGTACCAGTCACTAGGGAACACCAAGTGAAACTTGAGATTTCAAGGTTGACGCTGGTCTGCTGCTGTACACAGTCAAAGAGCTAGCTCTATGCCAAAGTATTTAATCAGAATAGAGCAAGGACAGGCAGGGAAAGGCCAATACACTGTGTAATGGTTTTTGACCCACATGTTTATTTTACTTGGCCAAGAAATGGACACAGTAGTACCCCACAAAAAGATACCCTGTAGTTTTGTGTTGCACAGTAGACTACCGTACTCTGTACAGAAATGTTGGTCGATTTGTTCTTGTTTGCAGGGCAAAAAAGGAAAAGAAAAACAAGTTACTGGTAATTTAATTGACATTGTTAACATTTTGGTTACCCTGGGAAGATATTTGTACAGTTGTATGTACATGATGCACTTATGCTACACATGATGCTAGTATCAAGCACTCATGACCTTTAACTTAAGAATTTATGTGTTATCCAGAACAAGAAATTTGTTTATCAGGGCTAAAAGCCGGCTATACTCATCACAAAAGCAAATGCGAATGGGAATATGTGACATCAAGGCAACTGTTTGTGCTGTGAATTCACATAAAGGGTCGGCAAAGTTGTGCACATGTGAAGTTTTTTTGATGTCACTGCGAAATGTTAAAGAGGTTTTTTTTCATGTACAAGTATGTTCAACTTCTGCGAATTCATAGCGTGAAAACTTGACGTCACACGTGTTTGCGTTTGCTTCTGTGCTGAGCATTAACCGACTTTGTTCAGAACATGTATAAATGTATGTGACAAATACATAATGCATGTAAGTTCAGAGGAGAAATGATATATTGAGCTTACATTTGTACATTTGGAAAATACGATGATGAAAATCCATCTTGTAGGCCTAGTGCGTGCCGTGACTGACTAACCAGTGCCATCAATTTAATTCTTGGAGCTTTGAGACTTGTACTTCAATTAAATTTCAAAAATTACTGGTAACTGTGAAAACATTTTAGGCCACGAATGTCGTCAACCGGATGAAAAAAAAATTCAATAAAAGCTCCGTCCAATCTTGACATATTCCTGCGGGACCAAATTAGCGAGAAGGTTCTGGGGAAAAATCTAATAAGACGATTGACAAGATGGTTTGGGAAATTGGAAAATTGGGGTAAGACGATGCAGCAAAGAAGAGTGCGAAAGGCAATAATACCGGGTACGTTTAATTATAACAAGACTAGCTTAGGCAAGTCTATGTTAAAGCTGGTCCAAGAGTACACAAAATTTTATTCAAATTATTCAGAATGGCTTTTTGGGGAGTGTGGCCTAGTGGTTTGGGTTCATGACTCGTGATCTGAGGGCCAGGGGTTCAAATCCAGCTGCTGGTCATACGTTGTGTCCTTGGGCAAGCCACTTTACCCCACTTGCCTCTCTCCACCCAGGAGTATAAATGGGTACCAGGCATGAGCTGGGGAGTAGCCTGTGATGGACTGGCATCCCATCAAGGGAAATTAGAAATATTCTCAGTTGTTTCTTGCCGTGGAAATCGGAGATAAATGCCGGCCTGATTGGCAATATGGGCTCACTTGTAAGTGACAGACTTTTTTTGGGGGGGGGGCACATGTAATCCTGTACAACAGCACTGCCCGGCTAACAAGAGTGCCAATCAGTCAGTGGGAGAGATATGCCCAAAGAGGACACCAGGCCGGCCTCTGCAACCAGCAAAATAAGTCGGCTGTGCTATACACAGGTCATGTTCATTTCAACTTCAAATACACAACAAAATTGCAGTCCAACGATAAAATTTTACGACCGTTTGCCATATTATTTTTTTGAACAAAAACAGATGTTCTCAGTCCAATTTTTGCACTGTCTACATTAAAACTGGTGAATGAAATATTACGATCAAAATTGTTTGTGCCAGATCATGGCTGATTAGTTTTTATGTCTAAATCTTATACCTTGTTAAACATACAATGTACATGTATGTGTAGTCGTGTACATGCATTGTACATGTATTGTCTGTCTGTTTAATTAAAAATCATTTCCCCTTTGACAAAGAGTCAATGATCCTGCTAGGAATTGAAATGTAACCTGGGAATCTAACTTTTTTGTTTAATAATCATTTTCCACTATTTCATTAGTGATATATTTTTCTTAAAACGCAATATCTCTTTGCGCCAATTAAGCCACTTTTCCCATTCGCACAAACAGTGCAGCGGCCACCAAACAGATTACAAATGTGTTTTACAAAAAGACAGCTAGCTCATAATAAAACCCGGCACGTGATCAGTGTAGTCATGAGGCCCCCTTCAATGGAGAAACCATTAGTGCACACTATTGTACATACATGTACTTCAATTTGCATCCTTGTGGAGACATCCCTTTGTTCTCATCGTGTGCAAAATCGTGAGAGGGTCGAAAGGTATTTTCAAAATGGTCCTATTTAACTATTTTAACTTTCCTGGGTTGAAATTCCGACCAAATATCCCTTAAGTCATATAAAATACTTTAATTTGCGACAAAAAACCCTTACTTTTCGTGAAATCCTTGTGGAGACCTATTCACCTAAAAAATTGCCTTGTGTAGACCTTTACAATATCTCGTTCCGTATTATACCCGGGTCTCCGCAAGGCATAATTTTTTCAAAACACAGCAATTGCCCCGTGATGGATTAAATCTGAACAATAGCTAGCACAATGCTTTCGCCATTGAAGGGGGCCTTCGTGATAGATTTGCCTGTGTGCCCAGATTGTTCCATACACTGACACTAACACTGACAAGTTCCCGGTATGACCATGTTCATGTAATCTGACCCATATTATAAAAACAAGGACCAGGGCCTATAAAAAATTCACAGAATATTAAACAAAAACAGAGACATTCGGAATGCAATATCTACAGCATCCCCCGACAGTATTTCATATCACTCAAAGAAAATATGGATGTAATTAAGTGACACACAAAAAAAAGGCGCTAGCTTTTCGAAGGACCTGGAAGTCTGCAAATCATTCACGGACTGTTGAAAGAAAAGCACATCAGGATATTAACTTTCCGCTATCTCTGGGGATTTTATCCCCCCCCCCAACACTCTTCTGTCAGCGTGTTTCATATTACATGTTTAATATCAGACGTCAAAAGCCACATGCCGTTTTTAAAATTACATTTTGGTTCTTGTCTGTCTGTTGATAATAACCTTCTTCTCGAAACAGTTCGGTTTAATTTTGAGGAAAAAAAAACACCTTGGGGATATTTCCCTGGCTTTTAATGTCACAGCTGGATGGATTTGAAAAAAAACTGGTGTCACGCTGCGAGTTTTTAATAAAAAATTTCCTTGAGGAAGCATTTTTTGGAGGGATTTTTTGTCGCTGAAACGTCAAGACTGGACTTTGACAGGAGAAATTTGGGTACAAAAATTAGGGCTAATATTTCTCATGGAAGTTCTTAAAATCATGCGTGCGAAAAGCCTGTTCACAAAAACGATCTGGCAAAATGAGAGGGAACTGGGCACAGACCGTAGCCGAGAAAAACCTGAATTAGGGTGGAATTTTTTTTGGATTTTCAGATTTATTGCCATCTTTGTCTTCTACACTTGTTTTAAAAATATAGTATAATAATCGTGGTATAAAAATGTTTTCCAGGAAAAATAACAGGCATCTTTCAATTTCACGAATATTAAACTCAAAACTCAAAGGCCTTTTACTCTGTGTTCTATTTTTTGATAAGTCGATAAATGCAAACAATAAAAACCCACAACTTGCCAATGGAATCTCCGATTAAAGTGCAACTAACGGTATTGTATTAAAGAAAAATATTATTCTCTTTCCTAATACCTGCAAACCCTCATTTCGAACTCTGCCCAGTTCTGTCTCATTTTGACAGAACGCCTAACAACAAGGAATCCAAACTACTCAAAATCTAAAGACAGGCGCTTAACAGCTAACCTGATGAACTTTTAGCTCTGTGAATGATGTGTATTCCGAGAAAACAATATAATCTTGGATCTCGAATTCAATTCAAAAGTTGCCGAGTAATGTTTTGAATTGCGCCTGAAATCAGCGTCCGGGACACGTTCTCATTCAGCCGATTGGAGCTATGCGATGTCACGCACTGAACTAAAAAATAGTATCACTCGTGTGTGTGCATCGTGCCTACCCTTGCACGCACCCATTCATGGATTCGCCGATTTACAAACTACAAACGGAAATTTCCAAAAAATTGCGTTACTTGACGCATCTTTCAAAATTGCCTTCTTTTAGTGTTTTCTTCAAAATGACAGCATGCCAGAAAGAAAAAATTCACAGGCAGTTTATTTATTGCCATATTAAAACAAGTAAGCGTTCCAACGATAATTTTGTTAGTTTTTGGATAGCTGCAAATGATCGACTCTACCTTTAAACATCCTCAACATGAATTTCTGACCCTGTTTTAAGCATTGTCAGGGCCACCTGTATCCGGCGAAAGCTTTGACTATCAATAAGACAGGAAATTTATACAATTTGGCTGGGTATGTGTAACATATACCGTAGGGTAGCATGACACCACAGATAAGGACAATAAGTGGGCCACACTTCCAGATCCATCACTTAAGAATCTAATTGTTTGGTGATTACCGGTATGTTTGTCAGCATACTGGCAAAGAAAGGAATGGTAAATTTGAAAGTGGATTAAATATCATTTCTTCCCAATTAAATACACCATACCAGTACTGTACAAAATGTACATGTACATGTACATGTATGTAGGCCCCTAAAATGTTTAAAGTTTTTGTGTTCATCGATGTGTGGCATTGTTATTGACATTTGACGCCACATTGACAAGTCTACCGTACATGGACATCTCACTCAGTCCCTGTCAAGACCCTGATTCATCATGTTTGTGCCAAAACTGGAAAGTGTCTTACCGGTACTTTTCTTATAATGGAACGGGGTCCTAAACTACACCATTACCAAAACTTAAGTAAAATGAGTGACAAAAATAAATAGAAGTACTTGAAGTTGCACCACGGAGCTAGAATCGCATACAATTACAAATGCGCACGACACTTTGAACACGGTGATAATTTTTCTGATATTATCATGTCATGGACAAGACTGCTGCTAGTGCTAGCTACAATGCACGATTAGCCTACAGGCTACATGAATCGTGAATGCACGATTACATGTAGGGCCTACGCATAAACCATGGAGATAGCTCCATGCTAGCCCTGGTGGACTCCCTTTCCTCCCTACGTTACGGAGGAGGTTAGTCGTATTGCAATGAAGACTTCGTCCAACCTGGGCTAAGCTCCATGCGTATTAAAACGCACAGTGAAAAGTCACCTGCCTATTCTACCTCCATCAGGTCCATGGTTTAGGCTATGCCAGGATAGAACAACAAAACCGATGAAAATAATTACCACTTTCCGTCCGGATCTCACCAGCAAATCTTCCAAGCGTCACAACCACGACAGCAACTCCACCGTTTCCAGATCCTCGAGAATATCAGCAAAACGGGGCTCCGGCTCCGCGGTCGACAGAATGATCGCTCGAGCGGCGCGCATGCTTCTTGTGATGACTTGTGTTAAAAAAAAATGGATCTTTTTATCAGCAGGGCGCCCTCTCGTGTTTAAATTGCTGGCGAAATTGTCACTTCGCCCCCAATAACATTTTCTATGCCCACTACTTAGACCCACCGTTTTTTATTATTTTTTTTTCATATCAAAATCTTGCACAGCACAATTTCCATTTTAAGGCAGAAAAACCCCTAACAAATGAATTTTATAAAACAAAAGAAACTAATTCTGTACAAATGTAGATTCTCAATCTTTAATTTTCAGAGCTAACACCATGTATTTTTTTTCAAAATATAAAAAAAAAAATTAAAAGAAAATTCTTATGATAGTATGAAATTAATTCTACTGATTGCTGCGTTCCAAGATTTAGGCAAGAACAAAATTAAGTTTCTAAACATATGATTTACAATTTGAGTATAGGCTTAAATGTACATATATCTTTTACAAAATATTCTTTAAATATGTCTTGATCAAGTTAGTTTCTTTTTTAAACTAACCCAATTACTCCCTAGGCATTTTTGCTAGGACGCAACCGCAATCCTGCAAAATCCTCCAACTGCCTCCATGTAATGCAGCCTCAATCCTCCAAAATCATTTGTTATTTCTTGGTTCTTGGAGGAGTGACCACTGCCTCAATCCTGCAAAACCCTCCAGCAATCACTGTCAGTATGTTGAGGCAAAGCCAGTGACATCCTGGAGCAATGCGGAGGATTTCAAGTATAATCTTGACCTAAATTTATGCACAGCCGAACATAAACAACTCAAGCACATATAGGGTCCCAGCGTTCCATTTGGAACCTTGTGCATTATTTCTAAAACGAGTGGGGCAGTTTGGTTAGTTTTGAAACTGTAACTGTCAACAAAAATTAAAACATCTCTAATAATCTCCTTAATATTTCCTTATCAATACATAATATACAACAGAACATGATTTCGGTAAGACAATTGTACATTTCTTTATAATTCCTTTTTTTTTTAATTGAAAAAAGGATTATTGGCATCTTCGTCTTCTTCAAACGGGTTTGAACCGGATCCGTCGTTTCCAAATGGGTTGGGCGACGAATCGGGCTTCCCTGTAAAAGGGTTAGCCTTGTCTGCTTTGGGCGGTCCGGTTTCGAACGGATTGCTCTGAGGGTTGTATGTTTGCATTTTGCTTGGCGCGGAGGATTTCTGGGCTGTCGGGGCGGCACCAGGGGCTTTCGTTGTGCTTGAACCCGCCCCGAAAAATGGGTTGTACTCTTGCGTGGGTTGGGTGGGGGCCGTGGGCGCGTGACGGAGAAGGCTTGGACTTGATGATTTCGGGGGGTTAGGGTTGGAAGGGGTGAGCCGGGAAGGGCTGGAGCGGTAAACATCGGCGGCCGCCGTCTGGGGTTGTTTCGTCTCCTGTTGGAAGGACTGGGTGCCGCCTCTGTTGGTTGGGATCTGGACCGAGCTAGGGGTGGATCTGGACACCTGGGTTAGGGGAGGGGTCTGGGTTCGACTGGGTTGTTGGATGCTTGGGAGGGAAGTGGGCTGGGTGTAGCCTGTGGAGGGCTGGGTGGCTCTGGTCGGCGCTGCTGCCTGGGATGGCCTGGGAACCTGCTGAACGGGCTTCTGCACTGGGTGCTGGGCTGCTCTGGGTGCCCCCTGTGTTGCCATGGTAGGCTTCATGGGTGCGGGTAGGATACCGGGCGACTGGGAGGGTGTCGGCTTCTTTGGTGAGGTTGGGAAGGTATCAGTCACAAGGGTAACCTGCAAGAGTGCACAACAGAATTGGTTCAACTTTCTACAAGGATGAAAACGTTTGCTGTCTGCGGCTGGTACAGGCATTTCGTTTCTGTTCACTTCAGACAACAGAATGTAAAGAAAGTCAGAGCAAAACTGTAGAATACTATCAATTTGTTGTCAGAATCCTGCAATTTATGAAAAACATAAATATATTTTAACACAGACATTAAAAAAACCCTTGAATTGTTCAAACTCTCACCTTATTGAAGACCCCTCTACCAAAGTAATCGGCGACGACAGAAAAACCATCTTGTGACTTCTCAAGCTATCGAAGAAAAATAGACAAAACAAAAGAATTGAGTACGTTCATCAGACCACGAGACCATTTTCTGCAGCTGCTGGAGATCAGCACAATCTGGTCTCTACACTCACAGGTGACTATTTGTACTTCCGGGTGGAGAGAGGCAATTGTAGTAAAGTGTCTTGCCCAAGAACCCAACCACTGTGATCCCTTCAGTTACTTCCGTTCATCAGGCAACGAGACCAGTTTTCTGCAGCAGCTCGAGATCAGCACAATCTGGTCTCTACGCTCACAGGTGCCTGTTTGAACTACTAGGTTGGCAGAGACAATTGTAGTAAAGCGTCTTGCCCAAGATCACAAGCCCCATAACCTTACCTGTCTGTGGAACTGTTCGTGGAGGTCTTTGCTCTGTTCCTGGGCTCTGATGATGTCCATGACTTTGTGGTTCTCTGGAGCGCAGGCCGGGCATTCTAGGTCGTTCTCAGCATAACTCTCAAAACAGCTGTAACAAATGTAAACAATAAATATTGAGTATAGTCCAAAGTAACGATGCAAGCAACTTTAGTATCTAGGATTCAGGCATTCTCCTGATGACGGGCAAAGCACAATGACAAAACTGTCCGTCTTAGTACCAAATCTCTTTAAAAAAAAAAAAATCCTGCAAATGCAGGAAGACTTACATCCCAGTCCAAAGTTTACTTCTCTCGTTGTTTGAAAAAGAGTGGTAAAAAAGTTCAACATCTTGTTGGAAACTATTTGAGAACCCCACGTTTGTACTCACTGATGATGGTAAGAGTTTTCATCAGTTACTATGTGTTACCATCCAGCACTCCAGACTCAAGAACCATTGAATTTCAAGAACATAGGTCTGGGAGCTAGCCTAAGCCAGGTTGGCGTAGCAGTACTTTCCAGACCTTCCACCGCTGTAACCCGGGTTCGAATCCCGCATGGGCCATGTTGATTGGGTTTTCAGTCCTTGCCTGATTTTGTGGATTTTCCCCAGAATATTCTTCTGGGGTTTTCCTCCCACCTCTAAAACTGTAATTTCTTCTCATTGTCTTCTCTCTACAGGTTTCTTCAGGCTTGCGAGCTACAGTGCCAAGGGCACTTTTGAGGAATTCTTGATCTCATTGAATACCAGAAATAAATAAATAATAATAATATTAATAATAATATTAATAAAAAGCCAATGCAAAAAGTTTCTGGATGTCAGCGCCCACCTATTCTGTTCAATCCACTAGTCCCTGTACCACACCCCAAACCATCGGAGCACTATACGGCTTTATGGATTTATCAGTGAATAATTACAATGTAGTACAGGTGCTAATGAGTTTAGAGAAATCCCAGCTTGTACTCACTGCTGATGGTAAGAGTGCTGGCACAGGAAATGGACGGACGGCAGCTCTAGGTTGTGATTGCAGATACTGCACTTGGACACTTGAAAGATCTTGGCGCTGTCAAACCAAAGGAAAGCGAAAAGAGCATTTTTAATTTTGTAATTACAAAATTGAACACAGAAAGTGGCCGGAGTGGAGTTTGAACCTGCGAGCTCAGGAACACTGTATCAGTGTGCTCTACCAACTGAGCTATCCAGCCGTAGGTGGGCGGTTCCCTAGTTTGTCGGCAGTTCCCCAGAGTGTTGATGTCTTTGATCAAGAGCACTCGTCAAAAGTCGTATATGCCACGTATCCAGGGATCTCACCCAAATTCGTGATGCTGGCAACATTACAAACATGTAGCAATAAGCCCGTTCGGTATTTCAACTGCGCATGCGCACAATGTCACGGCTCATTCGGGATAATCGAACGCTCATCGAAAGCACATGAGCGTGCACGGAGACGGGTGCACGACGCTCGTGTGTTAATAACAAGCAGGATGGGCATCCGCGTAACATTGCGTATCATCACGTCAGCGATTTTATCCCGAGTGACCTTTGACATGGAATACTTCATCGAGATACTTATCTCTCTGGTCTAGAACTCTACAGGCTTATATTGCAAACCTGGGAAATAGCAAACAGGGATCGCTCAGAGAGGATACGGCTTTTTAAAATTTGGTCAAAATGTATGACAGGCAAAGACTGAGAGATTTGTTAAACTTACAACTAAGCCGATTGTCAACAGATGTTGAATGACTCACCTTGTCTTCATTTCTTCCATCTGTATCCTCATTTTCTCCGTTTCTTCCCTGTACTGTTTCACTAATCTCTCGTCCTCCGTAATCTGATCGTTCTCCTGTTGAAGCCTTCGAATGATGTAGTCCTGCAAAAAGGGGGGAAAAACAAACAAAAGTTGCCTTGTGATGGACTTGTGATTAACTTGTGATTGGCTTGTGATTGGCTCGTGATTGACTTGTGATGACTTGTCATTGTCTTCTGATTGACTACCGATTAGCTTGTGATTGACTTTCGATGACTTGTAATGACTTATGACTTGTTAGGACTTGGTTACAACTCTATCCAAAAAAAAACACAGTCGCACCTTTACAACCGAAAGTGTCGCCGATGAGTTGTGGGCCAGTGTCTGTATGACCATGAGCGGCGGCAGCAGGTTGTAGCGATCGATCTGGGACAGAACCTCCACGATGTACTGCTTGCAGTTCTCCTCCTTGCGGGCAAAGTAGGAGAGAGTCTGCACCCACAGGTTGGGGTCCTGGGTCCTGGGAAGATAAAGTACATGGAGTTCACCAAAATTGCAAGATGTTTACAGCAAGGTTCCCATAAATCTTAAATTTAAATTCAATGATCTTTTCTAGGACAAAATAAGGGCTTTCCATGGCCAACTCCTCTGCTGTTTTGGCCTCTTAGGGGCTTATTTACAATACACTGGCCAGTCATCACACTGAGGCAAGGGACGCCACTCCCTTTCAGCCTTCCAGTTTCGACACAAGACCACTGAGCACCGCAAAAGCACCACCATGCTGCACTGAACATGCAACCTGGCAACTTGGACAAAGACATTGCCTATCTTAAAAGTGATTATGTTACAAAGTGGGCAAGCTAAGGTTTTAAATTTTTTTTATAAAAAGATTTGTATCATTTCAGCTCTCACCCGTGTCTCTTGCAAGTATCAATGACTTGGTCGTACTCGTTGTTCTCCATGTGGTAGTGCAGAATCTGTTGATATCTAAAAATAGATGACAGAATAATTTAAATATCTAGGTACGTTCCAATAGGGTGTTGCATTAAGCGTATCCATGAGTGTGCAGAAGTAGGCCAATCAAACTATAGGGGAGGCGGCAGAGCCAAGACGCATTGGTACTTCGTTGGTTCTTCTCCTAAAGACTTCCACAAGGGAGTATAACTAGGAGGCCAGAAACACTGGGGCAAACCCCTTCTCTTAGCGTTAAGTGTTACTGGATTCTTTTACGTGCCTTAGGCCTTATACAACACACGAAACCTCTGGCTTAACGTCCCATCCGAAGGACGAAGCAATAATGGTTAAGTGCCTTGCTTAAGGGCACAAGTGTCCGGGCCCGGGCTCGAACCCACGCCACTGTTGCATTGCAACCAATAAGATATCATAAGCGCTAGAACGTTGCCTGTCCTCATGTACACGTGTGTTATGAGGTCAAGTCTCCGGTGTAGAAATGTACAGAGCACAAAATGACTTTTGATTGACTAGTTTACAGCTCTGCTCTGAACAAGTGGTTAGTCCAACATCAGAAACAAGCAAAGAAAAGAGGGACTTACAACTGACTTGGGATTTGACATGGGATTTGACTTGGGATTTGACTTGTGATTGACTTGTGATTGACTTAGGATTAGCTTGTGATTGGCTTAAGATTGACTTGTGATAGACTCGTGATTGACTTTGATTGACTCATGATTGACTTCTCATTGGCTTGTGACTGACTTGTGACTGACTTATGATTGACTTAGGATTGACTTATGTTTGACCTGTGATTGACTTGTGATTGACTTGTGATTGACTTGTGATGGACTTGTGACTGACTTGTGATTGACTTGTAATTGGCTTGAGATTGACTTGTAATAGACTCGTGATTGACTTATGATTGACTTATGATTGACTTGTGATTGGCTTGTGATGGACTTGTAATTGGCTTGAGATTGACTTGTGATAGACTTTTGATTGACTTATGATTGACTTGTGATTGGCTTGTGACTGACTCGTGATAGACTTATGATTGACCTGTGACTGACTTTTAAACCTGTGATTGACTTGTCATTGACTAGTTCATAACCCTGCTCTGAACAATCAGCTAGTTCGCAAATACAAACAATTGAGGCAAAGAACTAAAACTTACAGTTTGGATTTCTCGTACAGGAAAAGTATTCCTTGCTTGAAGTTGTGCATCTGACAAAGAACCATGGCCTGGTCGATGTCATACAAGGCCTGAGCGAAAAAAATAAAGGAATTGTCAATCAAATTTGTCTTGTAAAAGTTGGCACTCAGATCGAGAAATTCAAGGAATGCCTTCACTAGAAGGAGAGAGGCAAATTGTAGTGAAGTGTCTTGCCCAAGAACACAAGCACCATGTTCCCCGTCGAACACCGTAACAATTAGACCACGGCGCTCCACACATGAAGTGTGCTTGGAATTTCGTGGGTCTAAGTGCAAAATATCCCAAAACTGAATTTGATTCACGTTGTTGATAGCTTGAACGCGACTGCCAGGAATTAAAACTGGCTGCCGGGGGAGGGGATAGGGAGAGACCAAGACTAGATGAAATGGGGGTTTGTGACTCACATCCGACGTCTGTAACAGGTCCATGGCTTTGCGATGGAGTTCCAAACGGTTCCGTCTTTCTCCTTCATGGGCCATGTCGTGGAGATACAGCTCTAGTAAGGTGTTGTAGATAAGATGAGATGAATCGGGCTGAACCTACAAGATAGTGGTATGAAAAAAAACAGAGATTATTTAGTGAAACTTTTTAAAACGATGTCAACACATAAGTCCCTGTACTGCCCCAAACCATCATGCCTGTTACTCCCTGAACCACCCCAAACCACCCTGCCTGTTACTCCCTGTACTGCCCCAAACCACCCTGCCTGTTACTCCCTGTACTGCCACTAACCACCCTGCCTGTTACTCCCTGCACTGCCCCAAACCGCCCTGCCTGTTACTCCCCGTACAGCCCCAAACCGCCCTGCCTGTTACTCCCTGTACTGCCCCAAACCACCCTGCCTGTTACTCCCTGTACCGCCCCAAACTGCACGGCGTGTTACACCCTGTACTGCCCCAAACCGCCCTGCCTGTTAGTTCCTGTACTGCCCCAAACAACTCTGCCTGTTACTCCCTGTACTGCCCCAAACCACCCTGCCTGTTACTCCCTGTACTGCCCCGAACCACCCTGCCTGTTACTCCCTGTACTGCCCCAAACCGCCCTGCCTGTTACTCCCTGTACTGCCCCAAACCATCCTGCCTGTTACTCCATGTACCACCCTAAACCACCCTGCCTGTTACTCCCTGTACTGCCCCAAACCGCCCTGCCTGTTACTCCCTGTACTGTCCCAAACCACCCTGCCTGTTACTCCCTGTACTGCCCCAAACCACCCTGCCTGTTACTCCCTGTACCGCCCCAACAACCCTGCCTGTTACTCCAGGTATGGCCCACACCGCCCTGCGTGTTACTCCCTGTACTGCCCCAACCATCCTGCCTGCTACTCCCTGTACTGCCCCAACCATCCTGCCTGCCACTCCCTGTACTGCCCCAAACCACCCTGCCTGTTACTCCCTGTACTTCCCCAAACCACCCTGCCTGCTACTCCCTGTACCACCCTAAACCGACTTACCTGTTACTTCCTGTACTGCCCCAAACCACCCTGCCTGTTACTCCCTGTACCGCCCCAAACCACCCTGCCTGTTACTACCTGTACTGCCCCAAACCACCCTGCCTGTTACTTCCTGTACTGCCCCAAACCACCCTGCCAGTAATACTCCCTGTACTGCCTCAAACCACCCTGCCTGTTACTCCCTGTACCACCCCAAACCACCCTGCCAGTTACTCCTTGTACCGCCCCAAACCACCCTGCCTGTTACTCCCTGTACTGCCCCAAACCACCCTGCCTGTTACTCCCTGTACTGCCCCAAACCACCCTGCCTGTTACTCCCTGTACCACCCCAAACCACCCTGCCTGTTACTCCCTACACAGCCCCAAACCGCCCTGCCTGTTACTCCCAGTACTGCCCCGAACCGTCCCTTATGGTTTTATGGAAACATCAGTGAATAAACACAATCCAATAGACTAATTCGGGTACAATATATAAATTTTATCACGAAGGCCCACTTCGATGGCGAAAGCATTGTGCTAGCTATTGTTCAAATAATCCGTCACGGGGCAGTTGCTGTGTACAATAGCATGCACAATGGTTTCTCCATTGAAGGGGGCCTCGTGAGTGTACAAGTGGTCGAGTTTCCGGATTCGTTGGTACAATGTAGTACAGGTGTTAAATGGCTTAAAGATGTCTGTATGCTCATCCAACGAAACAAGTCGGCGTGATTTTGGACTCAGAAATACTGTGGACTGACCTTGACCATGTGTTCCAGGAACTCCATGAGTTGCCCCGAGTTGTTGACAAAGATGTGGATGAACTCTTCGGCGTTGGCCTTCTGAACGGACGGCATGACGTCCCCACCTAACATGTTGGAATCTATCAGGGGCTCTGGGTAGAAAATAAAGATTGTTCTTAACTACGTGAAGACGAAGAAATATCCACACTAGGTACACACGTGTGTGTTCCGTCTACTGGGCTCACGGAAAAGCTCCCTCTCTTGTCCGCGCACAGATCCCGCGCACAGAGCCCTCACAAGGATGCTTTTATGACTCAACAACGGATTTCAAATTTAAATAAGGCTAAGGGGCTTCACTTTCAAAAACTTGACTAAGGCTTAGGCTTAGGGGCTGCACTCCCCTCCCCCCGAAAAAAAACTAGCATTTTTGAGCAGACAAAGAAGTTAGTCAGGACCACCGTCTGCAGGAAAGGACAAAACCTTCTTTTGATCATGAGATATTAAAAAAAAAAAACTTACTCATTTTAATAAGAGTGATAAATACCGACGGAGCACATATTTATTCCCATTCATAAATACCTTTTCGGTAAAAAGAAAATCATATAATTCGTTCAAAACATCCCGATTTTGTTCAACAAATTCACTTTATGCTTTTTGAAACATCCCTCTTGCAAAATAATGGAGTGTTCAGCTGGCGAGTAAGATGTAAACAACCCTTTTATGGAGATTGACGCGCGCGTATCATGTTCTGCGCGATGTCGCGCAGAACGCACCTGACGCGTTGCGTTTTGAATTTAGAACTATAAAATTCTGACTCCCTGGTAGTGTTGCGTATGCCTACGTGAGGATTGTGAATGTTCAACCAATGAAACGATAAGAGGCACTGGATTTTTAGGAGTCCACATTTTATTGTGACACTGGAAAAGTGTTTAAGACCAGCTAGCCATGTCTTTATCATCTGTTTAAGACCAGCCACGTGACGGGCTCTCGACAAATAGGAATGCGTAAACTGTCTTAGGTATTTATGAAAAGAAAATTAAGTAATAAACAAAATTTAAGAACCCCTTAACCAAGTTTTTTGGAAAAATTAATAAACCTTTCACATACAACACTAGAAAAAAAAAATTCATAATACCAGATTCCATAACAACCAGAAAAGAAAAGACAGAAAATATCTTTGAACATTTAAATTACAACAAAGTAAATGACATTTTCACAGGAATTTTGCATGTTAGCACAAGCACACGTATGCTACCTGCATTTCTTTGGTGGTGTTTTTTTTTTGTTGGGGGATTTTGTTTCTGTTGTCCTGTGCAAAACAAAAACAAAACATGCAAACTTTCCACTGATCACACCAAATTTAAGAGGTTGTGGAATGCTCGAAGACATTTCCGTCATTTTTTGGGTATATGTGGCCTAAGGTGTGATGAAATAAAAACGACTATTGTGTCTGTCATGAAATGAGTACAAAAGGTATTTTTGTGAGCTGTTTTTCAGGTCCTGTTTCGATCCGAACGTGCAATTTGTGTAAAAGTCGTCGTGGGGATCAGCAAACAAAACATAGTAAATCGTGACTTAATAAACAGGACTCGTTTATACTACGCTGCATTGGGAGTCCTGTTTATGTTCTGTTTGCTGCCCCCAATGATGACTTTTACACAAATTGCACGTTCGGGTCGAAACAGGACCTGAAAAACAGCTCTCAAAAGTACCTTTTGTATTCATTTCATGACAGAAACAATAGTCGTTTTTATTTCATCACACCTTAGGCTACATATACCCGAAAAATGACGGAAATGTCTTCGAGCATTCCACAACCTCTTTAAACAAGTTACTTTGGTTACAATGCAATATAACCAGGCAAGTAATAAGCCACAAGACTATTTCATAGCATTCACTTCCAGACACATACAAAATAAAAAAAATGCCCAAAATCTGAATTACACTACATGCAAAAGTAAGACACACTTTGTGTGAACAAATGCTGTGTAATACAGTAAAGTTTTCCTTTACTTTTGTTGCCGAGAAACACAAAACAAAACACACTTGGTAAGCAAAGTCGGTTGCAAAGTTTTAGTCAACTGCAATAATTTTGAGCCGGGCACCATTCATATTCTGAAACTGTACTACAAGCCACATGCAAACTGTTGCGACAATTTTACCATCTTCTTCTCCAACTTGCAGGAAATTAGCGACTACAGACGAAAAAAAAAATTACCGAAACAGATAAATCATCCATGATTTGAAACATGGTTCGTGAAAGCCAACTTGTTTCTTTGACTTGAGAAACATTTTTGAAATCACGGCGCTGCCTCCAGCTTTGGCTTAAATGCAAACCATTTCATGCTCTAAACTTCAGTATTTTTTTAAGTTTAGCAAAAGCGACTGTTTTCAACAGTTAAGAGCTCCCAGCTTGCATAAAGCAGGATTGACTGGCTGTGACTGTTTATGTAACTTGATGCAGCTATGCTTTGACTGTAGGTGATTGATGAGACAGCTGTACCACCAGTTTCCTGTTTTTGCCTGTTGACTGGATTTGACTAGTCAGAGTACTTCCTTAAAATATGATCTGACTGTTGGTGACTAGCCTGTGTTAAAGGCATTGCAGGGGAAGTGGACAGACTTTTGACTGTCTGTGACTGTTAAAACAGTTGAAGGGTTAAGACATCTAAAAATCAAAATGACAATCTGCTATGTAGAAAAAAATATAAAAATGTAAATTTGATTTCAATGTCAAAGTTAAATGAAAATTGTTAAAGGAAAGAGAGTTTTCTTTTACTTACTGTCGCTGGGTTTGTAGTCGGTGCATAGGATCTTGAGTAGATCCGTGGTGTCTTTGGGAACTTCGTTCATCAGTGTCTTGCCGTATTTCTTCATGTTGTCCATCGCCTGTGAACAAAGACATTTGATATTATATGATTTTTTTAAGCAGGAGCTTCTACATAACACTTCGTGGTCGGTTTTGTCGGTCAGTCGGTCGGTCGATAGGTCTGTCCCCGGAAAATTGACCAAAAACGGGTCCCCTAAATTTTCCATAAAATGTAACAACCAATTGACAAAAAAATTAACCAAATGCAATGCAGTCGCCAGTAAATGCACTCTTGGTGAAAGTTTTCTGAACATGCCCCTCTGTCTCGATCGATGCTATTGCGCGTCTATTTTGCATCTGAAGTGAGACATTCCGGAACCGGGCCAGAGCTTATAGTGCACTCACGCTTGTTTTAAAGCGAAAACTCTTGAAGTTGGCAGAGCAGTTGAGCCTGTAACTTCCAACTGCCATTTTGTGCATTTAGTTCTTTGGCTAACAAAAAATCTTCTGTTTCTGGTATGGAGCTTGCCCCAAAAGTGGTGCGGCGACACGGCTTTTTTTTTTTTCTTTTACTTTTTTCTTCTTCAAATGTTGGCTGATGACTGCAAAATATATGGGAGTCCAGAGAGGCCACATAAAGCTTATACTCGATTGTAACCCCATCTAAAAACACGTTAAAATTGTGCAGCAGCAGGATTCCAGTCAAACCAGTGAGATTGGCAGTTTTTAGACATCATCTTACATTGAGAAAAACCCTTTTTCATTTTGCCGACGCGCATGGCTACGGCAACGCGTGCGCATACCAGAAACCGGAGACTTTTTTTTTGGCCTTTGATTCCCTTTTAGTGTGCCTTATCTTCTGTACCTCAAAGAATTCCAGCTTAGCGATGTAAGTCAGCGCTCTCTGGTAGTCCTTGATGTCTTCCAGCTGCACCTTGAGGTACCAGTCGTGTTGGCCGTGTTTCTCCGCCAGGAACAGGGCGTGTTTGTAGTAGCCGGCCTGACGACAGACCTTGATGGCCGTCTCCACGTCAAAGTCCACCTCTTTGTCCTTGGTCTGTTTAAGTTGGAGTTGAGAGAAAAAATTGATATCAAACACAGAGTCCTTAGACTGCCCATGGGTCCCTAACTCTAGAAATACCACACGAAATACTCTCTCAAAGCTGTTTTCATGTTGGACTTGTTTGGGTAAAACTTTATGGCGACAGGTCAACTCAACCAAATTAAGTCCAGTTGGGGGCAGCCGATAAACTTTCCAAGTTGTCAAGTAGCAACTGAGGGACTCACCATGATGAACTCGTCCAGTTTGCTGTTGTCTTTGAGTTTGGTGTAGCAGTTGAGCAGCAGTGTGGTGTGATCCTCGGTGGCCAGGGACTGCTTGTGTAGGGCTTGCAGGTAGGCAGTCAGGTTGTGGATCCGCTGAGCATCCAGGAACTAGCCAAAAGAGACTTCAGTATTAGTATTCAAAATGAGTCAAGTGTTGCTGGACCCGAGGGGCCAGCTGATAGACCATTATCATGATGTTGATTATGTCCCATTCAAATCTTCGCTCGTACCCCCGCCCTGCAAACAGGGCGCTGGGAAGGGCTAATGAGCTTCACAGAATCTGGTGAAGGAAGTGGGGTGGCATTCTGGGTAGCTTATCATGACCTCAATAAAAACAATGCTTTCCGAAAATTTTCTCGTAGAAATGCACACTTTCCATACCAGATGTGATTTCTTTTTCATTGCGGACCAAGTGGACAAATTTGAGTGTCGCATAATATTCCCTTCGTGAATTCGAAACGCCGAGCAAGTGACAGGAATTGAAAATTTACAAAACAGATAAGTTTTACAGATTTTCCTACATTATTACGCTTTTCAACAATAAAAAAAAATCATTTATGAATTGGAATAAAAATAGTGACTCAGTCTTAACGGCTGATTAAAACCTTGCAGGGTCGTGGCCGTGATGACGTGCAGATCACAGGTCACGCAAATCTATCCAATCAGAGCTGAAATTCATCAGCGGTCCCAGCATCCTGTTTGCAGGGCGAGGGGTACGAGCGAAATTCAAATGAACGTAACCAAAGCGAGGCTGGAAAAAAAATAGTCTGGTTCCTTTTTGCACAAAAACATTATCATTCAGTACTGTTATTGGATACAGGGAACATGATTGAAATAGTGGCAGCAAAGATATAAAGGTCTATTCTCTTTTGACTGGCCGAGTCACTGACTGAATGAGGGCAGATATGAATGGAATTTAGACTGATAGTTCATCGTTTTTGACTGCGAAAGTAGGGGCCAGTACTGCTCCATGGAATTAACATACACTGGTGTATGCTCATTTTAGTAATCAACGTATCAATATTCCCTTGGGTAATATCTCCTCAGTTTCTTGCATACTGATCATAATCGTCAATAATCAGTCATCAATGATTCACCTTTCGGATGACGTAGGATGGTTCCAAGTGTCCGATAGTGCGGATGTACTGGGATATCGCTCCGTCGTGGTCCCCTTTGCCATACAGATGGTCACCGTACTGTGTGAAGATGTCGATTAGGCCGTCATAGTCGTAATGCTGACTCTTGGCAAGGCTGCGGACAGGCACAGAAAGACAAGTTATCTTTATCATGTTATCAAGGAGCCTAACTATTAAAAGAAAACAGCAGAAGAATTGAGCTGGCTTAAGGAATAATTCACAGAAGACAATCAAGAAATTACAGTTTTAGAGGTGGGAGGAAAATACCAGAAGAAAATTTCGGGGAAAACCCATGGAATCAGGTAGGGACTGAAAACCCAACCCAATCATGTGGACCAGGGCAGGAATCGAACCCAGGCCACGGAGGTGGAAGGCAAGGAAAAGATAACTGCGCCAACCGGACTCCCTCCGTTGTACAAAGGAAATGATATTACCGCCAGCAAAATGACTACATCATCACAAAAAGCGGCATTCAGCCTAGGCCAAAAAAAAAAATAGTTCTGCTTCCGATTACATGCCTTTCAAAAATAGGGTCGGTCGGTCGGAATTTTTTTTTTTTTTGCCAATTTTTTTTATGCAGATTGAATGGGGTATTCAATTATATGCGAAGTTTTAGCCTGAACTATTTCTATTGCACTACGAAAGCTATACACGAAATGGCAACAAAAAGTGAGTAAAACCTACCTTTAATTATTGTCAATATATTTACGTTCGATAATTTCAAAAAATTATGGAAAATTCAGGCCGTTCGCACCATATGCACAACGCTAGTCAAGACGCGGGGAGCTGGCCAAAACTCCGAGGTGTGTAATGCGTGCGTGTGTGGCGAGCGGCCCACCATGGGCCGTCAGAGCTGTTTTTACCGTCAACAATTTCGGGAAACACGCGGCATGTATCACTCCAAATACGAGTAGTGCGATCTCAAAATGAACTCCTGAACACAGAAAATACATACACAGACAAGCTAGATCAATTCTGTAAATTAACTTGCAAAAATGTTCTTTCTCCATCGGTGTTTTCTTGGCATTTTTACGATGTCGAATCCGACCAGTTGACAGTGGCCTGCACTGTACTGATAGCGTGCTATCGGTCACATAGCTAGCTATGGACTGGTTACCGCATTTTCATTATGTCTTCTAAATTGGCCCCTGCGCGGCGCGGCGGGAACCAGTCGTCGCCACGTGATTATAGTCACCGTGCGTGACATCGAATTGCGAAGTAGTTATATCGCGAAGCGAATTTGTAATAACGGAGGTTTCTTTGAAAAAAAAGCGAATGTAAGTAAGAAAACAAATAAATACAAGCATTTTTGGATGCAAAAGGGTTGTTGAGAGGTATTTTGTGAAGACAGAAAAGACAGATTTTATTTGTATTTATTCAATTTTTAATTTTTTAAATTTTTTTTTGGAATTGCCGATAAAATTTTTAGGGTCGCAGCCTAAAAATAGGGTCGGTCGGGTAACCGGAAGCAGAACTATTCTTTTTTTTGGCCCTATGCCTTCACTTCAACATTCTTAGCGCTTGAATCATTCACTGTGCTGCAACCCAATATGATCTAACAAGACATGGTGATTACAATGTCATAACAATGTTGTCCATCAGCGTAAAAAACAAAGCACAATGTACAAGCTTACTTGATCGCCAGACTATACAGGTTCTTCTTGAAGAGAATCTCTAGCTTAGTCTGGGTGTCCTTCTCTTGAAGATGGTACAGCTGGAAAGGACAAGGGACAAAATATGAATCAACAGAAGTATTTCAAAATTTGATTTTCTGTAACACTAAAGCAGCTCCGCAAAAAGTTGAAACTGCAGAAAATGTTGAAAAATTGATGAGGTTTTTAAGCTCTGGCAGGAGCTTCTACATGTCACTTGGTGGTCGGTCGGTTGGTCAGTCTGTCTGTCCCCGAAAATTGACCAAAAATAATTGACTAATTGACCAAATGCCATGCCCTGGTAATAAAATGCACTCTTGCCGACAGTGTTTGGAACAGCGATTTTGTTTCGATCGATGCGCATGCATTTTGCATATGTCTGTCCCTGAAAATTGACCGAAATAGCCCCATAAGTTTCCCTCAAAATATAACTACCGAATTAAAATTTTCACAAATCACTATAAATCTAGGTATACATCTGAAGCATGGTGTTCCATATGTGCCATCGGCGTCACATTTTTGGGCGTTGCATTTTTAAGCTCTGGCAGGGATCATTTTGATAGATTTCATGCAAGACTTTCGTGTAAGACGGCCACAGCTTATTGTGCACTCACACTTGTTTCTTGAGGTCATGGCATTCATTCCCTAGAAATGTGGCTTATCAATTCTTTAAAAAAATATATCAAAATTTGACGAACAACATATGCAGCATCTGACTGAATTTCTGTCACATCTTTTTACTGCATTTTTCACGTTGAATAATTCTTAGGAAATCCTCATTCTCCCTAAAAAAAGTGTTTCTTAAAATTCCTGTACCTTTCTGTCCCCACCAAGCACATAGATGGATCCCCACTCCTGGAACACATCCAGCACTTCTGGCACGGGGGCCAAGTAAGCTGCAAAAAAAAAGGGAAATGAAAAACATACAGCATTAGAGAAAGTATTTAGTCCCTACACCCTTCTTAAAATATTATATACAGTGGAACGCCGCTATAACGAACATCGTGGGATCCACAGAAAGTGTTCGTAATAACGATCGTTCGGTATAGCGATTTTGAACCGCCGGTACCCTTTTTTGACCAATAGTGATACACTGAACTGGCATTTCTCACATCCCGTGGCCGCACGAGGACTTGTCACAAAACTTTAGCAACGGGTGGTTTTCCCTTTTATTCCTTGGGGAAATAATAGTCATCTATCGCTCTTCCACATTGAAACACGATGTAACCATGGGTGGTTTGATGTTCGGGAATTAAACGTGGCCCAAACAGTGTTTAAAACATGTACAACTGGTATGTTTTTTTGTTAATCTGTTGACTTTTTTTAACAACGATGTTCGGTACGTTTTGTACATTAAAACCGGGAGCCAATGATGTTTGGTGTAGCCGAATGTTCGGTATAGCGGTGTTCGTAATAGCGGCGTTCCACTGTATGTATCTGCCATAAAGATCTTACAATAAATTAATGTTTGAGTACTTGACCTCAAATACTTACCTATGAATTTGTTCTGGATGTCATATACCGTCACTGTGTCCATCACCAACTGCTGTCCAGCGCTAAAAGGCAGAATATGGTGAAACAAAGTCAAACAATGAATTGTAGCAACCGCGAGTGCATGTGAGTCGTGCCAACGCTTGCGCTTACCAGCTGCCAAATTAAAATGAATTACTAACGGAAATTTCCAAAAATGCGTCTTTAGACGCAGCGTTGGAAATGACCTTCTTTTATTGTTTTCTTCAAAATGACAGCATGCCAGAAAAAATAATTTCACAGGGAGTTTAGTGCCATTACTATCTTTAAACCAAGTATGCTTTTCAGCAATATTTATGTCAGTTACTTTTTGGATTGCTGCAAATGATGGATTCTACCTTTAACTTTATAATTATTACAATGTACCTAGTAAGTTTTCCTGTGTGGTTCATTTGAAAATTTTAACTCTGTGGCGAACGTAGAAACAACCGAAGTACTTACGCGCCAAGATTCCGCGACAGCATCTTGCTGTCTTTGGTGACGACTACCAGGTATCCCCGGTACCAGTGGAGTAGGGTCTTCTTGCCTTCAAAGGCCAGGCACGGACCTCGGCCATCGGGCTGGTAGAAATACACGGCCTGGAATATTGAAATAAACATGACGCATGTCAGAAAACTTTAAGAATTAACGCGAATGCGAAACAAATTTGACATATAGAAAACATTCACTGCGAAACCAAATTTGTTTAAGCAAGATTTCTATGTACTGGGCTCAATTCCACTGCGCTGCTCAGTACAAAACTTTGCTTAACACAAAAAAGTCTGGCTTATAAAAGCAGGTTACCAGCCAAAACTCCATGTGATTTTCATGCTAAGCAAAAGACAACTGAATACTAATCACGAGCAATATATTGGCTGGTAACCTGCTTTTATAAGCCAGACTTTTTTTGTGCTAAGCAAAATTTCACGGGGCTGCTCAGCCCAAAACTTTGCTGAGCACAAATAAGTCTGGCTTATAAAGGCAGGTTACCAGCCAAAACTCCATGTGATTTTTACACTAAGCAAAAGACAGCTGAATACTTATCACGAGCAATACTGTATATTGGCTGGTAACCTGCTTTTATAAGCCAGACTTTTTTTGTGCTAAGCAAATTTTTTAGCTTAGCTTTGCCATGAAATTGGCCCCCAGCTTTGTGGAACTGGTTACCCAGCAGGGCACCGGCTAACTTACGTCCTCTCTTCCCATGACAAACTGGTTGTCCTGCGTGGCGTCGCTCAGCACGGCGCAGCGGGGCGGGCATCCGTGCAAATCGAGTACCTCCTGCGTTTACAAAAAAAAATATTGGTTTATTTGAAAATTTTTAATATAGAGTTGTATCCTCTCTGAGTGATGCCCGTTTGCTATTTCCCAGGTTTGCAGCATTGCTAATGTTGCTAGCATCGTGACTTTGGGCGTGATCCCTGGCTACATGGCATATACAGGTTTACGGCTTCTGACTAGCGCCCCTTGAACAAAGACATTGACAAAATGGGGAACTGCCAACATAGGGCTGGATAGCTCAGTTGGTAGAACAATGGAACTGCAATCTGGAGGTCGCAGGTTCGAACCCCGCTCCAGTCAATTCGATTATCTAAACTCATGCAACTTTCTTTGACGAAAGAAAATTTCAAAAGTCGCTCACCCTGTGGGGGTCCTTCCCGCTCAGGTTGAAGGAGCTGACGCTGGTTTCCGTGGCGACGAAGAGCACCGTGCTGCGCTGTGTGTGACGGAACGCCAAGCCGGTGACTGGCGTCTTGTCCTGGAAGACAGTCTTAAACTTGTTGTGCCTACGTCAAGAAAGCAAACATAACGTCAACTAGACAATGATTTGACATTATGAGTACACAAATCGCTAAGAGAAGGGGTTTGCCCCGGTGTTTCTGGCAGTGGCTGCTTAATGCGCCGCAGCACCTTGTAAACCCTTATAAGGTACTACGTAAAATGGGTCTCATATTTCAAATACTTCATTTACCTGACCTCAACTTCCGTTTAATTGATCACGCAGATAACAATAAGCCATTTGCGATTGACCTATACCTTTTGGGATTTAAATTTGAAAAACATCTGGTACACTGACTTGCTCAGAATGGTTGGCACATTTTAACTTTGAATTCTCCAGACCAAAGACACTGTTGCTAATCACATGATTCGGGGCAAGCTCTTGCATAGTTACGTAAGAGACGCTCAGCAACAATACATTGTTCACAATGGGTGAGAATGGCGCAAAGACGCCAGACCATGCTGGAGCTGGGGGTTGCTAGCATAAGGCTTGCCCCGAATCACGTGATATAGTAACAGTCTCTTTTGTAGGGAGAGTGCAGAGTTAAAACATGCAAAGCATTGGATTAAGTCAGCGTTCCGGACTTCATTCAAATTTAACTCGCGAATGGTTTATTGGGTGAATTCTAGCACGGGAGTCTGTGACTAGACTAGTCAGTGTTTGGTACCAAGATGTTGAAATGAAAAGCGAACATCTACTGAATCCGAAGCTACAAATGAGCCCAGGTTTCGACAACCCTCGTTGTTAACTCTAAAATTGTTCAGCACGAACCTGTCTCGCGTGACGTCCCCCCTAATGAGCGTCACGCTCCCGTCCTGAAACCCGATGGCCATCATGGTCATGGTCTCGCTGACCGCCAGCGCGGAGACGTGGCACGGCTGGTTGCTGCCGGGCAGCGCCCTCGTGATGCGCGAGCAGGTCGGGTTGCGCATCTTGTCCTGCTTGTCCAGGTTCCAGACCTTGATGATGGGGTTGATGCCGGCCTCATCTTGCTGTTCGTGAATAATGCATGAGAACTGATTAAATATTCATCAACATTATGAACCATGAATAATGCATACAAACTTAATTATTCATCTTGTCCTGCTAGTCCAGGTTCAAGACCTTGATGATGGGGTTGATGCCTGCCTCATCTTGCTGTTCGTGAATAATGCATGAGAACCGATTAAATATTCATCAACATTATGAATGAGTATGAATAATGCATAAGACCTTATTAAATATTCATCAATATTAGGAGTAGTTCATCTTGTCCTGCTTGTAGAGGCCTTGATGAGGGGATTGATCCAAAGCTCATCTTGCTGTTCATGAATTATAGAGTACTTAGGTATTCAAAAAGTAATGAATAATTCATTTTGTTCTGCTTCGCCAAGCCAGGCTCACTTTACTTTTCATGAATTATGCATAGGGCTTTACAAGCATTCATCCAAATTATGAATAATTCATTTTGTCCTGCTTGTCCACATTGCACTGTGATTGACTTGTGTGGTTGACTTCTGTTGGACTTGTGATGACTTGTGATTGACTGTGTGATTGACTTGTGATTGACTTGCGATGACTTGTGATTGTCATGCGATGACTTGTGATGACTTGTGATGACTTGTGACTGACTTGCGATTAACTTGTGATTTACTTGTGATGGACTTGTGATGACTTGTGATTGAGTTGTGATGACTTGTGATTGAGCTGTGATTGACTTGTGATGACTTGTGATTGAGCTGTGATTGACTTGTGATGACTTGTGATGAAGTTGGTATTAACTTGTGATGAACTTGTTATTGACTTGTGATTGACTTGTTATTACTTGTGATTGACTTGTGGTTGACTTGTGGTTGACTTGTTATTACTTGTGACTGACTTGTGATGGACTTGTGATTAACTTGTGGTTGACTTGTGATGGACATGTGATTGACTTGTGATGACTTGTGATTGACATATGATTGACTTGTGATTAACTTGTGATGGACATGTGATTGACTTGTGATTGAATTGTAATGTCTTACGAGTGACTTACGACGGTTTTACAATTCTGGTTGACTCACCCCGATGGACACCAGGATGTTGTGCTGTTTCAGCTGGTAGAGGTGGGTGACTCGCAGCTCGTAGGCGCGGAAACCGGAGATCTCCAAGTTGCGATCCAGAAAGAAGAGATTGCCATCGGAATCCCCCAGGGTCACCTGGCCCCGCCCACTAGCACAGGCGGTGATGTCGATGTCCTAGAAAATAAGGATTTAAAAATTGTCTCATTTTAAAGGGAATGTACAACATTTGCTTTTGCTGCATTTTTCTGAAATAAATGGTTTGGAGGATTATTATGTTATAGCAAATATTATTAAACTGACTTGTTTCACATTTTGGGTTGTGGATGCTGGAAAAACTGAGAAAACCAATCATGTTCTTGTAGTCCGGTTCCCTGACCCCACTTAAGATGAAACAGAGCAATTTATAAAGACTAGACTGGTACATGTCCAACTATGGTCCAACTATTTGAAAAGGCTGACCTCTTCATTTAGTGTCATTAGTCTGGTGGCTGACTATGGAGAAATGTGTAGTAAATAGAGATTAGTTCCCGGTTCATGCCAGACGTTTCTCCTGGCACAATTGACAGGTTGATTGATGCAGTACTGAAGCGGTGTTGGACTGGTTGTTTCAGGTGCCAGTCTATTTTCGTGTATTGCATGCTTTCAATACCTTAAGTTTTGGGACTCTCATACACAGTATTGAGAGTCCCAAATTTTTGGACTATATCTCGACATGCTAAAGACGCAAATGCAAAGTAAAAGCTTACCCTCAGGCTAGTGAAGATCTCAGCTGTGCCTGGAAGCTTCACAACTTCCTTGTCGAAGAAGTTTAGCCGCTTCCACTGAAAGATTTCAAGAGAAAGTAAACCGAATTAAAACACTGAAGCATTATTTGACACTTGTAACTTCCATGAACTGGAAAGTTTTAGCTTGAAAATGAGTTGAAGAGATTCTGAGATACAACAAATCCAAAGGCAGTGTATAGTTGACCGTGAATCAGTCTCCGATTTTTTTTTATAGCTCTTTTACCGGCACGGTACTGAACATAGTCAGTGTTTTTTTAAACTTAAGAGTTTTTACCATGACAAATCTTCGTCTGGTTCCATGCTTTTATTGTCGATGTGACTTTGTATTCACGAGATGGGAATCAGACCTAAAGCAACTTCGGACTTTAGTTTCATTTTTAAAAAAATCCTCCAGAGTGATGAATCAGAAAAAGAAAATGAAGTTATCTGCAATTAAATGTAGGATTCCATTTAAAACAACAAATAAGTCAATTCTTACTTTTTTGGGACACAATGAACAAAGTTTCAAAAACAACGGCAAGGCTGGGACTCGAACTCCAGCGATGTCCTTACAAGGCAGCCGGGCTATGCCTACTACAACTAGCAACTTGACCACCCTGACCACGTGTTCGCTCGGCATGAGTTTGTAATTTAATTATTCATGTTATTGTTAGCGTAGGCCTAGTAAGTTGTATACTGTGCATGAGGGCGCTGATCTGCCATGTCTGCAGGCAGCAGTCTTAAGAACAGAAAAAAGCCATGAATGCGGGACCGGTTCACTATGTTCACGGCTATTTAAACACATTGAAATCCAAAACAATCGCGCAATTCGTTTCTTTACAAGATCAACCAATCCACTGTTAATAATAGATAGTGGATATTTTGCCGGAAGTAATGACGGCAAACTAACGATTACTAAAGGTTTGCCGGCGGCAATCCATATCAACAGAGGGCACTGTACTCTTTAAAATAGGGCTGAATTATAAGATGTATTAAATTCCCACCAAAAGTTGTGTAACGTTTGGTGTAACGGTTAAGCAAAGGCTCTAGTAAGCGTGATGACTCGGTAACAACGATAATTTTGGCATGGAGCCAGACTAAAACTTGTCACCGGAAAATGTTTAAGTACAAAAAATCAGTAACTGCGCATGTTCAGTGCATATCCGGCAAACTAACGTTTACTAAAGGTTTGTTGTCTCCGGTGTCCGGCAAAATATACACTGCCTTAATAATAATAATAGAGCTTGCACAGAACTGACAGAGAGCCCTCACTAAGGACAGGTTGTTTAATTTCAATGACAATTAATGAACAACGTTTCTACTATTTTTTACTAACAAAGTCTGAAACTAGTGAAAGTCAAGACCTACACATCAATAACAGTGGGGGCGCTCGCACTGTGCAAAGTTTGTGAGTCTGACAAAAATGACAAGAAAATCCCGCCCACTGAACATGCTGAAAATCCCACAGTAATTGCTCTTAGCATCACTACTTTTTACTCATTAACAATCTATAAAGCAGCAAATATCATTATCTATTCACTGATTAAATTAAGATACTTCACCTGCTGTAAAAATGCCATTTTCACAACATTTCCAGGACTCGAAGTGACGAAAATTCAATGATCCACCCCACATTTAGTCTGGTGCAAAAATTTCCCTTGTACGTTTACATGCATTATGCGGTCTGCATACCTCTGGGAACTAGATTTTCCTGTGCAATGTCTGACCTTTGAACTTTTATATTAGTCTCTCCTCGAGTAATTCGCGCTCGTAAGAGAGACTAGCAGAGTTTACCTAAGTTACCAAAAAATGACATAATGTTATTTTCCCTAAAAAGTAAATAAGCATTTTCTTAACAATTCACATTATTTTTTAAGCCTCAAAACTGAATAAGAAATACTATTCTTGTATTGCAATAAAATACTTTTCTTTTTTGTTTTAATTTGGGTTTCAAAGCTACAAATTCACTGCAATTTTTGACCAAGCTAGGTAGTTCATTTGTTGCTAATAACGCTCTGGACTCTGTCGCGTCGACTGCTCTGTGTACGAGAGACTGTCTCAAATCGCCCAAAATGTCCTCAATTTCGAGCATGGCGAGGTTCAGAAATCCAACAAAGTCCTCTAGAGGTACTGTAGATTGTTTTTGTTATTTTCTGTTTCGTTTCATGAGCTCGATTTGTCACATTTGCGGGGGAAATTATTCGTTTGAACCGCCAAAACTCTCGTAGTCTCGAGTGTTTGCTATTTGATCGTTGACATTTTTCGGTTGGGTGGGTCCGTCATGCCTAGCCCTAGGCTGTAGTGTACTGTCATGACTGTACAAACTTGTGTCAAAACCAATATTGGATTATGCAGAGAGGGCATTGCTGGCTTAACTGAATGGAATAAAAGTGGTCAAAGGAACATTTGTGGAGACCAATTTTATACTGCAAAGAAAGAAATTACACTTTAATTTAATTTTCAACATTTTTGTTCAATGATTTTTTTTTAGAATGAATCAATGCATGAAGTGATACAGTGACACTGACAGGCGCGCCTAGCAGTGGGGTCTAAGGCTCAAGCCAGACAGGCCTATAGTATAATTGATAATCCCATCAAATCTGAAGTGTATAAAGTGTAAGGCCTAAACACTTAGACGTAGTTGAAACTTGAATGAAACTGGCCAAACATTAATAAGATGCTTATTGTCTCATAACATTTATAAGAAAAAAAAGAGGAGAATGCAGCCTCAACGATTAGTAAGATTGGGCAATAATTTATTCAAAAGTTTCGAAAAATTAATTAATTTCGATTTTAGTTTTTAAAAATATACATAATAATTATACTTGAATCAAATTCATTATTGATTGATTAAAGTACTTTTGTGGGATTCTTTATTTGTTTACGTTTTTAACCTAAATTATTTTGTATTTATTATTTTGACACCGTTGTTGTCAAATACTTGGTGTTAAAACGATGTTATTCTTTTGCTTTCAGGTCCAGGATTTTCCAGTACACTCAAGAGGACCAGCAGCCTTGGCAGTCTGAACAAACGAAGCTCTGCCAACTTGGCTCCATCCTTCAATGCTTCGTAAACACCTCAGATATAAAAAATATAATGAATATTTATGAGTACAGTGAAAATTACTCAGTTGATCGTTATAAAACTATTAGCAATGTTTACCGTTCACACAAGTACCCGTTGTTTTTGCAGCAAAACTGGACCAACCATGTCTCAAGATTACAGCAATCTTGAAGCGGAGTACATCAAGAACTTACAGCAGCAGATCTACTTTCTGGAACTGGAGGCTAACTTTCTATATCCTTTGTCTAAAATAATGTATTGATTCCAATTCCAATTCCTATTCCAAAGCAATTAAAGCTACAGCTAACTTAAAACTTTGTCATAAGGTAAACACTTCATCGGACTGTTAAAATATTTGTGGTCATAAACATTTTCTTTTGAACAATGAAAATATTGGGGAGTCAGGTTGGCATAGCGGTACTTTCCTCGCCTTCCACCACTGTGACCCAGGTTCGAATCCCGCCTGGGCCAATATGTGGATTGGGTTTCCAGTCCCTGCCTGATTCCGTGGGTTTTCCCCAGAATTTCTTCTGGGCGTTTCCTCCCACCTCTAAAACTGTAACTTCTTCTCATTGTGTTCTCTCCACAGGTTTCTTCAGACTTGCGAGCTACAGTGCCTAGGGCGCTTTTGAGGAATCCTTGGTTTCATGACCAGAAATGATTAATAATAATAATGATAATAAAATGACAAATTGACGATTCGAAAACCACCATCTAGGACTTGCAAATTTGTCAGTGTTTTTTTTTCTGTAAGGAGGACACTAGTCAGAAGCTACAAACTGGTATTTAGCCAGGGATCACGCCCAAAGTCATGATGCTAGCAACATAAGCAGTGCAGCAAACCTGGGAAATGGGTACTGGGACTCATCCAGAGAACCTTTTTGTAAAATAAAAATATTCCATCGAGGTATACTTTCTGTGATGAGCACAAACATTTGATCCATGAAGATTCCTTGACTGGATCATTCTTACGCGGGACCATGCCAGGAAGGCCACCACCCTGCAACCCAGGATGACAGAAGAGGCAAGCAGGATGCTAGACGCACTCAAGGTGAATTCACATTTTCTAATTTTTTTCCCTTCTTTGCCGACTAGAGAAGTAACTGAAAGCAGTGAATCATTGCTGATAGCTCTTGCAAATGCCAAAGAGAAGAGGTGATCTTTTCTAAAGCATGTTAAAAACAATGGAGTAAAACAAAATGTCCTTAAAACACTCGTTTTGTGGGATCTCATCACTGACTGTTTCAGGAATTGCAAGCCGATGTGGACAGCATGCACCTAGACATCAAGCGCAAGGAATCCAACCTGGACATGGTGAACACGGAGAAGGAACGACTGGACGGAAAACTCAGACTGCTCCAGGGTGAGTCTTCATCATCACCTTAGAGATTTCCTTGTGTCATTCATTTGAGTATGCTAAAGAGAAATAAATAGCGTTGTAGTCGAGGCACTTGTGATGGATCACCAGTCAATCACAAGTCCGGTCGCCATGCGAGTAAATCACAAGTCATTTCATAACAGGGGATAACTTGTAATTTGACTTGTGATTTGACCTTTGATAAGTCTGAGTATCACCCGTTATCCTCGGAGCCCAGTCTCCTGTCTAACGTCTGATATATCTAAGCATGCAGATTTATGCGATCCCGCGCCTCAGCCAATCGGAGTCGACTTTACTAAATCGTGACGTCATTTCATTCCCAAATTAGGACTAAATGTTTGATTGGTCAATTCGAATGCAGTGTTTTGTAATACAACAACGGCCGGGCATAGATCTATAAAACTTAGACAAGCTTGGGGCGTATCGCGTAACATAATGCCGAGCGCGTGACAGCCTTTGTTTCTGTGTCTAGGTCTTTTTAAAATTCATGTATATGACGCGACAAGGGGTGACCGAAGACCCGATATAGGAAGCCCCTGCTGATTGGTCAAACTCTAGACGCAAAGAGGCCTTGTCTTGCATAATTAATCTGCGAATCTGTTCACTAACCTTAGATTTGGCCAAGTTACAACTGTTCATTCCGACTAGTGTGGACGTATTAGGTGAAAAGGTTTGAAATTTTATCTTCTTGTGTTTGAAATCGTCTTGGTCTAGATACCCACAACCGAGAGAAGAAACTCCTGGTGGAGGAGATCGTCCAGCTCAAGAAGCAGAACGAGATGACGATGAGGGAGATTGCGCAGAAAGAGGAGCAGATCTTTGACGCGAGGAAGGAACTGGACAGAGGAAGCACGTCGCTGACGAGCGCGGAGCAGAAAATCCGGATTCTGACTGCACAGGTAATAGAACTACACTTATGATATCCCAGGTGAACATTCCAGTAGAAACCGGTTCTAACTGGTTTCAACCGGCATCATAAATGTCAAGAGCTAAACCAATATTAGACAAATAATGAAAGTTTATGATCATGCCATTTTCATTTTCTTTCGATTGGAGGATAAATTTACAAATGGTATCATATCCACATTCCTTTTGGTCATCTTGTTCAAGGCTAACAAAGGTTTAAAAGTCAAACCATTAACAATATGAAAGTTAACATTGTAAGTTCTTAAAACAATCCACACAAAAAAATCAGCAAGGCAAGTTCAGTTTGTAAGTGCATCCACTTCAAAGGCAAGTTTTGTACTGCTGTATAAAACAACTGATGTGGTCTAAGTAGCGCAAAAATAGTGCCTTTGCGCGTCTTTGCGCGGTGCTACACGATCTAGCGTGCGCGTGCAATAGATCAAAATGGATGGAACAAAAATGCACGGTGAATGGAACCAAAAATGCACGGTTATGACGTAGGCCATGCAATGGTTAGATTAATGAATGCGGCGTGACATACAATCCTCCAATCAAATGACAAGGAATTATTTGAGGGTTATATATTGATTTTTGTTTTGGTTTCGTTATGTAGGTTGACCAGAAGTCAGATGAGTTGAGACATACCCAGTTAGCGTTGGAAGACAAGCGGACCGATCTGCTGAAGGTGCAGACTCAGCTGCAAGAGATGGAGGATCGATACTACTCCAGCACGGCGTCCATACAGGACAAGGCTGTGGAAGAATTCAGGGTAGGGTCATGTGTATAGACTTGACCGACAACTCAGCGGTCTTGTGTCAAACTGGAAGGCTGAAAGGGAATGGTGTCCCTTAATAGAGCCGAAAAATAAATGTCACATGCAACGAGCTTCTGGACCCCTCGGGCGACCCGCCTATAGGCATTTTACACTAGGTTGCCCTCTTTCTTGCTATAATTTTGACAGAATGATTTCTAACCGTTATCAGCCAAAGAAACATTCATGTTGAAATTTTATCTTGGCATTCCACAAGAAGAAAAATAATGAGAAATAACTTGGAGATGGGTAAAAGTGAATTCTTACGACCTTCACATCCGGCATTTTTATTTCTAGGTCTCTTTGTTTAAGGCAGGTTTGTTTTAACATCGCTTAGTTGCATGAGAACAAAAATACATAACGACGCGAAGATACCTACCTACAGCTGATGAGTTCTAGATTGAGTTGGGCTGGCTTGAATACAGTCCTTATCAACGGTCATTTTGGATTTTTATTTGTAAATGCTAAAGAGTCCTTCAAGTTTATTAAAATAGATTGTATATCCTAAAAGACTCTGTCTCCTATAGGAGAAACTTAAATAGATTTAAGTTTCAGTTTTCACCCAATGACCGCCAAAAAATTATTTAATAAATGTTCATCTTTGTACGAGTACACCGAGTTCCACTAGTCAACATGTATTTTAGTTATTCGGAAGTGACAGGTCAATTTTTGGCACTATATATTTCTCTTTCACGTCAGGTGTTTTTTCGGTTTCCGAAAAATTGAGATGCTAGTAACAATTTTACCAAGGCCTTTTTCGAGGGTGATTTTCTGAAGAAATCAAAGTACCAAAAATAATTGCAAAGTTTAGGATTTTTGAGCATTGATTTTCCTATTCAATGGTTCCGGAAGCACGCCACTAGGGGACAACTTTCAAGCTCTGTTAATTGCCTCAGTGTGATGACTGGCCAGTGTATTGTAAATAGGCTCCCACAGATGCCAAAACAGTGTAGGAATTGGTCATGGAAAACTCTACAGCCTGTCTAAAAAAAAATGGTAAAATCGAAAACGATTTTTTTTTCAATATTAAATCTCAACATAAGTAAGTCGTTTTGAGCATCACATTAAAGAAAAAAGACCAGGCTTTCCAATACTTTTTGTTTCATCTCATTTGCTTTTGTCAATCCAGAGAAAAATCCAGTTTACTGCGGAACACAAAAATCAAGTTTGTTTCTTTTGCCAAGTTGCAATCTTTTGTGAGCTTCAAGACAGCATGGCACAGTACTCGAAACAACTCTGCCCATGCATAAAAGTGGCACAAAATCGATTTTGGTGTATCGCACTAAATTGATTATATCTCTGAATTGACAAAAGCAAATAAGATCAAACAAACACTATTGGAAAGCCCAGTCTTTCTTCTTTAATATTATGCCAAGTAAGAATGACTTATTTTGAAATTTCATATTTAACCAATTTTTTTTCTGATTGTACCATATTTTTTTTTGAGACAGGCTGTAAGTCATGGAAAATACATGGAAAAAGTCACAGAATTTCATATTAAGATTTCTGCAGGGACCCCGAATACCGTACCCCATCGATACACTATGTAATTTCTCTCTATTACGATTGTATCCATAGAATGAGATTCGCGTGATGCAGCACAAAATGAAGGAGACGGAGCTGAACGCCCAGCAAGACCGCTACTTGAAGAACAAGGTAAAAAAGTCAATTTTGTTTTAAAGAATAATGCATTCAACAAGTTTGTTTAAAATTGCAGCTATGACAGTCACAATATTTTGTCATCACAAATGCTCATTCTCAGTGAATGATTTGTGTTTCCCCTTTGTAATTCCTGACCAGATGTCCGACGACGTTGCCAGCTTGGTCAAAGAAAACGCGATGATGGGGACCCAGGTGTTGGAACTACAGAAACAGCTGGACAGGGTGAGTTTGGAACCGCCAACATATAGGGCTGGATAGCTCAGTTGGTAGAGCACTGGAACGGCAATCTGGAGGTCGCAGGTTCAATTTCTCAATTGAAATTTTTTTTCAATTTCTTTGATCAATTTTAAAATTAGTATAATGCACATAGTCAGTTTCCCTTTGTGATATACGTGAAAAATTAAATTGTCATGAAAATTTTGAAATAAAATATCGCTGCCAATTTTGAAATAAAATATCAGTAAGATTTGAGGCTTTGCATGGTGGAGATACTAAATAATGAGAGGTTTGCGGAAACACCATGTGTGAATAATTTCTCAACTAAGAGAATGGTTCTGAAATAAAATATCGCTGCCATGCATACTTTTCCTTTATACTCCAAATTTCAGGCAAAAATGTCAGAGTCTATACCTGCATCCCTGTAAGGAGTGCTGGCAGAGCAAAATATTGTCCTAAAATGTGAAAGTTATAATCAAATCTGGAAGTTCAAGATGTTGATAGCAAACTGCTTCCTTGTTTCCTTGTTTCTGCCTTACAGGAGAGAACCTTGAGAGAGAGTCGGGACACCAGACACGCCTCCAACATCACCGAGCTGGTGACGGTGCGAGACAAGGAGAAGCACCTCAAGTACGACTTGGACAAGACCAAAGAAGAGTTGAAGTACGAACGGGACCGGGTGCAGCACCTCATGAACCAGGTCAGTCAGGCAGTCACACTGTTCAGTCTGACCCATTCTGGGTCCAATTGCTTAAAAAATTATTCTAACACAGCAAAACTCAGCTCATCTAGGAACCAGTTACGAGATGATACTCTGGCTGGTAACGTGTTCGGCGCTCTGTCAAGCTGCCATACGGCTTTACACACATTTGACAATGTCATGTACGTATCTGCTCAACACACAAATCTGCTGATATAAGTCAGCGCTGCAATTAGGAAATTGGTATTAAATTGTAAAATGTCATTGGTCAAGAACTAATCATGTGACATAATATGCATTGGCACAGCGAATAATATGCCAAGTTGGTGCTGCAGAGGGCAATGGACAAGGCCCGGCCTTGAAGGTTTGAATGCCAGACCACCCAAAACTAATCTGATTTTAATAATAATGATGTGTATATTGATAAAGCGCACATATCCACCATTATTGGTGCTCAAGGCGCTACATCATTATTACCCTGCTCATTGGGCCAATGAAACATTCCAAAGACGATCTCAGCTCCGTTGGTGGGGGTGTGGGGGGGGATTATTTGTATAGCTCAATGCTGCCAGTTCGGCGGAAAGCAGCTAAAATCAATCACAATAACCATCAATCTGTTTCTTCACAGGTACCCATTTACTCCTGGGTGGGGAGAAGCAATGAGTGACAAAGTGCCTTGCCCAAGGGCACACGCACCATGACCCCAGGCTGGACTCGAACCCACAACCTGCAGAATTACCCGCAGACCACAAATTCAATGCTCCAGACCACGAGGCCACAGCACTCCATTTTAACAGAGTCTTCCCTTTCCTGTTTTTTTTTCTCTAAAACAGTTGGCCAAGCAGGAGCAGGAACAGACAACGTCTAGCCTGAGCCAGAACACCCTACGCAGCAGGCTGGCTGAGCTGGAAGGCAGGCTGTCTGGGGTGGAGGTGGAGAACACTCAGCTGCGTAGGGATAAGATGCTGCTAGTGGACCACGTCTCTGAACTACAGAAACAGGTTCGTATCAAGAGCTGTGACCATCAGAGGTCATATCGCAAACCAATCACAAGCCAATCATAAGTCAGATCACAAGTCAAAGTCAGTCATAAGTCCAATATGAGACAATTATAAATCAGTCACAAGCCAAACATGAGTCAATCACAAGTCAATCAAAAGTCAGTCATAAGTCCAAAATAAGACAATTATAACTCAATCACAGGTCAATCATAAGTCGATCATAAGTCAGTCAGAAGATAATCATAAGTAAGATCAGAATCAAAAGTCTAGTCAAAAGTCAATCACAAGCGAGTCATAAGTCAATCCCAAGTCAATCGCAAGTCTGTCGTAAGATAATCATAAGTCAGATCACAATCACAAGTCAAATCACAATCACAAGTCAATCATAAGTCAAGCAAAAGTCAGTAATAAGATAAGATAAATAAAGTAAGATCAGAATTGCAAATCAAGTCAAAAGTTGATCACAAGCGAGTCATAAGTTAATTACAAGCCAATCGCAAGACTGTCATAAGATGATCATAAGTCAGATCACAATCACTAGTCAAATCAAAAGTCAATCACAAGTCAATTCACAAGTCATTCACAAGTAAAAGAGAAAAGAGATTTCAACGCAGGTTGTGTTTTTTTTTTTTCGTTTAAGGTTTCAGAGCGAGAGCAAGAGACCACACGGATGCAGAACCACCTTCACACCATGGAGGGAACCCTGGCCAACCTGGACCGCCGAAACAAGCATGAGAGCACCATACAGAGCCAGAAATGGGGGGAGTTTGAAAAGATGGCCGAGAGCATGAAGAATCTGTCCAAGAGCATGACGGCGCGGTCAGTTACACCAGAGTATTGAGGGAGGAGCTTATCGATTAAAGGGGAGGGGACTATTGGGGCGGGGGTCGAGGGGTGTACATCAAGCAGCCAAGTATTACTAGTACCCTAAAGAGCCAGAAATGAGGGGAGTTTGAAAAGATGGCTCAGAGCATGAAGAATTTGTCAAAGAGCATGACGGCACGGTCGCTGACACCAGAATACTGAGGGAAGGGCTGTGTTTGATGAGGGGTTGTAGATCTTAGCCACAATTGGAAGACACTATGGAGCCAATGATGGGTGATAGTTTGAAAAGATTGTCATTGCACGAGTGTGACAGCATTGTCACCGACACAGGAATACCGAGGGAGGGGAGGGGCTGTTTGCTTAAAGGGGAGGGGCCTATTGGGCCTGAGGGTATCAAGTATGACGTTGCAGTCGCTCACACCAGAATGCTTAAGGGGAGGGGCCAAAAAGGGAAAGGAAGGTACCAATTTTGGAAAGGGAAGAGGAAAGAGCATCCTTAGTGAGCCGGGGGGGGGGTGGAGTTTAAAAATATGGCTGAAAGAACAAGAGGGGAGGGGCCTATTAGGGGAGGGGCAATTATGGAGTGGGAGGAGCCATTGTCAGCAAAGGGGGAGGGGCCAATTTGAGAATGGAGAAAGGACAGTTGGAAGCAAGGGAGGGGCCAATTAAGAAAAGGGGAAGGGCCTGATGGGACGGGAGGGGCTTTAGGGGAAACTAGTAAAAGGAGGTTGCTGTGAGCCAGGGCATAAAGGATCCTGATGTTATTCTATTAATTCATATCTAGCCTTTCCAGATGCACAAAATATTGTTTCCACTTAGTGGATTTTCCCACACCATTCAGTTGTATCCTTTTCTGATTATCGAGAAAGGAGTTAGTCCCAAAAGAATAGCTCACATATTTCCCATTGTTAACATGCACAGATATCAAAAGTCAAGCATTTTACCGGTATCTTCCTAATTATTACTATTTTTTTTTTTGTATTTTACCTTTATAACATATTTGTTTATATTTTATCGATTGGACTTCAAACACTTGTAATTCTGTAACTATAAATTTCAGCGATGATTTCCATTTCAAGTGATCATTTGTAAAAACTTTAATTCATGACTACTGCTGCAGTTTTAGTGTGCTTTTCTTAATAAATACCTCAGGTCTGTTGTACTAATTAAACTAAAACGAATATTTCCATTAAATGAATTCATATGCAACATGTATATGGCATAGGTTTTATTTTAAAAGAGCACTCCTGTTTTATTGGTTTTTGTGCTGTTGCTGTCATGCTGTGTCATATCAAAAAAATGCTGTATATTACTATATGAGTTTGTGGATTTGATATGCATTTTCTTAGGTATTTTGCTATAAGCATACACAGGGTTTGGCAACATTTCGTATGCAGATATTATTACTTTTTTCTACTGAATTTGCATTCTACACCCCATTGGCAGTTTAACTTCTGATTAAGCCATTTGCGAATTAAATTCGAGTAACATCTGGTACCCTGACTTGCTCGAATGCTTGGCACATTTTAACTTTGAATTCTCCAGACCAAAGACACTGTTGCTATATCATGTGATTCGGGGCAAGCCTTATGCTAGCAACCCCCAGCTCCGGCATGGTCTGGTGTTTTTGTGCCATTCTCACCCATTGTGAACAGTGTATTGGTACTGAGCGTCTCTTACGTAACACTATGCAAGAGCTTGCCCCGAATCATGTGATATAGCAACAGTGTCTTTGGTCTGGAGAATTCAAGTTAAAATGTGCCAAGCATTATGAGCAAGTCAGTGTACCAGATGTTATTCAAATGTAACTCGCAAAGGGTATAGGTTATTCGCAAATGGCAATATGCTCATGATTGCTATACAACTTTGTTGTACAATGTAAGTACAAACTAGGTATTATGATGAGCACCGTTATTCGTGTTCAAGACTGGCCCGTTTTTGTGTTGTTTTTATATTTTTATTTTTTATTGCAGCACTATTATAAACAAATTCTGTCTCTATAGTGTGTTCTTTGCTGTGTTCATTGCTTATGCGTGCGAAACCTGTATTAGCTGAAAATTGTCTACTTTTTAAAACAGTTTTTTATTAACCAGTTCGCGCCGGGATTATTTTGACATTGACCGGACCCAGGCGCGGGATTATTTTTCACGAACCTCGATGCCAGACAGGTTCAGGCCGTCATCTGCAGGTAGCACACCCTGATATTTCCGGCCTCGCTCGCTGCGAGCGGGTCACAGACAGATATTTCCGGCCTCGCTCGTTGCGTGTTTATCCGTCATCCGTTCCGAATACCACAAAACCTTTGCGTGTATACACGTCATCCAACGTGAACTGGTTAAGCAGCAAAGATATTTTTAAAAACCATTTACACAAGCGTAACTCCAAACATATCGTCACATGTTCAGTTAAAATGTTTTAAGATTTTTGTTCACTATTTTATGTTAACATTCAAGTTTTGTGTGTTTTGTATGATTTTTGCACGTAGTGTACCATACCTAAAGCCAATATAGGATGCTGTTTCCAATAACTGTACATGTATCAAACCCGGTTCATACTCTCCGCGAAAGCGTTTGCGAATTTGTGACGTCATGGCACGTATTCGCGCTGCAAATTCGTAAAAGTTGAACATATTTCAACTCGGGCGAATTTGAATGTTTCATGACGTCAAATTCGATTCGCATTCATGTTTCATGACGTCAAATTCGTTTCGCATTCATGTTTCATGACGTCAAATTCGATTGGCATTCGCATGAAGTATGATCCGGGCTTTAGTGTTTAACCCAAAAAAATATTTTTGTACATTTTGTAAAACTTTTCCAGCCTAGAATTTTTGCACTGCGCAAGAGGTTGAATGCATTGATACAAGTTTAACAAAACATTTACTGTAACCAAAAGAGTAAAGAAAACTACATTTTTTTTATGTTTGTGTAATTATGTACGTTTCACAAACAAGTTTTTCCCCTTGTGTTTTTAAAATGCTTATGCACATTACACTATACATGTAGATGAAATTTTGGGACAAAAATGTTTCAAAGAATCAGTATATTTTTACATAATTACACAGAAAAGAATAGCGCTAATTTCCAATTAAAAGTTTTTAGATGATTAAAATAATTCTGCAAAAAGCACCGTGACAAATACATGTAGACTACTCTGATATTTAGTTAATACCGATAATTTTATTTCACACTTATTAAAAATGCGTAATATGCAATAAGCTGAATAGAACTATTTTGTGGAAAAAAAAATTTAAAAGCTAACGTATACATGATTGCGTCCATGAAACTTCTTGTAGCAGGGAACAAATCTGACGAAGAAGATTTTTGGAGATTTTAAATTTTACCAAAGAAAATCATAAATTTGTACCATAAATTGAAAAATAAATTGATGATGGAATAAAGAAAACAGCATTGGTGTTCAAATTGTTCAAATTTTCTTGTTAAAAAGCAAATAAATGCAAATTATGGGTAAAAGCTTTTGATAAATGAAAATAATTTAGGATGTGTTCCACTTGAACACTAAAATCAACTCTACCCCAAGAAGAAGATAAGGCAAGGGCCTGACCTAAGAAAAGATCAAGTATAATCTTTATAGCCTAAGGCCAAGTAAAAAGGAGTTTTTGTCCGGGCTTTTAAAAAAAATCTAAGAGGTGGGCATTTCCCACCCCCCCCCCCACCCCCAAGATGGCAGATGGATCATTTCATTTTCTCGACTCTTTTGCTAATGCAAAATTGTGTCTAAAGGAGTCTTAACCCTTTCTACATAGCTACAATTTGTTGGAAACAAATAAAAAGACAATATATTGACAACATATTTGCAAAATATACTGCAAATGTATGAAGAAAAAAAAAATAAAAAAAGTGGGCGGGAAAAAGGAAACGAGCGGAGACCAGAAACTGTTTTATTTTTTTTACTTGGCCTAATAGAAATCTATTTTATTGGTTAATTTATGGTTTTCATAATTTAAAAAAAAAAAGACAAAATGTTTGGCACTGCAAACTTTGATAGGTGTCTGAAACTTATAGCAATTAACAAAAGGAATTAATTAGATACATTTTAAAGACGCAAAGATGTCAGCCAGTGATCAGAGAGAAAATAGACTTGAAACAGTCCCTTGATCTGTCACACAATATGCGGGAATACCCTGTCGCTATTCAACTTAAAATTTAATTTTTTGAGGACGTAGGTTAAGCAGAAACGTAGCTTGATCTATTCTTCGTATTAATCATTTGAACTTTTATACAATTTTCTTTAAAAATATATATATTTTATATGCAATCTTTTTATTAAAAACAATCAAATTAAAAGCAGTCAAGTCCATGACAAGTCCATCACAATTCCATCACAAGCCAATCGCAATTCCATCACAAGGTGATAACAGGTCATCACAAGTCAATCACAAGTCATCACAAGTCCATCACAAGCCAATCACAATTCCATCACCAGCCAATCACAATTCCATCACAAGTCCATCACAAGTCCATCACAAGCCAATCACAAGTCCCTTAAAAGTCCATCACAAGTCCCTTCACAAGTCCATCACAAGTCCATCACAAGCCTATCACAAGTCCATCATAAGACTGGACATATGACTGGGCTTGTGACTGGACTTGTGATGGACATGTGATGATTTGTGATGGGCTTGTGATGGACTTGTGATGACTTGTGATGGGCTTGTGATGACTTGTGATGGGCTTGTGATTGACTTGTGATTGACTTGTGATGACTTGTGATGTGCTAGTGATGACTTGTGATGGTCTTGTGATGGACTTGTGATGACTTGTGATAGACTTGTGAACGGAAGGATGATTTACTTCTGACAGGACTTGTGATAGACTAACTAGACTTCACTGCTGTTCTCCGACCTTACTTTTCCTATACTTTGTCAAAGTTGTGTGTCCAGACCGGCTTGCGTTTCTCAATGAACGCTTGGATTCCTTCCTGCCCGTCAACGAGGCCCAGGTTCTGCACCATCACCTCACTAGCTTGCCTGTAAGAAGCAAAGAAAGAGTTTTGCTCTAAGATAACCGAGCGGTGGTATGGATTGTTAGGTTTGCAGTCTCGTATCGAGTCAATGAGTTTCGCGACTCGACTTGAGTCACAAAATTCAGCGAGTGGAGTCATTAGGGTAAACAAAGTAATTTTGTCCAGTCAAGTCAGATTCTTGCTAAAGTCAATCCCGGACCGTCGGACACGCTATCAATTCCACCATGACGGCCCCCTTGGATGGCGGAAGCATTGTGCTAGCTTTTGTTCAGATAATCCATCACGGAGCAGTTGCTTTGTTCAATAGCATGCACAATGGTTTCTCCATTGAAGGGGGCCTCGTGAGTGTACAGTGATCTCGCCTGGGGATTCGTCTATAGACTTAACAAGTGGACAAGAATGTCCGAGTCATTCATTACCCATAGGCCTCTGCTCTCGTCTTCATCATCTGGCTGTTGAAACACGCCTTGCCCAGCGCTATGACCGACCGGCTGGCCGTGCAGATCTTGTCTGTTAGTTTGTTGGTTTCTTCCTCCAGTGCGTCGTGCGGGACGACTTTGCTGACCAGGCCGTGCTTCAAGGCAACTGCAATTAAAATTGATAAATTGGTTTTATCAATCAATCAATTGACAATCAACAAAAATTACTTCGATTAATACGAATGTAATACAACAAGTCAACAATCAATAACTCTTTCCACAAGGCAGTTAGTCTACCATCAGAATTTTAATTTATCAAGATCACAAACAGTTCCAGTCAAATGTTTTAGAGACTAATCAAATAAATTAATCAGTTGATCAATCAATCTCTCAAGTATTTTATCAATGCAATTGAAGATATTTAATTTTTTTCAAATTTGAAAATTTGATCCATTTGTAATAAATCACTAAGTTGATCAGTCAACCAGCTAACAGATCAATTGCACAATAAAAGAAGTTTATGCACGTCAAAATAAATACACAAAATCAATCAATCAATCAATCGTGAATTAATCACAAACTTCATCAATCGCAAATTAACCTGAATATTATGTCTTCCAAGTCGATAAATACCAACTTCAATTGACAAGATGGGATAGGAAAAGGCCTTCAGGATTTTTTTTTGCATCTGAATCGGTCAAGGAATTCCAATTTCACGTACTTTTTGCCATTTTTGACCAAAAATTTATTAACTTTCCCATTTTTTTCAGAGGCTAGAGATTCAAAACTTTGGGGGAAGCCTTGAGACCTATATCAAAAGATTCCTTGTTCCTTTTTGTGTAAGAAAATGTGGATTTTGTTCCTGCATGAGATTACGCTCTTGGCAAATTCAGCGTTTGAAAAGGTGAGTGACAATTGATGATAATTAATATTCTGCGCCTGCCTTTTAATACCGGGCGAAATTCGCCAGCCTCCAGTGCGGTTCCTTTAACAGATAGATTGATCAGTTTCATCAATAACCAAGTCCCCTGCTTACCATCGGCTGAGATGGGCTCTCCAGTGAACAGCATCTCCATGGCTAGTTTCCTGGGCACCGCCCGGCCGAGAGCCACCCCAGGCGTCGAACAGAAGAGTCCAATGTTCACTCTGGGAAAAAAACAAAGACGTTAGCCACAATCTTGTCAAATAACTTCTCAGTCCCTTCATAAGTTTTTTGTTGTTGTTGAACAATACTTTTTTTTCATATTAATTTTAAGAAAATCATTTTGTGACCAACATAAAACAATGTAATGCAAGAAATTTATCTCCAAGAAAAACCATCAGACAACTTTTTTAAAAGCTTTCTAAAGACACAAAAATGGAAAGAAGAATACCTAAGAAGAAGGGCCCAACTCCACCAAAAACGTTTTTTAGAAATTAACCAAAAAAAACTGAATATTTCTTTTAGAGACAGAATCTTCTCATCTTCAGAGGACCTTCATGAACATGCATTTACGTATCTCTGTGATATGACATTCTCCGTTTCCAGGGTAACACTAGAGGTCTTTTTCCAAGCTGGAGTTGTGCCCTTCTTAAAATATTAACTGAAATGTTTCTATCATTAGCCGATGGTGTCATAAACAACTGAGGAAAGCGGCAGTTTACACATAAAAGTGTGAAATGAGTTTAACTGAAAGATTATTATGGTGAATAACAAAGATTACATAGATAATCATATGACATCGGGTCTAACTCAATTTGGGCAAAATGGTGGAGTTGGGCCCTTCTTCCACTGAGGTATTCAATTATTTCCAGGTGATTTTCAAGATTTTAGACTGAAAATTTGTGGAACATTAATTGTGCAGCCAGCACACTTTCTCTTACCCCGGTGTTGCAAACCTTGCATTCTTGGAGGCGACGGCGATGTCACAGCTCGCTACCAGTTGACAACCGGCAGCAGTCGCCAATCCTAAAAAAAAAAATTTAAAAATAGGAATAAAAAAATAATCTAAACAAGTTTTGGACAGCTTTTTCCCTTTCTGAACTTGAGTAAACCAAATAAAAAACATAACACCTTTCCTAACATTCTGTGATCAAATTTCTCCCGATTTAAAATAAAAATTGTCTTTAAGTCATGTCAAGTCATATTTTAGTGACTACCACTTCAATGTTTGTCATTTACATGCTATGATGAACAGTCATAGCCATTAACAAAATGTCCATTATGGATAGGGTCTCATAGTTAAAATTCTCAAGGTCTGGTACCCAACCTACCTTGCACCTGGGCTATGACTGGCACCGGCATGTCTTGTATCAGCATCATGACCTGACTACACGTCTTCATGACTTGGTATTGGAAGTCTCTGCCGTGCTCTGTGGTCTGTAAAATTGGTCGAAAAACTTCGTTTTAGCTATGTAGTTGCTCAAATGTTTAAAGCACACAATTTTTCTACCAAACTGGAGCAGTACATCATTATTATTACCCCTGCTCATCCGGCCAATGAAAAATTACTGAAGACCATCTCAGCTCCTTGGGGAGTATAGAGCTGGATGTCGCCTTAGAGGTACAAAATCAAACACAACATCTGACTCTGCCGTCACAGGTACTGGTATCCATTTACTCCTAGGTGGGGAGAAGCAATTGTGACAAAGTGCCTTGCCCAAGGACACACGCACACCACAACCCAGGCTGGACTCAAACTGTAGAACTATGAACCGACTTTTCCTTGCCAGTCAATCAGACAGTGCGCACTGACCAATCAGATTACGACATTTTGGTCAGGTGACCACGGAAGCTCGGTCAAACTCAGTCACAATCACTCACAATATGCAACTCTTGAACACTGACCAATGAAACAAGTGCACTTGGTCGTGAATATGCATGAGGCTAATTAATGAAAAGTGGGCGGGTCTTATGGCCAAATGTGGAACGGTCCGTCAATACTTGCCAGTTCTTTCAGGTTGTGGCCAGATGAGAAGACCGGTCCCGACGACGCAATGACGATGGCTCGCAGATCCTCACCGCCAACTTGGTGCATGAGATCCTCCTTCAGGCTCTGCAGCATGTCCAGCGACAGCGCATTCCTGAGAGGACAGATTTGAGTGAGTCTTTAACCTTTGTGTTAAGCCTGGTTTCCATATCGACATTAAGCCTACGCAGACTATGCAGACTGCACAGACAGTACGTGGAACAGTCGGCATAGTACCAGGTAGTTTGTGTCTGTCTGAGTCGTCGACAACACTTCCGGATGACATGTTTCCATATGTCAGTGTTGCAGTTTGGGTCCTATTATTCGTTTCACTTTGTGTTTCTTACGTCGATATGGAAACTAGGCTTATAATACAACATGGTTTGGAGGGAAGTAATTTTATGCACAAATAATTACTGGCCCCAGCTGTTGGGCAATACTACATATGACACAGTCTGAGAGTGGACAGTTTGTGTTAGTTCCCCGAGGTATTGGAAGTTGATAAAACAGTTCGCGAGGCAATTATTAGTCTTTGGCTTGCATTTATGAATATGTATGAGGTATGGTAACATGTGCAGCGCGTGTGTGGGGTAGCTGCTTTTATTCTCACGATGCATCTGAACATTGACCAATGAAAGAAGCATGTTTGGATTACAATGTATGTTACATGTAGGTTGGGAGGGGCAATTATTGGGTGGGGTGTTACGGGGGAAGAGAATTTGTGTGTGTGTGTGGGGCGGGGGTTACAGATGGGGAGGGGTGGAGGATTCTGTCCCAACCCTGGCCCTTTGAGGGTTTAACACCTTAGCTACCCCTCCTCTCAAAATTACTGGATCTGCAGCTGGGAGAGTCCACCATTGGAAGCTATACAGGGGATATTTATACCTTCTTTTTGGATCATTCAGGAGAATGGTCCTGACTCCTTGCTCAGTTTGGCTTCTAACGGTAAACGTGGCATCCTTGGCCTCTGAGACTCCCGTGGACAGATTCTGTCTATGTGGTCTGGAACACACTGCTCCGTACTGCTGCTTTTGAAAAAAAAAATAGAACTTGGAAAGATTATCATGAATCAAACAGGCGAAAATCCCGAAATGTAGAACAGCCATTAAAAAAACGAGTGAAATTTAATTTGAAGTGTACCAATTTTAATGAAAGTTTGATCCATGAATGATGATGTAACCTTTTTATTCAATAATATGAGAGCAGATCTGGATTTTTGGGAAAAAACTTAGGTGTCAGCCTTCAGTTTTTACAATTTTGGTTCTTCAAATGGGTAATATTTATGAATGCAAAAGCCAGGGGCACCATATTCGTTTCAACACAATGTGTGTGTGCACATGTAAACACCAGCAATCGTGGACTAGGGAGTAGGGATAAGTGTGTGTGGGTGTGTGTGTGGGAGGGGGTATGAATATTTATTTCTTGTCGAATGATTAGTTATTTTGAAAAGAAAAAAAAGGAAAAGAATAAAACTTCAAAGGAAAGAATGTTGCAACCTGACACTGCTTTTTCTTCATTTATCATCTCAATAAGGGTCACTCATTGCAAAAATGATAATAATTAGACTGAAAAACACTTTTTGTTAGGAAATAGGCCTACTCAGAAAAAGTTCTTGACTCTCCATAGACTTTGTACACAACTGCTGAGCTGTAGCGTCAGCAGGTCAGGTTACAAAATTCTTTCCCATTTTGTCCACGACTTCCCTTGGAAAACTGAATTTTGTTTATTTCTCCCATTAATCTGTCATTTTAGTTGTCAATTAATTTGTCACACAAGCAACTTAAAAAGAACGTACATTTAAAGATGCAGCAACACATCGAAAAACCGCTGGCCTGGCCAATCTTGATGCTGTCATGGGCAGCGCCATCTTGTCGCCTGGTAAACTAAGTCTGGCCTCTGAACCACCATCCACTCACATTGTGACAACCGGGTCTGGGTGCTAGACCACTTTTGTGGCTGTTCTTTTTCCAGAGAAAAGATTTATGAATGTTTGGAAATAAAATGTTTGGCAACAAAAAGTTATCGGCCAGTTTTGTCCCTGCTTACAAATTACCAAACTTGGAAAAATTGTTTTTAAAAAGTTCCGAAACTTCTAAATATCATGCATGTACCCATTAAACAAAACAGAACTCTGACCAATGGCAAAATGGTTTTATTTTTTATTTTTTTTCACAACTGCCTCCCCAACAATTTGATTCACGTTATTTTGAACAGCAACAGTAATAAGTAATTTTATTGTAGTAAAACAAGGTCTGTTCAATAAATTATTTCAATAACAAATTATCATTTTTAATTTGATGTTTTTTTAAATTTATTTATTGATTTATTTTTAACACGCAGTGGAGTGAAGCTGTCCCTACCCCATCCCTCAAAAGCCATATTTTATATATAAATAAACTTTTATAAGATGGAATTTTTGCGCCGGGGTGATATAAATTAAATTAGGTTTTGCCCTTCACCGACGTTTTAAACACTGTATACTCAGTGTGTTACCTCCCGAGTGAAAGTTGGATATTTAGAAGTTTCGGAACTTTTTAAAAACAATTTTTCCAAGTTTGGTAATTTGTAAGCAGGGACAAAACTGGCCGATAACTTTTTGTTGCCAAACATTTTATTTCCAAACATTCATTTTATCTTTTCTCTGGAAAAAGAACAGCCACAAAAGTGGTCTAGCACCCAGACCTGGTTATAATAGTTTATGCGGTACCCGCTGCTATGTACATCAGATTCGAACTGGCCAGCCGATCCCGTTAGCTCGGAGGTCGAGTGGTAAGACATCTGCACTAGAAAGCAGGAGGTCGTGGGTTCGAGTCCCACCCGAGTGATTTTTTCCAACTTTCACTCGGGAGGTAACACACTGAGTATACAGTGTTTAAAACGTTGGTGAAGGGCAAAACCTAATTTGATAAATAAACTTTTCTCAAGATTTTGCAACAGTTTAGCAAATACTCAACCAAAAGGGTACTCAAAAAGGGCTTTTCTTAAACATTTATTTTAAGCCCCCCCCAAAAAAACCCTCCCTTAAATAGTTAATCTAGATCAGTAGCAAGCTTTCTAACTGTTATTAGAAGCAAACTGCATTTGTATGCACAATCTCAACCAAATATGTTCAGAAACGAATTACTCAAAAGGCAAAGAAGTATAGATGTACATGTACACAACTCGAAGAATTCCAAAACTGACGTCCCAATGAGACGGAAACATGGTGTGCTCACTGAAAAATAGCTGATCTAGATCTATGTCAAATACCGACAGCCCCTTTCTTACAAGGACTAGATTCGGTCTGCCGTCACGAACATAAACTTTCGCACTCTTCCATGCATAAATGATGTACAAATACAAAAGTTGAATAGGTGGGCGTAGACATCCGGCAATTGTTTACACTGGCTTATCTAGCTCCCAGACTTAAGTTCTTGAAACACAATGGTTCTGGAGTCTGGGGTGCTGAATGGTAACACATAGCAACCGATGAAAACTAGTGTGCAAATGAATAAATATTTTCATCAGATGATGTCACTCCGCCCCGATCTATAGCCAGGTTCCTTGGCTGAGGCGCTACCTCCCTGCACCAGACTGTTCGAGGGCTTTCTCACGCTGGAGATTCAGGGTGCCAAACCTCTGCAGCATTTCTGTGGATGTGAGGTAGCTGCTTTTGAAGATCAGTTGTTTCCCGTCATCTGAATTTGGAAAAATAATAATAAAATCAAGACATTTTGAAGAACAAATTTGTTTTAGGATGATGGTGTCTGGAATTAAAGCGCCCTCCGTTGACTTTACTCAGGCCATTGCAGGCAAAAAAGAATTAATAAAGGCTTAGGCAATACAAATATGCAAATCGTTGAAACAATGCAAAATTATAAACATTTGGTTTTGCCCTTCACCGACGTATAAACACTTAATACTCAGTGTGTTGCCTCCCGAGTGAAAGTTGGAAAAATCACCCGGGTGGGACTCGAACCCACAACCTCCTGCTTTCTAGTGACTAGAAAGCAGGAGGTCGTAGGTTCGAATACCACAGAGTGATTTTTTCCAACTTATCGCTCGGGAGGTAACACACTGAGTATTAAGTGTTTATACGTCGGTGAAGGGCAAAACCTTATATTGATTTACATCACCCCACACCTGAAAATAGAACAGCGACACTTCAGACGAAAAAGAAATTTTTCTGAATTGGGGGGGGGGGGGGGGGTTTGAAGCAGGCTGGTTTGAAGTACCCCTCGCTTACCAAATAATATCGTGATTGACGGCGGAGTTCCATCATTCTTCACTTTTGTCTTGATCGCACACTTCATATTTGTCTGTCGGGTGGCGAAATTGGCGATTCTACTCTGAAACTGCCTGCAACAAAGAAATGTAAACTAGAGATACTTTGTTTGCAACAGAACATAGGGCTTTTTCGCATTATGCTTATTTATTATTACATCTTGTCATTGTGGTCTTGGTTTGTACAAAGTACCAAGTTTGAAATCTATCGGACAAAAGGAAGTGAACAATTTTGGAAGCTGATTAATTTCATAAAAATCATAAAAATCAAGGGATGACATCATCGTGATGTCACTTCGGACTTTGCATACCAGTACCATTATCTACCTACCCACCAAGTTTCATGACGATCGGACCTTACCTTATTTATGTGTTTAAAAAACCAAAAAACGCAATTTTGATGACGTCATTATGACGTCACACATTTTTCCAAATTGTGTGCACACACATTTTACCTAACAAACATAGCCTAATACAAAAAGAATTTTGAATTTTGCACGTTGCGTTCGTGAGATAAGGTCCATCACTTATATGACTAAAGGTCCAAAAATTCAAAAATTCATATAAAATTGCACGATGACGTCATCATATTTCTCATTCAGGCATATGCACTATTATATTAGTTTTATGTACTTCAGTCTTGATGCACAATAATATTATACAGTTTCTCCCTTACGTAGCCCCCTTTGCCCCGCCCATACCCCCCCCCCCCTCATCTTTTCATTTCAAACCAAAATTGCAAAAAAAAAATGCCCAAGAAATCTTGTTAAATATTACCTCGCAGACTCCACATTTGCTTGCCAAGGGCAGAATTCTACAAGAATATTCTTGACAAATTTAAGATGTACATTCTTGATAACTGCCGGCATAATGGTGACCCAAAACGGAAATATTAACGATCAAAGTTGCAATGATTCTGGTAATTATTTTCGCTTGAGCATGCGAAAAGCTTGTCCACAAATTGTAAAGAGCGCCACCAAGCAGTTCAGACGTGCACAACCAGTCAGATGCATCGACGATGAAGGACTGGAAACAAGTTTATGGATTGTGGGAAAATCTGGAATGCTAAGGGCAAAATGACATAATTGTATTTAAATCATGTGTTGAACTCATTAATTTTCTCTACAATCATTTTTAATTGATACTGTTATTATTCTTTGTAAAAAACTGCAAAATTTACTTGGAAAATATTGCAAGCAATTCTTTTTAGGGTCACTTTTTTAGAAGTATACAAGTCCAACAACGATACTTGGAACAGCCCAAGTGGGATATTTTTCTGGTAGGCGAAAGACGACTGTGATCATTGGTCAATGAATTTGCGCATTGAAAAGAACTACAAATTATGTGACCAATCATAGGGTAGCTTAGTATTGTATTTTTACGCTCACAAACGTGACGTAGTTGCCGTACCGTTGACCTACCTTTTTCGTTGAACGCGCGTTTGGCCGGACAAGGTTTTTACGAATTAGCAATCATCGTGGAGTTTCTACTCGGAAAAGTGAGGGATTTCCTCACGAGCACAGTAAGTCTTTTTAACTTACGAATTTGGCCAAATTGGTTTACATCTGTTATTTAATATGTGGGATTTGGCTTTGTGAGTGAAGGTCGTGCCAGTGTCGGTTTGTATCGTGTGATTTTTTTTAGAATGTGTGTGGTCTGGTGGTGTGGAATTTGTGATTTCGTTTCATTCCTGTTACTTTGTCAGTGTTTGTTGAAATTTTGCGGTCAAGGTTACTTACGGTATATTTCTCTAGGATGTATTGCTGTTGGTATTACTCCGGTAGGTCAAGCATGGTAAGTGTGGGTAGGCCTATTATTATTCGACAATAAGCATGATAAGGGATATTTGGTAATCCTTCTGTTCAAAACTGACTTTTGCAGATGACTGTCCACTGTCCAGTACCTTTTGCAGGCTAAAGCAGTCTTTTTTCTTCATATAAACTCATGTTAGTTTTAATTTTGAAAACACTGTCAAAGAAAATGTGACTTTCCTACCTTTTTTTGCAGTCAGACGTGCATGAATTCTCACAACCATGACAACACGAGTGAAAGTACTACATAATGAAAGTCGATGCTGATTGGCTGCTAAAAAATAAAAATTAGATGTTTATTTTTTATCAGCCAATCAGCATCAAGCTTTCACAGTTTAATTGCATCAAGCTTTCACGTTTGCCATCTTGGTTTTTGAGTCTGTTTTCTGGTTGTGACCTTCGTCTTTTACCCCTTAATTTCCCTCATAAATCAAAGCCCTGCCCTCTTTCCACAAAATTAAACCTGCTGATATTCAAGAAGGTGTTCAGACATGTCAGATGTGTCAAGAATTATCAGAATAGTCATCTGTTTTGGTGAGTCTTTCCCTTCCTTTAAAGGAACGGGGTCCTAAAAGTAAGGATTACCGGAAATTTGGTCCATTAACCCTGCTATGCCCAGTGCAGTTGGCAAAGAGAATTATCAGACCTTTCAAAACATTTTACATTTGCCTGACTAAAAGGGTTTTGAAAGGTGAAATAGTGCTGGAACTTTGGGACTTTTCCAAAGGTTTCCAAAGGTGAAGCAACTCTGTGAGCAAATTCAGTAAGTTGCATTTCAATACCTTTGGAAAGGAATTGAAGAAAGGTTTGGTAGTGCAGTAACATTAAATTCTGGAGGATTTTAAAAGGTCCAGCATTTTTTCCCTTCAATTTGCCAGTACCCAGATTTTGAGGTGTTTTGAACGGTCTAACTACAGGAGAGTTAATTTTTAAAATAAAATACTCGGGCCAGGAGAAGAAACTCAAACGCCAAATGGATAACAATAACATACCTACTTACTTAGGCGTTGTTTCTCAGTCCAAGATTCATGTCTTATCATCATTTTTGCAATGAATGACCTTCATGGAGATGATGTATGAAGAAAAAAGTGGCGTCGGGTTGCAAATTTTGTTCCGGAATTTTTGATATCTCTTAACCCTAACTCCCTAGGCCTTTTTGCTAGGATGTAGCCTCAATCCTGCAAAATCCTCCAATTGGCCCCATGGAAAAATAGCATATAGCCTCAATCCTGCAAATTCCTCCGTTAGTTCTTGAATATGGTCCATGGAGGGGTGACCACTGCCTGAATCCTGCAAAATCCTCTGGCTATGACTGTCAATAGGCTGAGGCAGAGGCAGTGACATTCTGGAGCAGTACGGAGGTTGTCAAGTATAATCAAGGACTAAATTTATGCACGGATGAGCATAAACAACACAAGGTCCGGCCCAAGACCTTGACACAGTGCGTACTCCGAAATCAGCAACGCACTTTTGCCATGTAACCTCAATCCTGCAAATTCCTCTAATTTGCAAAAAGGATTTTGGAGGATTCAGGGCGGTTAGGGTTAAACATTACCAATGATCCAGTTTAACTATATATATCTGTCTAACCTCGTATAATTAAACCTTTGGACATACATATTTCGTTGCAGATGCCCCGCTCACATCACAGACCACGATCCACTAGCAGGTATTCCAATCACTACAGACACAGAAGGAGAAGGCGGACGCCTTCAAGGCATTACTACGATGACGAATATGGGTCACATAGGTACAGGTCAAGGAGGTGAGCTTTTGTGCCGTAGAGTTTCAACTTCATATTGTAAAACGTCGTATATAAACAGGAACAAATCCTGGGAAATTTTGAGGTTACATCCTAGCAAAAATGCCCAGGGAGTTACGGTTAAATTAACAAGTATATTGCATATCTAGAAGGAATTGGGTTATTTTGTGCACACAATGTATGTATTTGTGAAAAGGTCTACAACTCCCCCCCCCCCAAAAAAAGTAGCCTGGCCAGATTAGAGGGGGAAAAGTCGATGTCAAAAACAAAATTTAAACTGAAGTGATGAACAGAAATTAAATTTTGGGACAGTTTTGATTTCCAAATGTCAGTTTAGAATCACAGTCATCAAATTACGTGTACATTGGTATAATTTATTTTCCTTTTATTCTAAATTTTATTCTACCACATGTAGGTTGGGTTACTTTTTCACAATCATGTATAATAATAATATAATAATTCATTCATTTATAAAGCGCAAATTCCAATGCGCTGTGATGTATGTTACAATGTTTTATGTACAATTGGCCTATCGCCGTTTGCGAATTAGCCACGCCCCTTAGACAACCCTATGGAGTTTTTGTACACTAAGTTTTGTTTGTCTCAGATTTTGCGCGCTCCGTGTCCATTTGTGTAGCATGTAATTGGACAATATTTCACAAGCTGCGTTGATGCGTTTGTAACGCGATTCTACCGCATGTAATACGTGTACATGTAGGGCAAGAACCATCCAACAAAAAGTCCTAGAATATATTTGTTGTGTCAAAACTGTCAACATCCAGTGAACAACATGTACATGTACATGTACGTAGATTGGCTGTGTAAGAGGTGGACTAAGAATTATGTGTAAACATGTACATTGCACATGTACAGGCACACACAGTCGTGTTTTACTTTACTCTCGAGGACAATGCTTTGTCTTTTCCTTTGTCCCTGTAATATAACACTCTCCCATAGACTAAGCACATAAACGCACGACCGAGGACAGATTTCAGCAAAAGATGAACTCTCGAGGACAACAAAGAATCTGTTGTTCTCCCTTTGTCTGTCTGTCTTCGGGGTGTATATAGTTCACGTACATGTACACTGAGCATGAAGCACTCTAGACATACCAGAAATCCCCCAGTAGTTCAATGCATTCCACATTATTGTATTGCATGTGCAATGAACACAGACTGTCAAAGTACTTTGTGAACTGAGGTTACTGCGCGAGGGAAGTTGTCACTTTCCTGTTCCAATTATAGACTCTAACTTGCTGCCCAGCCATATGTCAGTAACCTACACCCTAATTTCCTTGCTCGGAGGTTTCCTTGACCCTCAAACCCGCCAAGAAATCAATGACACATTCTTTATAATTAAAACTAGGTATTAATTGATACTATAGCATCTTGGCTTGACCATCCTCAATCTTGCAAAAATCTTGGGGTTTAGGATTAAGGGCTGGCATGAAAAACATGCAATCATTCACATTTGAACCATGTTGACCCTCCTATGCAAAACATACATGTGCCAAGTAGTCCTTTCAGTCAAAATCAATCAAGTGACTGTTTTCAACAGTTAAGAATTACCAGCCCTACATAAAGCAGGATTGACTGGCTGGGACTGTTTATGTTACTCGATACAGCTATGCTTTGACTCCGGGTGAGTGATAAAACAGCTGTGACCACAACTTGGCTGCTTTGTCTATTGACCCAGTTTGACTAGTCACATTGCTTGCTTGACATATGATCTGACTGCTGGTGACTAACCTTTGTTAAAAGTATAGCAGGGGAAGTGAAAGTGAATTTTGACTGTCTGTGACTGTTTAAATAGCAGGAGGGTTAACTGACAGTAGTCACAGGGTCCCACAGCATGGAAAAAAACCTGGAAAGGTCATAGAATTTTGTTTTAAATTTCCAGGGCGGGAAAAGTCACAAATTTATAAAAATGACAAAAGTCATGTGAAAGTTATGGAATTTCGTGAGGACCAATATATTTTAACGTCCATTTCTCGTCCCTTTAGTCAATTTTATTTTTGGTTTCTTTCCCGACAGCCGGGATCGGCGGCGAGAGCATTCCCAAAATTCCATGGCTTCCCGACGGCAGCACTACTACGACCCCTACCACGAGTACGACTACAGGGAATCCCCGCCCAGAGGGGTGGTGTACTACGAGGACGACTACTACATCCCCCGGGAGAGGGAAGAGCCGAGCAGCGACTGCCGCCGGAGCAGCGACTACCGCCGCAGCCGACGCCACAGGAAGCACCGCCGGCACCACTCGCACAGTAAATCATCAGGGGTCAGTATCAGTCATGAAACAGTCGTAGGCTTTCTTCTCTGATCATTGCTGAGACATGTTGATGCCTGGTGCGAGTGCTGCATTTCTGAAGAGTTGACACACAACCGCTGTTGCATGAGTAGTTTTCAAGCAATTACTTTCGTTGCCTAGAAAATACTGTGACAATTCATAAATGCAGCCCCCTTATCTTGGAAACTCAACAACAACAAAAACAAAAAAACCTTGGTTTTTTAATAAATTTGAATTAAAATCTATCCATTTCGAAATAAATTGTTAATTTACGGGTTCATATTTGTGTGTAAAAAAAGTGGGTTTCTAAGGTAAGGACTTGTACCAAGAAAAGTGGATGGATTTCAACAAATAAAAGTATTGCTTTAAAAAAATCCTTGAAAACAAATTCCTGCATGTTCACATTCTGGCTTTCCATCTAATGTCTTCTCTTTCAACTATGTTTGCACAACTCTTTCAGTTTTACAAAATCTAGATTTTTGGCACAGAAACAAGTCTTGTCCGTACCATAAGCTTGTTGAGTTCCATCTATTTTTGTGCATCTTCCTCTGTCTGATGGTTTTGTGGTGTCCTTAAATCTAGGACGGCAACACCTCTCGTATTGTCAAATATATCGAACTTCTACTTGTTTTCTTCCTTGCAATGTTAATTTGTTCTTTGAAAATCTGCACATTTTGACGACAAAACAAAATGGCCAGAAACTGGTGGGGTCATTGCATACATGATGACATAGTTTATGGCATTGATCCCCAATTTTCTGGCCTTTAGAAATGTTTTACTTATTTGCGACCAAATATGGTTTGTTCCTTTCCATAAGAAGGGCTGAATGGTAAGAGGTCTGTAATTTCATTGAAATTAGAACAAGGAAAGTGATGATTTTGATGAAGTTTTTTTTTTCTCTTCTCGATTTGTGCACTTTAAAAATTGGGAAAACTGAACAGATATCTGAAATTGAAGTTTCGTTTTTTTCCTTTGAATTAACACATTTTTGTTTTTAAATCAATTGTAATGTGTTGGTGTAAATGATGCAAAGCAGGCGTCGGTAATTTTTTTATAATTTACTTGTTTTTTTTTGCGGGGCGATTTTTTTTAGGGGGAAAGATTTAAACAAGTGTTCGTGTATGTACATCAATTATGTGTTTATGCGCAAACGCCAGCGCTACTTTTTTGGGGAGATGGTTTTTTCCAGAAGATTGTTTTTTTGTCTTGAGCCTGCACATAATCATTGGATTGACAAAGATTTTGTGTGCCGTTTTGCATCCCTGTCTATTTTCTTATATTATGTACCACAACCTACCCCGTTTGTCGGGCGAATTACACGATTGTGGTACCAACTTCGAATCTTTTGCCCGCCTGTGTCTATAACTCCACCCATCGTCACCATCAACGACAACTACCAACGTCTTTCATCGCGATCCTGACTACCGCTGTGCGTGTGCGTACGACATCTTGTGTCCCATCCGGTGGACTGTGCTTCGCGTTGGCTTTGTGCGGGGTGGTTCACACACACAGAGAAGAGAGGGAAGACGGAGTCGGAGTGCAAGGGAGGAGGGGCGGAGTCGAAGGGAGGAGGGCAAGGGTCGAGGAGTGATTGATGACCAGGATGGACACCTCGTGTATCGTCCAGGGGACATCCTGCAAGCAAGATGTACAGTCACAAATGCTCCGTAATCTTTTTTACGTAGTGCCTTATAAGTCCTGTACATATACATTACACACGCTCCGACATTCACACATACACAACAACGGTGACCTGTCCGATTTTTCAAGGTTTTTAATGCTTGTTTGGAAACTGTGTTTCATGTTACAGGTCCCCCTGAGATTTTTTGTTATTACGGTGGCAAAGTTTTTGTGTTTTTCAAGTTGATGACTTTGACTTTTTATGGTGGTTATTCACAACCATGACTTTTTTTCTGCGCATGTTACATTTTGTTTTTTAAACTGAAACCATATGAAGCATTTAGCAATTTTGCATATTTACGATATTTACTTCGATATTTGAGCATAAGGCAAAGTATTAAATGGCTGTTCAAATGCAAACAATATAAAACGTCCTGATCTGACTTGTTTACGTTTCAAATAACAAAATCTAGTTCATTACAAGTGTGGCAAGTTGGCAAAACACACAGACACACACAAATTAAAATGAGTAGGCTTGGCTCAACGTGTACAAATCATAAATCATACTGTGTATAATGAGCAGCTGCAAGTTATAGATGTATTATTTACGGTTTGTGCATGTACATGTACCGGTTAGACCTTGAGACACACTGTACATGTGTACTTCCTTTACATCCATATGGTAACGTTTTTGCTCGTGACAATTTGGACACAAGCCTTACGCATGCAGATATTGTACATGCTGTGCATGTGCTTGCTTGTCTTTCAACTCTTGGTAATTAAACTCACAATGCTCTAGAGAGCATTTGTGGTAGGCCACTAGATAAATATACATGTACACATGTACAGTGTTTTCATAGAGTTAGGACCAAAATATGTACATGTAGGTATTCGCTTTATGGTCTACCTACAGGTGTACACATGTACATTACATGTAACCAGTTGCCACTTTACTCAACACATAATACATTGAGTGTAACGGAGTGAATAAGCCATTTGCGAATAACCTATACCCTTTGCGAGTTAAATTTGAATAACATCTGGTACACTGACTTGCTCAGAATGCTTGGCACGTTTTAACTTTCAATTCTCCAGACCAAAGACACTGGATATCACATGATTCGGGGCAGGCTCTTGCATAGTTGTACGTAAGAGACGCTTAGCACCAATACATTGTTCACAATATTTGAGAATGGCACAAAGACACCAGATCATTCCAGAGCTGGGGGTTGCTAGCGAAAAGGCTTGCCCCGAATCACGCGATATAGCAACAGTGTCTTCGTTCCGGCGAAATCAAAGTTCAAATGTGCTAAGCATTTGAGTAAGTCAGTGAACCAGATGTTAGTCAAATTTAATTTGCAAATGGCTTATTCAATGGTAGAATTAGCATGTAGCAGTTTACATGTATTCATTGCGCCATACATGCCATGACACTTTATTCAGTTCGTTTTTTCCTGTTTGAGTTTTTGAAACTATTTTATTGGATATGTCTGGAAGCATCTCTGAAATTCTTGCCATTTTCAGACGGTTGTGTTTGTTTTGAATGCCATTTAATACTTTGCCCATCCTCTAGTAGGTTTTGGCTTTGTGCCCGAACCCTAAGTTCGTAGAGCTACATGTACTTGTACATGTAGCACGAAGAACGTCAACTGGCCATAGAGGTATATTAATATATTACATTTGTTTTTGGCTGGTTATCATTCAAACCGAAGCATTTTTTTCTGAATCAATAAATTTGCACTGCCTTACTTAGTATTAGGAGTTCTATGAAATTAGCCACTTGATCATGTCTTCCGATTGTATTTTTCCTATCCCGGGTGTTTTACACGTACGTATGTTTCTTGCCAAACTTGTTAAAGAAACACGCTAATGCTGTTGGATTCTTTTTCCTTCCCCAATGTGTCTATAGACGAGGTGGTCGGGACGCTAGGAGAAGGGACGTTCGGGAAGGTCATCGACTGCAAAGATTTACATACAGTGTAAGTCTGTTTATTCATTTGCTGCTTCAGTTTCTAACTCATTTCTACCTCAGCTCATTCCTCTTAGATCTTCGCTGTTTTTTTTCCCTTTTTAGGAAGTGTCTTTCTGATGATCGGTACTTTACCTCAAGATCTTTATTCCATCTGTTGTAGCGTATTATTGCATTACATGTGTTGTCATATTCGCTTGTTTGGAAATGTGTTTAACTTTTGAAAATTCCCAGTACTAACACTTGCCTTGACGTTGTTGAACAATTCAACGAAAAAGGGTATTATTATTATTGAAATTGAACTACATGTTTATACATGGTTGTGAAGCCCACAACGTAAGCTTTCATTTGGTATTTATATAACAGAGCTACATAGCCCTTCCCGTTCTGGAGATATGACATATTTGCATTTTAACTACTTCCTTGGAATTCAAATTAAACTACTGAGAAAACAGGCTTTAACCCTAACCGCCCTGAATCCTCCAAAATCCTTTTTGCAAATTGGAGGAATTTGCAGGATTGAGGTTACATGGCAAAAGTGGGTTGCAGATTTCGGAGTACGCACTGTGTCAAGGTCTTGGGCCGGACCTTGTGTTGTTTATGCTCAGCCATGCATAAATTTAGTCCTTGATTATACTTGACATCCTCCGCACTGCTCCAGGATGTCACTGCCTCTGCCTCAGCCTATTGACAGTCATAGCCGGAGGATTTTGCAGGATTCAGGCAGTGGTCACCCCTCCATGGACCATATTCAAGAAATAGCGGAGGAATTTGCAGGATTGAGGCTATACGCTATTTTTCCATGAGGCCAATTGGAGTATTTTGCAGGATTGAGGCTACATCCTAGCAAAAAGGCCTAGGGAGTTAGGGTTAAAATGCTGGCTCTGTTGTAGATTCAGGCATGATGCACTCAAAATTGTAGTTTTGTTCCCAAAATCAACATTTCTGTGAATGAACCCTGAAATCTGGGTATTAACCGTAACTCCCTAGCATAATTTACTTGGAACCATACCCATCCAGGCAAATTCCAACACCCACATGGGAAATCGTACACACACATACTGTTGGACTTAGTTTCTGGAGGTATGCCAAACCCAGTGTAACAGACCATCAGTTTAGGGCTACTGTACCCATTCTAACATATTTCAACAACACCTGCTGTTGGACTTTGATGGGTTGAGTTCGGTTAGGGTTAAAGATGCCATTCATGACAAAGAATGAAAATCACACTCGCGTGGGCCATAACATGATAATGCATAGCGACTCAATACCCTTTTTTGTGGAATGGTCACATTTTAGGGTCTTTACTTATTCCCTATACAGCCTGTTTGTTACAACAATTTCTTGCGTCATGAAGTAACAAATTGAACAGTTTTAGCACTGGCTTCAGGATTTCAAATCCTAGCTGCATGTACATTCATGTCCATGCAGCAACCTGTAGCTCTCTCTTGATCTTCTGTGTGCAGGAATACCCATGTAGCATTGAAGGTCATTAAGAACATAGAGAAGTACACCGAAGCTGCTAAACTAGAGATTAACGTCCTGACGAAGCTACTGCACAGAGACCCAGAAGGAAAAAGGTGAGAACATTGAATTTTCTTAAGATGCAGAGGCTTAGAGAAAATGTATACAGTGGCTTAGAGAGTGTTAATTTAACAGGCAAGCTACCTTTTTAAAGGTGGAGTATATCATTTGTAGCTATCCAAAATGTAACTGATGAAATCATTGTTAAAAAGCTTACTTGGTTTAAAGATAGTAATGGCACTAAACTCCCTGTGAAATTATTCTTTGTGGCATGCTGTCTTTTTTGAAGAAAAACCATAAAAGGTCATTTCCAAAGACGTGTGCAAAGACGCATTTTTGGAAATTTCCGTGAGTAGTTCTTTTCCATTTGGCGAAGCCATGAATGGGTGCGCCCAGATATTGACATGACGCACTCGCGCACACGGCTGCTTTAATTCGTCGGTTCAGTGTGTGACATCATGTAGCTGCAATCGGCTGAATGAAAACGTGTCCCAGACGCTGATTTCGGGCACAATTCAAAACATCACGTAGCTGTAATGGCATTTGGCTGAATGAGAACGTGTCCCAGACGCTGATTTTGGGCGCAATTCAAAACATGACTCGGCAACTTTCAAATTGAAATCGAGATCCTAGAATATTGCTTCCTCGGAATATACAGCATTCACTGAGCTAAAAATTCATCAGGTTAGTTGTAAAGCACCCTTCTTTAGATTTTGAGCACTTTTGTTGCTTCAAACGAAAAAAATGCACAGACGACAAATGATATACTCTACCTTTATATAAAACTTTGCATAATTTTGATCCATTCCATTTTTTCCCCATTTACAACAGCTTGTGTGTACGTATGCTGGACTGGTTTGACTACCACGGCCACATGTGTCTCGCCTTTGAGGTTCTGGGTCTAAGTGTCTTCGATTTCTTGGTAAGTGTGCATTAGTTGCTCAAAACCATTACAGATCTCCAACGTATTAAATCAAGCGACGATAATAAAATAGTGGAACCGTATAAATCCGAGTGGTTGTTTCTGTTTGTTCTCTGCGTTTCTCACGGATGAACTCACCACAATATCCTTCTTTTTTTGAGAAATTTGAGAAAATAACATTGTTTGTTCTTTTTTCAACAGAAAGAGAATAACTACCTCCCATATCCCATGGACCATGTCAGACACATATCCTATCAGATGTGCTACGCCGTCAAATGTGAGTACAATTAGCTTCTAAATGTGTACATCTTGAACCTTTCTTCCGTTGTAAATTTAACTCGGCCAAATTGTGTCTGCAGACCTTGTGATTTTCCCAAGACGATATCCGACACTAGGATTTGTATTCGTGCCTGAATTGCTATTAACCCTAACAGAACTCAACCCATCAAACCCCAACTGCATGTTGTGTTGGAATCTGTCAGGATGGGTACAGTACCCCTAAACCGACAGTCTTTTACATTGGGTTGGCACACCTCCAGAAACAAAGTCAGAAATATGTGTGTGCAGTTTCCCATATGGTGTTGGAATTTGCCTGGATGGGTATGGCTCCTTGTAAATCATGCTAGGGAGTTAGGGTTAATGTAACTCATTGATTTTCTTGTTGTGTTGCAAAAATGAATTGCAAACTAGCTGTCGGATTCTGACCCCAATAGATCCATAAATCTTTTGTAATTTTGTATTTATTGTTTTCATTTTCAGTTATGCATGATATGAAGCTTGCCCACACAGACCTCAAGCCGGAGAATATCCTCTTTGTTAATTCAGACTACGACATTAGGTACAACCCTTCCAAGGTGAGAACATTAGCACCTGTGCTACATTGTAATATGTTATATTTATTCCATGATAAATGCATAAAGCCATACAGTGCTGGGTTGATTTGGAACAAAGAGCAACAGGCTGGGCGGTTTGGGGCAGTACAGGGAGTAACAGGCAGGGTGGTTAGGGGCAGTACGGGGAGTTACAGGCAGGGTGGTTTGGGGCAGTACAGGGAGTAACAGGCAGGGTAGTTTGGGGCAGTACAGGGAGTAACAGGCAGGGTGGTTTGGTGCAGTACAGGGAGTAACGGGCAGGCCAGTTTGCGGTGGTACAGGGACTACTGAATTGAGTTGTAGCTAAATTCTTTGATTCTTCAAGTGTTCGGTACACTGGACTGGTTATTTAATTGCGTAAAATCTTAAATTTGTCGTCTTCATACTTGTTTTTTTTCCAAACCAGAAACGTGACGAGAAAACAGTCAGGTGCTCGGACATCCGTCTAATAGACTTTGGCTCGGCGACATTTGAGCACGAACACCACAGTACCATCGTGTCCACAAGACACTACAGGGCATTAGAAGTATTACTAGGTAAGCGTAGAAAGTTTCACAAAAGTTGACAAGCAGGTAAGATTTTGCTTACCAGAAACAAGTTACAAACATTACAAAAAGTCAATCTATATGACTTGTGACCTGGGCCCAATTTCATAGAGCTGCTTAAGCACAAAATTTGCTTAAGCACAAAAAAAACATTGCTTAGTAAAATTAGGTTACCGGCCAAAACTCCATGCGATGTACATTGCTTGTGACTGGTATTTAGCAGTTGTTTACTTAGCATAACAGTCAAATGGAGTTTTGACCGGTAACTGATTCTATTAAGCAAGACGTTTTTGTGCTTAAGCAAATTTTGTGCTTAAGCAGCTCTATGAAATTGGCCCCTGTTTTGAGGTACGTCTGCTTATAGGGTTATAAGCAGACAGTATAGTATACACCATCTCATGTGGAAAGAGTCCCCTACACTTACCAAAAGCATGTTTGAGTTAAATACTGTGCTTAGTCTATGGGAGAGTGTTATATTACAGGGACAAAGGGAAACACAAAGCATTGTCCTCGAGCGTATAGAAATTCACGACTGTGTGTTCCCTTTGACTTATCTTGCAGAGTTGGGTTGGGAGCAGGCATGCGATGTGTGGAGTATAGGAGCCATCATGTTTGAGTTAAATACTGTGCTTAGTCTATGGGAGAGTGTTATATTACAGGGACAAAGGGAAACACAAAGCATTGTCCTCGAGCGTATAGAAATTCACGACTGTGTGTTCCCTTTGACTTACCTTGCAGAGTTGGGTTGGGATCAGGCATGCGATGTGTGGAGTATAGGAGCCATCATGTTTGAGTTATATACTGTGCTAAGTCTATGGGAGAGTGTTATATTACAGGGACAAAAGGGAAACACAAAGCATTGTCCTCGAGCGTATAGAAATTCACGACTGTGTGTTCCCTTTGACTTATCTTGCAGAGTTGGGTTGGGATCAGGCATGCGATGTGTGGAGTATAGGAGCCATCATGTTTGAGTTATACACCGGCTTTACGTTATTCCAGGTGAGTAACTGCAATCATATGATTGACATATATGCAATGTGGAAATTTTGTTTGTGTCATCGATGTTTTAACCCTAACCGCCCTGAATCCTCCAAAATCCTTTTTGCAAATTTAAGGATTTTGCAGGATTGAGGTTACATGGCAAAAGTGCGTTTCGGATTTCGGAGTACGCACTGTGTCAAGGTCTCGGGCCGGACCTTGTGTTGTTTATGCTCAGCCATGCATAAATTTAGTCCTTGATTATACTTGAAATCCTCCGCACTGCTCCAGGATGTCACTGCCTCTGCCTCAGCCTATTGACAGTCATAGCCGGAGGATTTTTGCAGGATTCAGGCAGTGGTCACCCCTCCATGGACCATATTCAAGAAATAATGGAGGAATTTGCAGGATTGAGGCTATATGCTATTTTTCCATGAGGCCAATTGGAGGATTTTGCAGGATTGAGGCTACATCGTAGCAAAAAGGCCTATGGAGTTAGGATTAAAGTGAAATTTGACAAAATAGACTTCGATGAGGAACTATTCAGTTGTAAAGACCGATTCATACTCATATATATCAATAGTGTAAATCTCTGAATAGTGGAAGTATGATTTTTTTTTCTTAGAGCACTGTGAAGTTCATCGTGATTGTTTGTTTTTCTTGCATGATAGACTCACGATAACAGGGAACACCTGGCGATGATGGAGATGATCCTTGGCCCCATGCCGTCTTCGATGATCAAGAAAACAAGGTACATCAAAAACAAATTTAATCAAAGTTTTACAGATAATAGAATCAAACATCGAGGTTGATTGCAACTGAACGGTTGAGGATTGCAATACATACAGATTCTTTGCAAAATACTTTCGTAACGGAAATAAAATTGTGATTGCCTTAAGCTCAGAAGTCACAGCCCTTAAAGGGAATGTACATCATTGGCTTTTTCTGTAATTTTCAGAAATGAACTATTTGAGGGGTTAGTATAATAGGCCTAGATCAAATATTGTTTAACTGACATGTTTTGAAGTTTTGTGTTTCGAAAATGCTTAAAAACCAAGAAAAACAAAAAATGTTCAAGTAGTCTGGTTCCCTGACTCCACGAAAGATAAAATGGATCAATTTTTAGTTGTCGGAAAATTGTAAGGTAAGCGAACCAGTCTAGCTGGCTTGCACCCGTTCATGAACATGTAACCAATAGCAAACAAAATTTGGACTGAAAATTGTAAATTTGGAGCAGTAGTTGAAAAATAGTTAGGTTTTTTCAACGGTGATCGGCCGACCACCGTTGGAAATGTATACAAAAATACAAGTTTCTTGAAAATGACTTGACACCAGGTGCCATAATTTTACAGGATGCCTTAGACTGTCATTTGCCAACATCCTAGTAAGGTATTTCGTAAAAACTTGGTAGTTTTATTTCTCGATGTTTGCAAATGTTGTATATTCCCTTTAACTCACACAAAGACCTTAACTCTGGGCATTTTTGCTAGTTAGCTTCCTTAATCCTTCAAAATCAACCAAAAGACAGGAACGCAATATAGATGTTTTTTTCTCTAAAACTTCAAAGGGGCATCAAGTAAAGTAGTGTAACTTGATATCACCCAACCTTGCTAAATTCCATGAAGAATCCGACATCTGGGGCCAATTTCACGGCGCTGCTAAGCACAAAAATTTGCTTAGCACAAAAAAAAGTCTGGCTTATAAAAGCAGGTTACCAGCCAAAACTCCATGTGATTTTCATGCTAAGCAAACAACAGCTAAATACCAATCACGAGCAATATACATCACATAGAGTTTTGGCTGGTAACCTGCTTTTATAAGCCATACTTTTTTTTGTGCTTAGCAAATTTTTGTGCTTAGCAAATGTTTGTGCTTAGCAGCTCCGTGGAATTAGCCCTTTGCGGATTTTGAAAGATCTTGAAGGATTCAAACAAAGTAAGAGCTACAGTCGCCGTGCAGCAGAATAAGTAATTCACCCTTTATCGGCCGTTCTCAATCCACAGGAAGCAGAAGTACTTCTACCGTGGCGGCGTGGACTGGGAAAAGAACAGCTCATCGGGGCGCTACGTCCGTGAGAACTGCAAGACCCTGCACCACTACATGCGCTCCTCACGCAACACCGAGGAGGTCCACTTGCTCTTTGATCTCATCCAGTTGATGCTGGAGTACGACCCCTCAAAGAGGCTCACCCTCCAGGAGGCGCTAGACCACCCCTTCTTTGACGATCTACTGGGTCACCAGAGACTACACTCGCCCCTCCGGAAATCGCACAGCTTGAGCAGGTGACAAGAGGCAGTTGTGTACCCATCCAGAGTCATATATATGTGAATATGCATTGTGATGACTGTCCAGAGGTGCGGTAAATAGCCGTTGTATATCCAGTGGGAACGGTGTGTGTTAACAACCTCCCTGGAAATTGCACAGCCTGAGCAGGTGACAGTAGGCAGTGCTGTATCCAGCCAGAATATGCATTGTGAAAAGTGTCCAGAGATGTGACAACTAGCCGTTGTATATCCAGTGGGAATGGTGTGTGTTAACAACCTCCCTGGAAATTGCACAGCCTGAACAGGTGACAGTAGGCAGTTCTGTATCCATCCAGAATCATATGTGTGAATATGCATTGTGATGACTGTCCAGAGATGCGACAACTAGCCGTTGTATATCCAGTGGGAATGGTGTGATATAACAACCCCTCTGGAAATTGCACAGCCTGAGCAGGCCATCAGGCAGTCACAATGATCTAATCCAGAGTCCTTGTAATTATGTGAATGTGTGTTTAGCTGGACTTCATTCAAAGACGTACAAATTTGTTGAACTTAAAAAAAACTTGCAATGCGCAATTGCGTGTTTCCCATTTGGCATGGTGTGTGATAAATACTGTTTAAGTAAATTTTTTTCAAGCCAACAGACGTCTGTGGTAATTGCACTGCCTGTTCAGCTAAAGTCCAGACGACCAATCGTACATGTGAAACAAACGAGTGTCAAGACATTCACATTGTGGGCCAACTGTAGCCTACAGCTGAAGACACGAACATTCGTGTGCAGTAGTCTTAAATTACTCTTTTGAATTTGTATTTATATAATTTATGTTCTGTGCTTTATATACACATAGCAGAAACCTTCATCTCACATAATATGGATTATTTTATGTTGTGATTGATTTAAGGAAAGAGTTCCATACCTGGACATCACTTGACACCCTGTGCACAAACCCTATGAGACTGGTCTGAAAAATTCCAAGTCTTCTCTCAGTAAATGCTACAGTAATTTCCCTGCTAAATTTGAGTTTTTAGGATTTGTTATCACTTTCTGATGGCTGAATGGGAAAAAAAAGGCAGGGAAAAAACAGTAATGTCCATGTATGGAATTCGTCCCTTGTTGAAATTCATGGTGTCATATTTCACCTTTTCTTTTTTTTTTTTTTTTTTTAAACTGTTGTGGCCAGTATTTCCTCTCATAATTTTCCTATTTTGGTGGTGGGTGATTATTCAGCCATATTTTTCTGTTCCGTCAAAATTTTTGGCTTGTTTGTCTCATCATTTGTATATATCCTGTATAGAAATAGGAACAAAACTTCAAAATTGATGGAATATTGCCAAAAAGGTATTTAATCCCCCCCCCCCAAAAAAAAATTCCTCCGTACTTCCACATATGTACATTCTCTGTATTCAGTCAACGTATCCTGATTGAATCAAAGACGCCAATTTTCAATTTTGGTTGTACGTAAACTTCCGTGCAGGGATTGAAAATGTTTTTTTTAATTGAGCATTATTTAAAATAAAATGCACAAATATAATTTAATATTTATTGGAACACGTGAGTTCCCTCTTCTGTCCTCTAGGCATTTACATGCTCACCTAAAATAGTTACTAACTTTCTCGTATGAAAGAATTTTCAAAGCCCTTAAAGGGAATGTACATCATTGGCTTTTGCTGTAATTTTCAAAAATGAACTATTTCAGGGGTAAGTATAATATATCAAATATTGTTACACTGACGTGTTTGAAGTTTTGTGTTCGGAAATGCTGGAAAAGCCAAGAAAAACAAAAATGTTCAAGTAGTCTGGTTCCCCGACTCCACTAAAGATGAAATGGATCAGTTTATAGATGCCGGAAAATTGTAAGGTAAGGGAACCAGTCTAGCTGGCCTGCATCCGTTTATGAACATGTAACCAATAGCAAACAAAATTTTGACTGGAAAAAAAATGGTAAATTTGGAGCAGTAGTTGAAAAATAGTTGAGTTTTTCCAACGGTGGTCGGCCGACCACCGTTGGAAATCTATACAAAACAGGCATGCAACTTTTCCTCGGATCAGATGATTTCCTCTTTTTTCATTTCCCATGTGTGCCATTGAAAATAGAAAAACACTGTACAAAGTCTTGGAAAGATGTGAATTTCCTCTTTTTTTGTGACTTCCCAGTTGCATGCCTGACAAAAGTACCATTTTCTTGAAAATGACTTCACACCAGGTGCCATAATTTTACAGGATGCTTTAGAATGTCGTTAACCAACATCCTAGTAATGTTTTTCGTAAAAACTTGGTAGTTTTATTTGTTGATGTTTGCAAATGTTGTTTATTCCCTTTAAAGAGAGGGAAAATTAAAATTGAGAAATTGGCGATAATCCCTTCTTCCAATTTTGGTACTCGAAAAGACACCTCTTCATGTTCGAATACATTGTACATGTAGTCATTCTGTTTTAGATACGAGCTTATAGATTGTTTTACATTAAATTGTTTAGTTCAAAATGCAGGGTCTAACCAAGTTTAACGTATAAACAATCTTAAAGTCATTGCAATAGCGAGCCCATTGCTCCAAGTCTGTATTGACAGCATTAGCGTTCTACATATATGTGGAGAATTTTAGTTTGTTCATTTGAAAATGTGTAATGTTTATCATGAAATACTTTTCTTTCTTTTTTGAATTATGTATTAGCATCATGTATTGTGCATTACACACGAAGCAAAATTCAATTTGTCAAGAATAAGGGAATTTTTTTTAAGTGTATAAAGTTGTTCAGAAAATTTACTGGACACCCAAAGAAAAAGAAATTCCCAAAGCTATGTGTTTTCAGTGTTTTGCTGCCGTATTGAGAAACTCATTATTTAAATTTGCGAAAGTAAATGTACACTTGTATGCAATGCGTTCAATGTTGAATGAACACGGGCTGTGTACAGTATAAAGTCAAATTCTTTGAAAGAAATTGACACTGACAATAATAAAAACGACAATTTGAATTTTTAAACGGCATTGTTTTCTCATTATTTCATGTTTTTATTTTTACAAAATGATTACATTCATAAAAATACGTTCGTGAATACATGTATTAAACTTCACATTATAATGTTGGCTGTTTATGTCAAAATCAATTAGAAATTCCATACACTTCAAATTAAAAATTGTGTTTTTTTGGGGGGGCAGTAATAATTAATTTGTACACCTTTCTCCTGACGACGGGCAGAGCATACTGTTCGAAACGTTGAGTCCCTCCGGTTCTTTGCAGAACCACACATACATGTACTCACAAAAGATTTATTCACATGGTGCTACCGCAAACTTATCTTGTCTTTGTACACCTTTGCACTTCATATTATTGTTGATAATGAAAAACTGGCTCGATGATACACAAATAAAGAGTCCATTTTAATGGATTGGGTAATTTGCAGCTTATCAACTTTGAACAATATATTTCTCCAAATTATATATATATATCCAAATTGTGAACGCACTATTACACGCACAAAAATAAGCTTTAAATATTAAAAAGCTGTATGAGATTGTCGTATGCAAAATCCTATTTTCAGAAACGCACTTATTTAAACTTAAAAATGAATCAGACTGCTGCAAATTGCTTTTTGACTCGATTGACCTAAAATATACAAATAACAAAAATAAAAACTGCTTGGCTGTGTGTCCCGTCCACGGAGCTCTCAAAAGTGGCCAAAATGCGCCCTCTTTTGTTGGCGCACGGAGCCCATAGTGAACACACAAAAGGTTTTAATACTCGTGCCTATCCAAGCGATAGACCGTTGCCTTCTAACTCCGCCATTTATGCATACCGTCTATCGAATGGCATTTTGGGCTGATCTGTTTTTGCTGAATAAAATAATTCTATGCTTTAGCGGTTTAATGAAATTGTCCCAAGTTAGTTTAAGCAAAAGCTCTTCAGATATCAATGATGACGTAGACATCGTGCTTGGGACTATCTTTGTGGACCTGCATGTTGGAGTAAGTGATTGCTTTGACTTCTGTCCCCTGCACAGAAAAATGGAATATTTCAATGACATACATGTAGATTAAAAATGAGCAACATTACATGTTTTCAGATGACCAACTTTTGCATGAGTTCACGTTTTACGAGTCTGAGTCCTTTTGCAAATATTGAAATTTATTCTGTAAATCTTTTTGACCACACTTTCTAGTTTCTCATGCCTTATTCCCGCTGAACAAATTTGCCACATTTAGTATACATGTACTTTTGTACATCTGGACGTTTTGAGGAGATATAGTAAACTTTGACAAGATATAGAAAACGCTTTTTGGACAAACTACAGGGGAGTCAGGTTGGCGTAGCGGTTCTGTCCTCGCCTTCCACTGCTGTGACCCGGGTTTCGAATCCCGCCTGGGACATGTGGATTGGGTTTTCAGTCCCTGCCTGATTCAGTGGGTTTTCCCTAGAATATCATTCTGGGGTTTTCCTCCCACTTTTAAAACTGTACTTTCTTCTCATTGTCTTCTCTCTACAGGTTTCTTCAGGCTTGCGAGCTACAGTGCCTGGGGCGCTTTGGAGGAATCCTTGGTTTTATTACCAGAACTGATAAATGATAATAATAATAGTGCAAGACACATACCTGTGGGTGTTTTGTAAGATCGAATGTTTCCCCATGCCTGTAGTGAAAATAAATTAGGAAAATTGCTTCAAAAGTGCTTCAAATTTTAATGGGCATTTGCTTCTTCATATACACGAAGGCCCTAGAACATGTTAAAGGCATATAGGATCACTTGCATTTGTCCCAAATCTGACCTAGCAAATTGTTATAACAAAAAGCTTATTTGGATTAAAGATCCTACTGGAACTGAACACCTGTGAAATTATTCCGGCTGGCTTGCTGTCATTTAGAAGAAATCAAGAAATGTAGGTTATTTCCAACGATCAGTCAATTGACTGATCGTTGGAAGTAAAGACTTCTATGGACGAAATTGTGTTTTGTGATTAAAAAGTTGTGCATATGGTTTTTCACTGTTTTCTTGAAATGTGTAATATCCACTGAGCTGAAACTTCAACAGGTTGGGTTTTGAATATTCTTCTTTTTGATTTTGAGTGGTTTTATTATTGGAAACGAACAAAATGCAAGAAAAGCAAATGATCCTATTCGCCCTACAACCAGACCAAAAAAATGCATACAACGTGTATGTATACACAGCATGTTTAGCACTTGTGTAGTAGTAGTATTTGCAAAACTACCATAATATAATCTCAAAAGAATACAATACTCAGACCCAGACATGCATTGCACTCAGTTCAACATATGCTTAATGCTGTCCTAGATTGCATGTCTCAGTGAACACAAAATATGCACGATGCTCTAAAATAGACCACTGTTCAAACACAGTCCTTAACCCAATAGCACCTGTAATATGTACATGTATACATTGTATTACATTGTGTACACTCACTGTGAATCCATAAAATCAGTGTGGGTGGTTTTGGACACTAAAGGGAGTATAGGCAGGGCGGCTTGGGGCAGTGCAGTGAAAATTTGGATCAAATATTTAAGCCTATTTTGACTGCGCTTGTGAAATGTTTTTCAGTGTGCATTCAATTTTTACTCTGCCACTAAATATAAAAATAAACACTATATCAGTAGTTAATATTGCGGGAAAATTAACTTAAAAATGTATCGCTTCCAAAAATGTTCTTTTGAGAAAAAAAAAATGTTCTGCATCTTTGTATTAAACAATACAACTACTTCTTAATCAATTTTCTTTGTTTCTCCACAAATTTAAACACAATGATTTAAAACCAATGTTAAAGTAAACCAACTTATTATTTTTCAAAAATGAAAGAAAATTGATGGAAAATGAACTTACCCTGTGGCCTTGATTTTAAAATTTTCTAAATCAAACTCATCAATAGTTATTTCCTGAAAAATCAAGCAAAAGAAATAATGTTTACATATCTGTGTGCAAATTATGTATTAAATGTTCCTTCAATTTCAACAAGTTTTTTAAACTTCGCAAAACACACATGAAAATGCAACCTTGAGTTAGATCATTGTGACAGAGCCAAGCCAGAAAATACAGCTCACAATAATGGCAAACTGAAATTAATGATAACAAAACTACCTTTACAAGAAACATGGAAATAGTATTAATAAAAGTGTCAATTAACCCCCACCCTTTATTTCTTTGAATCTCCGCCCTTCCCCTCTTTGAGACTAGCCTTGACTCAAGCTGTAAACTTACCCTAGGAATAAAGAAGGGGTCTGCTGAAAATACAAACAAGAATTCGTCTAGGAAGTGGTAGAGTAACGACAGCATGTCATCTCCTGTAAAAAAAAAAAAGACAAATGGAAATTTGTCTTTTGTTTTAAGGCAATTTAAAATCGGATGAAAAAAGATGAGACGAGTCTATTAAAGCTGGTCCCAGAGTACACAAAATCGAACATGATAGCCCTTTTTCAAAGCTCGGCACCATTTCCAGTTTAGCTTTAACACAGGCACGATGCTAATGGCTCATCACATGCGGGGCAAAAAAGAAGAAATTTAGGTGTTATACCCTTCCTGTGTGTATGTTAAAGGAATGGGATTCTAGTTTTGGTCAGGAAACCAGACTAAATTACTCCGTGCAGCTAAGTTTGCATCGAGTGCGTGCTCAACGTTCGCGATGTCGAAAAACTGATGGCGGCGAGTAAAAACTTGGATTATCCACCCAAAAAAGTGTCCCATGATCCAAATGTCAATTGTTCTGGAACATTTGAGAGTTATGAATCAACCAGGGCAACTTTTGGGTGGATCTGTGTTTCAGAAATTGGAATTCCAGGCAAATATATTCAGTCTATCACAGTGCATTAATTCCAAATACCATTGCGTATTGACCCCACAAAAAATAACAATGCTAGAAGGCTAACATAAGGTGCCTTCTAATTCTAGAAGTAGGATTTGGTCACAATAAAAATGAAACAGACGGGAAAAGACAACAGTACAATCAAACAATTGATAGAAATCGTAGTCGCTATACATACATACCTTCAGCTTCGATGGTTTCTGTCTTCAGTTTTTCCACTTTACTGATTTCAGTCATGTAGGCAAACATGGCCATTGCAACCTGTTCAAAGGATTCCTTTAACGTGTCTCCCCCTGAAGATACCCAAAGTCAAGGTCTATCAAAGCCAAAATTTATCATCCAATAAACCACAAGGCGGAACTGACTGTAGGTACAAATTGGGAGACTGCCAACATAGGGCTGGATGGCTTGATGGAAGAGTGCCAGAATTATATGAAGGAGGTTGTAGGTTGGTGCATCCAATTAAAACTTCATCTTTTGATGAAGCCAAGGTATATTATCTGGGTGACAATAACGAACACGAAAGTTTTGGAAAAAATGTTGCAACCTGACGCCACTTCAGTGGTTGTGTACAAAGTCTATGGAGACAAAATTGGAAATGTCTCTCAGTCCAAGATTCATGTCTTATAGATGATATATGAAGAAAAAAGTGGCGTCAGGTTGCAACATTTTTTTCAAAAGTTTCTATCACCATCAAAAAGGTTCGTTGTAAAAAAAATTTAACATCCAAAAAGGAGTTTTAAAAAGGATACATGAATGTAGTCTGCAAATGAAAAGAAACAAATCAAAAGATTGAAACAGGTATAAAAAGGAAACAAAATGTAACAAACTAGACTATTGACCTATCACCGTTTGCAAGTTAGCCAAGCCCCTTTTTGCACACTAAGTTTTGTTTGTTTCAGATTTTGCGCGTTCAGCGTCATTTTGTATATCATGTAATTGGACAATATTTCACAAGCTGCGTTGATGCAATTCTATCGCGATTCTACCGCGATAGGTCAATTAAGTGAAACAAAACATTCATGAAAACAAATGGTCATATATATTTACCAAATATTTAAAATTTAATCTTTTTACAAATGACAGGGAAAAGCTGGAAAGGGAAAAAGATCAATAGCTTTAAATTTTGATCAAGACATTTAGGAAGTTTATCCAGTACAGAAGTTGAAAATAAAATAGTGTATTCGTTGTACTTACTGTACATCTGCCGTGTGGTCCAAAACTGAATCAAATGAAACAAAAACAAGAAAACAAATTAAAACATTAAAAAATATTTGTAACCTTCGTGACCTTTATTGAATTGGAAAAAAATGTTGCAACCTGACACCACTTTTTTCTTTATATATCATCTCAATGAAGGTCAGTCATTGCCATTGCAAAAATGATGATAAGACATGAAGCTGGGACTGAGAAACATTTCCAATTAAATTTTCTTGACTCTCCATTGTTTTTGTACACAACCGCTGAAGTATAGCGTCAGGTTGAACATTCTTTCCCCAGAATCTGCTGCATGTATTGATAAAAGTATTGATACACTCCTGAAATTTGAAAAGATAACACCAACTCACATTCGAACTTTGAACCTGGCGGGATGTCCTGCCACTGCGGGTAGGCCCCTTCGTCGTCTTCGTCGTAATCATTCCCTTCATCGCCGCCGTCTCCCCCCGCCGCGCATTCAGCTCCGTCCGCTGCTCCTCGCTCCTGATTCTCTGGACTCGCGACTCCGGGCTCTTGATCACCGCTTGCTCCCTTTTCTGACTGATCCGCCATTTGAAACTTTTGTCTCTGAAGCTAAATAACGTCTGCTTACTCCCGGTATCTTATGTATACAGGCTTAAGTCATACAATTAGCTGAACGTGTGTTTTTAACGGCAAACAAATTGCACAAGTTCCGGAAATAGTGCCCACCATGTAAACATGTTGTTAGTCTGTTCCCGCGACCATCCAACATACCTCCAGCACATGAAGAAGTCAAGGAAACCAGAGTTCAGACTAGCAGACGACTATTTTGTGCGAAAAAAATAAGTAGCGTGCTACTCAACGGCTGTTTTATGTACAAATTTGCACTATTATTATTTTTTTTAATCAAGCCCAGGTTTGGAAAGAGAACGGACTCGGAATTCGAGATGCTGCAATATGATGTACACAGACGACTATTTTATGCTGTACAGCTGTACTCGTTTTGAGAGAGTTAGAGTTTCAGCTGCGTTAATGAATAATGGAATACATCACGAGAATGTATTGCTAATATCATGGACAGCAAACAGTCGAAAGTGAAAAGAAATCCGTTTTAAAAATTATAGATTTATTTATTTAATGGCCGTAAAAAGTGGGTCATTAAAAAAAATTGCCACATTCATATTTTCAATTCATCCTTTATTAAAAGTCATGCAGCAGAAAAAAATCATGTTCTTGGTATCATTTTAATTTCCAGTATCTCTTTTTAATATCCTGAGTCTATAAATAGTCACATATATTACAATGGGGACGAAACTAAAAGCGAGATAATAAAAGCGGTCAATATGATATAATTATATCAGCTAGAGTAATCCTTACTGAAAGAAAAATGGCGCCAGCAAAATATCGGCTGCCTTTTGTAATTATTGGTGCATTAATTTGTTGGTGCCCATGCACGGATCCAGTGCTAAATGCACGCTGCACATCACATGCGCAGTACACACAAAACCACTTTAATATAACTTCCCAAAAGAAAAGTTCTCCCCTATAATGTCCCTCCCTTCCTTCAATGTCCCTCAACCCTAAACTTTAACTTTCTCTTCAGCAAGAACTTTGGATTTCCCAGCCCGCTATGAAAATCCTGTTGAAAGCCTTCCCAACCCAGTGGCTGTGATGATGTCTTAGGAGTCCTGAATGATAACAGTTCCCACAGGACAATCGTCCATTATTTCAACGTTCCTCATCATTCCTGATGGCTCCAGGATGAACACCGCCCCCTGTTGGAGGTCAATGGTTTCCGTGACGATGCTCTCGTCGACCTCCAAATTCTGCCCGTCTTCATAAACTTCCGTTCTCTCACTTCCAGTAATGTCAACCTCCATGTTGGAGTCATTCGCGCCATCTTCGCTTCTCTGCACTTGTTCTTCGAGACGTTGTCTCTTGGCTGGTTTTAAGTCTTGATCGAGTCGTACGCTCACTTTCATTACGTGAAGAGGTACCTCCTCATCTGTCTGATCTTGACAGACAGGGTCGCGCAGCTCTCCCCTGGGTAGGGCTTGCCTCAGGGTCGTCAGTACTGCCTCCATTTGTACCCGCGCCTGGGCTAGCATCTCCGTGTCCTTCACCGTGTGAGTCAGGTCTAAGAGTTCTCTTGCCACGGCTTGACAGCGAGCTGCCTCATCTGGAGAAGGGTTGTCTGAAGTTGGGGTGGAGGTTATGGAAGGGTTGGTGGATTCTGTTGGGGTTTGATGGGCTTCCATGGCAGCAAGGATGGCTGTAAAGATAACAAGCAAATACTTTGATCAACCATGATAATCAATCTCCGGTTTTAGTCGCATGAAACAAACGAGAATATTTCTATTCCCCCTGGATGGGATGCTATAACATCGCACGTTCCTCGCCTATAACGCCGGTAGGCCTACCCTTTTATACTCCTGGGTGGAGAGAGGCAAGTGGGGCTGCAGTGGCTTACCCATGGATGCAATATGTCTAGCAGCTGGATTCGAACTCGTGACCCTCTGATCACGAGTCACGAACCCTAACCACTTGGCCACACTCCCCCTGATGTGCAAAATCTAAGATAAAATATCTTACCTGCCAAGTTCGAGGTTGCCTCAACCTCAGCTGGAATCCCTGAGACAGCCGCTGTACACTCATCATCCTCTTCATCAATCCCAGGTGTTTGTCCTTCACCTGTGGCCACACCCACAGCCTCGCCCGTAGCCCCGCCCACAGCCCCGCCCACTGCCCCGCCCACCTCCCCACAATCATCTACAGTCGAAAAAGGGCTGCGCAAGTAGGCAGACGGCAACCGCTCCCACAGTACGTCATCGCCGTCAACGATACACGCCAACAGGTGAACGCAAGGGAAACCGGTGCCCGCGAGATCCTCGCAGGTGCATGAAGGAACGCCCAGGTCCACAAATTCCTCGCCCCGGTCGGGATCTCCGGCTGGAACACGGAAGACAGTCTGGTCAAGTTGGGTGATGGATATTTTCTCGATCCGTTTAGCGAGAGGCAGCTGTTGTTGGCAGTGGTCTATGAACGGTTGAGGCCGGTTGTGGAAAAGAGGTAGCACGCTGGAGTCTTTAGCTTTTCTCCATGCATCGTTAGCCTCTAAATATCTGGTAAATAAAGCATAAATTGATTAAAATGTGGTCAAATATGCACTAAAAAAGGTAACGTTAGATATCAAGGCATTTGAGTCATTATATAAATTTAGAATCCAAAGTGTGACATTTTTCCCATCCCTACTACCTCGGTACTTTGTAACATGCAATTCAAGTATCATGAAGAATTGTTGGGTACGTGGCTTAATATTCATAATCACTCTTGGAGGATGACTACATCATGGAGTGCACCAGAATTATAAAGTCAAGGACGTCAGATGTAACAGGGACAGGAAAAAACAGTTGACCCCAAATGTATAGAATGCATATGACCCATTTTTCGAAAGACTTCCTCTTCACCTTGTTTCCATTTTGGGAAGAACTGTGCCGACGATCAGATCTAGCATGCTGTGCAGCGTTCTGTGACGGTTGCTGGCAATGAAGGGGTACCCTAGGGCCGCCTGTTGCGACTCCAGGCCGTTGTTGATGATCAGAGGCAGTAACTGCTGAGGCTGGCGGTAGACGTGGGCCCATCTCTGTCGCGGAGAGAAAAACAATGTTTGGTTGAATGAAGGAATTGACTGGAATAGGATTTCAACTAAAGACCGTATCAAGCATCATATTGACTAAATGTTGTGAATCGGGTTGGGTTGACCAGGCCAAACCGACCCAAAAACATTACTGATATAAACCAAATCCGAACCAAAACCGATCTGAACTCTCTAAAACCGACCCAACCCGACAAAAATTCAAGGAAAACAACCCGAACTGACCCGAAACCGAACTGACCCGAAAAAAGAAGAAGAATTTCTGGCTTGGGTAACCGTGTCCGCTTTTTGTGCCAGAACTTACCCGCATCACGTGAAATCGTTGTCTCTCAGTAACTGAATCATTCAAACCAGATTCGAACCGGCCAACCGATCCCGTTAGCTCGGTGGTCGTGTGGTAAGACATCAGCACTAGAAAGCAGGAGGTCGTGGGTTTGAGTCCCACTGAGTATACAGTGTTTATACATCGGTGAAGGGCAACACCTAGTTTGATTAACTGAATCATACCGTATGGGACTCACAATGTGACCTACTGGTGGGCCTACATGTTACAGACCATGCATGATAGACCGCAAACCACATTTGGTCATACTGGGCTCAGTGACTCTGCAATAAATATTGCACCGTGTGAATTTCACGTTTTTTATTTGGTTAATTTCAGGGTTTTTTTCCAAATTGGCTTAACCGACCTGACCCGAACCGAAAATTGCAAACGCAAAACTAAAACCGACCCGACCCGACTGAAATGATGGACAAACCAACCCGACCTGACCCGAAGTCAGTTTTGGGTCGGGTCAGTTTCGGGTCGGGTTTGCACAATATTAATACCGTCGCTCGGTATACTTATGTCATAAAATACAGCATAAAAGTTGAAAACTCAAACAGAAGAAAATGAATTCGTTGAAGAGCACGAACAATACATCTTCAAGTACCTGTATATTGGCCATCCACTTCTCCCGAAACCACGCCCTCATCTGTTTCAGGGCGGGCTTGGTCCACGCCCCACGGAGGATGTCCAACGCAGCCTGGTAGGCCTCGGGGGTACGCGCAGTCGCGACGTTAGTCATACTGGCCAACAATTCCTGCCAGCGTTTGGACGTCCGGTGTTTCGGGTTGACGAGGAAGCGTTGCCATGCTTGTTGGCATCGGGTGTCGGTGATGTAAACTTGACAATCTGAAAGAAAGACAAACAAGCAAAATTCACCTTCAAATAACAGACGTTTAACCCTTTCACAACCACTTTTTAGTGGCAAATTCAGCCAATCATGCCGGCATTTATCTCCGGTTTTTGGCATGAAACAACTGAGAATATATCTACTCCCCCTGGATGGGATGCCAGTCCATGGCGGGTTACTCCCCAGCTAATGCCGGTACCCATTTATCTCCTGGGTGGAGAGAGGCAAGTGGAGGTCAAGTGGCTTGCCCAAGGACACAACATAAGACCAGCAGCTGGATTTGAACCCCTGACCCTCTGATCAAGAGTCACAAACCCTAACCACTAGGCCACACTTCCCCATGCAAACTTGCAAAGCACTGGTACAGGGTATGAAATTGGACCAAAATACATATTTATATCCTACCAGGGAATAATCCCTCAACGGTTTGAATCTCAATTTCCGAAGGTTCCACCATGAACTGCTGAGGACTCCAGCCCGGATTGGCTTCCCGGAGTAGCCCTAGCGCCTCCCACAGACACCCAACGGACTCCTTCGCCATGGCAACCACTGCCGCCACGTAAAACCCACAGTTGGTATTCACCAGGAGGAAATACAGCGGTATCGGATAGGCTGCCTCTTTGTGGGCGGAGTCTAAAAAGGTGAGGTGGGATCCGTAGCGTTCCAGCAACCTACGCTGATGTCGCGTCTGGTAGACGAAGAGGAGGCCCTCTGTTGACGAATCCGGGAGAAGCTCTGCCTCCGCATTCCCGTTCTGCGAAGAATGTACGTTAGTTCTCTGCTCACCCGTGTCTATGTCACTTTTGCGCTCAAAGTCTGAAACTCCGTTCTGTTGAACACCCTTTCGGGTGTCCAGTGCGTTCCGGAAAAACACAAATCCTTCTTCGTCCTGTTGTTCTATAAGCCATGCCCTAACCGACTCTTCAAGTTCATCCGTTTTCAATTTGGACGAGTGCGAGTTTGTAGTGACTTTGAAGATTCGATTCGTGATGTCCTTTTGGGTCGGGAAGAATCGTCGGTTCGAGTCCGGCGGGCACGGTGAATCTTTAAAAATCTCGTTCCGGACAAAGTCTTTGATTGATCTCTCGATCAGTGGGATGGATTTCATCCCGTTGCTGATGAGCTGCAGCATTTTCTCGTTGACTCGTTTGTCGATGGGTTGTTTGACGCCCGCAGCCTGTGCAGAAAAGCAAATGGAATCCATTAAAGGTAGAGTAGATCATTTGCAGCAATCAAAAAAAAAAATTGTTGTTGAAAAGCTTACTTGCTTTCAAGATGGGGATGGTAATAAACTCCCTGTGAAATAAGTCTTTCTGGCATGCTGTCATTTTTAAGAAAACGATAACAGAAGGCCATTTCCAAAGATGCGGCAAGAAGTTGGTTTGTAATTGGCGAATCTGTGAAAGGGTGCGTGCAAGCGTTGACGGGACGGACACACGTGGGGGTTTGCTGACTCGTCGGGTCAGTGCGCGGCATCGCGTAGCTGCAATGAGTTTGGGGTGGTACGAAGACTAATGTGTTTATATTGCAACTGATTACAGGAATTTGAAGTCTTACATATTCAACCACAAAAACATACAGGCCTCTGAGGAAAACCTACTGATGACACTCATAAAAGTCTTAACAGTATTGTTCGAGGGCGTTCTTACTTCTCCAAGGGGATGGTTCTTGTGACTGCCGGTGTCAGGGAATTCAATATAGAAGCGAGACTCGGTGGTAATGGTGTGTTTCTCCTTCCACGATGCTTTGATGCGCTTGGATAACTCCCTGCGTCGGTGCTCGGTTATCTTGTTCTTGTCAAACTAAAATCAAAGACAGATTTTTAAAATGTTATTCATAGGAGACTGTGTGGGCTTTTAAAGGTCTATTACTGAACCAAAAAGTTAACTAACAATTTTGAATTTAAAGAAGATTTAAGATTGAGGCGATGAAAGTTTGGTTAGTTGCAGAAATTGGGACAGCAGGATTCAGTTTGGAATTCAGGACTGAGACAGGTCTTCACAAGGTATCACAAGTCATCACAAGTCATTACAAGTCATCACAAGTCATCACAAGTTATCACAAGTTACCATAAGGCCTCACAAGTTATCATAAGTTGTCATAAGGACTCACAAGTTACCATAAGACCTCACAAGTTATCATAAGTTGTCAAAAGGACTCACAAGTTACCATAAGACCTCACAAGTTGTCATAAGGACTCACAAGTGATCATAAGGCCTCACAAGTTATCATAATATTAAGGTCTCACAAGTTATCATAAGGCATCACGAGGTAAAATATGGCCTCATTAGTCATCACAGAGTTATCTCAAGTCATGACAAGTTATCAAAAGTCATCACAAGTTACCATCAGTCATGAAAAGTTATCACAAGTCATTACAAGTCCTCACCAGTTATCACAAGTTATCATAATGCCTCACAAGTTATCACCAGTTATCATAATGCCTCACAAGTTATCACCAGTTATCATAATGCCTCACAAGTTTTTGCAAGTCATCAAAAGTTATCACAAGTCATCACAAGTCAACAAACATTATCGTTATATTATTCAAACACAACTGTTATATAGGCAATCCTTTGTCATTGTTCATCTCCTGTTGCTTGTGGACTGACTTGTGATTTAAGCTTGTGATTGACTTGTAATTTAACAAGCACAAGTGAAAATCTGAGGAGTGTAAGTATTTTTTTTTGAGGTGTTTCCTTACACTAAAGTCTGGTAGCAGCATGACGTGTCGAATGAAGATGTGCGCCGGACAGCCCACTTTCTTGGAGGCTTGGACGCAAAGTCTCTGTTTGCCTTTTATCTGAAAAAAAAATAGTCACAGATAAGAAAAATCTGGCAAATCTTTAAAATGAGATGCGAAAAACTAAAATTTATTTCACTTGGAACTTACCCATAAAAATATTAGCATGGTATACTGAAAAAAGGTCCGGAAGGAGTAAGGTACTTTTTTTTGTTCATTTTGTTGAAGATTTGAACCAACAAATATAACCTCCTCCTGAACCTTGAGCCAAAGTTTAAAAAAGGCACCTTTTTTGAAGATTGGTAGTGGGGCTTTCCATGATGGCAAGCCAAGCGTCTGTTGCCCATCATGATGTACGGCATGCCGTCCAGACAGAGTTTGGGAGTCAGATCGTTGCCGAAACTCCCACCATCCAAATGGATGTGGTGGTGGTGCTTGATCTCATCTAAAAAAAAAAAATTGAAAATTTAATTTCAAATAAATTTTGCAATAACTAAATTTGTGACATTGTGCAATGGATCATTCCAAATTTTGCCATAGGCCCTACCCACCTTTGGTTTGTGTGAGCTGCTGTGGTCACCTGACCAAAAGTCATGCTCTAATTGGTCACTGCGCACTCTGTGATTGACAGGTAGGAAGGGTCCATTCTGAAGTCATTCAGTAGTAATTGACTCAATGGACTGATCCATTTTAAGCCCCGCCCCATGGTGTTGTTGCCAATCACAGCAGTGATTATTGTCTGACATGCTTGCACATTAAAGTCCCGGTCTTATTGGTCAATGCGCACTGTTTGATTGGCGGGCAGGAAGAGTCCATTCTGAAGTCATTCAGCAGTAAATGACTCAATGGACTGATCCATTTTAAGCCCCGCCCCATGGTGTTTTGACCAATCACAGCTGTGATTCATGTCCGACATGCTTGCACAAAATCAAGTCACAAATGACAAAGGAATTGTAACATACAATTCAGTAAAACAGCTCATCATTTGAATTGAGACTGCATGACTTTTTAATTAATTTATCTTTTTAATTAATTTGAGCATGAGTTTACCAAACGTTTTTCCAAAGTCTCGGTCAGGATTTCCCATCAAGAACTTCGAGGTCGTCTCAATCTCGTACTCTCGGACGAGTTCTTCCACTTTGTCGTAAGTTGAAACCCACGGCAACAGGGGATCCTTGAATCCTCCGTCCTCATTGGTCAACTGCTCAGCCAATGGCAGGGTATCATTTTCGGAGAGGTCCGAGTCTTTGCGCTGTTTCAAAATCTCTTGGACGGCTCTGTGTTGCGTTTTGACCGCTTCTACAGAATCGCTGTGAGAAAGTTCATCATCTTGGTCAACTTGGCGTTGATTATTGACATCAGACTTAGACATCGAAGGGTTTAGAATTTCCTCCATGATGCTCACGGCTTGCGAGACTTCTTCTGCCGCGACGACGATTTGTGCATCTTCGATGTGGCAAAGCTCAAGAGACCTTTTGGGGTCGACATTGGAGTTGACACCAGGGTCACACTGAGCATGACCTTTGACCCCTACATTTTCACAGCTCTCCCCGAGACTTGATGCGGGGATGGCTTTGTTTATTCTGGCTTTGCACTCCATTTTAAAACAATGACGTCCTACAAAAATGCAATTGCAAAAACAAGGCAACAAATCTTTTGAATGAGAAGTTTCCAGTGATGACAGTGGCCATCATTGACAATGAAGAAATAATTACTGATATTCTTATATCATGACCATGGCTAAAAATTCAAATTCATTTTGTTCAGGCCAATATAAATTTGCATGACGGAGCACATTATTTTGTCAACAAAGTTTGTGCAGACGACGTGTCGATGTCGTAGGCCTGAAAAATTCTGCAATTGTCCAACCAAGGATCTCCCACAACTTCGATCAAAACCAAAGACACTCGGTCATCTTACGATAACCTTCGAAGTGTCTAGCTCTTGACAAAAAAATGACTTCTCTTGCCTTTTGATTACCCAAAATTTAGGACATTTCTCGAAGCGAAGATCTTGCCGACTGTTTCGTGTACACCATAGAGCTGTATTAGCGCCCTCCAGAGGCAGACTTGTACAAACTACAAATGGCGGCCAACACGAACGAGTTCGCAGATTTGTTGTCGGCAAATGGTGAGGAGAATAGTTGGGACGAAGAAGTGATTTGCCGTCTGCAGGTAGGTTCCGTAGTTCGACCGGACAGGGAAGTATAAGATGAAGATTTATAATGAATACTTTATCGATTCAAATGATAAATATTCATTCGAAATTAGTCAGAATAATTGTCAAATTAAACGCCCGCTTGGTTTGCATGGCCGAGCTTGAACAGAGCGCCCTCATTATTTTAGACAGGAGAGATTTTGTTATTTAGGCCTACATTCTTTCATTCAGTGACAATGAAAGTACATGTAGGCTTACATGTTGTTTACTCATGATGCAGAACTATCTATTCAACCTCATGGTTCTCAGACATGTCAGACTTTATTTCCCTTTTAAAAAACAAAATCGAAGAAGAAAATGAAGAAGAAAATGAATTCTAAAGATTTAAGAACGATTGGAAAAATGAAAAATGTTGCAACGTGAAGCCACATTTTTCTTCCTGTACATGTAGGCCTATCATCTCGATGAAGATGAAAAACTTTGGGTAATCCTTACTTTTAGGACACCTCTATTTTGTACGAGTTCTGTTCAAAACTGACTTTTGCAGATGACTGTCCAGTACCAAAGTGACTTTTGCAGGCTAAAGAAGTCCTTTTTCTTCAGACAAACTAATTTTGAAAGCACTTTCAAAGAAAATGTGACTTTCCTACCTTTTTTTGCAGTTCGCCATCTTGCTTTTTAAATTTATTTTCTGTTTGTCATCGTCGTCTTTAACCCCTCATAAATCAAAACCCTGCCCTCTTTCTACAAAATCAAACCTGCTGATATTCAAGAGGTGTCATTGCCAAATATTCAAATGTGTCAATAAATATCAGAATATCACTTTTGAGTGTCATTTAGTCAGCTGTTTTGGTGAGTCTTTTAACCTTATATAGGAAAGGGGTCCTAAAAGTAAGGATTACCAAACTTTGTTTGACTCTCCATCATGTCCATAGACTTTGCACACAACTGCTGAAGCATTGTGAAGTGGCGTGAAAAATGTTTTTATTAAAAACATGAAACTGAAAGTAAAGGAATCTATTAAAAGAATTGTACAAACAATTAGCAGTGCGGCAGCCGTTTCGAGCCCGGATCCCCCGCACAGTAGTCAAACATGTAAACCAATCGAGCTGCCAAAAGTTCTGGTTGGACGGGTAGTTACAAATGTGACATAGATTCGCAATGGTGATTTAGCAATACCGTAACGATAGCAGTTAAAAATCGCGTTACGGCTGCTGTAACGACAGCCACTACGTTTTTAAAATTTTTATATTCAGGTCAATCCAGTCTCTCAGTCAGTCAGCCTGTTTTTGCAGCTCAGTTTTATTAACTTTGCATTGAATTGTATAAAGTCATTGCAATAAAATCAATGCTAGTGCAATTGATGAACATTTCTTTTGTTTTGCTGTCTAATGTCAAAACTACATATATATCTGCTAATGTACTCAATCAGTCTATTTTTGAAGAGTTATTGAATTTACCAGAACAAACTATGGAGTTAAGATCAGTCTAAATTTTCTTGTTTTTACATGTTTTACTTCCAGGCTTACATCAGAGCCTTTCTGATTCGGAAGAAATTCCAAGAAGTGAGGAAGCTGTATGAAGAAATTGTCAGTGAAGTAGAAGGGGGCGTCTTCTCCAGTAAACCCAGCAATGTACATTGGCGGACCCACGTTCCATGCAAGCCCCGCTATTTTCAGAAAGTAAGCTGTGATACAAAGAGGCCAAAATGATGTCACTGTTTATAATTTATCATTTTTGTTTTCGGTTAAAAAAAAAAAAGAGGAGGCGGCAGCCTCCAAAAAAGGAAGCGGGCGGGGACGCTAAACATGTTTATTTATTATTTGGCCTTATGAGCAAACGTTAAACTGTGGTCTTACCAGGAATACCTAAGGGTACCGCTGCTTTTTGGGAAGAAATTTCCCCAATCATGCCTTTGCTCGAAAAATGATGCCCGCCTTGAAAATCTGTGTGCCAGATGGAATTTTATAAACAAAAATGTCATTTTAAATGTATTTTCCATGTGAATACACATTCATGTACAGTAGTGCCATGGAGGAACATCCTTTTTTTCCCCCAGCATGGGAAGAATGATCAATTTTATTTTTAATAACTCATGTTTTGGTTCAAAGTGTGACATTTTTCCTGTCCCTGTTACCTTTGAACTTTGTTATTTGCCATTAAAACAATATTTTATTTGTTGTACAGGAAGGGAGTTTTCTGTTCATAATTACTCTCAGACAACGACTGCATTAAGGAGTGCATCAGATTTATAAAATCATAGATAACAGATGAAACAGGGATGGAAAAAATGTGGACCCCAAATTTATTTTTATCTATTTTACTTTTTTTTTAGTGGACGGCTGCTTTTGGAAAGCATTTCCTTTAATTACTGGGGGAAAAATTAAAGGCAAACATTTACAACGAATATAACTGGTGTACATGTGACTTGTCCATATGCTGTGGAATGGGTACCGGGTAGTTGAAAACTTATGTCTACATTCTTTGCAGCCACGGAAGTCATCTGCGGTTGGGAAAGTTGGAACGCGGGATGCACAGACCCACCAAACTCAACATCCCCGATCCAATCAACAGCTAGTTCAAGATACTGATGAGGACATCAAAGGTCAAGCAACTTCCCTTGACCCAGGAGGTCGTGTCACGCAACTCCAGGTCAAAGGTCACAATGTCACAGACGGACCAAATTCCAAATCTGACACATCATCAAAAGCGTCCCTTGGTGACGAATGCAGAGTGAATGGCGCTACGTTGAGGTCGGAAGAAGTCGTGAAAGATCAAAATGGAACTACGCATCCAGTCTCATCAAGGAGCCTCCCGTCTGCAAGTCATCAAGAGGAGGTCCTTCCCAATGACGACGGTGAACCTTCTTCAAGACCTGACAAAGATCCTAATCATCAAGAGCAGACCCTTCCAACACGAGATGATGGTTCTGCTGGACTTGACACAGATTCGGGTAACATTGTTAACCAAGCAGAGAGCCTTCCTAAAAAAGATGACGAAGAGTCCCCAAGACTTCCGAAAGACCCTGTTAGTCAAGACCAGAGTTCTGCCAACTCTGAAGAAGGAAATGGATCAAACGGCTTCCAGAACTCTTCAACACAATCGGATTCTGCGTCTGAGAACAGCGGTAAAAACACACAGGCGGGGTCTCCAGCATCCAGTGTTGAGTACACCCCCGATTTTGAATCGTACTCCAGTACAACGACGTCGGGAGCCGCGAGTTTGAGTTCGAGCGCAGAGTTGGCGCTGTCGAAGCGGGACGCTGGGAGTGTTGCTTCTCCAGAGTTTTGCATTGTTACGCCCCTTGGTGATAGATCTGAAGAGAGCGGCAGTGGTTCGCTAGAAGGGATGCAGAACAGGGAGGCTGCACTAGAAAGGATGGATGAAAGGGAGGTTGAAAGGAGAAACAGTGATCAGAAATCTGAAGATTTTTTGGCATCCGAAAATGACAGGACTGATGTCTCATCGCGAAATCTACAAAATATGAACGGAAAAAATAAGAATTTTGCTGAAGACCTTGCTCCAGTCCAAAGCAACAGGACTGATAAAGTTTTAACGTCAAATCTGCAAAACACAGACAGAAAATCTAAAGATTATGATGACAAGACAGTAACATCCCTTACAAATGAAGCTAAAACAGTTTCACACAACGGTGATGATCAAACAGCAAAAGTTTCACGGGATGAGGCTAGTAAGTCTGCTGAAGGTTTTGAAAGTTCTGATGGCCAAGAGAACTTTGAAGTTACATCTCAACAGTCGCAGGATTTGAAATTGGACGGTAGAACGGACGCTTCGGATACAGCTTCCAAGACATCAACAAACGAGAACCAATTTAAAACTGGTTCAGCAGACAGAAACGCAGAAATGCAAACCCCATCTCATATCTCCCGCATCGTTGATCACCAAAGAGACGGGATGGAATCAGGAATCGATGCAGGCAAAGATGAGAAAGAGACAGGAGGAGGTTTGAAGGCATCCAAGGGGCAGAATCCGGAGGCGGGCAGAGGCATCTTGCTTGGCCAAGAGAGAAGTGGAGAGCAGGATTTTTCGGGCGTGGCGGATATGACATCCGTCTGGAGCAATGAGGGTTCTTTCACAGGTAAGGGATGCGAGTCCATATATTCAATTTTGCAAAACTTGAAACTATGTGATGCACTCTTTATTAAGCCATGTACAATGTAGGATCATTTACTTTTCATGCATTTTGTTCATTTACAATAATAACACCACTCAAAATCCAAAGAAGAATGTTCAAAACCTAAACATGTTGAAGTTTCAGCTCAGTGGATTTTAGAAAACAGTGCAAAACTGTGCACAACCTTTTGGTCATGATACATGATTTCGTCGATAGGAGTCTTTTTTCTAAAAATTCACTCAATGATCGTTGGAAACCACTACATTTATTGATTTCTTCTAAATCAGGCCAGACAGAATAATTTCACGGGGTTTTTAGTACCAGTACGAAAAGGGGAATTGTTTACTTTTAAATACTGGTACCCATACAAGATTTTCTTAATGCTGCCCTCCGGAGGTCACATTTCACAAAAATATTTCAGACGATTATTTTTCAGATTTTGTACTGAATGCTTACCAAATGCATTTTACATTTAATAAGAATCGCTTAGTGTATTGTTATCTTCCAACAAATTGAGGAAATTTGTGGGTGTGAAAGTATTACGAAAAGTTTTGGAAATAGCTTTAAATTGGTGACTCATGGAAATAGTTTTTAGGTGATTTATGACCTTGTCTAGTTTATAATTAACCAAGTGAACTTTGTCAAACGAAAGCAAGTTTCCCGTTTGATATATCTAGACGCACTGTTGGCTAAGGTTTAAGCTGGCAAGATTGTATTTCATTCTGAAGTCGACTTCATGTTATATTACCGCCAGAAATCCAACTTTGATTAATGCTCTGCCAGGCTCCGAACCCCTTAATAGAAACTTATTTCAGACGATGCAAAAACAACAAAGTATGTTTCAAACATCTCACATTTCAAATGTCGTCAAACCCATAAAAAAAAATCGCCCAAAGCCGTAAACAGGACACGCATCGACCGGTCGTGATATTCCGACAATAAACAACCAAAGTTGACAAAAATTAATCAATCCCCCTTTACAAGCAAATAAAGAAATCCATCTTTTCAAGTCCGTCTGGGAGAACAAAAAGAATTACAAGCAATTTAACCTTTTACCGTTTTAGCATCACCAGAATTTGACATTCAAAGAAAACGAAAGCGGAGAAATTGATAGCATGTGTGAAGCGCGCGCGATTTATCACCGCCCCGATGTGTATGTTTTGAAAAGTCGCGCGTGCATTGACTCCCGTGGCATATACCGTGCCACGTTTTTGACAGTCCGTCCGGGGGTGGAAACATTCCAGGCGATCATCGTTCTGGCCGTGAAATGACATTTAAAAGAGGCTTTGGACTAGTACCAGATCCAACAGCCGGGGAGGAAAGTTGATTGTAGTAATCTTGCTTGTCAGTTTTCATTTCAGCCGATTGTAATTTCTTGAAATCATTTGTCAAAAATAAAATAGTACAGTACATGTAAGCTTGTGGGTTCACCATGGATTGCTTCTCCTCTGTGAAGAAGTGTGGTTCTGAAAAGAACTCGTGAGAAGTGTTCTTGACGTTTTAGACAGACTCCGTCCGTAGTTTCCCTCCCCCCAATTTAACGTTGAAAAAAAAAGCAGCTATTTTAAAACTGCTACCTCTGAAACAAAGTCACTTGTAATTTTTATTCTACACATGCATGTAATTAATGTTTGTCGGTTGGTCATTATGACATTTGTCTCAAGCTGTCTGTGTTCCGATTCATAGGCCTACTTTTTGTCTGCATTTCTGTCGTTTTCATATGATTTTTTTTTACCGGAAAAATACTATGTAGGAACATGACTAATAAAGGTTTGTGATATCTAAAAATTAAATGGCATTAAAACTTTCCGGAAAAAATACATGGATGGGAAGCTGGATAGTGTGGCAACAACCTCCAGCAAGTTTAAAGTCCGTAGAACCAATACTCATCATGCTCATGGAGAAAATGCGATACACGTAACAACTTTTTGGCTGAGTTTTCATTGTGAGTGTAAATACCTGTACAGTGGGTTGTCAGTGGGGCTTCAGGCCGCCCATACCCGGAGGGTTATACTGTATCTCAAATTTTGGCCTCAAATCTCGTCAGTTAAAAAAATTAAAATTTCATGACAAATTTGCAATTTGTATGCTTTGTTAAAAAACAAAAACCTACCTTTTCCTGATTTTTGTAGTCTGCATCCCTCTGAAAAAAAGGGCTTTCTATTTGCCCACAAACACCCTGCGAGGGCCGAATTATTGTCTGGCGGCCACTAATTTGTATTTTGTTAAGAAGTAATTCAATTACTAAATGTCCATGGATTTTCTTGTTTGATGTCCCATTCAAAATTAATAACGTTTCAATTGTTGAAAAATAAACACAATTTTGAAATTCTTGTTAATTGTTTTGTTTGGGGGGGGGGTGAAACTCAAAGTAGCAAGGGCATGAAGGGGAATGCATCTTTAAGGTCACCTCATCAGACCAGAACATCTCTTTCTTGTACCTCAAAATGTGTTTACACGTCCACCACATGGCCCCTGGCAAACACACACACACAGACACCCTAACATCACACTGTCCCCAACCCATAGCCAGGTCTCCCTACTCCCACCTGGACCATTCAAACTGACATGTTTATCAAAACATCTGCTCATCCAGAACTGTCCCCCCAAACATCCCCCCCATCCCCCCCCCCTTCTCCATTCCAAAAAGCTAGTACATTCCTGTGGTCTAAAGCATACAACACAGAACCGTTTAAACTCTCGGGCTTGGCAGTTCACACACGTACGCAAACAGCACACATCGCGACATTTAAGCTGGGCCGTCAAAGTCGCAGTCTGTCAACCTACCCATAAATCACACGTCCGGTTCCCCCTTCCTCCCCCCCCCCACAGATACCGTGTGATAACCGTTTATCTCTCAGACTCGTGTGGACAATAAAAACCAACTCTCCGTCACAGCTGGGGAAGATTCCAAAATGTATTTCGAGGAATTTAGAATCATATACAGCTGCCGTACAGCTGGCAACTGAGTAAAATGTTTGACTTTTAGGTCTAACTCCCCAGGCAATAAACATGATCTGCTAGAAACTTTCCTTTAATGTGTAAATCATCCATATTGCAGGAAATTTGAGTCGGAACATTCTTTGTAGGGTACTTTCAACAGGGAGAAATCGCCTACGCCGGCCAAATCACGATTTGCATGCCCTCAAATTTCCTGCTGTGTTAGAGCATCTTGTGGGCCATGAACTTGAGGGTTTGTAAAAAAAAAAAAAAGAAAGAAGGGTGGAAGCCATGAACAGGACTGCAGGCTTGTATTTCTGTGAAATTTTGATGAAATTGGGCCCTAAAATTGCATAATGCTTCATTTTTCAAAATGGCAATGGGCTTCAGGACTACTTTCAGGCATGTTATTGTTAGGGGTGGTCAACTTTGGATGGAAATTTCTCCCAAAAGTAACCCTCCTGCTATTTAAACAGCAGCAGTCAAAATTTCCATCCACTTCCGTATACTTTTAACACAGGCTAGTCACCAGCAGTCAGATCATATGTCAAGCAAGCACTGTGACTATTCAAACTCAGTCAACATGAACAGACAAAGCAGGCAAGTTGTGGGCACAGCTAGCTTATCAATTACCCACAGTCAAAGCAAAGTTGTCTCAAGTTACTTATAAACAGTCACAGCCAGTCAATCCTGCTTTATAGACTGGGAATTCTTAACTGTCACTTGTTTGTCACTTGGCACAGAATGTACATTGTATGTTTGCATAGGAGGGTTAACTCCCCAAAACTTGAACAGAAAGTGAAAGATGATGAAATAGGATTCAATTTGATGTGCGTCTCAAACACCTTGTAGAGTTGTGAGTATTTTTCCTGAGTTTTGGAAATGGGCGTATTTATCACTGGGGTCTATGGCAGTTTATCTACTGGTCTGTAAGGCCAAAAAACAAAAGTCTCCGGTTTCTGGTATGCGCGCGCGTCGCCGTAGCCATGCGCGTTGGCAAAATGAAAAAGGTTTTTTCTTTTCAATGAAAGATGAGGTCTCAAAACCGCCAAACTCACTGGTTTGACTGGAATCCTGCTGCTGCACAATTTTAATGTGTTTTTAGATGGGGTTATGATTGAGAAAAAGCTTTATGTGGCCTCTCTGGTCTCCCATAATATTTGCACTAAGTTTAGTCGGGCACCATTAGCAGTCATAAGCCGACATTTGAAGCAAAAAAAAACGGTAAAAAAAAAAAAGCCGCGTCACCGCACCACTTTTTTGGGCAAGCTCCATACCAGAAACCGGAGACTTTTTTTTGGGCCTAACCACTGCTAGTGCAGTGTTAGACTTGATTCAAGCTGTTCTTCATTACTTGATTTGCATGTGCACATGGGACTGTGGTATTTCCGTGAACTTTCTCCTGGGATGTGACCACTTGGAAAAACATTACAAGGATTGGTCGAAGGCTATTTAGAGGACAACTTGTGCATCTTCAACATCGCGGATGACATTCTCGCGTTCCGGAGTTTGCCGTCTTGACGATATCCGATCTTCCCAACATTGCTTCACTGTGACTCGATTCTTTGGCATGAGTTTGTGGCAGCTGCAAAATATATATTTGGTTCAGTGGAAATTGGGTTGATTAAAAACTTGTCTGGTTCAGATTTAGCCTCTCTAGTGTCAATATTACATGTACATGCAAGTACATGTACAGCTTGAAATTGAATGTTCTAGTTCACGTTGCCATCACGGTTTTTGTGTCCAGTGTTCAATTTCACCCTATAGTATTGCCAAAATTCCCCCACAATATTCCTTGCCCAAAGAGAGTACATTTATCTACATCACCATTTTACTAAAAGTAATTACCTTTAAATACTTAAAATTAGTACAACAGTTGCTGTAATTTTCAGAAATGGATGGATTTGGGGCTTGTATTTTATAACAAATATTGTTACACTGACCTGTTTAAAGTTTTGTGTTTATAGAATTCTGGAAGAAAAAAAAGGAAGAAAAAATTAAAAAAATGCCGTTATTGTAGTCTGGTTCCCAGACCCTACTTCAGACAAAACAGAGCAATTTATAGGCATTGGGGAACTGTCAGGTCCCCTAACCCTTCAGACGAAACAGAGCAATTTATAGGAATCAGGGAATTGTCAAGTCAGGGAACCAGACTAGCTGGCTTGCACCCATTCATGGATGTGTAACCGATTGCAAAACAAAATGCAGAATAACTAAATTTGGTAAATTGGGGGCAGTATTTGAAAAAAGTCACTTTTCTTCTTTCCAACGATGGTCGGCTGACCATCATTGGAAATTGATACAAAAATTCCACTTTTACTGAAAATGACAGCACACCAGGTGCCACGGTTTCACAGGATGCTTGAGACTATTATTCACTTACAGTCAAGTAAGATATTTCATGAAAAAAATTGGTAGTTTTGTGTTTTGATGTTTGCAAATGTTGTATATTTAGCTTTACTGGTTTTTCTTTCAGAGATGCTTGAGTCTGATTATCCAACCGATCTCGAGGCACTTCAGAAGCTGCGCAACAGTGCGGCTCTTGAGCTACTGTGGGTACAGCAAGCTATCAGCAGCAGGAAAAATGTAAGTGAAAAACAGTGTTTTAGTCAAGCCCATCACAAGTAAATCACAAGTTCATCGCAAGTCAATCACAAGTCAATCACAAGCCAATCACAAGCCAATCACAAGCCAATCACAAGTCAATCATAAGTCAATCACAAGCCAATCACAAATCAATTACAAGCCAATCTCAAGCCAATCACAAGTCAATCACAAGTCAATCATAAATCAATTTCAAGCCAAACACAAGTCAATCACAAGCCATCTGGTCCCCAGTGAATTAAGTCCCAAGCTACCCAAAGTGAAGGGCTGTGCATCGGACCCGTGTACCCGACCGTTGATGTCAGGAACCGGTTCCAGATTTGATCGGGTCCTCATAACCAACTTTACAAATTACTTAAATGTGATGCGATCAAGCTAAATGAGTCGTTTGTCGACCCTGGTCATTTTTTGTTTGTTTACAGATTTGAAAAGAGCACTATCTCAGCATTACTGCTGTGAAAACCACATGCTGGTACCATCTTTAGTTCAAAAATTATGGAAGTCGGAACACCAAGAGATGTGATGAAGTGATGTGATGAAGTGGCCCTATTTTGGCCTGAATCTCCAAATGAAAGTTCCTGACAAACGACTCATTTAGCTTGATCGCATCACAAATAAGCTTCTTAGGCCATGAGAAATGAAGGTTTAGAATGTCATTTGCGGGGAATTTTCAAAATGAAAACCAGGCTACATGGGAAAATATAACATATTTCACAGTTATGACGCTCGCGAGAGTTGCAGTTTACACCGTAAAGCTATAAAGCTCACTGTACAGTGTACACACTTGTATCTTGCTGTATTGACAAACCGATGTTCATCGTGTTGACTTTTATGAACAATCTGAACAGCAATTGCCATGATTTGAATTTTGCGGTTGGGTTTCTTTAAAGGGTACCCGGATATCCGTGTGTTTTTTTTCCATCAGGTACCCGGTTCCCGTTCTAAACCATACATTTTTTGCACACCCCCAAGACAATCATCATCATCATCATCACCATCATCAGGGCCCAATTTCATAGAGCTGCTTAAGCACAAAATTTGCTTAAGCACGAAAAAACATTGCTTAGTAAAATTGGGTTACCGGCCAAAACTCCATGCGATGTACATTGCTTGTGACTGGTATTTAGCGGTTGTTTACTTAGCATAACAATCGCATGGAGTTTTGGCCGGTAACCTGATTTTATTAAGCAAGACGTTTTTGTGCTTTAAAAGCAAATTTTGTGCTTCAGCAGCTCTATGAAATTGGCCCCAGGCTGTGGTCATCCATTGTTGCATGAGGCCCTCCTCAAGCAGTTTCCATTCTCTTTTGTTTGTCATTCTACTCCATGTTGCCGTGCTCATGTATACGTGGTGATTTCATCTCTCCATATCCTATGTCTACCTCTTCTTCTTCTGCCTGTCCTTGGTTGCCATTCTGTGAGTCTCTTGGTCCATCTGTTGTCTTGTGTTCTTGCTAGGTGCCCTGCCCATCTCCATTTCCATTTCATTTCCTTGATCTTCTCTCTGATATCTTTGCGGACAATGGCACCCCGCAAATCAGTCTTTTGAAATCTCAAACGAGAACAGTAGCGAAGTAAAGTTTTACATTAACGGTACCCTATAAGTAACCAAATGTACAGATGTGTGGATTGACATACAGTGTAAAGTTCTGATGAACTTGTGATGGAGTCGACTACAACACTGGTTCAAACTTGCGAATGCTTGGTCTCAAATTGGTTTGGGACTCATCTGTAATTGGTTTCGGTGACTCCTTTTAACCCAATCCCTGCTGGGAATATTTTCAGCAGCCCTAGAGCATTGTTTAAGTCAGGTTTTTTTTTTTTAGTATGATTCAGAGACCACCAACACTGTGTGTGTTTGTTCTTGGCAGTGAAGGATTTATTCGCTGTGACGCCCTGTACATGTAGGTCAAGAATGATCGGACCACATGTATGTACACATGTGGTCCGCGCCAGTAGTGGCTGCCACACATCTGTATAAGCCAAGTTGTTATTGTGTCAAATACAAGTCCATTTCAAGTCGATCACAAGTCAAATCACAAGTCAATCGCAAGTTAGTCACAGGGCTATCACAAGTCAATCACAAGCCAATCACAAGTCAGTCACAAGTCAATCACAAGTCAATCACAAGTCAGTCACAAGTCAATCACAAGTCAGTCACAAGTCAGTCACAAGTCGATCACAAGTCAATCACAGGTCAAACACTAGTCAATCACAGGTCAAACACTAGTCAATCACAAGTCAAATCACAAGTCATTCACAAGTCAATTACAAGTCAATCACAAATCAATCATAAGTCAATCACAAGTCAATTACAGGTCAGTCACAGGTCAATCACAAGTCTATTGCAAGTCAAATCACAAGTCAAATCACAAGTCAATCACAAACTATCACAAGTCCATCGCATGTCAATCACAAGCCAATCACAAGCCAATCACAAGTCTCTCACAAGTCAAAGCACAAGTTAAAGCACAAGTCAATCACAAGTCAATCACAAGTCAAACACAAATCAATCACAAGTCAATCTCAAATCAATCACAAGTCAATTCACAAGACAATTCTCAGTAAACCATAAGTAAATCACCAAGTCAAATCACCAAGTCAAATGTTAATACAATCACAAATCAAGCGCCAGTCAATCACAAGATTCCAAACTTACAAAAACAAGACATGGCAAGCCTAGCTAGTAAAGCGGGTCCCAGAGTGCACAGAATTTCTCTTCGATTGATTCAGCATGGCTATTCACTGGAAGTCTTTTCATGCATCTGGTCTACACAATGGGCCGGATTGAGCCCATTCATTGGTATTATGGGGTATCCTATACAATAGCACTGCCCGGCTCAGAATTGTCAGTCAGGCAGTGAGGTGCATGTACAAAGAAGGCTATGGCACGGTGTCATATGAAAATCGGACTCGTATAAAAATTGGACTCTTTTTCCCTTTTATTGGTTAAACCCTCTCATGTGACCGGTCCCTCTCCTAATTATCTATGCATGAGCATGCGCAATACCACTAATGAGTCCGTATTTCATAAAACCTAAATTCATGCTACACCGGCCCCTCTCTGGGACCTGACCAGCAAAATAAAGAAATCTGTAAGTTTCTTCTAATGTGCACTTAATTTACTTCTCGCACAGCTGGCGGTGCAATTTTCAACCTGATCGCACACGCGATACGTCGCGGGAGCCTAAGCCATAGAATTCTGAAATTGTGCGGACCGTGTCGCTGGTGATTGATCAACACAGTTTATAGTACTGTTTAATAAAATCTGTCCCTTTCTATCTTGTCACGAAACGCATTCATGTACATGTGTAACTGACAGTGCATGTATGGCACATAATTTTTCTCTCTTATGCAGCTGTGTTTCAAATTCTAATGAACTGTAGAAAGTTCATTTTGGGAAATTAAATCTGTTTTTTTTTTATTTTGAGGAGTTAAGTTTTGCTTTTGTTGTTGAAGAGTTAACAATGTTGTTTTCCTGTTAATAATTGTGTTTGTTTTTTGGTGTGGGGGAATTTTTATGTTTTCGATTTTAAGGGTTTTTTTTGGGGGGGGGGAGGCTTGATCCTAAATATGTTCAAAATATATCTGCAAGAATTTCAGACATTAGCTGATTTCTTTGGACGATTTGTGTGGTGTGTCCGCTCAAGAAATGTGTAACCCAATTTTTTTATGTGCAGTTTGTTTCTGTGTTCAACTTTTTTGAACTGGGCATAGGTTTGCAAGGGAGAGTGCTTTTTCAAACATTAAACAGCACTTTACAGGGCAAGTTCTACAGTATGTCCCAGAAAATTGTCCGTCTGACTATTTTTTGAATACATGTAAAGTTCTACATAACCATGAAGTCAATTTTGAAAATGTGTGATGGTGCAGATACAAATGTACATGTACTCTTTAATCATAATGTCCTTATCCTTGGCCTAAACCCCTATGAGTTTCATTTAATTTCGGTCACGCATCACTGCACAATTGATCACAGCAACATTTTTGGACACTGTGACCAAGTTCAATGCCTAAATCAAGTTCAAAGCTGTGTTATGTTAGTTGTGTAAAATCCTGCATGTTGTGAAACAAGCCTGATGTGGTTTGGGATTGCAATCATTTGCCCTTGAGCATTAAACTAAGGTCTTACCATGATGACTGATAGCCAGGCAAATGATGCCAATCCCAACCGCAGCCGTAGTTATTTAAAAAAAAAAAATAGTCAGATGGACCCTTTTTTGGGGGGACATGATACTGTATATTTTAAAGATGGTGCCCTGTACTCTTAGACTTTCTAAGTCTCTCAATAGACTTTTTGTATCCAAACGATTTTTAGATTTGTATGTTTTTGTTGTTACGAAAAAAACTCTGGAAAAGGGGCTTTCATTTTTCACACAAATGAACCCACCTTGTGAAAGCCGATTTATTGTGGGGCAGCAAATAATTCGAATTGTGTGAAGAAAGTAAACAAAGGTACATTGTTTTCGTTCAATTTTTAATTTAAAAGTAAATTATATTGCTTGGAAAACAGCAATTGAAAAAAACAAAACTATTTTCAGCTTGAAATCAAAACAGGAATGCATCTTTGACCCCAACTCTATAGCGTATTTTACTAGGAACTGGACCAAGTCCATCAAAATCCATCAGTCACTGTGCGTCCAATACAAAACTGTACACGAGTTTATGGAATCCACCACTGACGCACTGGTTGACATTCATGGACTTGCTACACGTGGCTTTTATCACAATAGCATTACAGAAAGCTAGGCAAGATCAATCGGATACCCCTAGCACTGCTTCAGGCCATTAGGCCCAAGTCCATCATACTCCATCAATATTAAGTCACTCCAGGCCTTCTGGACCAAGGCCCCTCAAAATCCACCAAAAGAGGGTGGATTTTGATGGAGTTGGTGTGGTTAGGTTTAAAAAATTTAAAAAAATCTTTTCAACCAGCTTCGCAAAAGAGTCCGTTTTCGACAAAACACGTCACACTTTCCTTGTTGAAATTTTTTTATGGGTCCACAAGGAAATGAGGCTCAGTCTTTTGTGACCCTTTGTGAGAGAAATAGAGGCAGGGGTGGAACTGATATACAGCTCACTTCTCTGAGGAAATCCCTTGTTGTCACTGTTTATCTACATCTCTTTTTCACTTGTCTGGTCGTCTGACATGTGTGTTTAGGCCGTCCAGCAATCCTGTAAATCTTGTGGGAGAGCCCTGGAATTTGTTCTCTGGCTCGGTGCCTGTCTCTAATTGACATCATCTCTCAAATGGCTTGCAGATTTTTTTTCTCTGGGTCATAGAAAATCTTGGAAAGCCTCAAACTTGAGGTCATCTCGGGAAATAGAAGGCTTAGACACTGAATCGAGCAAACACATCTAGGGTGACCGTAAGGTAATGGCGAAATTCTGCTAGATGCACTTCACAAATCAGCTAGATTTAACAAAAATCGGCTAAATCGTCTATTATTACACGAAATACGTTGTAAATACTTATACTCACATGCAGATGTTATACAATTTCCTGTTAAAAAAAACATAAATTTGGTGTAAATTTTACTTAGGCCACTCTCACCTGGACATGCTGAATCGGGTTAAGCATTGAATAGGCGCTGAAGTTGGTGACATCACAGGTGAGAGTGGCCCAAGCAAAATTTACACCCTTTCACTTAATTGATTGTATTTCTGGATCTTGGGACCCAAATGGAGTGGGGTAAAAAGAGTGGATTGCGAAATAGTCAGGCTTTAATATACTATATAATTTCATGGGAACAAATATTAAACATTTTTAATTTTTTTCTCTGAATGTTGCACTTTTGGGCACATGCATGTTTGTTTTACATACCTTGTGTGGACATTCCTTTGTTTTCATGTAGTTAAGAAAAACTAGTGAAAAAAACCCTCATTTTGCTCAAACTGTGAAAACTCTTTCAACCCAAAAAATTTTCTGTGATTCCCTTTAGTGTTGGTTGCCACAAATAATCCTAACACAAAAATGCCTTTAAACCTGTTTTCCAGAGAGGGGAAAACCTTGTGTGGACGTGGGCACGTCCACACAACGTCGCTGCTACCTGATTTGTGTGGACCTCTTTTGTTCGGAAGTCCACACAGTGAATGTAATGCTTGTCCACTCTGTACTTCCCATCCAAATCCATCAATAAGCAGTCAACACATTCCAATTAGAAAGTGGCAATTATCATCTGAACATATACCAACCCCGCCCACACCTTTTAATAAAAAGATAAAATTATGATAAAAAAATAAGGCGTGACTGCCGCAACCTTGGCACACTTTTCCTCAGTCCAGGGACCAAAACAAGACCTCTCTCCACTGGAATTTGCATTTCTTGGTTCGGTGGACCGCGTCATTACTTTAACTGTCCCAGCATACTCCTGGCTCAGACACTGAGTCCCCTTTCCATGCCTTCATTGCGCTTTTTTTGTGGCGGGAGAGGGTTAAGACGCGGCGGTAATGTCATCAGTCGGAAATTGACTCGCGATCCTCTTGGGGGTTTCACTGGGGATGGCATTTTATTTGATGTGACAAATGTTCATAATGTACAGCGTCGGGTTGTTCGCCAATGTTCATTATAAAGTCCACGGTAATAAAGAAATGTGTTAAAATCACTATTTAATCAATATCACATGTGGTTAACTTTAGACCTTACTTTGCCAACCACAGGCACTTTAATTTGCTAGCCATGGGTTAGCAAACTATGGAAGCCTTGGAAGGTCATTTTCCAAAAAATTAATGTTTCCAAACATATCATTGGCTTGTTAAAAATACAGAGTTACCAACAAACGCTTCCAAAGACTTCAGACTAATGTCTCTTTCTTACATAATGAGAGTGTTAATATGCATTTTTTTTCAAAACATATTGTCTACCACGGCTTAAATTTATGCCCTTCTGGTAGCCCATATAAAGTGGCGCTCAATATTTAAAAACGCAAGAACGGTCGATACAGCGTGTCTAAAAAAAATGTACCGGTAGCATCATTTTTTTTTCTGAGGAAACTAAATCGTTGTGGGTTGTTTTGGTAAACAATTTACCATGACTAGTACATGTCAAAGTATCTTGGCTTTGCCTAGCTCCCTTAATCCTACAAAACCCAACAAAATCCTGCAAACTCCCATGGCGATTTTCTTTTTAGTACTAACTCCTTCAGCTACCTGATTCCTCCAAAATCCATCACTTTGGAAGAACCCAATGGTACCCCCTTTGTACTTCATGTTACAGAGGCTTCAAATCCTGCGTAGGTACATGTACTTATAAAAGTATATGGGCTTTGCTTAATCCTACAAAATCCACCGAAAATCATACCAAGTCCTATGAAATCCTACCAAATCCAACAATATCCTACAGAAATCCTACCAATTCCCATAAAATCGTACAAAATCCTACTAAAAATCCTAGAAAAATCCTATAATAATCCTACAAAAATCTTACACAAATGCTACAATAATCTTACTAAGATACTACAAAATCCAAAAAAAAATCCTGCAAAATTCTACAAATTCATGCTGCTGGTGGTTTTTGAAGGGAAACGCGTAAACGGATGAAAATTTGAAGATTTAATAAATTTTGGGTTTTTTTTCTTTGTTTTGTCTTTTCTTGTAGTACTTGAGACTGAAGAGTAACATTGAACCAACTGGACACCAGAAAGTTGTGCCGTCTTGATATTTCCAAGAAGCAATGGTAAAGACACACAAACTTGTATTCTGTCATTTCTGTGATATTATTTTTATAAATGTGTATGCTGTATGCAGGTTCCGGTCCCTTTATCGTGATTGTATCGGACTTCGTTATAACAATAAAAATAATGCGGTGCTTATATACGGCACTTTATACCAAAGGATCCAAACGATGCACAATTATTACGCTGTTCTTCAGGCCGTGAGACATGCTCGAGATCAGTGCAATCTGGTCTTTACCTGTACAGGTACCCATTTTTATACTCCTGGGTGGAGAGAGGCAATTGTAGTAAAGTGTCTTGCCCAAGAACACAAGCACCATCACGGTTCGAACCCACTCACCACGGCACACGAGTCGCACGCCGTGCACGACCATTATGACCACGGCGCTCGGGTCACATTAATTAGGCCTAACTGGATTTAGCATCGGCATTTATCCCCCTAGGAATTTAATCAGGCCAGCTTGGGTTGTGCGTGTGAATGGCATTGTGTCAAATCTGAAAGATTTAAGATTTTTACTCTGTTGTTTACATCTTGACGTCATACCAGTGCGTCAGATTCTGTCCATTTGAATCCCAAGGAGCGCATGGATATGCCTTTGTGAGGACCTCATCCCAGTAAAGGCTCAAATCAGACTTCACTAGCTTTCATTACGTGCACGCAAAGCTCGCATAATTACCGGATAACCATGTTGACCCAAACAAAATCAATTATCTCAGTTCACAAACCTAGTCAATTTAAAGAAAACTGTCAATTGTGTCTTATTTATTTACATACAGACGTTATGAAAATGTCCTCTCCCGTCATGTAAGAAAACTTGTAAGAAATAATGTAAGAAAAACTTGTGTCGTCCAAACGAAGGCTTAATAAGGAACCTACGTGCGCTCATTAAGTGCCTGGCCCGCCGAACTTGCATAATTATACAAATCAGCCAAAAAAGTGTAAAAGTCCCTTTTTTTTTTAGAAGAAACAGCAAAAACTATAAACTTAAGATATACAATGTAGGCGTCCAATAGAAAACATAATTTTTTTTCTCAAAAAGTTACAATTTATCTCGGGAATCTAAGCTTCCTTTTTTGTTGTTAATTTTATTTTATGTTTATTAATTTTTACTTTATATTTACAATATTTATATTGTTTACATTTCTACTTTATGTTGTTTAATTTATTTTGTTTTGATTCGCTCAACGGAAATTCTCTAATTCATTTCTTAATTCAAATCGAAATTTATGTTTATTTTGCATATAAAATGGAATTCAAAGCTCCGATTGACATTTAAACCTTGTTTGTGTTCGGGTCTTCATTAATTTTCATTTTTTTCCCCCAGTGTTTATTTAGTTTAAGGCTTTTCGACTTCTTTTTGATGTGCCTTCAGACCGTGATCTTTCCGGTTTCTGTATAGGGCGCCGTTTTTAACGTCCGGTGTCGACACAAACACAATTGATTCAATGAAAGCTCTTCAATTTTTGATATATTTTCTTTACATTACCAAATCATCCTCTCCCACAGTATAATGTAAGAAAAACATCCTTTAGTTTTTCTCCTCAAACTTAATTGCTTTAAGCCTGAGCCGAAAATTGCCAAATTCCCAAAATGGAAAGCACGCTTGTGACTGTATACGAGAAACATTGATGTTATTCCTATCCCCGTCAGCGTAAATACTCTACCAACGTTGTTTGGGTTGGGACTCGGCGGCGCGCGTAAAAACGTCGGCATCAAAAGCCAAGTTCCGCACGTGGCCTTTGTTTTTCTTTAGTACAGATAAAACATTCCGACTAAAATGAATCATTCTTGACATATAAAACCTGGTCCAAAGATGGAAGCAGATTTCAATTTACTTAATAGTCTTGCCGACAAGGGTGTTTGGGGGAAAATGTTATTCCCTGGGGACGACATTTACGTGCTAAATAGGGAATGTTTCGTGTAAACTGTTAACCATTGTGTTTAGCACTTGGTGATGTGTGTATGTACATTTTTTACTAAGCTTACGGAAATGACACGTATATTTGTTAAACATCTTGTCAGTGTGAAGATGACGTCGAGCAGCTTTGCATACTTGAAGTGTCAACTGAACTTGAAGTTCATAGCGCATGGGAAAAAGACTAGACAAGCCTATAGAGCTGGTCCCAGAGCACACGACATTCTGTTCAATTGATTCAGAATGGCTATTCACTGGACGTCTTTGCATGCACGTGGTCTACACAGTGGCCCGGATGTAGCCCATTCACTGGTGTTACGGGGTGATCTATACGATAGCACTGCCCAGCTCTCTTCACCAGTGACAGTCATAGGTACAAATAGGTACAAAGGCTGACCTCTATGACCAGCTAAACTAATTCAAACAGGCAAAAAGTTACATCCACACACACTTTACTTTTACTTTTATACTATACTCCCATTGACAATGCTTTACTTTGTTTGTCCCTGTGTCCCTTAATATAACACTCTAACACTGACTAATTGACTAAGCGACCGTACCTACTACAGTTTTGAACAAAGACCACTGGACAGGACTCTGGAAGTCTCCCCTTTGTTGTCTGTCTCTGTGTGTGTCTGTAACACGTACACCCAAACAAGTTTGTATTTGCCTGCAGTCGGGGACTCCCTATTGTCCCTCTTTGTTTGTACTTTAAGTTTTTAGAATGACCTCCCATATGATGTGTACACGAATCCAAATTGGAGACTTCTCAGGAATTGGGGATCCTATTGTCCTCTATTGTTCAACGTCCCCTATTGAATGCAGAAACGATAGTGTGGACGTGTCCAAGTCCCCTATTGATTGCAAAACAAACTCTCCAGCAGTATACAAATAAAGTACATTGAAATCTTCAAAATTTCAACAATTATTGGGCTACGGCAAAGATAAAAGAACAGGAAGAAATAATTCATTAAAAGTAAACCTGTATCCATTTGTGTCTAATTTTATTAACTGTTTAGGGTTAAATTGTAAGATCTGTTTATTAAAAAAAAAATGACAAGATTGCCTCAGGATACACGTTTTACATGTATGCACATTGATGTTAATGAGACACTCTAAACAAGAAAAACGGGCGGGCTAGTGCAAATGCCCGCAGGCTAGTTAAGAGTCTGTTTCAGTAGCCCGGCTGGCTAGTGAAAATACAAATTAAGGTCGAACCCTGCAAAAAGTAGCTTAGTAATGTTTGGAAGCAAGAAAAAACTGCCGGTAATTAACTTTGGATATTGTCATTACTTCATTTACTCGTACCACATGTAATTAAAATTTGTGTTGTGAATTGATTCTGATTTTGGACCATTTTGTGTGAAATAAATACCGAGAATGCTTTCATACATGTTTGCGCCAAAAATCGAAAGCTGCAGTATCAGATTTTTTTACGGTAAGTTTACTATGCATGGCTTTAATACACAGGTACATTTTATCATGAACTTGTCGACACTGCACTTTTTCGATCCCAAATTCCCGTATGCAAATAGATATGATTGATTTCTGGCCACTGCACGAATAAAAAGAAGATTTCATATAACCATATGAGAATTCCCCAAACCATCTGAACCAATTTACCAAAGTAGCGAACAGCAAGAAAATCGCCCGTACCGGAGCGGGGCAGTCTTTTAATGGCGAGCGGGAGTCAAGCGCGAGATCCTCGGCACGGAAGCGACCGTCTTCTTCCCCGCCACTGATCGATCGCTCTTTTCAACCGTGTAAAAAAGGTGAGAGAGGCACAGGTAAAAAAAAAATTGAATATTTAGAAAGCAAATATCAGAGTTAGAGCGGCAAAGGCGGAATGACGTGTGACGGACTTAATCATTTCTGTATGACGGCTCCCAAGTGTGTGGCGATGATAAAGCAAAATACATGTATGCAACAAACATGCACGGTCTTCGAGAAAGATATCCGAAGAACACAAAGGCGCGAGTGATTGTTTTGACAACTCGGTGTCCTAGTTTGAAGTGACCGCGTGGTACATTCATGTGTAAATACATTGTGCTGAAAGGTGTTTACAGTGGCAGTGTTTTTTTCTTCAGCTTTGGTACGTATACAAGAAGTCATCTTTCCACGCAATCTGTATAAAAATACCAGTACCTCGGGTAATTATCAGCATCCAGACTCCAACCGGTTTTAAACATACATTTTTAGTGGTTGATACCGGCCAAACAAACAGTTATTCCCATTCATAAATACTTTTCCGGTCCAAAGTCAAACAAGTCAAAAATTATAAATTTCCAACGATGTTGTTCAACAACTTTACCTCATGTTTTTCTCGCGAGAAGTCGTCAACAACTCCTTATGTGGAGATTTGCGCGCGACGCGTTAGTGGCGCAAAACGCAGCTGTGCCGGTGAAGTGTGAATTTAGGACTATGAAATACTGACTCACCTGTAGTATTGCGCATGGTAACGTGAGGATTGTGAACGTTCAACCAATAAAACGGTACTGGCACCGGAGTTCAGAGGAGGCCAAAATCACGTGACACTGGAAAAGTCCAGCCGGTCTATATCAAACATTTAAAACCGGCCACGTGACGGGCTCTCGACCAAAAGGAGTGGGAAAACTGTCTTAGGTATTTATGAATACAAGTTAACTGTACAGAGCAAGGTAAGATTTTTTGGGGGTGAGTTTAAAAAGGCACAATAAGCCACGCCCCTGAAGCTTTGACCAATCACAGCCGTGATTAATGTCCGACATGCGTGCACACATTTTTAAAATGTCCGACATGGCTTTCGTGAATTTCAACCATTGTACTTATTGTCCATTTTCGATTCTGTTGTAAAATCTGAATATAGTCCAGTATCAAGTATATTAACCACGACCATCAGGATGACGTAGCGAGACTTTATCTCGCCTATAATTCCATCGCTGTAACCCGGGTTCGATTCCCGCCTCGGTCAAAATGTGGATTGCGTTTTCAGTCCCTGCCTGATTCCGTGAGCTTTCCCATTCTGCGGTTTTCCTCCCACCTCTAACTCTAAAACTGTAAATTCTTCTCATTGTCTTCTCTCTGTAGGTTTCTTCAGGCTTGCGAGCTACAGTGCCTAGGGCGCTTTTGAGGAATCCTTGGTTTCATTACCAGAAATAATTAATAACAATAACCCACACTATTCACATGATTGTGACTGACAGGAACTTTTGTTCCTGGATTATGACGACTCTCAGTTATAAGTCCAGTATCGAATTTTTTTTTATAAATCCCAATAAAGTTCAGTATCGATTACCAAACATTTCAAACTCACACGAATCGCATGTAACCGATATCACGAAAATGAAGCATCAAAATTATCATTCTTGGTTTCCTCTGTCTCGTGCTCTCGCACCGTATAATCCGAGCCACCACCTGCCCCCGTTTTTCCCCTTGATTGCGCCCGCCGAAATTTCGAATGAATCCCCCGCTGAACCGCGGTCCCGATTATCGGTGAATCTTCTTCCTTTTATAGGGAAAACGATCGCTCAGGTTTCTCATTGCGGCGATCGGATATGGAAAAAAGCCCGCAGCAATTCTCATTTCATGGCTGTTTGTGATTACCAAAACAAACTCTAGTTTTTTCCTTCTTCTTCTTTTACAGGTGATTTTTGTTGTTGCGTGAGAAACAGTAACAATCTGACCTCTGGAACTTAATCTCGAACCAGAATTTCTTGTTCTGTGAGCTGACAAACATCGATTTGATTGTGTTCCTTTAGTGCAACCAATGTGTAAATTAATCTTGCCAGACTTGACATCCTTGCATTGGATTGACACAGATTTATTTCCGTAGTGTTGAAAAGATCTTTTGAACAAGGTAAAGTAGTTTCTTTGAATGGTTCTCTAGTCAGCTACCTAGTCTTAAATTACTTTCGCACAAAAAATATGTTTTACGTCATAATAAGTTTTACAAAAACACGTTACGTCATTTGATGCCTGTATGCCAGTCTTTACAAGTTGTTTTGAATTGACATAGGTCTGTTTGATTTGGAAAAAGGAAAATTTAAAAAAAAAATGAATTTTTCCATAGACTCGGGCAGTAGCTAGATATGCCGTCTTTAAAGAGGTTAGCAAAGATATGATACGTAAAAGTTGGTTGTACAAAAAATATCTTACGTCCTTGAGTGTACGTATAGCGCTGACTTTCGATTGTAGATTTGGGAACAGAAATTATTATATAAGCATTAGTGCGGTTATCGAATTTCAAAACACTTGTCAAAATTACTTCTTTTCCAACAGCTATAATACTCAGGTCTGAATTAACCCAGGCAGTTTAACTTTATAGTCTCTCCAAAGGAAATACGACCTGTATTTTATTATGTGAATCGGAAACTCCTAAACCTGAAGCTCACAGATTACAAAACAATCTTCATTCCATAACCTTTCCTTCGACTGTCGTCCCCGATGAAAAAAATAAAAATACAATCGCATTCGATCAAATAACAAGACGCTGATTTCCCTATACACGATACAAGACGCAGTTCAAGACTGATTAATCTTTATTATCAATGTACAGCACGCCTTTGTCAGACAGAATCGATCAGGACGGCTCGAGTTTTTTATATATAAGGATTTTCTCGTCAGAGCGAATTGACAGCAGTTAACAGTTGTATATTGTATGTGATTAGGACAGACGTTCATCATTAGACTAAACACGAGTTCTATGAAGGCCCTATTGCTGTAGCCTTGACCCAAATCGTGCCTGCCGATGAAATGTCTCATTTCATCATCAAGGAGGTATTTACCTTCATCCTATAAAAGTTGCTGCGAGTCTTTAGCCGTCTCACAGCCGGGGAATACAATGGACCGATCCAGTAAGCACCGCCCCATGGTATTCTGACCAATCACAGCCGTGATTTATGTCCGACATGCGTGCACAAAAGTCCGACATGCGTGCACGCGCGTATGAGACGGGCTTACTGGATCGGTCCATTGGCCAATCTCCATGTCAAAAAAAATGTGGATAGCCCATTGGCTGTTCAAAATAAAGTCACTGTCCGTCATTTTACAACTTCAATAACAATGGAATTGTAAACAAATCTGTTCTAGTTTAACCGCAAACTTTACCTATTTTATTGAATGTATTTGTTTAGTTTTGCCTTTTTTTTTTATTATATCAAATGCTATTGAAATGAAAAATGTTTTGTTTACTTCAATGTTTTTTTTAAATTGTATTCATAAAAACTTAAGATAGTTTTCCAATTCCTGTTGGCCGAGTGCCTGTCACGTGGTTGGTTATAAAAGGTTGATAAAGACCGACTGGCGGGACTTAAACACTTATTCAGTGTCACGTGACATTGTGACTTCTATGACATCCGGTGCCTTTTAGTTACCACTTTATTGGTTGAACGTTCACAATGCTCACGTAGGCATGCGCAATACTACCAGTGAGTCAGCATTTCATAGTCCTAAATTCATAGCACACCAGCACAGCTGTGTTCTTCGCCACATCGCGCAGTACGCGCGACGCGCGACGCGCTTGCCAATCTCATAATCTAGCTTAGAGGGGTGTTTCGGAAAAAAACATGAAGTAAAATTGTTGAACAAAACCGTTGGAGTTTATAAATTTTGACTTGTTCTGACTTTTGGACCGAAAGGTTTTGATTTTTTTTTACCAAAATGGTATTTATGAAGGGGAATAAATAATTGGCCGGTATTAAACACTATGTTTAAGACCGGTTGGAGTCTGGATGCTGATAATCACCCTCGCCTTCGGCTCGGGTAACTATCAGCATCCAGATTCCAACCGATCTTAAACAGAGTGTCTAAAACCGGCCAAGCACACGTTTATTCCCTTATTATAAATGTACGATGGGAGTGGTTATACTGGTTCCCGTACCACATTCGAACGGAGAGATTGGGAACCGGCGCGTAGCAATCTATTTTTTTTTTACATGGAGATCAGTGGATGGATTCCGCTCCCATTTTTATTCCAGTAATGCAACTGTCGATTTTTTTAATGAAATTCAGTAGACTTGTAATAATCTTCATGTTCTGTAAATATGCAAAAGTTCAATAAGACAAAGCGTGTTTGTAATTTATGACCAAAAGACTCCCGTCAGTTTAAGTGCATTTTCTTGTACACGGTTTTTGTAAAATAATTTTTTTTTTCGGTACCCCGCGTTAGAAAATTATATACTGAACAGGGCACACCACCATTTTGTGTGCACCAAATCCATATATTAATATCTTTTAACATTTTAAAGACATACGTATATATTTGCCATCAGTGTACCAAATAAAATAACCGTAAGCAAATTTTCCGACCCGCATACGTATCTCGTACGCGTTCGCGGACAATGGTCGCTTTTGCCTATTTGCGCCAACGCGCTACGTCCGGCATTTATGCCTGCATTCGAAATTAGTCCACTTCGATAATAATCTGTGTTCTAACTCAAGGTCAAGGTCATTTCTTGAAGAAAAAAAAATTGTTTAACGACATGCTCAATCACTGCGCTTGTCGCCACGTCGCCGGCAAAACAAAATCACGTATGCGGAAAATTAACGGCGCACAAAAATTCACTCCATTAAAACAAATACGACACTCTTCAGAGCGCCAGATCTTAATTCCACGCACTGTGACAGGTATGTGATGAAATTAGCGTCGGCGAGCCGTTGAATTTTAATCAACACGGTGTGTAAATTGGTCCTAATCGGACGCCGTAGTTGGTCACGACACAGGAAAATGAATATGCATGAGAGTGTAGCTGATTAGTTGCGTTTATGGCCTGTGTCCGTAGCACTGCAAGGTCTATAGGAGCTTGTTAATTCTCAGGAAAGCAACTACAGGGTGAGTCAAAAAACACGAAACCCAAATGTCGAGACTATAGTGAAGTTCTGCTTGTGGCACTTTCAAAATCTGGGATATGAAAGCCCTATTCATAAGCTTTCCTTTAGTACAAGAATCATCAGGTCACTCACTTTTTTTGACACAATTTTTTTTAAAGTTTTGTCCACGGATCACACAAAAGGTGTGCGTTCTTTCAGCAAAACGGAAACAGTTCACACACATTTTTGTGATCGGTGGACAGAACTTTAATACGATGCTTGTGTTTAAAAGACCGTAACTTGAAAAGTACATAAGTGATTTGAATGATTCTTGTACTAAAAGAAAGCTTATGAATTGGGCTTTCATATCCTAGATTTCTAAAGTGCTACATGCAGAACGTCACTAAAACAAAGGTCCCGACATTTGGGTTTCGCTTTTTTTTTACTCACCCTGTATAGGAGCTTGTTAATTCTCAGGAAAGCAACTGCTCCGCTGGATGAGCTAATTTCCTCTTTTAGAACCAGTCAAAAGCAGTATTCACCACATGGCATTCTGACTGGTAACCTGTTTTTTTCCTAAGCAAAACGTTTCTGTGCTTAGTAGAAACAAAATTTGTAGTTGGAAGGCCCTGATATTGGTCAAAAGGCCTATCCACGCCACATCAATTACAGATTCACACAATTTAAGGCACAGAGAGATTCTTACGAAGACTTTCGTCCATTTTCACCGCACACAATCTGCGGCATACAAAACCCCATACCAAGCCTCAGGATACTCTTTTTTCAATTACCATCCAATTTACATCAAGGTAAATGCACCCAGCTTCACCAATCAGTATCGAAACAGCAACCAATAGAAACCAATATGCCAACAATGAAAAGAAGACTGCTATAGAAACACTGCTCGTCTGCTGTAACCAGTAAGTATTATCTGCAATCAAAACTCACAAAAACGGGGACAGACGTCCTAAGGTAAATCCCCGTATCGAGATGACACACAGACTCGCCGACTGCAGATGGGATATTCCACTCTTCTGCTTCTTCTTTTTCCCCCTTCCCTATCAATAACTGTCTCATTTTCAATGCTTGTTTAGTTTTTTCACTGTCCGCGGATGATGTATGTACGGCCGCGGGTGCGGTTAAGCTCGTGAGTGTCCGCGGGGCTGCGAGCGCTGATTCCCCCATCAAGCTAGTTCGATGACACGGTCGGTGGAGCCGAGTTCCCGTTCTGTCCCAGTTTGAGAGGGAAATATTTTTTTCCAAGAATGCACTGGTCATCCGTATCGAGATGTCTACTTGTGGCATGGATTTTTGTAATTGGGGTTATAAATCGGGGACAGCTGTCCTCTTGAATAAAGTTGGACTATGCATTTTTGACCGCAAAGATAAACTGTTTGGCCAGCCTACGACCTTCTTAAAGTAAAATGTAATTGGCAGTTAAACCCCATTAAAAGTATTAGTTTGTTTCACGTCTTGTTTCATTACTTATTTAAAATTCATGTAGTAATTTACTTTAGGTTCAGTGATCATGTGTTGCAGGTAAAGCCTTTTCGTTTAAAAATTGGGGAGAAATTCGAGTCTTTTTCGAGGCAACACCAGGGTTTCAACGTCTCTCATTTGTATTAGTTATGCCTTGTTCTGTTCATTTCTACATCATTTTATTCTGAACAAACAGAGTCATAAAAGCATAGTCTTCATGGCTTAACCCTAACTCCCTAGCATGATTTACTAGGAACCATACCCATCCTGGCAAAGACTTTGTTTCTGGAGGTGTGCTAACTCAATGTAAAAGACTCTCAGTTTAGGGGTTTTGTACCCATCCTGACAGATTCCAACAAAACATGCCGTTTGGGGTTTGATGGGTTGAGTTCTGTTATAGGGTTAATGATCATTCCAAGAATTTTTTTTTTTACACAGAATAGCAAATTCTATTTTTATTTTTTTAATAAGTGCATATTCATGTTCATTGGCTTTTCACAAGGGTTATCGAATTGTTTTCGTCTGCAGTATTCATTTGTTTCACACCAGGGAATCACTTGCTAGCTTATCCAAGAAGTTCTTTCAATTCCCCCTTTATTATAACCCACAGACCTCTAGTTTTTAAAGTAAGTGAGGGCCAGGCATGTCGAATATTATGGTCAATCAGGTTCGCTTCCAGTCCTTTTTATGTGTGAAAACAAACAATTTTCCCCTTCAATTTTGGGATATAGACCACGGATTACAAACCATTTATATACTACACAACATAATGTCCAGCAGCTGGATTTGAACCTCTGACCCTCTAATCATGAGTCACGAACCCTACCCACAAGGCCACACTAGCTCCACGTTTTAAAGAAACCCAACTGTTCTTATATAAAACACAGTCCACTTCATAAGATGGGATTCCACTAAAAAGCAGGAGGTCATGGGTTCGAGTCCCACCCGAGTGATTTTTTTCCAACTTTCACTTGGGCGAAAACACACTGAGTATACAGTGTTTATACGTCGGTGAAGGGTAAAACCTAATTTGATTCACAGTCTTCCTCACATCCATATACTCACTCCCTACACACCATTTCATTTTCCTGCCGCGTCAGCTGCCACTCTCTTATAAAAACACCATTCCATTACCAACCTTCGTCCTACCGAACCAATATTTGCACAAAACCACCGGCCGCCAAATCACCAATTAAGCAATCCGCGTTAATAATTAATTCCCAGTTACCAAAAAACAAATAATCCCCTTCTCCATTGTCTCCGGTCACACTCACTGTTGTATATTTGTATTCCTTTAGCCATCACCTCGACCATTGTTCTACTTATTTACTCTTTGGTCCGGTATAATTGGAACCGAATTTTTTTAAACCGAAGAGCAAATTGTACCCCGTCACTTGTCAAGATCTGATGGATATTAATTACTGCTCATAAGCTGTGTGTTAATGACATCGTTTCACTAACACCAAGCCGTGTAATTAACCAATCTAAAACCGGTCAGTCACCTCGGTTGTGTTTTAGGTTCGGTTTCATCCCCGGCTCGAGAATGTTGATAAGCGTTCAGTGTTCAGTGAGATTCGGCCCCGTATTGTAGGATTTGATGTTCTTAAAGAAGAACATCAACTAAGAAGAACATTGAGCTCCGGTGCACAATCCTTGAGCCAAGATAAAAATTGGATCCGAGGTTTGGAAAACATGAAATTCAATATAACACTAAATAAGGAATATAACCTACAGAAACGAAACGACGACTCTTATGAACTAGAAATATTTGCTCAAAACAAAAACCCCAACACAAAAGCAGGTTAGTACGACGTGTATTGCCTGTTTCTGTTCTAAAGGCTGTTTTTTTTGCTAAACAAAATTTTCCTCCAAGCAAATATTTGTTAACCACTGCGTGACATTCAACCTAGTTTAAAGTTAAAAAAAAATCATGAGGCTTTAATAACACTTTCTACTCATAAACACTATAAAAGATCGTTTTCATATTTTCTTTGTATAATGCTTCTGGCCAAATCTGAGAATAAGAAACAAACAAAAGGTGTCAAGTTAACTATGTAAGGAAAAATAACTCCAGGGTAAATCGGTCATATAGTTCAAGACGGTCACACAGCTTTGACGATATTTTGCTTTTGTTTCATAGTTCCTCCCTCCAGCCATTTTGTTTTGGTTGTTGTTGAAATCTTGAGACTGTTCCTTGATATACCCCAATGCGTTAGTCAACATCGTCATCCGGCAACAATAATTTCATCTTGCTGTGATACTCCTTGGAGCAGTTTGTGTTTCTTTCTCGCTGACCCGGTCGCCTTTTATTAGCTTTGCCGATCCTTCAGCCCCGGTCGCCTAAAGAGCATAGTATCCAGTAAACACACTTATCACATTACAGCTTGGTGGATATTTTCGAAGTTGATAGAGTTACTTCACATCATACGGCCATCTTCGAAATGATCTTGTTATTCTGTGCAAACTTACATTCTGTGCAAAGTTGAAGTCACAGTCAAAGTCAATCAAGTGACTGTTTTCAACCCTTAAGAATTGTCATCTCACATAAAGCAGGATTGAATGCCTTGGACTTATTAAGTAACTTGATATAGCTATGCTTTGACTCCGGCTGAGTGATAAAACAGTTTGTGACCACAACTTGCCTGCTTTGTTTGTTGACCGAGTTTGACTAAACACAGTGCTTGGTTGTCAAGTGATCTGACTGCTGGTGACTAGCCTTTGTTAAAAGTGTAGCAGGGGAAGTGGAAGTGAATTTTGAATCACGGTCTGTGACTGCTTAAATAACAGGAGGGTTAACCTCAGGAACTACGAAAGCACCAAAGTAGGGTTCCCAGCCACTCTTGAAATCACGGAAAACCTCCAAAATTAGTTTCCATTTTTCCAGTCAGGGAAAACACATTCGCTTTATAAACCTATGTGGATGTCCAATGTCCAATAGTGGAATGAAAAGTAGACATTCGCTGTACAAACGTATGTGAATGTCAAATGTCCGATAGTCCAATGTCCAATATCGAAATAAAAGCATACATTCGCTGTACAAACGTATGTGGATGTCCAATGTCCAATAGTGGAATGAAAAGCATACATTCGCTTTACAAACCTATGTGAATGTCCAATATCAAATTATAAAGTGGAGTTCGCTTCACAAACGTATTCGAATGTCCAATGTCTAATACCGAAATGAAGTAGACATTCGCTTCACAACGTATGTGAATGTCTATATTGTCCGATATCGACATAAAAGTAGAAATTTGCTATGCAAACGTATGTGAATGCCCATTGTCCAATATCAAACTAGCTTTATTGTCTTTATCTAACTAGACACAGTGCTTGGTTGTCATGTGATCTGACTGCTGGTGACTAGCCTTTGTTAAAAGTGTAGCAGGGGAAGTGGAAGTGAATTTTGAATCACGGTCTGTGACTGCTTAAATAACAGGAGGGTTAACCTCAGGAACTACGAAAGCACCAAAGTAGGGTTCCCAGCCACTCTTGAAATCACGGAAAACCTCCAAAATTAGTTTCCATTTTTCCAGTCAGGGAAAACACATTCGCTTTACAAACCTATGTGGATGTCCAATGTCCAATAGTGGAATGAAAAGTAGACATTCGCTGTACAAACGTATGTGAATGTCAAATGTCCAATAGTGGAATGAAAAGCATACATTCGCTTTACAAACCTATGTGAATGTCCAATATCAAATTATAAAGTGGAGTTCGCTGCACAAACGTATTCGAATGTCCAATGTCTAATACCGAAATGAAGTAGACATTCGCTTCACAACGTATGTGAATGTCTATATTGTCCGATATCGACATAAAAGTAGAAATTTGCTATGCAAACGTATGTGAATGCCCATTGTCCAATATCAAACTAGCTTTATTGTTTTTATCTAACTAGATGTCTTTATAGTGAACCCCTCTGGAATATACATCTACACGGACTTTTATCCAAAAAGGCAAAATCGCCATTGAAATCAAACGACAAAATTCATCGACATGGCATACACAAAAAGCGAACCGTACAGCCTGCTGTAACCTTGTAACCGAGTGGCCAAAACACAAGCAAACATCCCCAATGAAAACAAATCCCGCGCTTTTAATAATGACCGCAGAAAAAAAAGGCGAGAAAAGCGCCAAATCGACACAGAGACACGACGGTTAAAGGCTTTGAAAAAAAATTGTCGCTACTGATATCGATCCGATGGGGCAAGGTTGGTTAATTCCAACGGCTTTTGCTCACACCTGAGCGCTCCCGATTGCCTTGGGTCGCTCCGGGGCGAATTGGGGGAGAATTTTAGGAGGGAAAATGACACAATCTGGATCGCTGCGCGAGGTTTAGCATTATTAGCTCGTCTGCTTGGTGCTGGAGTAGGGTTTATTACGTTATTGCCTGTCGCCCGTTTCGCTTTCTTTTCCTTTCGGCGTGTTAGATTCCGTTTATTGGTAAAATTCTAGTAGTGGCAACACTACAGAAAAAAGTTGGGCAAATGGTTTTTTTACCCAACATGTCACATGACCAAACTGGGGTCAAAGGTCATCATGGGGTCACTGGGGTAAAAAACCTGGGCGTTTTTTTTTATAACTCCAAACACTAGGCCTACTCCTTCCAGAAATTACATTGAACAATCAAGTGACTCAGCATGAACACAATGATTCGTTGGCCCGCAGCTTCCGAGATCCGATCGAGCTTGTTTTAACATGAAATGTGTGACATTGTGTAGATTTAGTAGTCGTATACGCGTAAAAAACATAATAATGAAAGTCATATTTCCTTTTAACCGATGCAGGATATAACAATTATTGAAACAGATACTGACACAAGTGATGGTCTTCTAATACCTATTTGTAGACGCATCTGTAAAAGTATCTGAGCTGTGTGGGCTTAAGCTCTGTGGGCTTAGATAATATTGTTTTAGGAAAAAAGCGCACTAAATCGTGGGGTTTCCCTTTTTCCAGTAACCCTAAAGCATCCGGCTTTCATTCACACAATGTATGAGAAAACAACTTCTACTTATATTGTTGAGCTTGTGCTTTATACAGCCGTGACATTTTGCTGGTTAGGCCTCCAAGCCAGGCATAAATTAGGGAGGGCTAAACGAACTCCGGAGGGCGCCCTAGGTGGCGTAAATGCGTAAACACATGACGTCATGCCGCAGAAGCTGAAACAGTGTTGTTTTGCTTGTAGCATAACTTGTCAGAGACTATTTCTAGCATAAAACATTATAATTTGTTGTTCATATTGATATGTGTCTGCACTTTTAGCTAAAGGTTAAAAACAAATCACGATATGTGACATGAACACGTGCATGAAAGACGTGAAAGAAAATTCAGTAAGACATGCAGCCAAAAATATCACATTATTCTTTTTATAATGCATTTTCATAATGTCTTTAGGTCGGAACTGTTTTCTAATCAAGTCCAGTAGTGTTTATCACCCCTCGATGCCCAACTCATATTACTGTTTCGCAGTATTCGCACTTGCGTGAATTCTTTCGGATGTGATGGGTAACGACTTTTGAACGCGCAATGCACTGATTGGCTTCGATTTCTTGCCCACGCGCTGCAGTCATATTCGCGCGCCAATAAAAAAAATACAAGGTTTCGGAACTGATTATCGATGTAGCGCTATTCGTTCGTGAAATTATTCGGAATTAAACTTCGGCATTTTAAGAGGCGAAGGCGTTTAGGGCGAGTTATTTGGTGTAACTATTCAGTTCATTTCGAATCGGCCGAGGCTAGAACTTTCGGTCAATATGTATCGGAAATGTCGACTTATAGGCAGTTTGAGTCAAATATTGTGTACACTTGTTTTTCTATCAAACATATTTTTTTTCTGACCCTGCATTTAGGCTGGTACCAGAGGGCCAGCCTAGGCCTATAGACCTTATGCGCACTGGGAGCCATTCTTGATCTTGTTCCCTGAATTCACATAGGAATGTATGTGAACTGTTTTCGTTTTGTTAAAAGAACACTTCTCTTTTATGCGATCCGTGGACATGAAGTTTAAAACGGTGTTTGTGTTTAAAATTCCGTAACTTGAAAAGTACATGAATGATTTGAATGATTCTTGTACTAAAAGAAAGCTGAATTGGGCTTTCATATCCTAGATTTTAAAAGTGCTACATGCAGGACTTCATTAACAAAATGGTCCTGTCATTTGGGTTTCCTTGATTTTTTACTCACCCTTTTATACTCTGTAGTGAGAGATTTTAAGACTCGCTACTTGCACTAAAAATCGCCACATTGCCACTTAAATGAAAACGCCAGCCAAACCCCGGAATCGAAAAATCGATAGCTAAATCTGAAATCAGTCGTTCATCAATTTTGAATTACAATTGCTCTGTCAAAAACCAAAATGGATGAAAAGATTCTCCCAAGAGCATTCAAACGCGAAGTGCTCAGCAGTATAACACGAAGTCATTTTTAATAGTGAAAGTGGTTTAATTGTGCAAAGGGCATACCGAAAGTGTCCCAAGACGGCCCTCCTGGAGTAGGCATCTCCGGCCCGGGCAAGAGAGTCTCGGCGTGCCCGCTGTCATGCCGGCGCCGTAAAGTTGAACAACCCTTCAAACACCCATCAACAAATCGTAAAATATAACAACCTCCGTTTCCTCAGTAGCATTTTACCCCCCAATTTTTCGGTGGCGCCTTGACCTCAAACAAACTCTGTCTGCCGGAACGCCTTCCTTCCAGCTGATTGGCACAGCCGTGGTGTTCACGCGCAGTGCTCATGAATATGCAGTGTTGCGCGCGCGACTGCAAACCAACTTATTCTGTCGAACGCCTTCCTGCTGATTGGCGGTGGCTTTGGCGTTGACGCGCAGCGCGCTCATGAATATTCAGCATCGCGTGCGCGTCGCGGTATCATTCTGCCGTCGATGGTTAATTAATTGCCGTCCTAATGGTTGCCTAATTGATGCAGGCTCCGTGTTCACCGGAACAATTAACTAGTAGGAAGCCCGTCAGAAAGCAAACACAGCGTAGCGCTGTGGACGGCATTAATTAAACCAGATGTGGCACCAAATGCACTGGACATTTCAATTTTATTCTAAAGGCAAAGAAAAAAATGTTTGATGATGGTTTTGGCGTTGCGAACTGACAAGATATGGTGACATATTTGCACGCAATGAACACTATGTCAATCTGTCATGTTTTATGCAACTGTGTCCTGTGCTTAATTTAATGATACCGGAGACAAACCTAATCTAACCTATTACATGTAGCATAAAAAGCATGTTGTTCTCCGAAATTTAATGTCGTTAGCATTAATGTGGTTTATACCGAAAGTCATATTTCCATACACTATACAGAACAGATATGGAACCAAGTATAATAGTTCTAGTCAGTTAAGCCATTATTTTTGTTCTCACAAATATCACTAAACACTTTTAAATACTACAAAGATTTTTTTTCTGAAATATTTTCCTCACTGTAGGCCTATACAGTGTAAAAAAATATCCCATTGGATAATTCTGTGTCTCCCACAAAACCGGGAAAGGTTGCCATTTTAGTTTTCTCTTCGGCCAACATTCGGTCTGGGTATTGACCACATTCAGTTCAATTTTCACTGATATTTATCCATGCATGCAAAGGATACAGGTCTTTCTTGGTGACTACCGCAAAACACTACCAACACAATGTTCAGAATAGGCCTTTTGTTAGAAACACCAAGGCAACAAATGTTCTCTGGACAATGAAGGAAATAAATATAATTTTTTTGCTGAAGAGAAAAAGCTGGTTACCTTTCCCGTTTTTGTGGGAGACAAAAAACTTATCCAAAGGGACATTGCATTACTCACCCCCTATAAACGACCCAAATTTATTTGTTTGTGAACAAATTGAAATCTAAATTTCCCTCTTTCTTTTAAAGTTCTGGCATGGAATTCCAAATTTGAGGTCATTACTTTCCCAAACAGACAAAATGCTGATCCGTTTTACATGTTTTGTTTATTTTACTAAATCTACACCGAGCGCAGTATTCCCAAACTTGTGTACACAGTGCTAACATCAGCATGAAGTGAATGCACAAACCTTGAAATAAAACAGTCGGTGCGGAATTTTTGTTGAGTTGAATTCATGACCCGACCAGTAATATAAGAAAAGCCGTATAAATCACCTTTAATTGGTTTACTTTAAAATCGCCCATGCGAGTGCAAGGCAGAATTTTGCAGACATTCGTGCAGGGGAGTACTAAGGAATAAAAAAGACGTTTGAATTTCATTCAGAGCAAATTTTAGGTCAAGCTGGTTTTTGCAAACACTTAAATGTATGTATGTTGACGAATGTATGTTAATTTATGTCGGCTAGGAAATGAGATCAGAAGAATTATGTGTTTTCTTTGGAAGAAAGTCGTTTTGTTGTACAAAAACTGCTGTATTTTTCACCACAGGTCCTGTACGTCGAGAATGGAGCTGGGGTTTTATGGGTGGCATGGGTGGCTAGTGCGTAAAGCGCTTGCCTCTCACCTCTGTGGCCCTGGTTCGATTCCCGGCTAGGACCATTATGTAAGTAGAGTTGCGCGTTGATTCTCTCCTGTGCCATGAGGCTTTTTCCTCCCTCTGCAAAATTCAAACACTTTTGATCTCTGGCTGTGACCACAAATTCGCTGCCTTGTGGAGACTCACACACAATAGTGAACAAAACATTGTAAAGGTCTCCACAGGGCAATTTCTATAGATGAATAGGTCTCCACAAGGTTTTCACGAAATAGATATATGGGTTTTACTCAAAAACTAGGAATTTCCAAGGTGTGTTTATTTGTCGCAGATGGAAGAGTTTTAGAAAAGGGATATTAATTCCAAATTTCAGCCCAGGAAACTTATTCTGGTTAAAATAAGAGCATTTTGAAAATTCACTTTCAAAATTGAACACTTTACTACACGGGAACAAAGAAATGTCTCCACAAGGATACAAATTTTGGAGTGTGTGCTCCGTGGTCATAATGGGTCGTATGGCGGCTGCCTAAGGCGCCTTTACATGCCTGCAGCTTGACCACGTTGTAGCTGCGTCCTTCGCAATTTAGCTTCTCAGCTGCGAGTAAGGATGACTAGCCCCCTAAATTATTATTATTATTATTATTATCATTATAACAATTATTATTTTGAGGTTTGGAAGTGTTTTTACCTGATCACATTATTAAAGATGCATGTCCAGAAAACTGCTGTCAAAGTTGAAAAATATAAAGACAAACAAAATCTTCGTGTCGGAACACCATGTAACATTTATAATCCTATTTTTCTATGTTTTTTAACCCGAGACTGAGTCCCTTAAAACAACATGTTGAAAGTATTTGTATTTTTGTGTGTGCTTTGCCTAGCCTTTATGACATACAATGTATACTTCACGCCACATTGTCACCTAAGTGAATGAAAGACCCCAGAAATACAATTTAGGGCTTTTTGAAAACAGCCATATTTGTTTTGTATTTTATAAGAGTACCCATGATTGTGGCGGTGCATAGCATACATGTAGTTTCCAAGAAATGTGAGACTAGACACAACCGTCGTGGGAAAGAGTGGCGTACTTAACCGTTCGATCGGACGTAAAATATTTATTAGATACAGTAATCAAATACAGCATTGCAATATCTCCTTTCCAATTTCAAGATTGCAATATTACCAAATTGTACACAGCAGGCCTGCAAATTTGCCGCGACTAGCAACCTACACGTACAATAATTTGTGCGGGGGTGGGGGGGGGGGCTATTTTAAGTCCTATATTATTTAGGGCTCGCACTAGCATTGGATCAAGCAGGCCGATATATCTGCTCAAGAATCAAATTTGGAGCCTAATTCCTATGGTGCCAAAGACATGCATTGTCAATTTAGTACTGGGAGCCCAATTTCGGTGCCAGGTTTTGATGCTAATCAAAATAGTGAGCCGGGAACCAGCCACATGCGTTGTACTTGCGCGGCGCTTTGGCTGGTAACCTGTTCCTGCTTAGCACACACTTGCTGTGCTTACAGCAAATTCTTTTGGGCCCTGGTCGTGAAAGCTCCGTTTTGCATTAATGGGTTGCTTGGCTCGTGCGTTGGTCGGAACTTCGCTCGTTACATCGTTGTGTCGGAGTGATTACTTTGGTATATATTTTTGTGTCGCCTGTACGAAGATTTGGGGACACTGTATCCCCGTATGGTTAAAGTTTAGGTTCAGTTTTTAAGTTAAGTTTTTGAAAAACATGTAAAACTTCTACATGCTTTCATGGATTTTGATGAAACTTGGATGCAGTGACCCTAGCGTGGGAAGACATAATTCTTCAATTATTTACTGAGGTCAAAGGTCATTAGGGGTCATTAGAGGTAATTGTTCGAATATGATGCAATGGTTTCTTTGTCTACAGAATTTGATGGATTTTAATGTAACTCACATGGAGTCATCCTTGGTGGGGGTTCAAGACGAGTCTTCAGAAATTGGAGGTCAAAGGTCATACAGGGGTCAATTGAGGTCATAACTCATGATGGACAAAATATTGAAAGGCGTTTGTTTCACAGAAACAATTCAATACATGCCAGGACCCAATCATTTCTTCAGCTAAGAACACAAAGCATCCGCGGATCACCTTGGTTTTTTTTATCAAATAGCCAGAAGAGAAACTGATTTTGGATAATGTGTCAGTTTTTTGATAGTGAGCAACTAAATTTGATATTGGATATTTGATAAAACTTTCCCATATATTTGAAAATGACAAAATTGCCAATTTTGAGACAGGTCGTTCGCTTGGCATAGCGGGGCTAGCCCGGCAAGTGTACCTGAGGTCAAAAGGTTCGAATTCCGCTCTTGGCAATTTTCTTTGTTTAGTATAAAACATCAATTTCTGCTTTAAAAGCTGTTTTGGGCAAAATGTATTCATCGATTTGTTTCTGTAAGATAAATAAATTATTGTTTTGTCGATGTGAGGGGCAAGATTCTCGTTACAATCCCAATCATTGTCGGACGTTGAGCAGTTGTAGGTCTTTGCACGTAACCACCATTTTGGATTGATATCGAGGCTCTATAAGTCATGTTTTCCAAGCTACAACGTAAGAACCCATTCCAAGGCCCAACCTTGCGAATGAACCCTTTTTTTCCAACGACCAACGCTAAAAAAGGCTCATAAATTGGCACCGAAATGCTTCGGTTTTATTCTTTTCCGCACAGGCGTTTCTTTTCTTCCCGGAAAAGACTAAAAATCGATCTCGTAACGTAGTATCGCACCGATCGTGCATGGCCTCGCAAATTAGATTGGATGTGGTTTTAATCAAATTGAACACAAAAATCGCGGTCAAGTTCACGCAGTGACACTAAGGATGGAGTTAATTCGGACAGATATGAATAGGAACTATGTCTGAATGCGTACGCCTTTTTCCTTTTGGAGAAAAACCTTTCGTATTCGTCGAGCAATTCAAGGTAATGATTTCATCTTGGGTTCTTGTAATAAGCTTAGGAACCTGCATAGTAACGTCGCCATAGAGCTTTTATTACCTCCATCAAGGCGGTTATGTTTTCTTTGGCGTTTGTTTGTTGGTTGGTTGGTTGGTTGGTTGTCTGTTAACAGGATATTCAAAAAGTTATGGACGGATTTTCATGACAATTGTTTTTGGGTGGTCCTTGGTACAAGAACAAATCGATTACATTTTGGAAGTAATCTGCGTCTGGATGCAGGATTTGTTTTCAGGATTTTTTCACACATATGATACGAAAAACGTGACCTGCTTCATGTGCGTGGCACTGATCAGGTGACCCTGTATGCCTTATCACCCACCTAATCTAACCACGCAGGTCAGTGGACTACACCATTTTATACAATGGGGGAGTGGAAAGGTAGACCAACACAGGCATATACATGTTAACTACAAAATGTTTGAGTTTAAGGTTTTGTTTTAGAAACAACATTTGTGCATTGGTGCTGTGTGTAATGGCGGGAAATTGTTTAGCCTTGGTGGAGGTGTGCGCTCTCTGAGTGATTTCAAGTTTTGCATATGCAGTCTCGCTGTGGGAACCGAACAGACGACTTCCATGTCAACGAAAATAATATTGGTGTTATTTACAAGGTGGCATTTTGGAATCGTGCGTCCAAACTCTATTTTATTGTACTTAATTGAATGGGAAGGCAGGTGCCAGACTATTTCATAATTGTTGCACCAACCTCGTTTCCATGAGTACGATCTTGCTGCGCCATGTTGTTTCCCATCATGCCTTGCGCAGTCTCAACTCCTGTATTTGTCTAATGTTAATGTGTCAAAATATGACACATTTAAACTAGGACTGCAGTCGATGTATCTAACGCGCGAAGTCATGTTAAAAATGTTCAATTTTTTTTGTTATGGAGAATCAATTTGAATTTGAGCCAAAAAGTGAGAAGACTTTTTATCCATTCATAAAGAATTATTCATCAGTGTACAACGGAGTTTAAAAATGTCTAATTTGCCTATATGGCATCAATCATCCTCATACCCACAAATCTCAACTTTGAAGAAAATTCCAAATATTTGCGGGGTTGGCCTCGCTTTGGATTCAAGATGGCCGACTTGTAAATAAAACAGATAACGGTATGTATTGTTCAGGAGAACTTACAAACATGTACTACGAATCTTGTCACGCTTAAAAAATCCATTATAAGTTCTGCTGCCGATTTTTGGTTACAAAAACGTCAACAAAATTGTGTCCTCAACAGTGATTTTTTTGGGGGCAAGTGCGCCATCCTACCGTGATACCGTCTTGCGCAAGACGGAAATAGCCTACACCAACAACTCTGTTGAAATGAAACAAAACAATTTTTCCCCGCATAGAATGTTACACAAAATCTCTTGAAACAGTCCGAACTCCCAAAGGCTCACCTACACTTCGCCCAGCTCACAATTACATCACGCACACACGATGATCGAGCCACTTTATTGCTCATCAGTATATACTCCGTCGCCTGTTGCAACTGCGGCCAACCGGTAGCCAATGACAATCACGCTAATACCCGTGACGTCACGACCGTCTGCCAACATCGCAGCCAACCATCCGTCTTGATTTCATTCCTCGCGCGTACGTACATGCGCACACAGGGCCCATCTAGTGCCCTATGGCATGTGTTGATGTCTCACTGTATCCTCAGTTCTGCGTGTGATATCGCATGAGTGCGCTCACGGATTTTTGTACTCGCCTCGCGACGGTGGGTTTTGTTTTTGGTCCGTGTGTCTCCGACAGTGTCGCCCGGTCTTCGGGAGCCGATTCACCGGTCGTCTGTGTGTGCTGTGCCCGCTCGGTGTAATTGCTTGCTATTTGGATGCATATAAACTGCAGGTAAGTGGTTGCGGATAATGAGGCTAGCGAAGGTTCTGTGTAAGATTAGTAACGATATGCATGCAGCGTCTTGAGTTCGGCACAGCCCATGAATTTGCTCATCAGTCTGTACTGAACCCCACTACCACATTTTGGGAAAAGAGTGAACAATCTATAATTTTACCATTGAAATATAGACTGTTTTACAACTTTTTTTGGCTTGGAAACACTTACCTGGTTACTACAGGATGTCACAAAAAAAGTTGTGCAATCAGATATCCTTTAATTTCTCAAAAAAAAAACCTACTAAACATGAGTCTTTCATCTTGTATACACTGGTATAATTAGCGAAAATAGTATGGAAATCCGTTCATGCAAACCATTTGCGAAAAAAATATGTTTACGTCATTTTGCGAACAGCGGCCGCTTGTCATGTACAAACATACACCGTGTCACAGACTAACTTCTAGAACGCGCAAAATACTATCCAGGAACCGGATTTTAAACACATTTTCCAATTCGTTGTTTCATCATTGGCTTTGGGCGATTTCTTATAAAGCTCTTGGATTCGAACGCCAGCTAAATTTACTCGACCTCCTTTTAAAAATTAAATAGATGCAGGCCCACTTTTAAATAATCAGAAACAGTTTTGTATAATGCAACTTGATTTGATGTTGTCAACGATCAGCGAAAACAAATTCTAGACCCGAAGCCAAACCGAACCGAAGCCTATATAAGATCGAATTTTCACTTCTTGTTAGCTGTTAGTGATACAAATGACTTTCTCTCTTGTCAGTATTTGTTATATACATGTAGTGTTCAAATATTTGTGACTCAAATTGACTCGAGCTAAATATTTGACTCGACTCGACTCGACCTTCTTGACCCGATGACTCGACTCGAGTCACTTCTTTAAAATGACCCGACTCGAGTCACATCTTTAAAATGACTCGACTCGAGTCACAAAATCAGTGACATGTTACAACTTTGGTATTTGTCAAGGGTTATTAAAAAGCAATTTTTTTCACAAAGCTTTGCTTTTATATTCTGGACTCGAGTCTTATTAGAATTCGGTCAAGTCGAGTCTTCTGATGAGGGACTAGAGTCGAGTCATTTGCTCGCAGTGGGTCGAGTCGAGTCATTTACTCGCAGAGGCTCGAGCCAAGTCATTTACCCTTAGGGACTCGAGTCGAGTCGAGTCATCAAAAATTGTGACCCGAGTCGGACTCGAGTCGAGTCATTGACTCGAGTCGTAACATCTCTGATAAATACTTCATACCTAGGTGCTGGCACTTCGCGTCTCTCCCCCCCCCCCCCCCCCCCCCGAAACGGCACCCAAGGTCGTTCTGATCGTGGGCACACCGTTCCTTTACGGTATCAAGATTTCTGAGATTGATCGTTATTCGTTTTCTCGGGTTTTCTTTCATATGGGTGGTTCATTTCATTTTGTCTTTACAGCAAGTGGATAATTCAGTTGGGGGTTCTGGGAGAAAAATCAAGGCATTTTCTGATTTTATTTTTTTTTAAAATAGAGGTAGCCTGTTTGTGGTGAGGCGGTCAAGTGAATTTACATATAAATTGTGTCTAAATTAAATTGATTTAACCCTCCTATGCAAACATACATTCTATACCAATTTGCCCTTTCAGTCAAAATCAATTAAGTGACTTTTTTCAAGAGTTACGAGCTCCCGGCTTGCATAAAGCAGGCTCGACTGGCTGTGACTGTTTATGTAACTTGATGCCGCTATGCTTTGACTGTCGCTGATTGATAAGCCCACCACTTGCCTACCTTTGTCTGTTGACTGAATTTAACTATTCACTGTACTTGCTTGGAACACGATCTGACTGTTGGTGACTAGCCGGTGTTAAAGGCATATGGCAGGGGAAGAGGATTGATTTTTTGACTGTCTGTGACTGTTAAGCATATTAAATTAACAAGCATACAGTCTTCATGCGATTCTCATTTTTCCTGCTCCGTTGTATGATTATAATACTCCTAAATGTATCGTTGGATAGAGCTATACAGGCCCACTCATGTGCTGTCCCTCTTTCCGATTTTGAAAAGCGATCAAGGGTCACATTGATATCATGTCGGTAAGTGAAAAATGCCATTTGAATCATCCCCGCATGTTATACATACGTTCCCAATCATATTGGACTTCCATAAAAATTCCCTTGCATGTATGCTCCATTAAAGCGTATGCGGCTAGTCGGCTATACGTCTTATGGTATCGCTTGAATACTCTAACCGTACCACTGACTAGGATGATAATTAGGCTGAGCGATTCATTTCGACAATTGCAATATGCTTCAAATTCTGCGGTCACTGTACAGCGATGGATTTGCGTATGGTACAGTCTCACCAACACCGTTACGCCATACTGTGCATATATATACGTATAAATACTCAGTGGCCTAACTCACGTGGGGGGGGGGGGTTACAGAATTTTGGGGAGGCAAAATTGAGTGTTTTTTATTGTTTAAAACCATTGAGTACCCCTCCAGAAAATGGTCCCCTCCACCCAAAGTGCCCCCCCCCCTGCAAATCTACAGCGACATTTCTGGTTTTCTATATAGGCCTACTATAGGTTTTTTTCCGTCAAGGCCAAACTTGCATCAAGCTGACGCACTGAAGTAGGCATGAGAAAGATTCGAGTATTTTCCAGTGAAATGGTAGATTTGTTTTTCCTGTAAAAAGAGTGCACAGTGCACCACTGCTGTCGAAACTAATCACTTCTCCCCCCCCCCAAATAAAAATAGGTAATTAAAACACGCCTTTATGGCTGATGTTACCCCTTACGTAACGAGGTTAAAATCGAAAGCTGAACGATCGGTGTGTATTTCTCGTATAGGGGCAATTCCACGAAAAAGTGGACACAGCTTGGAAAGAGGAAACTGTATGAAATCTTCCAAACTACAAGCATCACAACATCACATGTGGTGTCAAATTAAAGGGGACAACAAGGTCTTTTATTTGAGTGGCGTGCCAATGAGATGGAATGTAGTTAATTATGATTTTGTGGCTGCAATATGCGAAACAGCACCTTGTAAAACCATTATAAGGTGCGACATTATGGGTCTCATATTTCTCATAAACTTTATAAACTTTTTGTACCTTTTCACGTGAATTAAAAACGTTTTCGCCAAAGTACCCGATGTTGGAATTTTGTTTATCTATTTCTCCCGTGTAAACAAACGGTGTTTAACTTTAACGCCGGTCAAAATTTTTTTAAATCAAACCATTTTTCACACTGCCGGAAAAAGTGTGATTAGTCAATGTGTGAATTACGTGTGTAATGCACGTTAAGGAACCCAGTAACACTTATCGCTAAGAGAAGGGGTTTGCCCCGGTGTTTCTGGCAGTGGCTGCAATATGCGCCGCAGCACCTTGTAAAACCATTAAAAGGTGCTACATAATGGGTCGCGTATTTCTCATAAACCTTATGTACCTTTCTTTAATAATAGACATAATTTCCAGCGCCTTGAGTACCTAATTGTTGGTAGATACGTGCGCTATATAAGACTCCGGTATTGTTATTGAAGTTATTATTATTTGAAGTCATTATTAAACTGAGTCATGGCATTGCCATATTTGGCATTACAATCGCCTTTATTGTAGTCATGATATCGAAAAGCTCCGGCAGTAAATGAATGTCATCGAAGAAAAAAAAAGCTCCAGTTAAAAATAACATTATTGCAAAGAAACCAAAGTTCACATTCATTGTCGAATATTTTCACATAAAGTATATTTAAACGCGCTGAAAGAAAGCCACAAATCAACGCTGCGGCGTGACAGGCCTCGAGATATGACGTCAGCTTCAAGGAATCGCACCCCTTCCATTAATTCTGACACTTAATTTTTATTAATTTAAAACTGTCGTGACTTGGGCTAGGCGCGCCATTAATTCACCGTTGGTATAAGACATATCAGCCCCTGGTGAAAAAAAAACTAATTCCGTAAAAAAACAACACCATTAAAATTCCTTGGTATCAATCACGGGAATGTGACTGATTGGTGTGCCATGCAAATTTGTCATCAGACTGGTTGATCTTCTTGAAACATTGCATGTACCGTTTTGCCCTCCATAGTAGGCTATACGATATCTAAAGTCGCCACGAACCAGGCAATGCTACACGTTTCTATGGGACGCGAGTGATTTATCTATGTCAAAAGGCGAGAGCATACCTTCAGCTCTGAAATGTAATAATGCGCAGGGAATACCTTATATAGAAATACCTTATATAGAATAAAGATAGTGTTCACTATCTTGTCTGCTTTTGAGAGTGTTTGTATTATGTACTGGCAATTTGCTTTGAACCTCCCAAAGTGCAATTGTTTTGGGTGGAGTCATAAGCCAATGTTTGTTTTTGACCTCAATTTGACCTCAAGTGGGCGTAGTTAACCTTGGTGAAGCAATGTTGCCACAATTTTATCATCAACGTTATGTTTTGCGTAATAGCGATACCAACTTCAATGCCTATTCCTATTCAGTGCTTAACACAGATTCAGGATGTCCAGGCGATTGTCCAAGGAAAATTTCCAGATCTAGGGACCCAAATGGAATGGGGTAAAAAGGGTGGGGTGAGAAAAGTCAGGCTTTAATGTAATGTATAATTTCATTAAACAGTTTTTAAACAGTTTTTATGAAGAAAAAAAAATGTTAAGCGCTGTGGTCTAATGGTTCGGTGTTCGACTCGTGTGCCGTGGTACATGGGTTCGAATCCTGACGGGGAACATGGTGCTTGTGCTCTTGGACAAGGCACTTTACTGCGACTGCCTCTCTCCACCCAGGAGTATAAATGGGTACATGTGAAGGTAGAGACCAAATTACGCTGATCTTGAGCTGTAGAAAATGGATTCATTCCTAATGAACAGGGAATTATGATGCGCATTTGATCATATTCATTGGAATTTGCGCAATATAAAATTTTGTTTTCCGAATGCTGCACATATTTGGCCCACTCTGTATGTTGTGTAATGTGGTTGTGGCTTATTGCAAGCGCATTTATGCTTAACACATATTTGCTGAGTTACATTCTCTCTGTGAAGACCTGCCTGCTCAAACCCGCACTTCGTGTTGTCCATTCCCGTCCAATTATCCTAATTACATACGGTCTAACGAGGAGGAAACGAGGGCATCCCTTTCGGCGACGAACAACGCCACTTACATCGCGATTCTCAACTCGGAAAAATTTAGATAATTGAACATTAATAAGACATCGATCGCCCGACATGCTCCTCTCAATATCGTTTACACTCACAAAAACCCTCGGCTTTAAAGTGCAAATGCATGACCCTGAACTCTTACTACAACGGGTTTTTGAGTGTAAACGATATGGAAAGGAGCAGTGATGTTGAATTGCGGTAATTTTGCTTCCGTGATTTGGGGTGAAATTTCAGGCGACGCCAAAAAAGAGCGTGGTTAGGATCGGGCGAACAGTACTCCAGTACCAATGAATTTTGTTCAATTTTGTCCCCGTGTTGCTTGAAGCACGTTCATTTGCAACTGTCGACTTTCATTTGTTTTTTAACTTGGGGGATAAAATTGGTAAAAACTTGAGAAATGTGGCTGCTTTTCAGCGGAAACCACGAAAGGTTTATTTACAAAGTAAATTCCCACCACTGAGCCGTTCGGTCGCACCAAAATTGAGATGCGAAGCTAAATCATCTGCAAATTTTATCCGAAAAGTTACTGATGAAATTATTGTTGACAAGCATACTCGGTTTAAAGATAGTAATGACGCTAAACTCCCTGTGAAATTATTCTTTCTAGCATGCTTTTCAAGAAAACAATCACGAGAGAAGGTCCTTTCCAAAGATGCGTCTAAAGACCACTTTTCTTGAAAATGACAGTATACCAGGTGCCATGATTTTACAAGATGCTATAAACTGTCATTCACTAACAGTCCAGCAAGGTATTTCAAAATAATTTGGTAGTTCTATTTTTTGATGTTTGCAAATGTTGTATTTCCCTTTCATGCCTGGAACACTGACAGCGACCCCCCAAACGACACCAATTTGTCCAAATTAACGTAATGTGCCCTTATTATACGCTTCACTGACAACCCCCAACGGCAAAAAACTCGGCACGAAATAAAAAAATAACATCAGCGTACACCGAGATCTGTCACACCGGGCGTGCTGATCAGATTTGCCCCCGGGCACAGAACGGCACCTACCCCCTCGATAAACCGGCTAAGTGGGTGTAAGAACTCGGTAGGGGTAAAAAAAAAAAAAAAAAAGGATTTAAATTTCCGCGGTGTTTTTCCATTTGGCGTAACTCGCTAATTATGTTGCCGTATATACGGCCCGGCCCCCGGGCTATGTAGCCGAGTCTGATTGCAACACCTGTATCTCTGGAATTACGCCCGTGAAGGTCGTGCGTGTATTTTCGAGAAACTGCACCTTACTTGCTTGCATCATCACATCCACATCTATGGGATAAGTCTTGCCCCCTTTAGGGGCGTGGCAAAGTGTAGAGGGGGCAGTTTTATAGTCTAGTCCATAACCTGATAACAAGTCTATCACAAGTGAATCTAAAATCCTTACAGGAGTCCAATCACAAGTAACGGCGGAGGAACAGTAACAAAGGAATGCTTTTGTCACAGCTTATTGAGCAACGTGTTTGACCTGACTTTGGACTAACTTTTGATTGACCTCATGATGACTTGTAAGGACTTGTGATGGACTCACCTTCAACCAGTTTTGTAGGACTCGAGTCCAGGACTCAGACTCGAGTCCGACTCGAGTCACATTTTTCTTGACTCGGACTCGACTCGAGTCACATTGGAAAATGACTCGGACACGGACTCGCTCTTGAACTAAGATGGGTGTTCCTGTATAGACGAATATCAAATTAGACTCTAACTGAGGGTTACACTCTCTCTTGTGGTAAAAGATAATGAAATGGAAGGTTGACAATGTCGTTCAGTGGCTTTTAGCTGAGAGCCACTGTAAATTGGATGATGCAGGTACGTGATGCCAACATAATAGTTTTAAGTGTTGACAGAACTGTTTCATGTGGGCCATGATAACATGCAAAAGATACTTAAATGTTTGGGTTTCCCGGCGGCTGCCTGTCGACATGACGTCACAGGGCCATGATCTATATGAAACTCATCTAAGACTTAACATATCAAAAACCACTTGCGACACCCTTGATAACAATACATGTAAGTTGGTTCAGTAGCAAAATTGTGAATCGGTCTTTAAATGTGGACCAAACTATTTGCAAACAACTTCGAACTGCATGTATTCCAGAAGCATGCGCATCTTCCAAAATGGTTGGTACTCAATGGTAGTTCTACTTGTAACGTCCAGTCCAGACAAAATTTAACTGCTTTCTTTCTTCCTTTTAATTTTGCTTTTAATTCCCAACCGTTATCCATTAAATCGTGCATTGTGGATTCGTGCCATCAAAAGCCCTTGCGTGTGTGGGCATTAAGAACGAGGATAATCGGTGGTAATCTTTTAAGTGATACGAGTGAATTAGCTACTTTCACAGCCGGTTGGGACTTCGACTGTGAAAGAACATTATATCCTTCCATGATCAATCAAAATCAATGTGTACTGAAAGAAACGGCCAAAGTGGACAAGCAATGGATGAAGTCGGCATATTATACAGGGTGAGTTAAAAAAGAAAAAGAAAAAAAGCGAAACCCAAATGTCGGGACCATTGTTTTAGTGAAGTTCTAAATGTAGCACTTTCAAAATCTAGGATATGAAAGCCCAATTCATAAGCTTTCTTTTAGTACAAGAATCATTCAAATCACGCATGTACCTTTCAAGTTCCAACGATCAGTCAATTGACTGATTTTTTTTCTTTTTGAATAAATAGTGCTACAGGAGAAATCGTGTTTCGTAATCAAAAGGTCGTGCACGGGTTTTTTTCACTGTTTTCTCGAGAAATATGATATCCACTGAGCTGAACCTTCAGCAGGTTAGGTTTTGAACATTCTCCTTCGGATTTTGAGTGGTGTTATTATTGGAAACGAAAAAAATGCATTTTCTTACATATGCCTTTAAAGTTACGAATATTCTTAAGCTGAAAGGCACATGTATATTCTTTTTAATTCAGGAACTACGCAATATTTCACATTTCCACGCCATCAAATCCTACACCTAAACTGAATTGACAACTCGGATGCAATCTTCCGACCCCGTATCATATCAGCGACATGTAGAGAGAAGAACACCGTGAAAACACCCCGCCCCCACGGGATCGATGTCGACCACGTTACATTTTTACCCCTATACCTTTGTAATGTTCCCGCTGTTATTTTTCCAACGGGAAATATGATCACCATGAATCCTGCGCATCATATTATCACGTGCCATTGGCGATTTTATTTTCATCTTGTATGGTGTTATATCACTGACTTTTTTTTTATAAAAAAAACCCACAACAACAGCGGGAACTTGGGACCTAGAAATTGGATATATGCTTCGCAATATAAAGTGTGTAGTTATGATAAGAACGAGAAACCTACGTTTCATGTGCAATATTATGACAGTAGTGTATTCGAAAACCCTCGCCTATTTTTAGCTGCGGGATAGCAGCGTAACAAATCATCATGTCTGTCCTTTAGGTAGTTAGTTAGTTAGTAAGTAACAAACGTTGACATTGTCTGTTGCTCCTACAACCGATTTCAAGCAAACGTTGTCAAAAGAATCAGTCGCCCAGCCCCAACTTGTCACGTGACCAAACTGGGGTCAAAGGTCATCATGGGGTCACTGTGGTCAAAACTTGACTTGTTTTTTAAACGAATTCTTTTGCGTCATGACTCACATTTTGAACTTGAGTAATAGTGCAAGTCTGTCTCATAGTAATTATACACAGCTAAATGACATTTAGCCAAAATTGGTTCAAATTTCCTGATTTCCCACCTGTGGACACCTTTTCCCCCGACACCCAGTACCGGTCTTCCGCAATCCGAGCAGGGGTAGCGCGAGCCGAACCCACTTGACCCGAAGGTACTCGGGGATTCGATACCGGAACGCCACGCTCATGTGGAACATGGTGTGTTGTTTCGCGGCCAAAATTGGCGGGGCTGCATGTGCGCCCCGCCCCCGTTAAAGAACCTCGACAGAAATTGAATATCATGAGGGCTTGATTTGCGAGACGAACCATGGTGAATGAACACAGCTTGGGCAGAGCCGCTGCACTATTTTTTTTTACCTCAAGGAGCAGCGGCTATACGGTACGGCTATACCATGTCTTTACGTGATCATGTAGAGCTGGCAAGAAGTGCTCAAAAGATGAATTCTGAGAACGGGGTTGATACACATGGTTTAATTGAGGTTGCACTCAAATCGCGCCGTTTCTCGTTTCTCGCGAGTTCTCATGTGGAGTTCAAGTGCCCATCAATTTCTCCCCTTTCATTCTATAATCCATTTTCTTCTCAGAAGAATTTGAGGCATCCTGGTACCATCTTCGACCTTAAATATGTTGAAAACCACAAAGATTGGTGTTGGAACATTTCAAATTTTAGGGTTTTTTAGGCAAATATTGTAAAACTATTCACGACCTCAACAGACTTTAGACATTAACCAGTATATTGGTGTCTAAATACAATACCCTTCCACGTTTCTTGAGAAAACTTTGCTCATTGGTCCATTGTCGTGTTCTGAAACAACAACGAATCACCAAAGAAAAGAAAATTGACGACAGCGAAATATCCCAAATTCTGGCAAGTTTTGATGTTGAAATTGCTGTAATATTGAGGTCTCTGCCCGAAATGGCATTACACTTTATTGCTTTTGAATATGAAAATAGCATATACAAACCCCAGGGGCAGCAAAATACTCTTGAAAAGGGCAAAACGAACATTGAAATAGGGTGAAATGGGACACAAAGGTGCATTTCCAAGGATTGCATTAAAACAAATACATTGCATGAGCCCTTTAACAAAAGGTTCAATCGCTTCACTCGTATAAACGCACGGTTTTGCAACAACTAAAAAACCAAACGCCCATACTACTTTCGTTCGGGATCAACGTATCATTCAACACTTCAGGCCTTGTACGATCATCCCCCATCCTCATCATCAACCAAAATCCCCTCCAACACTGCACGGCGTTAGAGTCACTTACACCAACCCAAAGTCCCATGTCCCCCGGTTTCACCTCGAACACAAAACAGCTCACCAGGTATTAAAAAAAACCCAAAACGTATAACCCCTTTTAGAGGGGATTAAACTACCATCTCATGAATTTCAGAACACCTCACCTCCTGTTCTGGACAAGATTTCTTTCTCTTTCTTCTAGTTGTTTCTCTCTTTTTTCATCACTTAGTTGTCTCGGCACATCAGCCCGGGGAATCTTCCTGAGCAATTGTTCACGTGCCCCTGTTGCTACTCCACTTGTCTCGTTCGAGTGTCTTCAATATGTGCTGTTCCGAGCGCTGACATACTACCCGTCTTTTCGAAGAAAAAAAACCCTGTTTTTTTTATTCCGAGTGAGCCGTGCTGGGGGCAAAATGAATTCAGATCACGACAAAACGGCTGGCGATTATTTTTTTCCTCCAAATCTGCAATTCCCCAGGTCGTCCTAAATCAATACCTCTGTCTTGTAGATTCCCCCCTTCTTTTCTGCAACTGACGTTTGACGTGCGTTTGCCTGCAAGACAGGTCTAACTCACGAGTTGGCCATTTTAGGTCGTGATCCCCGAATGTCTTGGAATTACTGTGCACTCGTGACTGGGAAGGTGCCAGACTATTTTGTGATTGCAGTGTTGGCCTCGCTTTCATTTTTATTTGCTGCATGCTCTTAACATGTGATGGTGAATTATTCGTATTAACATATAGTAGAAATACAATGCGATTCATCTTTAATTTGCCTCTTTTGCATCATTTTCATCCAATTTCTTTTGGAATTGAATAAAAACTGCATGGCTTGCCTCGTTAACAACTCAAGATGGCCGCCGTGTGAGTAATTATATAAATAATAAAGGGAATAGCCACCAAAAGAAACCGTCTGCAGAGGCTTTTATTAAGTTAAAACCACAACCCCATTATTGTAATGGACGTTTCGGTTTTACCTGTAAATCTTGTAAATTGACACACACACAAAATACAATGCAGATCTAGAAAAGCTGTTCCAAACGTACACAACATTCTATTCATTAGGTTCAGAATGGTTAATCACTGAAAGTCTTTTTATGCGTGGGTTATGTTATTTCAAACTTGTGGGCTATGGCAAGACTTCGACAAGTCTAATTTACAAGTGTCAGTCAGTCAGTCAGTCAGTCAGGTACAAAGAGGTCTATGGGCTGGCCTCTCTGGGACCAGCAAAAATGCAACAGTAGGTATTAAAGTTGTATATCCTGAGCTGGTTGTGTTTTGTGAATTTAAATAAGGGAATACATGTGTGCTTGGCCGGTTTTAAACACTATGTTATCATTTTCTGTGTCCAGACTCCAAACCGGTGTTAACATAGTGTTTAATACCGGCAAAGCACATGCATATTATCCATAAATATCTTGTCGATCCAACAATCAAAATATGTCAACAAAATTTCCAACGATTTTGTTCAACAAAATTACTTCATGTTTTTTTAAACACCCCTCTAGCTATGTTATGGTATGTGCCTCTCGCGAGTTGTCGTAAACAACTACTTATATGAAGATAAGTGCGCGCGTTGCGCGTACTGCGCGATGCGGCGCAAAACGCAGCTGTGCCTGTGTCGTGTGAATTTAGGACTATGAAATACGGACTCACTAGTAGTATTGTGCACGTCTAACCAAGGATTGTGAACGTTCAACCAATAAGTTTAATGGTAAAAGGGACCGGATTTCATAGGAGTCCAAAATTCATGCGACTCTAGAAAAATGTTTAAGACCAGCCAGCCGGTGTTTTATCAACCGTTTCAGACCGACCACCTAACAGGCTCTCGACCAATAGGCATGTGTAAACTGTCTTAGGTATTTATGAACATTTTTAAGCACCGTATGACACAACGCTTCCTTTATGAAAGAAAACCTCGACATTATAATTTTCTCAGTTCTCTGCTAAATGCAGCTTTAATACACTCGCACTCTGCATGCATAAGACAACCGCAATACCTGTGGCGACGGCGCGCAATATTTAGAAAACAGGCGACAAGCTTGCAAATAAACATCAAGTATACAAGTTTACCGCAGCCGAACAGAATAAATGGATACCTTTAAAACAAAACCAAAAAAGAAAGGGACGAAATTGCCCCCTTTTAAATTGGGCAAATACGGAGGCTGAGAAGCAGAGAGAGGACATGCACTATGCAACAGTTGTAAGACACCGTAAAGGAGTGTCGGGTCCGGCCTCTCGAGCCGCGTCGAGGGCTTTTAGCTCGCAGAGCGCGGGGGAGGATCTCGACATTCCTCCGGGTCGTTTGCGGGAAGAAGAAGAAGAAGAAGAAGAAAACAGAAGTCTCGTAGAAAATTGAGCTGGGATATAGTGTTTGGGTCAGGAGTGCACGTGTGATATTCTCATCCTTTTCCAGCATCTTGATTTCTTTGTGATGTGTGGGCGTTACAACATCATCCGTCGAGTCTGGCCGGTCTTGCCTGGGGCATTTTTGGACTTGCCACACAGTGGTTTGATCGCGTTACTTACAACCGTCAATTGTGTTATCAGACCCGCCACAAATGTCAGCTATAAAACATTAATACTTCCGTATTCTTTGCAAAAACCATGAGGTGGCAGACTATGTTTCCACAATCCTTGCACTCAAACTTCTCAAGCATGTTTATCACTTTTTACTCGGTTTTAATCCCCTGACGAAAACATGTTTTCCACTGTTGATTAAACAGAAAATTAATGCTTATAATTACCATTAATAAATATCAAAGTGTTTTGATCAAATCGATATCTATGTTCTCTTCTTTCACAAAGCAGTCCGGTTCAGTGACCTTAGCCTGTGAATAATCGTTCGTGATGTTGCATATCATTATATTGAAACGCGAGCCGAGCTGGTTGGTGGGCGTAATTTATGCGCGTGCTCGCACTTGCGCAGTCCGGTTTGAGCTCAAATTGACCTATCGTGGTAGAATCGCGTTAGAATCGCGTCAACGCAGCTTGTAAATATTGTCCAATTACATGATATAAAGGCGATAGATCAATTCAACGTAACCTCGAAAGCATGCACAGTCCATGCGCCCATTCCAAGTGTTGACACCATCTTGTGAAAGACGATTTTTTTTTACTAGATGGCTACGCCAGCACAGGACAAATTTTGTCTGTGATACGGGCAACCTAAAATGAGAGTCTGGTTTCCGGACCCTTAGATTCTGACTATTTTTAAAAATCTTAGGTCAGCTGGTAGTTCCACGGCTAAAAATAAACTTGACAGGATCCTATAGTGCCCGTTTCCGAAAATTTCCGAAGTTTACTGAATTGATATCGTTGACAATCGTTTATGCTCGCAACAGCCCGGGTATTTTCGGGTGTAAACAGAGTTTTAATTTAGCCTGCCCCCCAAAAAATTACCCGTCATGCTTGTTATCAGCTTTGAAAATGTTGAATTCGTAAATTCATTGATTTCATGTAAAAAACCTCAATGCCAGGCATATTACCCTGTATTTGCTGCGTCGTATTCTGTGTTTGAATGTGACAAGGAATGATCCAGAACACAATTTTTTGGTTGCAAAAAAAATCCTCGAAAATTGGGTCGGAAAAGCTTCCTTCCTTCCTTCCTTCCTTACAAGTGCAGACTTCATGGCTGAAGATAATCGCACTGCCAGAAACACCGGGGCGAACCCCTTCTCTTAGCGATAAGTGTACTGGGTTCTTTAACGTGCATTAGATATACAACACACGGGACCTACGGCTTTACGTCCCATCCGAAGGACGAAGCAATAATGGTTAAGTGCCTTTATCACAAGTGGGCGCCCGGACTCGAACCCACGTCACTGTTACCTCTGAAACACCAGAACATGAGTCCGGTGTTCTTAACCGCTAGGCCATGACACTTTCGACCCAAATTTACTTTGAAAAGAAAGGGGGGCACTATAGGACTCTTCATGGCATTGGTGCATGGTGGCGCAATTTTAATGATAATTATACTTAGGCAGTGGCTGGTTTTCTGGGGACGTCACTTCAAAAAGAAAGAAAATGGGTTCCTTTGGGGGAGGGACATTCCCCCCATCCGCCGTTGGAATGTGACGGTATGGCTGACCTAAGAATGGACAGAATAGATAAGGAACAAGACTTCCTTTCCCGGGGCACTTATCACACTGTATTCATACCCAAGATTTCTATTATTACTAAAGGAATCTCTGAGGGGGAAAAGAGGCAAATAAATTGGCGACGCTAATCCGCTTAGCGATGTTGACGATTCCTTTTCATTGGCCTCAGAAAGTCTTACGTTCGTTGAATGCATGTGTTGCTTCGTACATTCCTTAAAGACGGGCTATGTTTGTCCCCCTCACATCCACCCACATGCACTGGCAGGACTTTGTCATGACGACACGTGTTTCAAAAACTCTTTGGATAAGTCCAAGAGTGTGCTGTAAAGTTTGGATGTTTGGGTACAAGTGAGGTACTGAGCTGAACTGCATTTGCAGTACATGTAGATCATTGGTGCGTCTGATAAAAGATCGGTTTGTATAGGTGGGGCCGGGGGCAGGCTGGCGTCATCCGATGAAAACATCTATTCATTTGCACATCAGTTTTCATCGGTTGCTATGTGTTACCATTCAGCACTGAAGACTCAATAACCATTGAGTTTCAAAAACATAGGTCTGGGAGCTAGATAAAAAAAATCCCGGATGTGACATGTCCGCGCCCACCCTAAAAGACCGGTGCACTGGCAAGCTTCAGCCATTTGAATGGATTCTTACGTAATACCTCAGAAAACCTCCATACATGTATTAGCGATGTCTGCGATGGACAGATGTCATTTTGTACCTTTCTCCTATCTGGGACTCTTCCAAATGTCTGCTGAGCTGTCTGCGACAGTCGGAGATTGCTGGCGATGTCGACAGAGATTGTGTCGAAGTTGCACCACGTCGTTGTACTGGTCAGAAAGAAAACTATACACAAAACTGTATGAGGGGGGTACTCTTGCAAGGGTCCTTCCTCTAATCGTTTTTTTTTAACCTGAAAAGACCTTATCTTTGTAGAATTTGTCGTAAACTTCTACATCAATGGTTTTGCCGATACTGATTCAATTTGTAGAATGTGGTCAAAAAAATTACGATGCATCTTCAACTTCTCAGACTGCAAAAATTCAGCCATGACCTAAAACGAAGACAACGATTTCATTTTCTTGACCAGTTGGCCTATTAAGCAAATTAAATTCAAACCCTTTTGGTCCTCTACAAGCCTAATTGGTTGTTGTGTTTTCACTGACCAATTTTGTGAAGTTTTTTTCCCTTCAGACACGGTGTCCTAGAGAAAAATCACTACCACTTTCCTCTCCTATAGCAAGTGTCAGAATTTGAAAGTGACGCCTATTATGTGAGAATAAATTGACTGCATCTTTGCTGTATTTTTGCATGTCTGGCTCCACAGCCCTTCGAATACAGTGACTAATTGATAATTATCGGCAGGATGCGTTCCCGCGCTTTGAATTGTCAGCAAACAGGAAGATTGGCTCGTTTTGGAGTGGTTACTATGCGCGTCGTCCGTCTGGTTCCCTGACCTCTTGGTAACACGTCATGGGGTTGCTTAATAGTCGATATATTGTCATAGACATTGGTCAAATAACCGACTTCCAAAAATCAGGAAAATATTCACAACTCTCCGAATCGTTCAAGACCTGCTATAGTACAGCAGATAGGTGATGGGATTGTGCCTTTGATGATACAAGCATGGCATGTGGCACACAGGCAGAGTATGTCATGAGAAAGATATTTGGTCATAGGGTCATCGCAGATTTGTCCTTATAGGTAGAATAACAAGCAATGGCAGCCATTTTTTAAAATTGCTGGCTACTCTACCTGTACTGTTTCAAAGAACAAATCTGCGATGGCCCTAAAGCCAAATATCTTTCTTAAGGCATGCTTTGACTGTGCCAAATGCCACGCTTGTGTCATCAAAGGCACAATTCCCCCAAATATTTCACCTATCTGCCCCACTATGCATTAAATCACAGCTTGATTTACCAGCGTTCACTTTAATTTCGATTTGTGGGCCGTATTCGGACTGTTTTTGGTGATATTGCCTCTCAAGAAGATCACCCCCTTTAAAGTAGTCCCGACACCCGTCGCCATTTTGAAAAATGATCCCTCCGCTCCCTTGCAAAGTAGAGCAACATCCGGATACAATTTCATCCTAATTTCACAAAAGTAAAAGCTCACAGTATACTGTTGAGAGTTGGGCCCTTCATTTTCACAACCCCCCGGGTTTATCGTCCTCAAAATTCTCTTTTAAGAAAAAAATATAAGTGTCTTGGTCCGCGCAGGCCACTAGGTGCCTATTTACTGCTAGAAATCCGAGATTTCATTGTGGATTTTGTATCGCAGTATTACGTTTGTCCACAGTATAGGCACCCGACTATAGTCAGGTGACTAAAGTCAACACAGCGGTTTGTCAATGTTTGCGCAAATTAATTAGCGACAAAGTGTGAAGTACGTGTGACGGTGTTCCTGTATTGGAAACATTTTGACTGTGTAAATTGTCTGTTTCCCCCTTTCTATTTCGAAGGCTAAATGTCACAGTTTGGCGAGGTCCCACTTAGCACACAAATGCGACTTTGTCAGCTTCACAGTGAACCATATTGTGGTACAGAAATCAATTAGAAGAAGTGACTCTTGCAAAAGTTGTTTTTCTAGGAGGAAAATGCCACGTCTTTTGTTGTCGTTGAGCAATTATATATTTCTGCAGAGAAAACAGTTTCCCAATTTGAGGTCATGTGTGGAGAATGTAAACAACTTTGTTTTGCAGAAAGGAGTGATGGTAGATGTGAACAAAAACAAACAACTTCACTGAATTAATTAACTCTGTAGTATTTTTAAAAGGGCCGCTATAAAGATTGTCCGTGGAATATACTTTTACACAGCAAGGGTATATGATTATACCCAGCACGAGATGAGACGGAGGGGTACCCCCCCATCTCCCTATACCCTATACACACCCTAGACTATTGTTACCTGACACACCCCCCCCCCAGATTTCTCCAAAGAATTCCTGAGATTCTGGTAACACAATGACCAACACAAGGGAGGGGGGTTCACTCTGTCTAATATAGTGCTAATGCGAGCAGATTCGGCGAGTAATTATGCAAAGCAAGTCTGCGTCTTGACCTCGAGATTCTGACCAGTCAGAGGGCGCCTTCTATCGGGTCTCCCGTAACCCGTTGTTGTATTACAACAACATGACATCCTTATTGACCAATCAAAATCTTAGTCCACATTTCTGATCGAAATGGCGTCACCGCCTCTAAAGACCACTCCGATTGGCCGGCGCGCGGGGTCGCATAAAATGTACACGCTGTGATTATTCAGACGTTGTACAGTGGCTCTGCCTTCGTGAATGTGCGATCCATAGGCTGCAATAAAAATACACTTTAAGAAGATAATGAAATACTTCTCTCTGATAGAACAAAGTGTCAACGGGCGGACCCTGGGGCCATGGGTGCCACGCCCCCCACCCTCCCCAAGAAAAAAAGTTGCGGTCTGTGGTTTAAGTTGACTATTAATGAAACCAGAGAACGAGTTTTTTTGTAATAATTGTGTAGTCCACACGTCCCCTTTTCTCCATAGTTTCGTGAAATATTAATGATAAGAAAGAACAGAAAAGGGGCCAACAAAGCGCCCCCTAGCGTCAAATGAGGACCCCCCGGGCTGGCAGGCCTGTCCATCTCCCCGCCCCTTTCACTCCCTCCCCCGAGCATTCGGTTCTGGAGCCACCGGCCATTTGGAGACGACATTCATACACACTAGCCACTAAAGCTTTTGTAGAAGTGTTTTTCAAAGCAATGAATCATTGCAGTCTGCCGGCAAGTCATCATTATTCTGATCCGGAAAGTCCAGGATTTGGTGTTTCATGATAGCACTACAGATCCATCCCTCCCCAAACCATCTAAGAAACATTCCCCAATGTTCCTCCCTCTTCCTTTCATCCTACCTGTCAGATTATGTAGGCTTATTCTCCCCTCCGGTGTCTTTGTCTTTTACGAGACACCCCATCACCGTCTCCTCCTCGCTCTCTCTCTTCTTATGCCGTGATTCGACGCCGATCGCCCCACGGAATGACGAGGAGTTGACTGGTGGGATGTGTCACCGGTGTGCCGCCTCGGGGGCCCGGGCCTTGAATGATCCACCGCGTCGCCGTGACCCACAGCCACTTAGCTTGGCTTTTTTACAAATCCCTTGCAAATCCACCTCTCCGGGCTTGGCAAACAAGTTGGTTTTTAAAGAGACAATTTCGGCACGGCTGTTTTTCTTAATGTCTGATGGAAGAATCGTGTATATTATCCCTCCTAAAGTGTGCAAACATACATTCTGTGCCAAATAGTCCTTTCAGACAAAATCAATCAAGTGATTGTTTTCAACAGTTAAGAATTCCCAGCTGACATAAAGCAGGATTGACTGACCGTGACTGTATAACTCGATACAGCTACGCTTTGACGGCGGGAGATTGGTAAGCCAGCTGTGACCACAACTTGCCTGCTTTGTCTGTTCATGATCTGTTGACTGGGTTTGACTAGTCACAGTGCTTTCTTGACATATGATCTGACTGCTGGTGACCAGCCTGTGTTAAAAGTATAGCAGGGGAAGTGGATGGATATTTTGACTGTCTGTGACTGTTTAAATAGAGGATTACTCCAAGTTATACAAAACCGTGTTCAATATCACTTTGTTTTCGAGTGGTTCGATATAGGTAGGCCTATCACACGAATTAAGTTAAACACAAACTCAAAACAATCAACGGAAAAGGTAAAGGAACACCGTACTTTATAGTGACAGTCAAATTCACAAAACAAATCTAACAATCAAGTTTTAAAAACTTGTTTCAGAAATAAATATATTACGAGTTGGTCTGAGAATCATCGGCCATTTTGGTTCGACAACGCCGAGAGAAGCAATTGTAGTAAAGTGTCTTGCCCAAGAACACAAGCACCGTGATGCTTATCATAATAGCACTTCATACCAAAGGTCTCAAAACGCTTCACAACCATTACCCTTGTTCATCAGGCCCATTTATTTCCTGGGCAGAGAGGGGCAGTCGTAGTCAAGTGTCTTGCCTAAGAACATAAGCACCATGTTCCCCGTCAGGGTTCAAACCCATACCGGGTACCATCACACATGATTCGGACACCGTAAATCATGCATTGGACCACGACAATGAATCTTTCGTTCCAGCATACGATGCTTTCTTTAAGCACCTCTGCTGCACGTTACTCACCCATTTTTCACACCTAAAAGTGCAGCTTTTTTTCTGTCAGCCGACCTGTGTGACTCACAAAATAGGATTAAAAACCAAGTTCTCTATCAATCTTGGTAGAAAACCTCGGCGCTTTTTCTGTTCTTTTTAAAGACTTTGATTCGACTGTTAACCCCAAAGTACACGCGAAAGCCCGCCAGAAATCCGCTAATGGAATTGGAGCTTGGGAAGTAATTGGCACAAAGTTGAGCATTCTTTTCCTTGTTTTCTCATCGAAACATTGGCTACGATGTTTCTTCTCACTAGCGCGGCAGCTGGATGGAGTCATTTACTATAATGTTTACTTTGACCTCAATTTGCATGTTGACCCCAAGTGGGCGTGGTAAGCCTCGGCGAAGCAATTTGCCACATTGTTCATCATCAACGTTATGTTTTACGTAATAGCGAAACGTTTTGGAGTGTTTTATGAAGATAATGTTGTAATATTGAACTACATGTATTCAAAGTCTGAAAGAAACAAATTTGCCAAAAAAGTAAAACAAAGCAAATAAATCATTTATTTCACGTGCCAACCGTGACTTCAGAGGACAGTGAAATCGGAGCATATATATCTCATTTTAAGGACCTGCATACAATAACCAGGGCCCAGTTTCATAGCGCTGCTTAACAGTAAGCAGAAAAGTTGTGCTTACTATAGCAGAAAATCATGCTGCTGCTTAAGCACTATTCATGCTAACGGTTGCGCGCGCATGGAGATTTCTATTGTCACGTCACTGATTTAAGCAAAGTTTTCTTCTGGGGTTAAGTGTGCTTTTGCTGTGCTTACTGCTTAACGGTCCCTATGAAATAGATGGGGGCTCGGTAAGCACAAAGTGGGCTGTTAAGCAGCGCTATGAAATTGGGCCCAGGTCTCTCTATTAACCATTGCATTTTGTGCTTGCGCACACTCTTTAGGCCTTTTACAAAAAAACGTGACACACAGACATCAGACAGACAGACATACAGACAGAAAGCGTAGGATATTTTAATATAGGAAGGATTCTACTTGACTGTTTTTAAATGAGACCTTAGGGTGTTTACCAAATCTCGGCTTCATTCCCAGCTAGGGCTTCAGGTTCGCTAGCTTTGTGATGCGATGTTCGGCGTCTGACTTAGGAGACTCTTGGTTCAGCCCTTGTCTAGGCCCTAATTTCTGTCAAAAAGACACATGAAATCGTGTTATGTACCTGTTGTAATAGAATATCAGAATCGGATTTTCGTTGCGTTGAAACATAACTGGCTTTGAATTTGTGAATCAGGGAAAGGAGATGGAGCCGATACCGGAGAACGAAGCCGTGATTTGGTAAACAGCCCTAGTCTCGTTCCAGCATACACGACAGAGTCTACCTTAGCTGTGCTGCACATTTCAAATACAAATATCAATTTGTTTAAGATGATTATTATTTCATTACCGGGCTATGTATTAATTCAACTCTTGTGTTTCCCCCTTTATGCAGGTCAAAACAGCCGATATAACCCAGCCGATTTGCGGTCTAAATTAACTCTACATTTTGGCCGTTTCACCATCAGCAATGTCACCATGAGACTGACTAGTATCCTTCTCGTTGTTTTCCTAATATGTAAGTACCCATTACATTTGAAATATACTTCCGCCATTTTGTATTGCACCCACAGGCGTGCAACGAGATCTGTATGTAAAGGGCCACACGTCGCAGGTACCAGACCTTTTCCCTCAGTGTAAATTTTAAACTTATCGCCATTTTGTATTGTACCCGCATGCTCGCATACAAGATCCGTAATAAAAATGGCCCTGCGTCAGGGTACCAATCTATAATTTTGGGTGTAAATTTTCAAGATGAAAATTTGTGTCTTGTTTCGTTTTCCCTACAATCTTCTAATATAATTACATGTATTTCGTGTAAAAAATTTTTTTACAAGGTTTCTATTTGAAAATTCTTAGTTTATTCAAATCGGAGAAAATCCTGGTTGAAATGTTTTCAAAGTAAGCTCTTTTTAGACTTTTTATGTAGATCACAGCCAGCATCAAGGCCTCCTCGTGAAAATAAACATGGATAGAAATTCGTGTATTGACGCTGGTCTAAATAAGTTTCGGCTCTTTCAGAAATTCCCTACATTTCATTTTGTCCGTCCACTAAAAACCCATAAACGTGCTTTTCCAGGGGCCTATCAAAATAATATCTGTAGGCCTCATCAGCAGAATTCTCCAGCCGGTTCGCTAGATCGGCCATGACGCAAATGCGCGCGAACTCACGCCCATAAATTTCTACTCCTCTCTCGCCTGGCATTTGCCGCCAAAAGAAATATCTTATTTTTTACTTCATTGCCGACCTGAGCAGACGTTTTAGCGCTTCGCTGTACAGTGTCAAAGCGTTTAACCCGGCAGACGTTTATTTGTTCAACGTGCGGAGTTTGCAATCAGTTTGGGAACTTTCTTAAAAAAAAAAAATCGCAATGCCCCATGGGATTGGTCTGGAAGTAATTTTGGATCGTACCAAGCTGACTTGCGTTAATACGGTTGCTCATTCCACGATTGTAAAGTATTTCCACCTTTAAGTTGGCATGTCTGTGCTCTGCTAAAAATGTGTTTTTAATGGAATGCCCCATGAAGTTAGTAAACTACATTTTGATGTGGAGAAACAATCTTGAACGATTTCTTAATTCGCTACCACAATTTGGAAATCTTTCGCATATTTTAAATATTGCTTTTTTATCTTATCGTCGGAGACGTTTGTTGAATATGAAGTGTATTATTAATACAGAGAAGTGTAGCTGTCAGAAAAACCACAATTATTACCAATGTTTCTGCTCAGAACATGATTTTGTGGTTCTTAAGAACCAACTTAGTTCATATGGTTCTGCTTGAACGTTTAAGTATTGTTCCGCTTAAACGTATTGTTCTCAGAAGAACTCAATACCTTTGGTTCTTCTCTGAAACAAGGAGAATATTGCTCTGAAAACTGAAATTGTAATTTAGTGTTGTTTTTATAGAGCCACGAAGTATTGTTCGAAAAGAACCGAAGGTGTTACCAATGGTTCTTCTCAGAACCACGAAGTATTGTTCCAAGAAGAACCAAAGTTAATATATATTGTTATTCGAAGAACCACGAAGTATTTGCTGCATGAGAAGAACAAATATCATTATTTCGGTTCCTCTCTGAACCAAAAGAACAATTTTTAGAAGAACCAGACTTAATACCTCTTTCTTAAAACCACGAAATGTTCTTCGGGAAGAACCGAACTTGTTACATGTGGTTCTTCTCAGAACTACGAAGTATTGTTCACGTCTCGTAGTTCTTCCAAGTTGTACTCTCGAAACCCTGAAAATTCCCGAACCATATCCAAATTTCCTTTCCTTTACGAGATGGCCCCTTTCTGTGTCGCAATATTCCATTAGATTAAGCACAACACTAAACTATTTTTTTCCTGTACATTTTCCGCCTTTTGGTGTATTTTTTTTAATAACTCCCCGATTTATTCCGCCGGCTGAACACGGGCGTATCAGTTCAAATGCAACCGGTCCGTTTCCCGGCTGTTACAAATTACTTGTGTCACTATTTAGACACGGTGCGCGACTTCGGATCAAATCGGGCGGGAATTTTGCCCCTGGGTGGAGGAGCAATATCTCAAAGGAGGATGCAATATCTCATAGAACAACACATGTTTCTCCGGTTGTTCTTGGACGTCGCTTGGAATAAGTGTAAAAATGAGTGACGATGCATATGGTCCAATATTAAAAGGGGAAAAAAGTCCGGTAATTTTTTGTGTGTGTTTTACAAGAGGTATAAGACAGAGCAGATTTTTTGGGGGTTGGGTATTTTGTGAAGGTAAAATAGAGGAAGTTTTAGTTGAAGTTTTAAGTAATTGTGTTCGTTTTGACAATTTTGCATGATGTAGCGAAATTGGGCCAATTGCGATTTCGTTACTGGTTTCAACATGTTTGAAATAAGGGAATCAATGTGGGCTTGGCTTGTTTTAAACACTATTTCTGAGACCGGTTGGAGTCTGGATACTGATAATGACGGGAGCCGAAGCCAAAAGTGAAAACAAGTCAAATTTTTTTTTAAATTCCCAACGATTTTGTTCAACAATTTTACTTTATGTTTCTCGAAAACACCCGTCTAGCTATGCTATGGCGTGGCCCTCTCGTAAATAACTCCTTATGGTGATTGGCGCGCGTCGCGCGTACTGCCTGATGTGGCGTAGAACGCAGCTGTGCCGGTGAAATGTGAATTTAGGACTATGAAATACTGACTCACTGATATTATTGCGCATGCCTACGTGACGATTGTGAACGTTCAACCAGTAAAACGAAACTGGCACCGGATTTGATAGGAGTCCAAATTTCATGTGACACTGTAAAAGACCAGCCAGCCGGTCTTTATCAACCGTTTAAAACCGGCCACGTGACGGGCTCGTTAACCAATAGCATTTGGTAAACTGTCTGAGGTATATTTATGAATAATAGTTTCAAGTGATCTGCTTTCCAGTTTAATCCCCAAAAGTATCATAATATGTCAAATTTTAAAATAATTTCCCAGTCGAACAGTCACGATCAACGGCTAATGGAATGAAATGAGACATTCCTATGGGCTATATCTACGTGACACACATCACAGAGGACAGTTGACAAATTTTAATCTCCACATGATAAGATACATTATTTATAAGTTGATGCATCGAAAGGAAGCAAAAAAGCAACAACAACAAAAAATCATGAAAAATACCGTTACATTTTGAGAAAAAAAAGACAAATAAAGGGGATGTACAACATTTGCTTTTGCTTTAATTTTCAGAAATGGATGGCTTTGGGGGTTAGTATTTTATAGCAAAGATTGTATACGCTGACCTGTTTAAAGTTTTGTGTTTATAGATGCTGGGGGAAAAAACAACCTTTCCTGTAGTCTGGTTTCCCGGACCTACTTCAGACAAAATGGGGCAATTTGTCGGGGATTTTTTTTAGGTCAAGGAACCAGAATAGGTTCCGTTCGCGGATGTGTAATTAATTGCAAACAAAATGTGGACTGAATTTAAATGCGATAAACTAGGGCAGTATTTGAAAAAAGTCAGTTTTTTTTCCAACGATGGTTGGCCGACCATCGAAGGAAATCAATACAAAAATTCCACTTTTCTTGGAAATGACAGCTCACCAGGTGCCATGATTTCACAGGATGCTTGAGACTGTTATTCACTTACAGTCAAGTAAGGTAATTCATAATAATTTGGGTGGTTTTTTTGATGTTTGCAAATGCTGTATACTTCCTTTAAAAAAAGTCCCGTAATGGCTCGACCAAGTTTGAAGCAAATCAAGAGAATGTCAAAACGGGAATACAGTCTGTGAAATACGACAGTTCATTAATATTCCCCACAGTCACACAAAACGATCGATGCCAAGAAACGTTTAACTCGACCCTCGACCGATCCTGAGTCCGGCCCATCGACCGTTGAATTGAGCGCAGCAACGGTATCATAAATGCGGGTGATCGGCCCATTGCCAGACGGACTGGCGAGCCAATTGTTTTTTCTTTTGCAACCAGGTATAGTCATTAGCCAAACACCCATGCGTAAAACATCATGTGATTGAAATACTATTATGTTTTGTGTGGCCTTTCGTAATGTTTTGATTTCGAACAAAAGTTGAAGTGACTCTTTTGATTATGGCTGGTATTTTGTGATATTTTCCTTTGTTTTTCCTGCCAAAATGCATCGTTAATATATATTAATGCAATAAATTTCACCTTAATTTCCGATTCATGGCTCTGCGGGATTCTATTTTTTGAAAAGGAAAGTAAAGTCTCAGAACCGTTCCTTTAACAACTGACGCATGCGTAGTGTGGTCAGTGACTATCCTTGGTTGCAGTAAAAAAAAATCATTGCCGGCCGGCGCGCCATCGCCGCGACATAATGATTACGAGAGAGTCAAGTGTCTTGACAAAAAAGCTGCTCATTTTTTTGAGGGGATGTTGAAATCTGGGTCATTCGAGACGTACACCTAATCCCTGTTCTATATTTTTCTATGGTCTTTTTGAGTAGAGTCCTCTATCTGAGTTCAACAATTTCGTGAAATAGCAGTTGGTTTGAGCGGTCAGTCTTAAAGTAGGAAGGCTGCGATTATCGCTGCGTTGATTTGTGAATGCGTAGAAATGTGAATGAAATCGCACACAGCTTGCTAAGCGTTTGAAAGAAAATAATGTCTTACCGTTCCTGAGAAAAGATGGAAAAGAACGGTCTTTTACTTCGGACGCGGCTGACATTTTGTGGCATACGCATCCGTATTGCAAGCCGTGTACGGTACACGTTGTGTGTGTGTACTCTGTGTCACATAATTTACACAGCACTAATGTTGTTTCTCGCACGTCCGCAGAATTCGATGCACAGTGCGGCAGGATTCACAACTAGCTCGATTTTTGAGAGTCAAAATGTTGACCCCGGACAATTCCTCCTCGCAAAGTTCTCGCAAGAATAAACAAAACGCCCAATTTTTAAAGGATGGTTGTGTGGACGTTTATATCCTACTTATGTTTGTTCCTGACCGCTGAATATCATTTCTTTAAAACGCGTTTTGTATCGGAATTGGGCGCATTTCAGGAGGCAATGTCCCTTTAAACTTGGTTACAATGCAGAGCGCACTCACGCTCTCATATTGTAGATGTGGTACTCAACATTGGTTAGGCTAGGGTTCCAGGTATGAAAAGACTTTCTTCTCCAGTTCAGGTGGGGCAAAGGTCGTGAGAGAGGGTGTGCCTTCTCCACTTCATCCCGCCCTCCCCTCCCACAAGGCTTCCCATACCTCATTTGTTGTACTTCACCTGTTTCGACTATTTCGACACCTTTTCCTCCACGAACACACCTTCTACAGCCAGTCATTTTAGCCTCGCCTTTTCCACATGCCTCTATAGCATCCCCTATAACGTCTGCCACCTGTCTAGCACCTCTAAACTCCCCCTCTATTACACAGCAATCGAATTTGATCACTGCAGGAAAGCCTGCCAACCCATTTCTCACTTATCGATTCCGGTAATGTCAATCCCTCGGACGAATGAAAAATCGATCAGCTCAGTTCTTCGTAGGAAGCATTGTGTCTGCACTTGAGTGCAAGACACGGTCTGCACTGGTCTGCACAGGTGATAATGACATTTTTTATATAAAAGGTCCGCTTGAATTGTAAAAAGCAAAACAAGTGTGACAAAATAAAGTTCTATATGCTTTCAACATCTTCAATCGTCTTCGATTCTAATTGGTCTTTTCAAGGCTCTGTAAGAAATGTCGCTATTGACTAGTCTTGTCTCGTGTGTTAACTGGTCCATTTGGTACCCTTTTCGCCCTTGTTAGGCGCCGTCTACAGACGAGTACGATATGGAGATTTTGAGGTGCCCAGGGAGAAATTAAATTGTATACGATTTTCCGATAGAAAACACTTGTTTAAAATTGATTTGAAAAAGCTGCCGATGTATGAAAACTAACTGACATTGCGATGTACCTAACCGTTAGACTGTGTGCCTGTCAAATCTTTCCTTATAAACTAGCTATGCAGCATGTTTGCATTAATAAGAACGGTTCACTATATTCTGGGCCGTTGTTATTGGCCACTGTTTGCTGTATAAATAACACACTGAACGGACCATAGGTTGGTTAATAAGAGACTCCACGTGTTAAATGGGGTACGTCTCTCTTCAAAAGTAATAACCCATTGTCTCTTGTTATATTAGGTATATCAATCAGTCATCCACGATTAACGACTATATAAAGATATCGAGGGGAATGCACTTTGGGTTTTTATTTTATTTTAATCCATCGATCATTCTGTTTTGGGATTTTAATCTTCTCAAATGAACTAAATCAAGCAACAGGGTCAGGTGGATTGTAATTTCCGTCGAATATAGTTCAACTTAAAGGGACACCGCGTCCCGGAAAGCGCCCAATTGGGCTACAAGACGCATTTTGAACGAAATGATGTTAATCGGAAAGAATGTTCAGAAGTAAGATTTTTGATTTTTGCGTTATTTCGTGCAAGAACGGCTTTAGGTGTCCACTTTTTGCGACCCCCCAAAATCGGGCTATTCGTGCTAGTTGTGATTTCACCCGTAAAGTGTCCCCCTTTTACGGACGTGTAAGAAACCACATCTGTGCATTGGTGTGTGGAATATTTATGTGACACACAACGTGTATCGTACATTGAATGAAAACGACTGGAAAAACGTTTGCGTACTCCGTCGTGTCCGATGCAAACAACCGGGTTTCCCCCGTCTTTTCTCGGGAACGGTAAGACATTAGGTTGGTTTCCTTTCAAACAGATGTTTGAAATGGGATAAGTAAACAATCCAAAGCATGACATTTTCGGGGATTTCTGGACGCAGTGCCCCTTTAATGTTCATGTATGCATGGATGCAATAACCATATTTGTATTTTAAAGGTGTACTTTCACCGTTTCTTGCTATGTTTATTAAATTTGATGATTCGTGTCTTGATTTGTCACATTTCGGAGATATGTATTTTAGATTTTGGGAATTTAGCAATATTAATTTGTAGTGTTTTCATCAAATTTTACATCTTGTGCTGTTGGGACTTGCAGGAGATTTATTTCTGAACTTTGTAATTTGCAATTCAAGTGTCATTTAAAATGACTTCAAACTACCGGGTGGCCCCCCCCCAAGCTGTTAGCAGATATCCTTTAATTTCTAAAAACTACTTTACATGAGTATTTCATCTTGATGGAGCATATTAATTTCACTCTTGTGTGTAATCAATGAAAATGCCGTGGAAATCCGTTCATGAAAAGCAGACATCTAACAGATTGCAAAAAGCTATTGATGTTTCACCCATTCATATGGGATTTACACAGAAAGTGATATCGGTGCATCAGATGTAAATTAAGTTAGCTGTGTAAATCCCATCCCATGGGAATGGGTGAAAAAAACAACCCATAGCCTTTTACAATCTGTTAGATCTCTGGTTTGCATGAACGGATTTCCATGGCATTTTCAATGACTATTTATACACAAAAGCATAATTAATATGCTCCATCGAGATGATATACTCATGTTAAGTTGTATCTGCTTGCACAACGTTTTTGAGGACACCCTGTGTATCTACACGTAGCTATTTTGAGGTATGTCGTTTCCTTCACATAATCACTCTTGGAGGAAGAATACATTATGAACTGCATCCATCTAGAATTATGAAGTCGTAGTTGTCAGATGAACAGGGACAGGACAAAATATGGACCCCAAAATGTGGACCCCGACGTGGAGTGCTGTGGCCTCGTGGTTAAGGGCATTGGATTCGTGGTCTGTGGGTAAAGCTACAGGTTGTGGGTTCGAGTCCAGCCTGCAGCTATGGTGCATGTGCCATTGGGCAAGACACTCCACCCAGGAGTAAATGGGTACCTGTGAGGGCAGAGATGGTTATTGTGATTGAATTAGCTTCCTTGCGCCTAACAGGCTGCATCGAGCTGTATACTCCCCATGGAGCTGAGATGGTATTTGGAATGTTTCATTGGCCCAATGATCAGCGGTAATATAATGTAAAGCGCTTTGATCTTAGTTAAAAGCGCTATATAAGAACCTGTTATTATCATTATTATTAAATTATAGAATGCCCCGGTAGCGTGATTACATATTACCTTCAAGTGTAATCCTGCAAGCCCATACTAAAAAAAAGGGAGGGAGTATAAAATTAGATCTAAAAACAATCGACTTCACCGAGCATTGTTGGGTCCAAAATCAAATACATGTGACTAAATAGTATGGACTTTCAAGTTTCAACCACATTTCCAGTAAGTTCTCAAACACTATGACTATTTTGACAACTACATACCACTGGTTTTTTTCTGAATTTCGATTGTGGTGCCCTAATTAGAGGCTGCATTTTGAGGCTGAATCGGTCAAGCGTTGTTTGTTTCTTGGGGGGTTAACTAAGGATTTTCTTATCGCTAATACGCCCGCGGCATGGGCTGAAGCGCCACCACAAGTGGTATGTCACACTATCTGCGCCTGCATTCCTTCTTATTTGCTTAGTTTGGCGCTTTTTTGTCAGAAAGAATTGCTAACAAGATATTAATAATGTAGTGCTTATATAGCGCCTTATACCAAATGTGTCAAAGCGCTCTACAATTATTACCCCTGTTTATCAGGCCACGAGACCACTTCAGCAGCTCAATATCAGCGCATTATGCCCCGTACCTTCGCAGGTACCCATTTACTCCTGGGTGGGGAGAAGCAATGCGTGACAAAGTGCCTTGCCCAAGGGCACACGCACCGCATCCCGGCTGGACTCGAACCCACAACCTGCATGCAGCTTTACCCGCAGACCACGAATCCAATGCCCTTAACCACGAAGCCACAGCATCCACTTTAAGTATACATTCACTGAGTATAATTGTAAAGTAAGTTAAAACCTTTTGAATCGGAGAAAAAGACTTAAGAATTCCAAGTTATACATCGTGTGACCTTACACACTGGCCAATAACCTTTCAAGCCTCAAACATTTTTTTTTTTAAGTCACGTGATAAATGTCATTAATTGGACCAATGGGAGGTAAGCAGAGACCCCCCGCGGGGAGGGGTCGCCCTCTCGTATGGGAAATGCAACCGTATCCGAGTGCCAGGTAAAGGAAATTGGACCCGGTGGTATCGACAGGGTGGCACCCCCTGGGAGTTAAGTGTCCTTACGTTACTGGAAAATGGTTTGGACGTGCGATATTCAAGGAAGTGATTTCTGTTGGGAGGTGCGTCGCCTTGAATTCTGCTCGATCGTGACAGGGTTGGCGAAGACATTAAAGGATTTTAAAATGGTTATGAAGCCAGGGATGGAAGCCGAACCCGGAGACGAGGTCGTGGTTTCGATTAAGACAAAATGCCTAGCCTTGGCTCTTCCTACCAGTGATTGGTGGAACGAGCGCATATACGCGCGCTTCTATTGACCAATCAGATTAGATCCATTGATAACGCAGGCTTCCAGTTAAGAATAAATCGTGTCAAATGACTTCAATCTAATTATACAAAAAAAGTCATTTTGAAAAGAATTTGGTAACGGATGCAAGCATATTGTGAACAAAACCTTGATATTTTTTTTGGCACACGTCTACGAGTTCTTCTTCAATTCAACTATCGCCCCGTTTGACAGGCACTTTGTTGTTTATTTACAACTGTGAGTGCGTAGAGTGGTTTTATCTTTAGGGCTCGCCGGCTTGTGTGGGTTAATCGTGATAAAATTGCCGCCTACGGTCAGAGGTGGCTCCGAATCGCGTCATCCTGAGGGCGTACTTACGAAAAACAAAGTGGTATAAACAAAGTCCTGGGAGAGTTTGGTCATGAGACCAGTTTGTCAGTTTGATAACTGATTGAAAAAGTTAAAGGGAATATACAACATTTGCAAACACCGAAAAACAAAACTACAAAATTTTTACAAAATATATTAATAGGATGTTGGTAAATGACAGTCTAAAGCATCATGTTAAATTATGGCACCAGGTGTGAAGTCATTTTCAAGAAAAGTGGTATTTTTGTATAAGTTTCCAATGGTGGTCGGCCGACCACCGTTGGAAAGACCTAACTATTTTCAATTACTGCTCCAAATTTATCATTTTTTTTGTCCAAATTTTGTTTGCTATTGGTTACATGTTCATGAACGAGTGCAGGCCAGCTAGACTGATTCCTTACCTGACATTTTTCTGGCATCTATAAATTGATCCATATCATCTTAAGTGGAGTCAGGGAACCAGACTACTCGAACGCTTTTGTTTTTCTTGGTTTTTCCATCATTTTTGAACACAAAACGTGAAACATGTCAGTGTAACAATATTTGATCTGTTATACTAACCCCTCAAATAGTTCATATCTGAAAATTACAGCAAAAGCCATTGATGTACATTCCCTTTAAACCGTACATCTGAAAGTGAACAAGCATGTTGGTCAAAAGGAGAATAAAGCATATTCCAAAGGACCATTAAAAGCAATATCTGTTCTGTTTCGTAGACAACACGATTCTGGCTATTTTGGATGCACGCCTGTAAATAGTCCTAAACCCATCCGCCGAGCTCATGAAAAAAAGTTATACCCTCAAAATATTCTATATTAGAGGGTTCTGAGAGCCATAACATTGGGGAAGTGCAGAGATAAGGCAATCACCTCTGGCCTGTGGTAATTGGCGTATAAAGTATGGGTGGCAGCCGTGCACAGGACTGTGAGCTTGTGTTTCGGTGAAATTTTGATGAAATTGGGGCCCTATTAAAAGTGCTCTATTTTGCAGTGGAGTGTAAGCACCGTTTATCAAAATGGCAATTGGATTCAGGACTATTTTCAGGGGTTGTCATTTTCGGATGGAAATATCTCCTAAAAGTAATTGAAAAGAAAAAAAATTGAAAAGAAAATGAAAGATGATGTAATAAGCTTTAATTTGATGTGTGTCTCGAACACTTTGGAGAGTTCTGAGTATTTTTCCCGAATTTCTGAAGTGGGGGCATAGTTGGAGTCTATGGCAGTTTATTTACTACCGGTCTGTAACCGTCAGAACGGAAGTTGTAGCTGAATGGCAGCTGAGATTAAGCGTTAGATTTTGTCTAACATGCATCAAACCAAATCTCATAGGTTAAAACTAATGGCTCTTTTTCTGACAGACGGCGCGAGTCGTGACACTTGCAAATTAATGTTTGATCAGCATTGATAAAAAGTCCTCGGTGGGCAATTCAAAAACACAGATAATCTTTGCAATAAAAACCGAACAATTTTCACTAACGACCCATCCCGTTCTCAAAAACAGACACCCCTGCACCCACGAGAGGGGGTGACCTCCTCATACGAAATGTTTCACCAAATTACCGTGATGGCGAGTGGCAAAATCATTTCCCGGTTAGATATAAACGTGGCTCCCCCGGGCAATGCGCGTCCGCTTAATGGACTGAGCGAACGTGCGACATTTCAAATTCGAAGGTTTGTGTTCGGGCGAAATAAGACTTTTGGGAGATCGTTTGGCGTTGAAATTACAGCGTTTGAGGGAGACAGATTGTCTGTTGCTATCTGCGAAATAAGTTGCATTTGGCTCAAACAAGGTCTCTTCCGCAAGGTTGTACATCATGATAGTGCATTGGTATGACACTATCAAATTACAACACGTAGTAGTTCTTCCTTGATGTCTACAGGGTGTCTAAGAAATGTTGTGCAAGCAGATATCCTTTGATTTCTCAAAAACTACTTCACATGAGTATTTCATCTTGGTGTAGCATATTAATTTTACTCTTGTGTATAATCAGTGAAAATGCCATGAATATCCGTTCATGCAAACCAGAGATCTAACAGATTGTAAAATGATATGTGTTTTTCAACCATTCCAATGGGATTTACACAGTTAATGATATCATCAGATTGTCATGGGCCCTTTCACTCTAATGTAAATTAAGTCAACCGTGAAAATCCCATCCCGTTTTGTACCCGATTTTGTTTTCTTTTCTAATCTGAGGCTTCGGAGGATTTTTTTAAAAGGGGAAATAAAATCCAAATTTCCTTACGTTCGAATTCATTTTTTTTCTTCTAATGTTATATATTCTTCTTATGGTTTAGAGAAGAAAAGTCTAAAACGCCATAGCTTAAACCCATATGCGGATGTCGCTTGGGAATTTATTTTTGAAAATGGCCCAAGTCTGCAGTGGGAAAGAGTGGTGAATGCACACCTCACATTGGAAAACCATCAAAAATCTTTTCGTATTTCACTAGTCACGGTTTAATTCATAATCCGATAATAGTAATTTCATTCCGAAATCCCTGGATGAAATACCATAATTGGAAAAAGTTGAAGTCACTACGGACATTCGGGGATAAGAGTTAACCCACAAACGCCGTGATGTAATTTTGTTCAAGATACACGTACACGACTGTTTCATGTATTTCAAGCACATCACGCACACAGAGGGTTAGCCCAGTGTCGTCTTTGTACCTATCCGATTCACTGACTGAACGACTGTTACATGTATTTCAAGCACATCACACACATTTCAATTCTTGTTTGTTTTTGCTGGTTACATGCAGAGGGTCAGCCTAATGTCGCCCTTTAAAATATCCGATTCACTGACTGAACGACTGACTGACTGACTCTTGTGACTATAGTTGTAGACTGGTGAAGAGAACCGGGCAGTGCAGTCGTACAGTATTACCCAGTAGCACACAAATTGGGGCTTAGTTATTTTGAAAGATGAAGGATATCAACCAAAGATGATTATAATAATTGAATTTGCCCAGAAGAAAAGTTGACTTTTGGGGGATAGAATTGTGTCAATTCGTTACCCTAGCAGTCAAATTCGAGGTATTAAAAAACACACTTTGAAGCCTCTCCTATGTCATGAGCTGAGGCATTTCCTGTCAAGTTCGTGCCGAGTTACCGTGCTGTCTCTTCCCGGGAAGAAGGCATCGTTGTCCCGGGGGAAGGTGCGAGCAGCGTGATTTGTCTTGCATCCCATACCGTCCAAAGTGAGCAAAACGCCCACATGGTGGACCCGTTCCCCCCGGTGAGACTTTCTGGAGCGTGCTCCCTCGGACAAAGGGAAGATGATTAGATCAGCGGAGCCCGGAGCTTCGGATCAGCAGGGGGGAAAAGCGGGTGTTTATCGGACGAAGCCCCGGGCAAAACTTGGTCTGGATTTCTCCTCCCTTTTGTGTCCGGATAATAATCGAAACTGTAACGAGAAATGGCGAGATTTTCAGTGCCGCCGGAGGATTTGAAGCGAGCTTGTGACATCGATGCTTCGCCAAAAATGAAGAAGAAAAAACAGTGACAAAATGTTGACCTGTAGTAATAGAGTGAGTCATATGTTATTCTGTGGAGCATCAATTGTGGATGCATTAATAATTAATTGTTTAACCATACTTATTATTACCGAAAATGGTACCTTATTATAGGCAGACATTCCAAAAGACCTGTGTGAAAACAACAATCCTCCAAGTACCCCGTTTCTAAAACATTTTTCTCAAGTTTTGTTTTTAGTAGAATTGTTTTCAGCAACTTTCGACAGTTTAATTCCTTCTAGAAATGGTACTTAAAACATTAAGGGAGACGATTTAAATGTCCTAATGTCAAGTCTCTCCCTAACGTCAAATGATTTATTACACATGGTCTCCCTAAAGCAGCATTTGGAAGAATTTTATTTATCTGCAAAAGCAGATCAGTAGTACAGGGTGAGTAAAAAAAACCCACGAAACCCAAATGTCGGGACCATTGTTTTAGTGAAATTCCGCATGTAGCACTTTCAAAATCTAGGATACGAAAGCCCAATTCATACGCTTTCTTTTTGTACAAGAATCATTCAAATCACTTATGTGCTTTTTAAGTTACGGATTTTTAAACACAACCACCGTTTGAAAGCTCTGTCCACGGATCGCAAAAAAAGCTGTGCGTTCTTTCAGCAAAACGAACACAATTCACACACATCCATATGTGATTTGCTTTCGTTTTTCTAAAAGAACACTGAACTTTCTGTGATCCGTGACAGAACCTTAAAACGGCGGTTGTGTTAAAAGCTCCGTAACTTGAAAAGTACATGAGTGATTTGAATGATTCTTATACTAAAAGAAAGCTTATGAGTCGAGCTTTTATATCCTAGATTTTTTAAGTGCTACATGCAGAACTTCAATAACACAATGGTCCCAACATTTGGGTTTCGTTGTTGTTTTTTGCACTCGCCCTGTACAGTGTGAGTCAAGAAGAAACTAACCAGATTAAAAAAAATAAAAAATAAAGCAATATGCAGCTTGCACCATTTCATAAACATGACATAGGCATAAAGTACATGTAACTGACTAGTGACTGTGTAAATGCTACGTAATTTCTATAACCTATTCCCAAGCTCAGTATCTATTTTAATAAAAAAAAATATCATAAATTCAGCTGTCCACCACTGATCGTTTAGCGTTCTACGAACTGATGAATATCCGTTAAATACAATGAAACATTTCCCACCTCCATGAATGAACGAAAACGTGCAAAGGAAACCAGACAAAAATCGCCATCAATATTTCAACAACAACAAAGGTTGACTTGTTCCACATATTCAAAACCCAAAATATGACGGTAAAAAACAATAAAAACGAAAGCGAATTTTCAAATACAATTTGCGGCACATCCGATATATAATCTTCACAAAATCATCTGCCCCACTTTTTGGCGCCTTTTTGATGAAATTGTTTCACCGCCTATTTCCCTTTAGCGTTTCAAGGCAGACAGTTCGCCTCCCATAAACGAGGTTGAGATACGCTATAACAAATGATTCTCGACAGCCCAATAAAAACGAGCAGCAGGTTTAGCCTCGGGAAATAGTCAAGGAAAGAATATCGAATAACGCGTGGAAAAAAAGACCTAATCGCGAACAGTTTTGTGTGTTTTTTGTAATCCTACCTCGTGCTTATCTGGTAACAGTGGACAGGTTTACAAATTGTATTTTGAAGGAGATCGGATGATCATGTTGAGCTTGCAACAAAAATGAAGATGTCCTATTTTGTCTGTAAAAATATAGGTTAGGCGTCCAGTTAGTGTCGTTTGGTTTATAAATACAGGGTGATTAAAAAAACAACCAAACCCAAATGTCGGGACCATTGTTTAAGTGACGTTTTGCATGTAGCACTTTCAAAATCTACGACAGGAAAGCCCAAATTTATAAACTTTGTTTTAGTACAAGCATCATTCAAATCGCTCATGTACTTTTTCAAGTTACGGAGTTTTAAACACAACCACCGTTTTATACTTCTGTTCACAAATCACAAAAAAAAGGTGTGCGTTTTTTGAGCAAAACGAAAACAATTATTACACAACCCCATGTGATTTGTTTTCGTTTTGCTGAAAGAACACTTACCTTTTTGTGATCCGTGGACGGAACTTTAAAACGGTAGTTGTCTTTAAAATTCCGTAACATAAAAAGTACATTAGTGATTTAAATGATTCTTAAACTAAAAGAAAGCTTATGAAGTGGGCTTTCATATCCTAGATTTTGAAAGTGCTACATGCAGAACTTCATTAAAACAATGGTCCCGACATTTGGGTTTCGGTATTTTTTTTACTCACACTGTATACAATTGCAAGTATGGACATTTTATATTTACTTTCAGCTAAGCGAGCTAATCTGGTTTTTGTTTAATGTAATTCTGGTAGAGATCTAATAATTCTTGTGTTTTATTTGGTAATTTATATTTAAACGACCCGTATCCTCTCCGAGTGATCCCCGTTTGCTATTTCCCCAGTTTGCAGCATTGATTAATAATGTGCTGGCATCATGACGTTGGGTGTGATCCTTGGCTAGATGCCATAAAGTGTTGTATGGCTTTTGACTAGTCTTAGAGTATGTCAGGAGAAAGATATTTTGGCTATAGGGCCATCGCGGATTTGTCCTTTGAAAAAAAAAATATGTAGAATAACAAGCAATGCCAGCCATTTTGAAAATTTTGAAAATTGCTTGTTATGAATGGGTACCTGTGAGGGTAGAGGACCGAATGTGCACTGATATCGGTTGCCGTGTGGTCTCGTGGCCTGATGAACAGGGGAATAAATATGAAGTGCTTTGAGATTGTTGCTACAATGGAAAGCGCTGTATAAGCATTACAACTTATTCTAATAATGATTCATCAACCTCCTTCCCGCAGCCCTCTTCCTGGCATCGGACGCGAGGCTGCGCAACAAGGACGAGACGACGTCCTGCGAGAACGAGGCTGACTTCGAGTGCGAGCCCGGCGTCTGCATCGATGCGTCGCTGAAGTGCAACTCGGCGTACGACTGCGAGTCCATGGCAGACGAGACCGTCATGCTATGCGGTGAGAAGAAAATGTTTGCTAACAAAAAAAGTTACCAAAAAAGTGAACGGAAGACATTTGAGGCGCTTGGTGGCAGCAAACACACCAGTCCTTTTCTATTGTTTACGTCATTTTGAGCATGCGCACATTAGATTAAACATGACATAATCAAATAAGTGGTCCGGTGTGTTTGCTGCCACCAATTAAAGCATCTGATAAATCTCTCATTGTATATTACTTGTTGAAAGCTTTTAGCTGATAGTTCAATTTTTTTTCTGTTTGCCACTTTAAGTTTGATTAAGTAAGCAGGATGATGAGCCAGTGTTCTTGCTTAGCCAGAATCAGCTGAGAAGCAGGGCAAATTTCATGGAACCGCTTACCACAGGAAAACTGCTAAGCGTAGAAAAATATTTGCTCATCAAGAAACTGTTACCAGCTAAAAAAATCCAATACAATGTGTATTGCTCGCGACTCGTGATCAGCTGATTTTTGCTTAACTTTGCCAAATTTGCTATGTAGGCTCTTCTGACAGAAGCCTGCAAAGGATTCATATTGCTTGGGAGTTCTGAGATAATAGTTGTCAAGCTTATTTTTGTTCTCTTTACAAATAGGGTGCCCCTCGGGCGAGTTTAAGTGCCTGAATTCCTGCATTCCGCTAGAGAAGAGGTGCGACCGGAGTTGCGACTGCCAGGGCGACTGTGCAGATGAAGATCACTGTGGTAAGCGATTTACACATTATATTCCTGCATTTGACCACATTTTTTGTTACTGAGAATATTGACAAAACGTGGTGATTATAAAGCCCTTTATGCTAAAGTCTCAAAGCGCTTCACAGTTGTCGCTCATGGTTATCCCGGTGTTATCAGGCAGTTCGAGATCAGCGCAATCTGGTCTCGAACGGCTACCTAGTCCCGGGCTGAGAGAGGCAATAATGGTATTGTGTCTTGCCCAAGAACACAAACACCATATTGCCCATCAGGGTTCATGCCCACGTTACCATCACACACGAGATGGACAACGTGACAATCGAACAATGGTGCTCTAGGACGTAAATGGTCCATCTATTGGATACTTGCAGGACTATTCGTATGCACCTACTTTAAAATACAGATAAGGACCTCATACTCGGATGGTACAATATTCAGGACTCAACCTTACCTCACAAGTCCTTACACGTCCTCACATGTTGTCCAAAAGTCTATCTCTAGTCCTCATAATTCCATCACAAGTCCTCACAAGTCACCCACAACTCCATCTTAAGTCCTCGCAAGTCCTCGCAATGAGTCCACCACGAGTCCATCACAAGTCCTTACACGTCCTTACAAGTCAACAAAAGTCCATCTCTAGTCCTCACAATTCCATCACAAGTCCTCACATGTCCTCACAAACTATTAAAACGAACTGTATGTCACAATAGTATCCCATTTCTTACGGTGCATCTCTGTAACATGTGGCTGGACTTCTGAAATGACCTACAATTTGTGAAGGACTTGTGATGTACTTGAGTACAAGTCGGGCTTGACGTCTCAGAATTTTGCAAAGATGTTGAGCAAGACAACATTATTCTTGAAGGCCTTTGAGAAAAGCTTTGTCTCTTTTCCATCTGTACAGATAGCTTCCAGTGTCTTCCTGGGTTTCAGAAGTGCAAGAACCACTTTTGCATTCCCACTTTCACCTGGTGCGACTTCGTTGATGATTGTGGGGATATGTCTGATGAAGCTGAGTGCGGTAGGTAGTGGAACCTCATAATAACCTCATTATGACCTCGTGATAATATGATAATGATCTTGTAATAACCCTATAAAGATCGCATAACATCATAATATCTTCATACATAACTTCTAATTAAAGACGTGGTAATTGCATAACCTCATCAAGACAGTAACAACCTCATAAACCTCATAGTTAATCTCAAACAACCTCTTAAAAACCTAATGATGACCACAAAGTGACCTCATGATGACCCCCTTATGACCTCGTAATGACTTCAGATAATCAACCTTATGATGTGACTCCAAAAGGACCTAGCAATCTCTTGACCTCATCACGACTGATAACATCATAAAAACCTCGTCATTTACCTCAAAATAACCTCATAATAACCTCGTGATGATAACATAGTGACCTCGTGAGGAGCCCATTATGACATATTATGACCTCATAACCAACCTTGTGATAACCTTATATATGACATCAAAGAAGACCTAGCCATTTCACTACTTCATGACTTTAACCCCATAAAGACATCTTAATCAGTGTTAATATGTGTTATGACCTCATGATGACCTCATATTAACCTCCCGATGACCCCAGTGTGACAGGTAGGGAGTGTTCTGTCATTAAATCTGTAGCTTCTTTTTCAGAATACTGCAAATGATCCCTGGTCTCAAAGCTTTGAACTAGCTGTAATACTGAGGCAAAACCACGCCCAGCTTTTCCGGACTAGACTTTCTGTACTGGAAAATCCCCTGTTATTTTTGGTAAACATTCTTTTTGATTTCAGAGAGGCTCGATTGTTGGTACGGCCAGTTCCAATGTACCAACAAGCAGTGCATCAATTCGTTTTTCCTGTGTGACGGCATACAGGACTGCACGGACGGCACGGATGAGATGGAGTCTACTTGTTCCCCTGGTAATTCATTAGGGCAGCCTACCAGTAAATAGTAAACTATTTGCACCGCCATGCACATCTCGGTCTCCTGTTTCGTTGAGGCTTAGATATGGGTGAAAACGATTCGAGAGTAGAAACCGAGATGAGGATTCCTCATAGACCGAAAAGGGGTGGGTGGGTGGGGAATCAAACATACAAAGTCATACTTACAACTACGGTGCCGACTTCACTTACCGCACCGAACAGTCAACCATCCTCTCCCATCTCGCCAGAATCGCGACTGACATTGAGTCAGTCGCCCTCTACGTTCACAGCGGTGCAAATAGTAAACTATTTGCACCGCCATGCACATCTCGGTCTCCTGTTTCGTTGAGGCTTAGATATGGGTGGAAACGATTCTTCGCTCCGTCCCAGAACTTGGCCCCTTTTGCGAACTCAGCCCCCCCTAAACTTCCCATATCTCACCCCAAATCTCAAAGGAGAGGCCCCCCCCCCTTTTTTTTTTTTTTTTTTTTTTTTTGGTTTCTGTTTAAAGCAAATTCCCGCGTTTGCATAGTCCAATGATCCCGTGCGTACTGACGTCGCTCCTCACCTGTCCTTCCCTGTTTCCTTGCGCCTGATACTCCCACCCCTGAAGCTGCTATGGTTTGCTGCCCTCCGCTCCGAACGCAACCTCTAACCCGAAACCGGAGTTGAGCGTTCGGTAAAACTCCCCAGCAAGGTCGGCCGCATGGGGATGATTATGCTCGCTGGTGTTCAAAGCGTCCTTTAGCATCTTCACAGTCGTATTGCGTCTGGTAACCCTTTCAACTTCCGTATAGTGCTTATACGTGCGCCGAGTTGCCCAACGACAGTGGTCCATAACCTGCTGCTCGGTAGCACCCAGCAGACGGAGGGTCGTTGCAACACCTGCTCTACCCCCGTGGGGCCTCAGGGAGGCATCCGAGGTATCTGATGATGCGGAAAAATATAGCTGAAGACGCTTACTTGGACCATTACCGATGAAGGGCTTGTTGACCAGGCTCTGGTGACCTGGTGCTGTGGGACGAAATAGGTAGCCGTCCATTAGGCAAAAGCCATTCTGCTCTGCAAAGCCCACCATCCCGTCGACTGCCCCAGCTGGATCCAACTCCCCGTTACTTAGCTTGGGTATGATTATGAGAGAGGAGGTGCCCTCTCTGACCGTCTTGCCGACTGTATGATTAAATAACAAGTCACCACCTTCAATCCTGGTTATTTCGCATGTTTTTGTACGTCCTAGATCCGAGGACCGTTCCCCTGCCCACCACAGGCACAAGAAGAATGCCAGATCCCTATAGAAAATATATTGCTGCGTGAGACCTTTCCTGCCAGCCTCCTGCATGAGGGACATTCTTCTCCTGATCTCTTGAGCCAACCAGCGAATCTTATCGGAGAATATTGGGACCGCCTGTTGGGGAGTCACATGTGCCTCTGCCTGCTCAAGCTTTACTGCCTTCATGTATTTCTTCACCCGGTGGGAGATGCATGGATTTGATGACAGCTGGCCTTGCCGCCATGATTGCGTTTTACCGCAGGAGTTAAAAAATGCTCGGAGTTGGCCGACGTAGGCGTCTACCGTGCCCGCTGCCAGATGTCGATCGCAGCAACAGTCGAACGCACCGTGCTTTCCCAAATGTTTGCACCCGAGTGAATGAACTTGAGTGCGGCCCCTCGTATCGCGGTCCACCAAAAACTTGACTATGTCGTCGGGGGTAACCATGTCCAGATCTGCACTATCTGTGAAATAACCTGAGCCCTGGTTCTGCTTGAGGAAATCAGCAAAACTGTTAACTAAGCTGCTCTTCTGTCTGTTGTAAGGTAACGAATCGACCTTACCATCAAGCTCCTTCATTCTGGACTCCCATCGGGCCAACTGGATTATGAAAGGAGACAAAATAAGATTGAAAGCCTGATGTCTAATTGCCCAGCTCTATGTCGACCCCCGTTCGCAAACCAAGAAGACACCTTAGAAACCTCTGCAGACGCCTATGCAGTCTCAAACTGCCCCACAGTGTCAAATGGACTTCGTCTGCGAGGTCATGCTGAGTTATGTGGTCATTTGAGAAGAAGTGCCAACCCGCTTCCTGGCAAGCCTCCTTCAGTGCCGAATTTGCAGTGGCAACGGAACAGTTGACCCTGCTGCTCTTTGTCTGGCATATTCCCGACAGGACAAACCGGACCGTTGGATTCTGTACACATAACTGTTTTGCCGCCAAGGCAAAGACCCTCACCAGCCGCTTGACCCCAGCTGAGCAATCTGCACTCCTGCTAAAATCGTTAATGCCCCCATGAAGGACTGCGACCTCAGGCATCTGAACCTTGCTCATCAAAGCTAGCGATCTGCATAATGTCTCCATCCGACCTCCTCCGGAAGCCACCAGCCTAATGCTCAAGGAAGCCGGCCACCCAAAGCTGCCCATTCCTCTGAACATGGAGTCAGAGACTATGAGCACTGAATGCTGTTGCGGAATATGGACTCCTCTGGAAACCCGGGCATCAGCGGGGAAGTAACATCTGAGACCCCAAAGCTCAAACGGGAGACCCACGGTATTCTTAACATAGCCTTCACCCGTTGGGTACTCGAGAACCCCGACCTGCCCTGCTTCCGATATGCGCAGAGACTGCTGAGCAAAGGATTTCAGGTATGGCCACCATGACCTTGGGTGTGGGTGTTTGGGAACCACCAGCGTTACGACCACGTCACCCCATTCAAGAAACAACTTGATGAGAGAGGGCACAAGAACAAAAGGTGGGAACACGTACAACTCCTCGCCACGAGGGCATTGCTGGGAAAATATGTTAACACCAGATGTGCTAGGAACTGGAAACCTCGAGAAGAACTTCAAGGGACGGCCGTCCCGGCCCTGGGGAACGTTTGAAGGAAGTGCCATGAGATCCCATGAAAAACCGAATCTTCCTCCGAGCTCTGCTTGGAGCAACAGCCAGAGACACCTTGTGAGTCGAGCGTCAGCCTTGGATAGCTCCCGCGATGGTAGGTCGGCCCGATTTATTCCTGACGGAACCCACTGCAACTTCAAGTCGAAATTTGCCTCCAAGGTGAGAGCAAAGATGAGTTTCAGAGTTCTGGCCAGTGCCCGTGACTTTGCCTTTTGCCGTACCCATGCAGCATACAAACTCTGCGAGTCCACCTTCACATCCACTCTTTTATCCCAAAGCATATCTACCACTGATAGCAGGACAAGATATAGGGCCAGAGCCTCTTTGTAGCAAACATCCGTCATGGCTTTGACGCTAGGCGGCCAATAGTCACCAAAGGTAACATCTCCGTCCGGAAGCTCCAACACACCGCCCCATTTGTACCCGGATGCATCAGAGCTGAGCTGAATTGTCAAATGGCGCTGATCTCTCCAAGGGATGGGTTCGGAAAAGGAATCCACGAAACGCCAAAAGAGAACCTCGTCTCGCACGTCTTGGGAAATCGGCCTCGAACTGACGTCGTCTAAGTTGGGTAAAAATGCACAACACTCCCTCACAAACAATGAGGCCGCCGGAAACACCAAGGCGAAACTCTGGCACTTTCCGATAAACCGCTGGAGGGTCTTTAGGAACACCGAGCCCGTGGATAAAATCTCCTCTCTTACTTGAGCAAAAGCACACTTCTTTCTCTCCGGAATCCAAAAGGATAAGGACTTTGAGCATATCCCAAGACCCAGGTGGACCATTGTGGACACCGGCTCAAGCTGACTTTTCTTGAGATTGATGAAATACCCCAATTTCGACTGCATATAGCATACCACGTATAAAGCTCTCGCAGCCCTGATGTAGGCATCATCTGCGACAAACCCACTGGAGCCCTGCAAAGAAAATATACATACAGCACTTAACATCTGGGCTGCCCCTCTCCTCCGGCTTCTCCAATGAAGCGGTCATCGATCCAAATTTCTGTATGAATTCCCCGATTTTTCAACCATGTTGACAAACAGAACCCAATGGTGGAGTATACATAGGCGCTATTCTTGAATCCGAAAGGAAGAGTTGTGTCAACAAAATAAAATCCAGCCCACTCGAAACCACAAAAGGTCTTTGACCTTTCAGATAGCAGAACCTGCTTATAACCTTGTGCATCGTCGGTACCGGAGAATCTACCTCCCTTATTGACTGACTTCACAATCTCCCCCAGAGGCACCAAATTGAATGGCGTGTCCTTACACCAGAGGTTGGGACCTTTCATTGATAGGACTAGTCTTGGCTTGTTTGGTTCGATAGAGAGAGCGTTGATGCACCTAGGCGGGTCGACTTCACCCACCTTGCCCAACAATTCCACGGAACCTTCTATAATGCGCTTCGCTATCGTTTCATTGATAAATGGTATGAAACGTTCGCAAATAGGCGCGTTTGGAAAATACATGGCTGGAGGGACACTGGAGTTGAATTCCCTTCCTCTATAGCTACCCTGGAAAGGTTGAAAGAACTCATAGAGGTCCAATTTCTCACGGAGCCATCTCCGAACTTGCGGGCCGTTGGCCGGGCATTCTTTCAATACATCTTCCCATAACTCTGGTTGATCATGCAGACCTCCCGCTACAAACATATTTGGGTCACGGAAGCGGAGCGCTTCAAAGTTTGGCACACTTTCTCCGGATAAAACATCTGCCGGACTCGGGGCGGATCCATCTGGAAATGAGGCAGCCTTTCCCGCTATGTCCACCCAAGAGCAAACACCCCTCTCGCGCCTGTTTGTCTGAGCGCCTTCAGGATCAAAGAGATGCGCCGACGAACGCTCCCACTTATGCTTCCCGAGAATCTGCAGATACCTCTTGTATTCCTAAATTGAATCATAAAGAGCACTAGGCCTAAACTGGGGCACTGGGGTTATACACTCATTGTAACATTTTCAAGCCGACCATACAGTCGTTTCATAATTTATTTTTTGCAAGTATAGATACAATGTCAAACATGGTAAACTCGATACATCAAATATCGCAACACTTTCCCTACTGGGAAAAGTACCATCTGAAACCCTCTGAAACCCCGTTTTCCTGCATTCAGCTTTTGCATCAACTTATCCCCCATTGAGGCCCTTGCATACGCCTATGCATACGCCCATTATAATATGCAAATGCCGTCCCCGAGCCCACAGCTACCTAACCAGTACTTATTAAAACATAATTCCGTAAATAGCATCATATCACTGCTACAAACTTAAATGCTCAAAATGAAGAAGTATATTAAGATTACTCGACTACATCCCACCACCAAAGTCTCTTTGACCGTGAAATGAGTCGCCGGCATGTCAAACATGCCTCTAAACTATTTCTTTGCAGTCCCGTGCATAGTGGCCCTTCCTGCGGCATCTGAAGCACATGTCTCTCTCCCTAGGCCCTCGTGAAAATTGGCCCTGACGAGGCTGACGAAGATCTCCCCTGAAGCGCAGCGGTTGTCTAGCGGGCCTATTCAAGAAACGTTGACTGGCTGATGATTGAGCTTTTAACTCAGATGGGGGCGCGCTGAGGCCCAGGTGCTTTCTGGAAAAGCGCAGCCGCTTATCGGAGTCTTCTCCTGTAATGGACTTGTATATATACATTGCTATGCCTGGTGTCTTGGCCTGAACGTGCTTTGTACAATCTGACAACAGATTGACGTACAACTGCTGTTCCTTCATATCTTCTGTTGACAAAGGTGCAAACTCGTCGACATAGCTTCTGAGCAGAGACATCACATACGCTACGTTTCGATCGTAGCCCGTCTCCAAACATGCTTTAAGCAACTCGAGCCGCCTAGGCTTGTGTACCTCAAGCGCAGACTTGGCCTGCATTGATTGTTAAAACATAAAACCAAGCTGCATTTAGTTGATGACTATATAAAGGGGACGCATTGTAAGCATGGACATCCTCTCAACTCTTTTGTATCAGGTTGACGCAGACTTTGCACGCCCCAGTGCCCGCTATGACATCCCAACATCATGTGCCAGGATGCCATGGGGCCGCTAACGAGATCGTTTACCTCCAACTCAAACATGGAGAACGCATCCAAATTATTGTAAAATGGCTCAACTATAGGAGCCGATGGCTCCAGCCAAATTACACCTCTTTTGTCCATACAATAACAAATCTGACAGATTTCCACCCCCATGCGGTTTGCATGGTGGGAAACTGCATTTAGGAAGACCTACTTCCATGCACCCTCGATTTTTTTTTTTTTTTTTTTTTTTTTTTTTAAGGGGGGGGGGGGGGGGGGCACCCCTTCCTTTAAACGAGGACAAATAAAGAACGGGCAGAACCCTGCAATGGGACCTGAGGAACAAATGGACAAAGAAAACTGGAGTGGCGGGGCACCATCCCCGCCCTTCCAAAATTTTAGGTAATTAAGGCACAAATAAGGGGGTCGTGCACGCAACCCGCACAACAAAATACCAGAACCAGAACCGGCCAGACCCCCTTTTTTTTTTTTTTTTTTTTTTCATCTTCTCCTGAAAAATCATTTTGCCTAAAGCACTTCCTTTCACGGAGTTATAATCTGTTACGATGCACCTCCCCCACATAAACGCTTTAGCTCATGACATTTTTTACTTTGTTAAAGTACAATCTCGTGGTAAATAAATTTTGCAAAAAGCACTTCTACTTAATATCATACCGGGGCTTTCCCCTCCAAGGTTTCAACCACATTTCCACAGGGACAAACCCCTTCGTAAATTGAAAGGCTGCCCACTCGTCCAAAAGTAGTGCATGATCATGTATGGGACCCACCCATTCAGGCAAATAGAATCGCGCGTACAAGCATTAGCTGCATAAGTGGCGCATGTAGTTCGTTTGGTACCCACCCTTACCACGACAATTTGGCCTGGGATACATTAAACACATCAAAATACAATAAATGCAAATACAAGACGCTGGGGTTCATAGTACTACATGTACCAATATTGAAGAGAATACAATCATTTTGATATTGGGTATCTCTCACAATATAATGCCGCGGGGACTCTCCATGCGCAAATGCAGCTCACGGGATTTTCCCGAAATCAAAGGCATTTTCCCCATGGGCATCTCCACATCATAGCAAATGCAGCTTGGCAGAATCAAATATGCAATTTGGCACTCCTCCATTGTTATGAAATGCAAACCTGCATGGGGAAGTCTCCTTCATATTATGTGAAACAGCTTGGCACGGGGGTTCCTATACATCAAAAAAATTCTCTCTTTTTTCTATATGCAAATACAGCCTGGCTCAGGGTTTCCCTAAAATCAACATACAAACTCGCCCGGCCAGGGCATAATACAATCTCGTAAGGCACGGGGCACTTCCCCTTCACATACAAAAACAGCTTAGCATGGGGTTTTCCTGAAATCAAACTGCCATCTTGCACGGGCGCTTCTTCATATACAAAAACAGCTTTGCACGGGGTTTTCCTGAAATCAAACTGCCATCTCGCACTGGGCACTACCCCCCTCACATACAAAAGCAACTTAGCACGGGGTTTTTCCCCTGAAATCAAACTGCCATCTCGCACCTTCATATATAAAAATAACTTAGTACGGGTTTTTCCCTGAAATCAAACTGCCATCTCGCACGGGGCCCTTCCCCTTCATATACAAAAACAACTTACTGAAATCAAACTGCCATCTCGCACGGGGCCTTCCCCTTCATATACAAAAACAACTTAGCGCGGGGTTTTCCCTGAAATCAAACTGCCATCTCGCACGGGGCCCTTCCCCTTCGTATACAAAAACAACTTAGCGCGGGGTTTTTCCTGAAATCAAACTGCAATCTTGCACGGGGCACTTCCCCTTCGTATGCAAAAACAACTTAGCGCGGGGTTTTTCCCCTGAAATCAAACTGCCATCTTGCACGGGGCGCTTCCCCTTCGTATACAAAAACAACTTAGCGCGGGGTTTTTCCCCTGAAATCAAACTGCCATCTCGCACGGGGCGCTTCCCCTTCGTATACAAAAACAACTTAGCACGGGAGTTTTCCCCTGAAATCAAACCATCTTGCAAATCAAACTGCCATCTTGCACGCACTTCCTTCGTATACAAAAACAACTTAGCACGGGGTTTTCCCTGAAATCAAACTGCCATCTCGCACGGGGCACTTCCTTCATATACAAAACAGCTTAGCCCGGGGTTTCCTGAAATCAAACCCTTCGTATACAAAAACAACTTTGCACGGGGTTTTTCCTCAAATCAAACTGCTATCTCGCACTGCATATACAAACACAACTTAGCACGGGAGTTTCTCAAATCAATAAATAATCTCGCATGGGCACTATCCCTTCATATTCAGAATCAGCTTTGCACTGAAATCAAATGCAATCTCACCGGGCAATTTTCCCATAATGCCTGTACTATGTAAGTATAAATCTGCAAAGGGTTTCCTAAAATCAAAGTGGAACCTCGTGCCGGGGCACTTTCCCTACCTGTACCCACATACAATTTGGCACGGGGCGCTTCCCCTGAAATCAACATACAATCTCACGCCGGGGCACTTCCCCTGCCTATGCCGATAAAGTTTGGCACAGAGTGCTACAACTGAAATCTTTGTCGAGGGCAAACTCCTTTATCAAAATGAAATTTGCCAAGGAATCAGCTCAAGAAAATACAGCATGCATGGTATGAAATATTGTTACAAAATGATGAATATTCCCACTAACATTTCCATGAGACATACCTGAGAGGATTTCGAACCGGATCCCTGGTTGGCAGCCGCTGCAACCTGACTCGGCCCTGCCTCCACGGTGGAAATGCCACTCGGACCCGCTTTGTCCTTCCCGTCATCAGAGGATGCGCTGGGCTGCACCCGACGTTTCCGGTCAAAGAGCTTCTCCGCGTTACGCTTCTGCCCTCCGTTAGGGGCCAGGGCAAGGATGTGGTCTCGCCACTCGGGGGACAAATCCTGGAATTGTTCCGGGTCATCCCAACCGTCTGCGATGAGAGCCTCGAAGTACTTCGCCGAGATCTTAAATGCGGCACACAGCCCGCGGAAAAGAGGGCCGGCACCCTCATTGGCGATTTCTGCATAAGCTCCTGCGTTCTCCTCGACTTGATCGAACATATTCTCCATTATCGCAAAGATAGGACGTTAAAACCGTTCAAAATTGAGGTTATAGGAAAGCCCGGGGAACGCAATCGAATTTAACTACAAGCTACTGATACGCAAAGCAATGAAATGCTGAGCACTGATGCATAAAGTTCTTCTCGGCTAAGCCCCACCTCGAGTATCCCAACGAATTTCATGGATTCGTCACGCTTTGCATAACACTACCCTAGCACAATGCCAGCAAAGCGGAACCTGACTGCCCAGAAATCTTTGCGACAAACACAAAGAGCATTCCTAAAACGGGTATACGGGCCTCACCGGAAGCGAGACCTCGCCTAAAGCAACCCCAAATCTTCGTTATATTTCCAATGCAAAACAAAACCTTACAACGTGGAGAGCTAACCTCTCGCATCCTCTACCGTATATCAAACCTGCTATGAGCATTTTCCACTGCTCATGTTAATCTTCGGATAGCCCCCAACCCGATGAAACCGGGTTTAAAGTTCTTGAGCCTCGAGCAAAACACGTCCAGCTGCGAGCCGCCAGAATCGCGACTGACATTGAGTCAGTCGCCCTCTACGTTCACAGCGGTGCAAATAGGCACAAAATTGCCTACACCGGCCATATCACGATTTGCATGACCTCAAATTCTTTGGCATAAGAGCACTTTGTGGGCCATTGAGTCTCCATAGCAGAAAAGTGGACCATTGTACTAGCGCCATCAGTCAAGTCAGGAACTAAAATCATGATGCTGGACCCGCCAATTTCGTAAATCCTAAAATTGCTCTAATCTGACACCCTTTATAACACTCTTGGTGGCAGCAGACATACTTACCATTAGACTGGCGCAGTCAATCCTTGGGTTTTCTACCAAGATCTTGGGAAGTTTGGGAGAAGACCTTGGGAAATTCTCGCCAAAAATTGGGATTGTGTGCGTATTGGGCACGCACAAAGATATGGACTGCGCATGCGCAAAATATTACATTGCATCACTTTGTGAGCGTTACTTGTGAGTCTTTGGCAACCTTGTTCCCATGGTGTGAAGCAGTACACTCCCACTACCTGCTATTAAAAAGAAAGTAGTCCCCGAGAACAAGGTTAGGTCTTTGGCTAGACTTATACATAATCCTGACTTTCGTGGGAAATCTTGAGAATCTGTCTGTGGTAATCTTGGTTTTTGCCATTTTTTTATGTGAGGGACGGATACCATACTAAATGTGTTGATGGAAAAACCATATAATTTCAGACAACTTTGCCGATTGTGGCGACGGCACCCGAGTCCACGCGCACCAGTTCTGCGACGGCGATGCAAAGTGCAAGCTCAACGAGGCGGACGAGACCAACTGCGATTGCTCCGACGACGAGTTCCGATGCCGGAACGGCAAGTGCCTGCCGCCGGCCAAGCAGTGCGATCGGTGGTGCGACTGTTCCAACTGCGAGGACGAAGCTGACGGATGCGGTAAAAAAAGTCCATTCGCTCTGATTTGTATTTTTTTTGCAGATGTACTGTTTGTGCGGTTTAAAATTTTATTTTCTCTAACTGGGCCTATGCAACGAATGTTTACATGGAACGAAAACCAAGTTGTAAAATTTATTTATTCTGAATATTAATTAGTTCTGTTATTCTCAATATTTAGTTATTCTTCTCAACATTTAGTTGTTCTCGTTATTTGATAAATGCTATATTTATATAAATATCTCTTATTGTTACTAAAACTTAATTCAGCCTACAGGGTGTGACGTTTTTATCCGAATGAAATGAACCCCCCCCCCCAAAAAAAAATAAGAAGAATAAAAATATATTAAATATTCTTCAAAATTCGATGTTCTATTTGCTGCCCGACAAAGAATTCAGTTCTTGCAAGGTGGACTGGTTCCCGCCCTCAATCGAATGTAACAATGGAGGGACCAGATACCAGTCTACTTGTAAAACCAGCTCAAAATAAGAATCTTTTTCTAAAGGGTAGCAGACGCACAAAACAGAAAAAAAGGAGTTTTGTTTTCGCATAAGGAAATTCATCACGACTTAAAAAAGAATGAATTTAGTAAAGAGCACGAAAGTTGAGCTTTACCATAAGTTTTTTTTTATGTGAGTTATGTTTAGCTGACCTCAGCCTTATCTAGTGTATAGCCATTGTTCCCAACTGAAAGTTATCTGTATTCATAAAAAAAGAAGCAAAATTGATCCATGTTATCAGACGTTATGCATATTTTACTTAAAGAACCCATTATAATAGTAGTCCATGGAATGCCATTGGAAGCTATTGAGCTGGGTGAGAATCACAGATTACACACTGGCATTCAAATATAGGTTTTTCCGGACAATTTCCAGAAATGTTCATTCACTACTGAAAATCGGTCATTTTATTTCCGTCTGAATTTGAATGCACGTCTTTAATCCCACTTCAATTCAACGAAAGTTCCACCGTTTTCACTGTCCGCGCATTCGGTTTTGAGAAACAGACGGCCAATTACGTTACCTGCGCATTCATTTACGCAAGCTAACCCTTTTAAAATTGATTTCAGGTACAGCTAATTTGATTGACGGTTTATGAAAAAGAAACCACTAATTGTATCTGGTGCCGATGGCATTAAACTAACAGTGAAATAGAATGGTAAATGTTTGAAATCGCCTTATAAAAGCGAAAAAGAAGTCTTGTAAACGAATCGAAATGGACATAAATGCAAGGTGCTGCTCAATCACTTACTTGATTAAACTGAAATTGAATCGAATGCTCTGATAGCGAAAATGAAACACGTGTTCGGAGCGATTCTCAAATTCAGACGAAAATGAATGACCGATTTTTAGAAGCAAATGATCATTTTAGGAAAATTGGCCGAGAAAACCTATACCAATGAGATTTTAATCAGTAGTCAAAACTGAAACATTATTGCTAGTGTCAGATTTGTGTTTTTTGAATACAATCCATTTTTTTCTCCAAAAGATAATAAAGACGATTGCGACACGGACACGCACATCTTTTGCCCTCGAGTTTACGGCAAACCGCCCGTGTGCCTCCAGAAGAAATTCATCTGCGACGGTCGCAGGGACTGTCCTAGTTCCGGATGGGATGAGGACTACTGTCAAAGTACGTGTTGTCCACCCGTACGCACAAGAAAGACTGGAACATTATTTAACCCTAAAAGGGCCGGGGAAACAACATTGAAAATATTAAACTTCCTTCCGGGAATTGAACTTGGAACCTCCAGCATTCAGATCAGCGTTTTAACGCTCAAGCCACAGCGAGACCACGCCTACCGACGTGGAATAACGCTATAAGAACTTATTCCGAATCAGGTGACACATATTAAGATGCTCACGTGATATGTTTCACGCTTGCGCTTACGTCATTGACTATACTTGGTTGCAAAAAAAACCCTAATGATTCGGCGAACCGTCATCGTGTTTTCTAAATCTGATTGGTGTCTACACAACCATTATTATTTGGTGTAGCATTTCTTCGCTGTACCAATTTTTAGCCACCAATATTAGGTTCAATTGTACCAAAACTGTGGTCCAAACCGACTACAGATTGTCAATTAACTCTTAGCAAAAACATTTTTAATTTTGGAGACCACCAACAAAGGGTTTTGATAGCTCAGTTGGTAGAGCATGCTGCATTGTGTTGGAGGTTGCAGGTCCAAACCCCACTCCAGTCAGTTTCCTTGCTCATTAAGTATTCACTTTGGATTCGAACTCTCAAAATAATGGCACTTGTTGTAGGTAGCAGTGGGTGAGTTGTTCCCGAAAGACACAGTACTCTTTTTGTTGTTGTACCCTTAGCGTTACCAGACGGCGAAAGTGTAGCGAGCTGCAATGAGCCGGGCACGATGAGCTGTGGCGCGGGAGACCCGCGCTGCCCACCTTCCAATTATGTAAAATGCGACAAAGAGTTCTACTGCTTGACTGGTGTTGACGAGCAGAACTGCCGTGAGTATATTCAAATGTAGTTGTCTCTAACTGCAAGGTTTCCTACATACTATGAAAGATGATTTTTACATGTTTGCCTTCCTTAATACGGGAGATTTGCAAACGAGTCAATCACAACTATCATTTTAAGCTGCATTAGCTAAAAACCATGGCATGGGAGATGTATATCTCAGGTATCGCTAAGAGTGCTTCCTTGCGAGTTGGTTGTCTTTATCAAGCTCAGAATTAAGTTTTAACATCCTGATGCTATTCAATGGGCCGGAGTTTCTGCCTGCCATGTATCTCTATTAGATCGGGTGCAGAAGCGAATCGTTCATTTGGTTGGTGAGGAGTTGGGCTCATATCATTACAACCCCTTTCCCACGGTATAGCCACCCTCAGTCTGTTCGACAGATATTTCAATATGGAAATTTGTTCCACCAGTTTGTTTGACTTGGTTCCTCCTGTCAGGGTGTTTGAGCGTGCAACCAGGTTCTCTGCTTCCTCTCACCCATACACTCTAGCTGTGCCGAGATGAAGAACACAGAGCTGTATCTCGTTGGAACTCCTTGCCTAGTGCGCGTTTCCCTCCATTGTGACTGGCTTCTTTTAACAGCAATATCAATTCCTACCTCCAGCTTTCCTGATTATGATTTTTTTCCATCATATTTTTCCTTCTTTATAGCCCTTTGCAAAGAGTGACTTTTATAGCCTCGCTTGGGGCAATTTGACATATATAAAAAAAATTTACGCTGATCACACTGCGCAGTAATAATAATAATAATAACAAAGCATTTGTAAGGCGCACAGTATCTGACAAAAATAGTCATTCAAAGGCGCCGGTCAGTGAAAAGTCAGTGTGTGTGAAGGTAGAAGTCAAGTCATTATGTGTGAGAAAGAAACTGATTGAAGAGGTGGGTCTTTAGTTGGCGAGTGAAGAAGATAATTGGTGTTTGCCCTTAACTCGTCTGGTAACGCGTTCCAGAGACGTGGTGCAGAGCTGGAAAAGCACAAAGCACGTAGGTCATAGGTCTGAGTCTAGGGACAAGGACAAATAGGATGACGACGACCTCTGATACCAAAGTGTTTATTTCTTGTTCCGTCATACAGCGGTGATGCCTTGTCCAGCGGGACAGCACCAGTGCCGTAGAGGGGGCGAGTGTGTGGAAGAGGAGTTCTGGTGTGACGGCTTCGTCGACTGCTTCGACGAATCAGACGAGGACAACTGTGGTGAGAAGTCAATCCAAAACCTCAGTGGCCTTATTCTTGAACTATCCGGTTCGTAAGTGTGACGTCATCTCAACTTACTGTACATGGTGTAGCATAGCACCAATGGAACCGGAAGTTAACGCAACTTGAGTGTTTATCCAATGGGCGCTCGTAATCAGTGGTGCGTGCGCGTGTATGACGAAGTCACTTACGAACCGGATAGTGAGGACGCACGACGTCATTTTGGTGCAAAACTTAGACGTGTGTCAAAGGTCATTGGCGTGAGCTTTAATCCATGTTGCTACAATTCAAAAATTACATTTTTTACAATCTTTAATTTAAGATTGAAGTAAAGGTATACTAAACTGCTTGAAATAAACATTACTTCTTAAAAGGAACATACCTTTTTACTAATACATTCATAATTATGCATGCATGCGCATCAATGGGCCTGGCGGCAAAAAGCGAAAGCGGCCCGTTAAAAATGAAAAGGGCTATAAACATTGGGGTCATTTTCTCTCAATTTGACCAGGATTTTTCGCTTTTTTTCTTTAGAAAAACCACTTAAATCACCATAGGCATTACTTTCATGCCTAAGTGCTTTTTTTAGGGGGTACAAAATAAAAACTTAAAACTTTGATTTTGTCCCGTGTGTATACGAGGTCGAAGGAAATCGGCAGCTAGGGCCCCTCTCCGCACGCGTGAACGAATATTAAGTGTGTGCTTCGGGGTACCATCCACAACATTTTGGGCCGAATTGCGGTGCTGACTCGCACTGGGATTACCGCGGGCTGAATCACGGGCTGTCACAGCCTGTGATTCAGCCTGCGGTTCAGTCCGGCGCGAAATAAAAATCTAGTGGATTTTGACAGCATATGCCTACATTGTGCTTAGCAGCGCATGCATAGTGCTTAATGCCGCTCCAAATGTGATCTTTATTTTATCTCAATTTGGGTTTTTTTCTCAATATTCCTGGCTTTTTTTTTGGTTTCGTTTCTACAATTGTATACAGAATCGTTCGAGTGTCCACCGGGTCTACGGAAATGTGCCGCCGGTCAATGCATATCTCAGAGGCTGTTTTGTGACTACCACCTAGACTGCTTCTATTACAAAAACAGGACAAAGGACGTATCTGACGAAGCCCACTGCAGTAAGTTAATAGTCTTATCTTTTCTCATACTCAAAAACAACAAAACGATCGGGAGAGTTGTGAATATTTTCATGATTTTTGGAAGTCGGTTATTTACCAATGTATATGACAATATATTGACTATTAAGCACCCCATACGTGACTAAACCAAGAGGTCAGGGAACCAGACGGACGACGCGCATAGTAACCACTCCAAAACGAGCCAATCTTCTTGTTTACTGGCAATCCAAAGCGCGGGAATGCGTCCTGCCAATTATCAATTAGTCACTGAGTTCGAAGGGCTCTGGAGCCAGACATGCAAAAATAAAGCAAAAATGAAGCAAAGATGCAGTCGATTTATTCTCACATAATAGGCGTCACTTTCAAAATGTGACACCAGCGTCGAGAGGAAAGTAGTAGTGATTTTTCTCTAGGACACCGTTCTGAAGGGGAAAATGCACAGAATTGGCAATTGAAAACACAACAGTAAATAGAGGACAAAAAGTGTTTAAAATTGAATTTGGTTAAATAGGCCACTTGGTCAAGAAATTGAAATCATTGACTTTGTTTTAGGTCATGGGTGATTCTTGCCGTCTAAGGGGATGAAGCTTGCTTGGTCATTTTTGTGACTACATTCTACAAATTGAATCAGTATCGGCAAAACCATTGATGTAGAAGTTTACGACAAACTCAAACTCTACGAGGGGAGGGTCATTTCCCGGACCCCTTGAGTGATTTACTAGGATCCTTCCTCTCCCTTACAAAATCCAACACCCAACTCAACACTCACACTGTTGGACTCTGGTTATGGTGATATGCCTGACCTCATGTAAGGCATAATCAGTTTACTAGTGCGTTACTCACTCCAACAGATTCCAACAAAACATGCATTGGATTTTGAAGGGTTGCGGTGGTTAGCGTTAAAGTGATATACAAAATATTTGTACAACGTGCGTCTCTTTGGGTGTGCTCGCTAGAACTAACAATACAATGCACATGCTTTCTTATTTAATCCTCTTTCTTAATCCTGCTATTTTCTAAATCCCTCTTTACCTAACACACCTACTATGGATGACTGGCTCTGTATTCATTCTTCGAATTCCTAAGACAATAATTTCCCGCTGTTTATACCAGCTGCGGGATTTTTTTTACTTCACTGAACAATAATTGGCCCCGCCCACTGCCCACGTGAGCAAAAACGCGTGCACATGCGCCACACGGGGTATTCCCACACAATTATGAACCGGCCTTTATTCTGAATTTAATTTTTTTTCCAAAATATATTTAATACTATTTTCTTTAGCCCGAAGGCAGTGTCGTGAGGACGAGTTCCAATGCCGAAGCGGACAGTGCATCCCCGCGTCCCGGCGCTGTTACCGGGACCAGCAGGACCACGTTCAGGGCTGTGCGGACCTGTCGCATCTCCGGAACTGCAGTAAGTAATATCTGCACAGCTTTGACGGACATAAACGGTTTTGGACTTGTCCCCACACCGCCTTGAACCAAGGGAATTGGTGACCATACTAATTGTCAACCAAAAAGGTTGACATTTATTAATTTAATGAATGACGCGTGAAGGAGGGGTCCAAATTTTTACTGGACACCATATATGGATATAGGATCCTTATTAATATTTGCGAGGCTTGAAAAGACTGACATAAAAAGCAAACACCACTTGTTACAGATTTGAAAATGGACGTACCCAAGCCTATTTTTCCAATTTTAATGAAAAATACTGAACATTTTGAAACGATTTATAGCACATAGTTGGAAACAAACTCCGAAAGTAGCATGGAGATACGGTCTTCAAAACGGGAGAAATTGATGTTCAAAGATTTTGCATCGGCGATCATCAAAACGTCTATGGAACGGTTATCATGTTGAGCTTGTTTCATTCAAATATGTATTACGTAAGTGGCCAAATCGGCCTTATAGCAACTGTATAAGACTGTACTGACTTGTGACACTTACTTTCTACTTTAGGCAAAGACAAACATAAACCATGGACTGCAATTTCTTTTGCAGGTGACTTTGTGTGCCCAGCAGGAGCCTTCAAATGTGCCCGATCGCATTGCATTAACGGGACAATGGTTTGCGACCAAAACGTAGATTGCCTAGAGTCTTGGGACGACGAAGCGCCACCTGGGGACATATGCAGTAAGAAAGAACGCTACTCGTTAAACCTACATTTGTAATGACTTGTGAATGACTTGTGATTGACTTGTGTTGGACTTATGATTGTACTGACGTTTGAACTGACTTGTGATTGACTGGTTTTTGAGTTGTGGTTGGCTTGCGATTGATTTGTGCAGAGAATTGTGATTGACTTGTGATTGTTGGTTGACTTGTGATTGTTGGTTGACTTACGACCTGGCATAGTGAATTGTGACTGACTTGTGACCTGACTTGTAATTGACTTGTGATTGAATTACGATTGATTTGTGACGGACTTGCGATTGACTTATGATGACTTGTGACTGACTTGCGATCGACTTGTTATTGTCTTATGATTGAATAGTGTGCTGACTTGCGATTGACTTGTGGTTGACTTGTGGTTGACTTGTGTTGACCTGTGACTTAGCTTGCGACTGACCTGTGATTGCCTTATGATGGTGTGATCAAACTGAATATCAAAGCCTTTTACAGTAGTTTTTTTTATTGTTTTGTTTCCTCCTTATACAGTACAGGAGTGTGCCTCGTCTGGTTGCGGCTGCTCCCAATTCGAAATGACATGCACTAACATTGGCCTTAATGAGTCGTCCTTTAGTCTCAATGCTCAAGACACGCGGCTGATCATACACTTGTGAGCAACGCCTCCTCTTAGCCCCACCCTATTAATGCTTTTGACCAATCAGAGCCGTACTTAATGTCTGACATGTGTTGTCGCCCATGTGAACAGTGGAGTGGGCGTGGCTTATGGATGGGTCTAGTAGACACAATTTGTATTTCAATGTTCCAATGTGATATTCTTTTTCCATGCAACATACAGTAAACACCGCTGAAAAAAAGGAGAAAAATCCACACTTATTGGAGGGGTTGTAATTTTGAATCTGATCGTCTCAAGATGACGTCATTTATATGGACCATTTGGGATTTTTTAGCTACATTTCGATACAAATCCAAAAATCGTAATGTTTACTGCAAAATAAGTTACTAAGTCGGAAACAGTAACACTGATGATGACTAGTGATATTTTGTTTGTTAATAAACCTGTCTTGAATTGTCAAAACCAATACAGGGTGGGTCAAAAAAGCGAAACCCAAATGTCGGGACTATTGTTTTAGTGAAGTTCTGCAGGTAGCACTTTCAAAATCTAGGATATAAAAGCCCAATTCATTAACTTTGTTTTAGTACAAGAATCATTCAAATCACTCGTGTACTTTTCAAGATACGGAATTTTAAACACAACCACCGTTTTAAAGTTCTGTTCACGGATCACAAAAGAGGTGTGCGTTCTTTCAGCAAAACGAAAACAATTCACACACGGCTATGTGGTTTGTTATCGTTATACTTTCTTGTGTCCGTGGACAGAACTTTAAAACGGTGGTTGTGTTTAAAATTCCGTACCTTGAAAAGTACATTAGTGATTTGAATGATTCTTGTAGTAAAAGAAAGCCTATGAATTGGGCTTTTGTGTCCTAAATTTTGAAAGGGCTACATGCAGAACTTCACTTAAACAATGGTCCCGACATTTGGGTTTCGCTTTTTTTGACTCGCCCTGTATTTGTTTTTCTCTTTGCAGTTCTTTGCCTGGAAATAATCTCCACCATCTGCTGAAAGACCCGACCGCTCTGGATGGACTCACACGAACGATCCTTCTGTAAGCGAAGTTTCTGACTCATTTAAAACGTGCTTTAAATATTTATAAACCGTTTCCGTCAAAAAGCGTTTATCACATGCGTTCAAGCGTTAAGCATTAGGTTTTAAAGTGTGCAAACTTTGAACTGTTTCGAAGTATTAAAACTGTTTTTTTCAATTGCACCTATTACAGGGATCTTTCAGATAACGGCGTCACGTTCATAAACAAAGCGGCCTTGTTGAATGTACCAAACCTGCAGACACTGTAAGTATGCAACGAAAATTAGATCAAAAAACCACTTTTATTATTCTTTTTAAATGTCAAAGAAAGTGTTTGTTTGATTATTGATCAAAATTTCTTCTTCTTTTTCTTTATCTTTCACGGTTTTAGAATCTTAGCCGACAATAATATCACCGAACTAGGCAACCACACATTCTCTAGCTTACAACATCTGCGAACACTGTGAGTATAGATAACTAAACAAATATCGTTACGTACCTTTTATTGGTTATTTTGAATGTAAAAATGCTGTTACCCTCGGAGAAGCCACGTGGTGATAAAATTCTCCACATTTTCCAAATATGGTCATAACTTTTTTTCAATGGGCCAATAAGGCCAAGATTCCATGTAATCCTCACCCCTGATATACACGACAAGCCTGTTCACTCCCATGGGCCAGACCCTAACCACTGCAGAGTAAGGAGTGCTGAAAGACAGCAGCCCCAAGAGGCCCCTAATGCCTTTGTGCAGTAATTGAATATCTTAGTGGCCAACCCCTTTGTGCCGCCGATCTATACGTGTCAACCCCTCGTGCCGCCCAGAGCTCAGACAGGTCGTAAACAATCCTGGCCCATACAAAGGCCATGTGACCTGCCTATATCTTGCCCATGAGGGGGTTATTGACCTAGAACCAGTGTGGTGATAAAATTCTCCATGTGGTTTCACGGTGTGATTAAATATTCAAGCCAATGTAATTGTACATGTACAAGGGTCTTGCCACTAGAGGAAATTAACGGAAAACAACATCCGAGACGAAAATTAAACGCCAGATTTTTTTTTTTTTATATAATGTTTTGAGAAATTACCATAAATTGTGGGGAAAAATATGCTGTGTTCTTTTCAGGGGGGTTTGTGTGGTCTTACGCTTACAGTTCACATTAATGTTTTGCCTTAAAGTTGCCGTGAAATTGCCTGATAATCTAGTGAGTAAGCCTACAATGAAGCCAAAAACGCTTAGGAGAGCTTAATAATAATAAACAATGCTTCTGAGACAAAAATTTCAAACAAGTACTAGTTGCGTTTTTTAAGTTAAGGAATTCCCTCGTAATCAAAACCTAATCCTTACACTGCATCGGATGGGAATCAAACCTTCAGGGCTACCAAACGTGATGTTAGCGACAAAAGTATTACAGCACCAAGTATGCATTGCCATTTTTAATTTAAAAACAAAAATCCATGTACACTTTTTGGTGAATGTTACGTCTTTAATGTCTATAAGTTACCGTATGTCTTTATTTTTTTTTTTACATCATTGTGCTATTTGGTACTCTATTTCTTGCAGAATTTTGAGAGGTAACGCAATGCAGACAGTAGCGGGGCAGGCCTTTTTAGGACTTGGAGAGCTAACCACGCTGTGAGTTGTTTATAAGGCCTACTTAGACATTCTATAACTCACCTGTACGGACGCCATGCATGAGGTGATTTTAATTATTTCATTTTTGACATTTTTTTTCCCTCTAGGGATCTGAGCCAACAAAAGATACAGTCTATCAACAAAGGAGCGTTCGATGGTCTCAACAAGCTGGCTTTATTGTAAGTGATTTAAAACTAAGGCCCATTAAATGGTACTGCTTACTACATCTGCTAAGAGCAAAAGAACAATTGCATAGCAGTGAGAGGTTACCAACGTCTCGCAGTGTGTATTTGCTAAGCATAGAAAATACTTCATTAGCAAAATAGTTTACCATCCAAAAAGTCATTTGAGGTGCACATGGCCTGTGACTGGTACTCCGCTGACTTTTGCTTAGCACAGAAATTTGCTAAGCACAGAAAATATTTGCTGAGCAAAAACAGGTTACCAGCCAAAATGTCATTTGATGTGTACATGACTTGTGACCGGTGCTCCACTGATTTTTGCTTAGCACAGGAATTTGCTAAGCACAGAAAATATTTGCTTAGCAAAAACAGGTTACCAGCCAAAATGTCATTTGATATGTGCATGACTTGTGACTGGTACTCCGCTGATTTTTGCTTAGCACAGATATTTGCTAAGCACAGAAAATATTTGCTTAGCAAAAACAGGTTACCAGCGAAACCCTCATGTGATGTACATTGCGGGTCACTGGTTCACAGCTTATTTTTGCTTAGCACATACATTGGCCAGGCTATATTTTCTGCTTAATAAAGCTCCATAAAAGTTGGCCCTTATTGCTGCTTACAATGTAATTTTTACACAATTGGAAGGAAGTGGGCCTGTCACTTGTTTTAAATTTTATTTTTACCAGAAACTTGTCCCACAATAGACTGACTGACATACCAAGGGGTACGTTCTTTGGACTCAATGAGCTAAAAGAACTGTAAGTATTCAAATAAATCTATTCAACCGTCATTAAACTACATTTTGTATTTGTAATAATTATTCATAAATAACTAAGGCATTTTACCCATCCCTATTGATCGAGAGCCCATTACGTGGGTGGTTGCAAACCCCCATAAAACACCGCTGCGTTCTGCGTCACATCGATCGGTACGCACCGCGCACGCCAATTTCCGTAAGGATTTTTTTAGCACTATACGTGTACTTTTCAAAACAATCAGCCTGAACTTTTATCCATTACATCAACTGAAAAAGATACCTCAAAGTTGTTTGTTTATTTCCACTTTGTTCATTTCTTTCTTTCATCTTTTTTTGCTTGCAGAGACATTTCCAACAATAGGCTGTCGCAAATACACGCCGAGGCGTTCTACGGGCTTCCGAAGCTACGCGTTCTGTAAGTGAGAATGATGCCATGAAATTTGAATGTCTTGATATTAAATTTGCTCTGCATTCGTATTCTCTGGAAGTATGAACACAAATACAGGAGTTCACATGTGAATATTGGTATGAGCAAACTCTTGTTTTTTTTGTAGAGATCGGTGGATGCAAACTTTCTGTTGTTGCTTTTTTTAGATCAGTGGATGCAACCGCAAACTTACTCTTGTTGCATTTTTGTAAAATCAGTGGATGCAACTGCAAACTTACACTGGTTGCTTTTTTGTAGAGATCAGTAGATGCAACCGCAAACTTACTCCTGTTGCTTTTCTTAAGTTAATTTCAGTGGATGTAACCGCAAACTTTCTGTTGTTGCTTTTTTGTGGAGATCAGTGGATGCAACCACAAACTTAGTCTTGTTGCATTTTTGTAGAATCAGTGGATGCAACTGCAAACTTTTTCTTGTTGCTGACTTCACCATTAACTTCAATTCTGTGCAACACTAATCATTCGTTCAATAGGTCAACAATAACGGCGTGTGTGCAATTTTCTGTCTTTTGCTTTCGAAAATGCAGCCATACGGATGAGTTCCGTTTCTGCTGCATGGTGCGAGAAATGGTGTCGGTTGAGACCTGCACTCCCCCGCCGAATGAATTCTCGTCCTGCGAGGACCTGATGGCCAATGTGTTCCTCCGCGGATCTATTTGGGTGATCGGCATCATCGCGTCCATCGGCAACCTGGCTGTCATTATGATGCGGATGAACAACAAGCGGGATAATCGAGTGAGTCGGCCCGAGCGTGTGTGAAAAGGTCCCATGTTTTTCTGGCGATGTGACCACAAGCACAGAGGATGTTGACAGAGTCATGAAATTGAGCCCAGTTTACTTTATGTTATTTGTTTTGCTGGTACATGTAACTTATTTGTTTTTGATGGTTTGGTTGTATCTCTGTTTGCTATTTTTTTTCTGAGCACCTTCAACCTTTTTACAGCTCAAGCTTTAAACAGCAATTTATTGATATTCCTATTGGTTGAGAGCCCGTCACGTGGCCAGTTCTACAAGTTTGATAAAGACCGGCTGGCTGGTCTGAAACCCTTTTTTAGTGTCACATAAAATTTGGGATCCTCTGAAATCCGGTGCATTTTACCGTTTCATTGGTTGAACGTTCACAGTCCTCACTTAGGCATGCGCAATACTACCAGTGAGTATGTATTAAAAGTCCTCAATTCACGATACACCGGCACAGCTGAGTTCTGCGCGATGCACGCGCCAATCTCTATATAAGGAGTTGTTTACCATGACTGGCGAGACTGGACATACCATAATATAGCTAGAGGGGTGTCCCGAAAAACATGAAGTAAAGTTGTTGAACAAAATCGTGGGAAATTTTTAACTATTGACTTGTTTTGACTTCTTGAACGAAAAAAAAAGTTGGTTTTTTTTACCAAAAATGTATTTATGAATGGGAATAAATTATGTGCTTGGCCAGTATTTAACACTATATTTAAGACCGGTTGGAGTCTGGATGCCAATAATTACCCTCGCCTTCGGCTCGGGCAGTTATCAGCATCCAAACTCCAACCGGTCTTAATCATAGTGTTTAAAACCAGCCAAGCACACATTTATTCCCTTAGTAATTTGGCCGTGGCTGATGTTACACCGACACCCAAACATGAACTTGTGCAAGTTCTGTCCCTACCAGGAAAAATGACTTGGTGATCCTAAACTCTAATGTTTTCAGCAAGGCTGTAATGAACAACATCCTTAATGATGATGAGGCCGTATTTTTTCCCCGGAGAGCATGAGTGACAGATTACTGTAAAAGAGTTTGAAAAGCAATCAAAGATGTGTTGACAAGACAATTCTCGAAAAGTGTGCGCAGGTCTGCTCCAGGAGACTACACAATTTGATGTACATGTATTCTGTTTTCAACATTCTTTTCTGGTGTGATGTAAATTGTTTTATTTTGATTTGGGTGCTTTCTCTGTCTGTGTTTTTTGTAGTTTCTTGTTCGGCAGACCCCTCTGGGTGATCAGTTCCCTGTAGCTGAGGGGCTGACTTGGGTAAATATTCCCCCCTCAAAAAACAATCTAAGTTCCTTAAAGATGCTTAAAAGTAGTTCGATCGGAACGATCCACCACCAAAATTAGGTACCAGTTTTGTAGATGTGTTGATATGTTCGCATGTATTAAGTTTATACAGGTGTTATGTTGCATTTGTTATGAAAAACCATAGACATTGGAATCGCATCGCTAGTAGACTTGCTTGGTAAAGTTTGTTTAGAAGAATTGCACAACAATTGAACTGAATGAGATCTCAGTAGATTGATGGACTTTGAATTCATCGGAAAACTCTTTCCCTTAAAGGGTCCATGACATGAAATTTACTTTGGCTCACATTTTGTGCAACTTTATACTCTTAAATGTATGAAAACTATGTGATATTCCTTTTTGGTTAATTTTATTGAAACGTGCACTTTTTAACATTTCAAATTGTCCATGCTTTGCTTGACTAATGAGGGCGCTGTTGCTGTGATGTCATTTCAGGAAGACATTCTTTAGATTAGGATTTTCTGTTCAAATTGTCAACCCAAAAGTTGCTCATTGAAAATCGCCAAAGAAAAGACAATTTACGATAGCAAAATATCGTAAATTGTGGCAAATGTTGAGGCTATAATAGCTGTAACATTGAGATTTTTGCCTGAAATGACATCACACTTTAGCATATGAATATGCAAATTCGTATTAGCATAAAAACAAAAAGGCACTGAAATGCTCTTAAAAATGGCCAAATGAAAATTGAAAATAATGTTAAATAGGATACAAAGGTGCATTTCCAAGGATCGGTTTAAAAAAAATTACATTACATGGGCCCTTTAAAAATGCTTCATGCATGGAACCTAGTCCCCGGAGTTCAGGAAATGCATTTACAGTTTTACACCATCGCCCGTACCATTTGCATTACGTCTTCTATCCGAAGTCTGTCTGTCATACTTTTTCCTCAAATTCAGTGGTGGCGCGAGACTGGATAACTTTGGGGCAAGTGAGCCTAAGCGATTAGACAGGAATGTAGGAGACAGTCAATTTTTCAAACGCTGAGCGCACGTTATACTACAGGTTAAGTAAAAAAAAAAAAACGGAACCCAAACCCCATAAAATATATTTCATATTTACAAAAAATATGTAGCACCAAAAATAATAACGACTGGAAAGCCAATTTCAAAAGCTACTTTTAGATGAAACAAGTACTGAAATTGCTCAATCTGTTCAAAGAATATCACCATTTAAACACAATCACCCTAAAACCTGTCTCGTCCAAAAAAGCAAGTCATTGTGTGTTTTGACTGTTTGGAACAGAAAATGACACAGAATACTTGTTTCAACAACTGTCACCAACTGTAGTACACAATATCTTTATTAACAACCCTGGTTAGGCAAACAATCTGATTCATAAAATCTACTTTTTTTAAAGGGCCTTCAAATGGATTCTGCTGAATATTTTTCACGTTTAAACTGAGATTTTGTTATCGCTGTTGCATGATGTTTGAAGACAATTGCGACGAAATTGCATTTTATGGACGAGACAGGTTTAAGGGTCATTGTGTTAAAATGGTGATATCTTCTGAATGGATTGACCAATTTCAGTCTTTTTTTATCTAAAAGTACCTTATGAAATTGGCTTTCCAGTCATTATTATATTTGGTGCTACATTTTTATTTTGAATATGAAATATAGTTTGGGGTGTTTGGGTTCTGCTTTTTTGGACTGGCCCTGTACAACTACAGTAATCACACAATGACTCGAAGGTTATAACTAAACGTTCATAAAGTTATGTGCCAACCATGTGCGCAAAATCCGTCACAAGTCCTGCCAAGTCTGAGTCTCCGCAAGTCCTCGCAGGTCCATCACAAGTCATCCAGTCCCAAGCCAAGTTGCAAGCTATTCAAACGAACTGCGACAAAAAAAGCAGTCCTTTGTTATTGTTCATCTCCTGTTTTACTTGTGACCAGTCTTGTGGCTTGTGATTTTACTCTTGAATTGCCTCTTGATAGACTCTACATTTCGATCGACTATAACACTGCTTTAAAGTTTGGACGTCTATAGTCTAAACTTCCAAGAAGATAATCAGGGGGGGGGGGGGGAATGTTATGTGAACAACGTTTGGGGACGAACTGGGAAGGGGAAACTTTGGGGAGGAAAACTACGTCTTGTCAAAAAACACATGTCCTACATTTGGTCCTGAACAACTCTGTTGTTTACCAATGGAATTAAACCAACATTTCAGATCATGTTAACAAGGTATGAGCTTTATGTAATAGGATGAGATTTAAGCGCCATACGAAAAATATTACTCATTTTCAGAATCTGCCGCTTCCGACTTGGCGTCCTCCAATGTCGCTACAACGCTGGAGACGGTGGTGGAAGCTTCTGAAGGAATGCAGGATCACCCCTGATGTCATTGCACACATCCTTGATCGTGTGTTGCGCCAAACGATATAGGAGGTGTGCAATGACATCAGGGGTGATCCTGCATTCCTTCAGAAGCTTTCAGCGAGAGCACGCGCCTTCAGCCACCGTCTCCAGCGCTGTATCGACATTGGAGGACGCCAAGTCGAAAGTGGCCGTTACATGATCTGAAATTTGTGTTTAATTCCATTGATTAACAACAGAGTTGTCCGGATCAAAAGTAGCCCATTCGGTTGGGTTTTTTTTGACACGTCGTACATCAATGCTCCGCCCCTACAGCGTCATTGACGTCCCCAATCTAAAAAATAAAAAACAACTGTTCTTTATTGTGTTTTTACAACGCCTGAATAAATCCCCGTCATCTGATTGGTGGGTTGCCGATCACGTGTCATGAAATTATTCGCCCCAACCCACGGCTTGGCTGCACAACCTGCACTGCAAAAACATTGTTCCAAGTTCCATTGCACGGTCACGTGATTAAAGATTGGTTTCCATATCGACATTTAGCTGATGGAGTCTGCGCAGACAGTATGCAGAACCGTGGGCAATGTTGAACCGCGTTCAACTTTGCCGACCGTCTGCGAGATAGATTAATTGCGTCTGTCTGGGTTGTCGGTGACATTTGCGGATGAAATGTCTTCATTATGTCTGCGTTGCAGGTTGGGTCTTGTTTGCGTTGCTCTCTGCGTTTCTTATGGAAACTGGGCTTCACCAATCGGACGACGATCGAGGATTGATTCAGGCGTAAGAATAATATCATTCGGTAACTGATGGAATGTTCCGACTGAAATTATTCTTACCATTGCACTCATAAACATTCATTATTTATTTACTCTCTTACAGGTGCACTCGTTCCTAATCACCAACCTGGCCATCGGCGACTTCTGCATGGGCGTCTACCTCTTGATCATCGCCATAGTCGACGCCTTCTACCGCGGCTACTACATCATCCATGACGCCGAGTGGCGCGACTCGGCTCTCTGCCGCTTCGCCGGGTTCCTGTCCACGTTCTCCAGCGAGTTGTCCGTGTTCAGTCTGACCATCATTACCCTGCATCGGTTGTTGTCGATTCTCTTTCCGTTCCGGATCAAGGACATGGAGTACAGCGGGGCCGTGCGCGTCATGGTCGTTACTTGGCTTATTGTAAGTTCATTTTTCAAGCACAGGAGGTTTTAGGGAGGGGCATCCGATAGGACACCATCCAACACTGGGTATGTGGCGCTGTTATTTGTGATTATTTAGCCGATAGGAGTGCCATAGCCTAGCGGTTAAGAGCACTGGACTCATGCTCTTGTATTTCAGAGGCAACAGTGGCGTGGGCTCGAGCCCGCCGGGTGGACAATTGTGTCCTTAAGCAAGGCACTTAACCATTATTGCTTCGTCCTTCGGATGGGACGTAAAGTCGTAGGTCCCGTGTGTTGTATTGCAACGTAAAATAACCCAGGTAGCACTTATCGCTAAGAGAAGGGGTTCGCCCCGGTATTTCTGGCAGTGCGTTTATCTTCAGCCATGAAGTCTGCACTTAAAAGGAAGAAAGAAAGACAGTTTCAAGCAAATGACCATTTAGCGAACAAAAATAGTATTTTATGCTAAGAATGATGAATATCATGCATGAGCAACTGTGACCCTTCCCCTCTTCCTTAAAGTTTCCTCAACTGTTGTTTTCATGGGTAGGCCTACTCAATATCATCCTTTGAACAATAACAAAAATTGAAGGAAAAAAAAAGACTTCTAACATTCGACCGGATAGGTCAGTTAGGGAGCACAATTCTTATTTCATTCTCTCTTGTAATGACACCAGTTAAGGGATCTAAGTGTTTAGGTACAGGTACAAAAGCTGGAAGGCTTAAGAAACCTTAAGAGAGAACTAAGCAATTATGGAACCATTTAGTTTTGGAGGAAAAATCGGGAATGGTACAGTTTATTCCAGGCAGGGACTGAAACCCAATCTACATATTCGCCTAGTTTGGATTCGAACTCAGAACACATAGAGTTTGTAGGGGAAGACAACCTGCACTGAATTTATTTTGGTCAGCCAAAAAAAAGCAAGAGTTGAAGTGGAGGTATGAAGATTATTCGTGAGTGACATTTCTCGAACTGCTCATGTTGAGTGAGCATTGTTTACATCTTTCTTTCATTGATCACAAGTCCATCACAAGTCATCGACTGCCGAGCCAATTCCCAAGCTATTCCAATAACTGACACATACCAAAGGCATTGTTCATCCTCTGTTACATGAGCCTGGGCTAAATTCTTTACTAACTTTTGATTTACCTGAGCGGTCCTGCGATGTACTTGTGATTGTTTTTGTTTCAGGTCATCTTCCTGTCTGCGTTTCCTCTCTTCGGCCTGTCTTACTTCGGCAACTTCTACGGCCGGTCGGGGGTCTGTCTAGCCCTCCACATCACCCCCGACCTGCCCAAGGGCTGGGAGTACTCCGTCTTCATCTTCCTAGCTCTCAACTTGATCTCGTTTCTCACCATCGCTGTCTCCTACTCCGTCATGTTCGTGGTGGCTCGGCGGACGCAGAAGGCTGTCAACAGGTCATTTTGGGAGCTGTTTCTAATCATTGTTTTAAACCAAACATCTATTCGTTTTAATTTTTGTTTCAGTTTATCAGTTGATATTATTAGAAGTTTTGAAAGTTTGTTACGCGGCGAAAAATTGCCAACCTGCTTACATTAAATTCCCCCAACTTATTTAATGTTCCCACTTCTATGCCCAATTTTTTTCCCATTACCTTTTAATTTTTTTAAATATTCAAATTGGTCAAACTTTATCGAACCCACCCCCCAGCTCTGTCTCAATTTTTTTTGTTTTCATTCCTTAGAAATAATATGAAAAAAAACCTGGGGAAAAATGTTGCAACCTGACGCGATTGTGTACAAGGTCTATGGGGAGTCAAGGAAATGTTCCAAGTATTTCCTAACAAAATTGGAAATGTTTCTCAGTCCCAGATTCATGTCTTGTCATCGTTTTTGCAATGAATGATCTTCATTGAGATGATATACATGTGTGAAGAAAAAAGTGGCGTCAGGTTGCAACATTTTCCAACCCCTGCACTGACACCCTAAAAAATTATAGCGGTAACAAATTATACGCCTGTGCACAAAATACGGACAGAACCAGCTCGGTTTACGGGGGTATTTGTATACTATTCTGTAATATAGTGTTAATGATACACTGCAAAAACTGCAGTGTTAAATTTACACCATTGGTATCTATATAGGACCATCTGGCGTTAAATTTTACTGGTGTTGTCCTATATAGATACCGAATGGTGTTAAATTAACACTACAGTTTTTGCAGTGTAGTTGGATTTGAACAGCGCCCCAATGGTCCGTCAAGATTGTGAATTATTTACCCAGTTTGCTCAGTGTCGATATGTTCTTGACTTCTTGTTAATGGTCGCTAGTTCGAACCCAGCAGCAGGTGAATGACTTTTTGCTATTCTCTCCAGGTCCAGAGACACCAACACCGGTGACGCTATGGCCAGACGGATGACGCTGATTGTCATGACGGACTTTGTCTGCTGGGTGCCAATCATCCTACTGGGATTGGCTTCGTTGGGCGGGGCCAAAATACCTGCGCAGGTAACGGAGCCTAGGCCTTCCTGCCTGTCAAAGTGTCAATCAAAGTCAGTGCGCACTGACCAATCACATCAAGGCTTTGGTCTTGCAGCCAAAACCTGCAAAGTCGATTTTCATCTATCAAACACATTTATATTACAATAAGGTAATTATAAAGTGCACATCCACCGGTTTCTGTGCTCAAGACGCGATACAGCTCTTTGGGCCAGTGAAACATTCCAAAGACAATCTCAGCTCTCTGGGGAGTATACAGCTCGATGCTACCATTTCGGGGCAAAGCAGCTAACATCAATCACAATAACCATCTCTGCCCTCACAGGTACCCATTAACTCCTGGGTGGGGAGAAGCAATGAGTGACAAAGTGCCTTGCCCAAGGCACATGCACCACAACCCTAGGCTGGACTCGAACCCGCAACCTGCAGAATTACCAACAAGATACTGAGCCCAGTGCTCTATACCACGCCACACCTAAAATAATGATCTCTATTTTGATTGACAATTTCTGGCATTGTCCTAGGTTTATGCCTGGGTAGCCGTCTTCGTTCTTCCGGTCAACTCGGCCATCAATCCCATGCTGTACACCCTCCTGACAGCACCCTACGTGCGGCGAGTCATGAGCAGGGCCCGTACATCTCTCAACCTCTCGCTGTCCACAGTGACCACGGACATGAAACAGGTCAACCACGGAGGTATGTCAGTTGATTATAACAAAATGGGACTCGAACCCACAACCTCCTACGTCTTACCACTCGACCATCGAGATTACTGTAAGCAGCTGGTCAATTGATCATTTTTGTTATTCGATTTTTTGATTCACTTGGACATTTTGCAGATCGGCAGGGCCGGATGTGCAACGGCCGCAAAGGATGGCAGAAGGGCATCCGCCTCCCTAAAGCGGACGCGAACAAGAACGCCATCAAACTGAACACCATCATCTCCCAATCGGACACGGAACCAGACGAACCGGCGACGGCGCAGACACGAAGCGAAGAGCTTAACCTCCTACAGGACCACCACTCACCCACCCAGGGGGCGGAGTCGGGGAAGGAGGCGGAGGCTGGCATGCATACTGGGAACGTGTGAACGGGGAAAATGGGAAATTATATTTACTTCAAATTTGAACTGTAGATGCCGCTTTTTTACCACTTTTGAGATCTCAGGGGAGGGACAAATGCACGCAGACATTTCTGTACAATGTGACAGGGCTCCGTGCATGAACAAGAGAGGGCACTTATTTACCACTTTCGAGAGCCCGAGGATGTGACACACCGCGCGCGCGTGCAGTTCGCGCATGTATGGCGCGAAGTTCCCACTCTTGCAGCCCGGTATTTTATTCCGAATGTGCATAATTATAGCCAGAGTGTCCTGGCGAGAGCGTCAGGCCTCGTCAGCAATGCACTTGAATATCACTCCAGGTGGTCTCCCCAACTCTCCCTTCCTTATCGTGGAGGGGGTACGTGTGCACGTGGAGCCCGTATGTATCTTTCTGAATGTGCACAAACCAATGCCATCTTTGCGTGAGCGTCATTGCGTGAGCATCTTTGCGTGAGCGCCTTTGAATGAGCGTCTTTGCGTGAACTTCTTTGCATGAGCCTCTTTGCGTGAGCGCATTTGCGTAAGCTTCTTTATAGTGTGAGCGTCTTTGCGTGAGCGTATTTGCGTGTCTTTGCGTGTCTTTGCGTGAGCGTCTTTGCATTAGCGTCCATGCGTGAGCACCTATGCGTGAAGGCCTTTGCTGAGCGTCAAGCACTGATGTTGCCAATGGTACAAGAGTCCCTCCCAGTACGGTGGTCCCCCCAAAACTACTCTCTCTCTCTTTCTCTTTGCAACCGTTGAGGGGGTACTCAAGCACGAGTTGATGGGTTTTACTGAGTGTGTCTTGAAATTTGTTAGTTTTTGCGAGATCGCCACTTTTACAAGGTATTCACTAGAAACCGGTTGTATTTTATCGAGTATTGTTAAGATGCAAATGCACTTTTATTAGGTTTTAATGGGCACACACAATGCCATTAGATGCATTTGCAATGTAAAGATACTGCACTCTGAAGGGTGGATAAAAAAAAACCCGAAACCGAGATATTGTTGCTAATTGGAACAGAAGTAGGGCACATGTGAATCAAAGGGAGGTATCCTCTGTTAGGGTTGAATTTTCCCTTTTAAAATGACACCCTGATCATGTCCTTACATTCACGGTTGACTGAGCAGTGACCAATTTCATGAAAGGTCTTTTTAGAGAATTGCGCCACTTTTCATGGTGAAATCTCTTTTTTTTCTCACCTGCCTTGACTGGCAACCATAGCCTTTCACTCTGTGACAAATGACACCACAAAATTCACGATTGAAAAGTGGCGCAACTCTCTTAATGGACCCTTTCATAAACTTGGTCACTGCTCAGTCAACCGTGAATGTAATGACATCAGGGTGTCATTTTAAAGAGGAGATTCAACCCTAACAGAAGATATATTCCTTTGATTCACATGTGCCCTACTTCTGTTCCAATTAGCAATAAAATCTCGGTTTCGGTTTTTTTTATCCACCCTGTATAACGTAAGGAGATATTTTAAATACAACCTATAAATACCTATATCTAAATATTTATGTAAATTGTGCGAGTAACTTAATGGCGAAAAGTGACCAAAAATTGAGCATTGCGGTTATGTGATAGTGTTAGGATAGAAACTATAGGTGTAAAATAGTTGTATATAATTATCCTATATTATATTGTTATAGCCATAAGTATAACATGTATTTAACGATTGGAATTTATTATGCAGAAATATATTCATGTACACAAAGAAAGTAAAGTTGTATAAAGTATTGTATATTTATCTAAAAGAGGTTTTTGCATAACAGAATTTCATTGTCAAATGTCAAGAATATGGAAAGAGGTGTTTATGCAAATTTTAGAATTGGAAACTGTTTGATTTTGGGGAAATTAATGCTCTCGAAATTGACCCGAAGAAAACAAATCAATGATAAAAACCGAACAGTCAAAATGAACTAGTCGTTTGTTTGAAGATTTACATCGCAGTGTTTATAAAGTCAGTTTTCCCCCAGTACTAGACGTTATGTGATATCACTCCTGCATTTATATTTTACATCTTGTGAATGCAAAAAAAAGTAAGGAATTTGAATATTTGTGTTGCAAATGTAGATGGATGTATTGTTTCGAAAGAGAATGAAACGGAGCAAAAATGTGAGTGAGGGCGTGGAAGTGGGCGTGTCCAGTGAAACAAGGGCGTGTCCTCCTCCCTTTTTGGTAAAAATATTGCGCAACCGCTTTCCCAGTTACAAACAATGATGTATTTTTGTCTGGTGTTTCAGTTTTGTTGTGGCGGGGGGAGTGTTCTGAATAGAATAACTTTTTGGGAAGCCTATCGTCAGACATTCTGAAGAGGTGGCCAGACCATAAGCTAGGCTTTGATAATCATGGCATTTTTCCCGGTTGATTCCTGGCTGTGGAGAATTTTTTTAAATGGCAAATTAAGCCCTAGACCCATTGTGTAACCAACTGACGCAGGTGCATTTAGGCCAAAAAAATAGTTCTGCTTCCGATTACATGGCATTCGAAAATAGGGTAGGTAGGGGGGGATTTTTTTTTGCCAATTTTTTTTTGTGTGTACGATCATGGAGGCGTCTGCTTGCAGTCAAGGGTAAAAGGGAGCAATTGATGGTTTTGGGTGTTTTTCCTAATTTTTCCCATAAAAAATTAGGGTAGGGGCTCTCAGAATAGGGTAGGTAGAAAAACCGGAAGTAGAACTATGTTTTTTGACCTTATGGTAATTGACTTGGCCTGTACTTGGATGTAAAACAAAACTTGTTCCTGCCCGCTCGGTCTTGCCCTGGTCTTTACGATTTTTTTATCCGAAATCTATGATATTGCCTCTGGGGTACGGGGGTGAAGGGAAAGGAGGCTGCGCCAAATTCTAAGCGAGATGGAGTGAGCGAGAGAGAGAGGGAAAAATGCGGAGAAAGATTTTGAGAAACAGGAGCTAAGAAGGATTTATGATGGGCAGTCACGAAGTACAAACTAGACTAGTTTATATTTTTGAGGGGATTAATTTAGCTGCGGGATAGCTAGCAGCTCAACAAAATAATTATCATCTCTCCATTAGTTCGTTAAACAAACATTGACATTGTCTATTGCTCCTACATATTTTTGACCGATTTCAGCCAAACATTTTTAAAAAGCCAAAATTAGACCAAACCGGGGTCAAAGGTCATTATGAGGTCACTGGGGTCACAAATCTGATTTTTTTCGTGTTCTGTACAACACAAAGATGTGCAGTAACGACACAGAATGAGTCGTGTTAACGAAGAGCCTGAAGACTCCGTCTGATGTTAGTTACAATGAAAGGGAGGGAACTGAATAAATCAGCACTTTCCATATGCAAATTGCGCCATTGTCATTCATGTCTTAACCCCACCCCAAGCTCTGGCATGGTCCCACAAACCCGTGCAAATGCAGTGAAGATTAGGAAGGTGCAGCGGTTACGGAGGCATTTACGCGTTTTCTGTCGCACTTCATTTCGGAGTTATGATTTCCTTCGTGAAAACATTCCACGAATCTATTGCAGTGTCAAAACTCAGCGCTGTTTCTTGCTAAACGGATGCCAAGATTTTGTCTCCATGACACAATTTGAGCCAATCTGAACCAACTGTCTCTCAGCTCAGCGATGCTGCCGTGAACGGACTCTTCTTGCAAAGGTAGTGAAATGATTTGCAACATTGTCACATTCCATTTATTTTTTGTGCATGTATTGTGTTCACTTTGTCGTTGTATAGAAAAAGAAGCATCATTATGAACACTACATGTACATGTAATGTATTGAACTCGTTCTGTTCAATTGGTTGTTGTAAAACCTCTCCAAGTAGCGGTATAGTTGGAAAGATTCCCATATCTGGCCATCTTGTCGCCCTGTACACAAACCGTATGCGACTGGTCTGAAAATTTTAGTGTTTCTCAGTAAATACTTTAATATTTTCCCTTCTAAATTTGCCTTTTTTAGGACATTATTTCCATTTTCTGATGGCTGATAGGTAACTAAAGGGAAAATTAGTGATGACCAGCAGCCCAGATAATGGGAATCTTTCCTCGGCGGTTAATGCACCCGCTAGCATTTACCCCGTAGGTAATGCATTGTGCAAATACGTTGGGAAAGAATGTAGTATCCGGACGCCACTTCAGCGGTTGTGTATTTCCTGAAGAAAAAAAAGGTTTCTAGATTCAATGTCTTTTCAACATTTTTTGCAATGACTGACCTAAGGCTTTATTGGGACGATGAAGAAATAAGTGGCGTCATGTTGCAGCATTCTTTCCATATACGGGGATGTGTACGGAACTTGAGCCCAGTGTAATCAGCCGAGTGTGGCCATGAACGAACGGCCGGCCGCGGCGGCTGTATGTGGCAGTCAGCCGGCGAAGCGGTGCTTATTCGTTGCACGTGGAAACAGCAATATGGTGTGATATTCGGTGAGGCGCACTGCGAGGCGACCGTGCGGTTTTCTAATGTGAGGGGACAACACCGCATGGGCCACAAAATGACCTCAAACCGCGTTCTCTGAGGGGTTGATGCGGTGCAACGTTTGGACCGCGCACGTGCGTTATTCAATGGGAATAACGTGGCAACATTGCGGTGTTCCCATGCCCGTGAAACCGCCACAATGCTGATATTTGTGGAAGGCAAAAATACACAAACAATGCAGCGGGGGATCTGGTGCGAAAATGCCCATTTCGAGGCTCACATTGCGACATGCGACTCATTTCTGCAGAGCGGCCAATTCAGATGTCGCAATCATCTTTGTGACGAGCCAAAATAGCGTTATTGGGTCAAAATATTCGAAAAATGAGATTAACATGGTAGATTTTAATAAATAAACTCTTCAATGGTCTGTTCCCGAAGTTTCCTCCCAGATTTGTGATTAGTAAATTGCATTATCAGGGTGATTTTTAGCAGCACCACGTTCACGTTTGTGTAAGAAAATTGACAAAAAAATACGTAGTGAGCCACCACAACAACTGAAAAATCCTCCATTATTATGGTGTACTATAAAGGACACCTATCTGTTATCGTCGTGCGTGTGGGGAGCTCCGTCGTGCCTGTGAGCAGGTCCGTCGTGCCTGTGAGCAGGTCCGTCGTGTTTGTGAGCAGAGCGTCGTGCGTGTGAGTAAAACCGTCGTGCCTGTGAGCAGGTCCGTCGTGCCTGTGAGCAGGTCCGTCGTGCCTGTGAGCAGGTCCGTCGTGTTTGTGAGCAGACCGTCGTGCGTGTGGGGAGCTCCGTCGTGCCTGTGAGCAAGTCCGTCGTGTTTGTGAGCAGACCGTCGTGCGTGTGAGTAAAACCGTCGTGCCTGTGAGCAAGTCCGTCGTGTTTGTGAGCAGAGCGTCGTACGTGTGAGTAAAACCGTCGTGCCTGTGAGCAAGTCCGTCGTGTTTGTGAGCAGACCGTCGTGCGTGTGAGTAAAACCGTCGTGCCTGTGAGCAGGTCCGTCGTGTTTGTGAGCAGACCGTCGTGCGTGTGAGTAAAACCGTCGTGCCTGTGAGCAGGTCCGTCGTGTTTGTGAGCAGACCGTCGTGCGTGTGAGTAAAACCGTCGTGCCTGTGAGCAGGTCCGTCGTGTTTGTGAGCAGACCGTCGTGCGTGTGAGTAAAACCGTCGTGCCTGTGAGCAGGTCCGTCGTGTTTGTGAGCAGACCGTCGTGCGTGTGAGTAAAACCGTCGTGCCTGTGAGCAGGTCCGTCGTGTTTGTGAGCAGGTCCGTCGTGCGTGTGAGTAAAACCGTCGTGCCTGTGAGCAGGTCCGTCGTGTTTGTGAGCAGGTCCGTCGTGCGTGTGGGGAGGTCCGTCGTGTTTGTGAGTAAAACCGTCGTACGTGTGAGTAAAGCCGTCGTGTTTGTGAGTAAAACCGTCGTGCGTGTGAGTAAAACCGTCGTGTTTGTGAGTAAAACCGTCGTGCGTGTGAGTAAAACCGTCGTGTTTGTGAGTAAAACCGTCGTGCCTGTGAGTAAAGCCGTCGTGCCTATGAGGCGCCATGTGTAAATAAATTATTTAACAAAATTATTTATATATAATTCATTTTTTTAAATATATAATTCAGTTTTCCGGTCAATTATATGTAAATAATTGTTTTGCAGTTTGCATTATATGTAAATAAATTTATTTGCCACTGCAATATTTATAGATATAATTTTTTTTGCAACCTAATTATTTACGTATATTTTTGGGCAAACTAGAATTTTTTATATATAATTTATTTGCAAACTTATTATCTATATATAATTTGTGCACCCTTTTTTTAAAATTTATTTATAATTTATTTGCAACTTTTTTCATTTATATATATAATTTTTGTGCACTGTATTATTTATATATAATTTATTTGGTACCTCATTATTTATATATATATATTCGGCACACTTTCATTATTTATTATATAATGCATTATATAATAATTATTCTCAGACCACACACAAAAACACCTTGAAACAAAAGTTTGACTTTTTGGCATGTTTTTTTCCAGCCGCTATTTTATTTTTTTTATTCAAATGTTATTAACCCAAACAGTTTGGGCACATTGGCCAGAAAAAAACGGGGGCACGTACGTTTGCCCCAAATCCTTGCCATGCTTGGCATCACTGGGCCCAAATCTTGGCACGCTAGCCAATCATTCACTGCGAATATATCCACCGCTAGAAACTACGGTTGGATACTAACCCCATCAGAACAAATTAGTGTTAGTCACAGTGTTATTTGTCACGTGACTTGAATTTATAATACGCCTAAATTACTTAAGAATAAACTTGAAAAATGCCGAAATTTCTTAAGAATAAACTTGAAAAAAGGCACGCCGATTTGTTCCCACCGTTGGAAAACACGGTTGGAATAAGCCCCACCAGTACTAGAGGGTGCTAGGCATAGTGTTTCTAAAGATTAAAACGAACTTGTGAAAATTGGTCAAAATTCAAAATCTTACTTAAGAACTATTTATTTCTTTTGAATTGAGGCACTGCCCGTCGTACCCAGTAATATCTCGCCCTTAATTAATGTCTTAATGTTGGAGGCGAAGGGGATGTGGTGGGTTTATTTTCCATGTATAGCGGCTTCGAAAAGCTAAGCCGAAGTGAACTTTCTGAGCCTAATTAATGAACTTGACTTAATACACTGTATCGATATTGCTTCTTTTACCCCTTTGGGCGCGATCCATATCATTTTAGCGATACGAACAATTTCTCTAACCTCAATATGTCACGTCCGCAAATAATTGGGGCGGCCAGGTGTTCCTGGCCGCGCCCACCGTAGCCTTTCACCAACGCCATCGTGGCTTAACTTGCCCGCATTCAAAGCGGCGAACGCGAAGCGACTGGAGATGGAGACCACACATGCGAGTGGCGAAGCCACGAGGCCTTTGCAACTTGTCGAGAAATTCTCATGTTTTTCTTTATAATCTCGATTTTGCTACCCCAACAGGGTAGCAAAATTCCAACCAATCATCAGCCTTTTCATGCGTGCGTGGCTACCACCCGGACGCGGACGCGTCGACACGTCACGTCGGATGCTTGCACAAAATTTAAAAACAAAGAATGAGAGTCTAGTTTTCCACGAGATCGTGACTGCGTAATTGTTATTACATTATCTTATTTTAACTTTACTTATAAAGGTATTTCAACAAATTATTTGAGGGTATGAACTTATTTTTCATCTGAACTTACAGTTATTTGATCTTACGGTTTCCTTACTCACCCTTCTTTTAAAAATGGAAGCGACTAGGCGAAATCCGCGTTGTGATTGGTTAACCTTCAGCACGCTTCTTATTTGCATAAAAACTATGAATAATTCAACAAAATCAAGTTGCAAAAGGCCTCGTGGCTTTGCCACTCGTGCGTGCTGACTTAATCTTTGCTCTTGTCGCTTCGGGTCTTCGCAACTCCGCCGCTCTATGCTACGAAGGCCTGGGCGAAAGGCTACGCCCACCGACGCGATTAGGCTACTGTTTACCGCGCACACGTACCCCATGGCAACAACCAGCTGATTGAAGAAAATTACGTGACTGATCAACAGTATGTGTCTGTGCCGCATGATGCCTTTTATCTTGAAGTGATAAAATATAATAATGCATTATATAATAAATAATGCATTATATAATAAATAATGAATTATATAATAAATAATGCATTATATATCAATAAATAAAGTGTGGAAAAAATTATATTTAAATAATAAGGTACCAAATAAATCATATAATAAATAATTAAAGCGTGCCAAAAAAATATGTAAATAATGAGGTACCAAATAAATTATATATAAATAATAAGGTTGCATAAAATTATATATAAATAATAAGGTTGCCAAAAAAATATATATATATAAATATTGCAGTGGCAAATAAATTTATTTACATATAATGCAAACTGCCAAACAATTATTTACATATAATTGACCGGAAAACTGAATTATATATTTAAAAAAATGCATTATATATAAATAATTTTGTTAAATAATTTATTTACACATGGCGCCTCATAGGCACGACGGCTTTACTCACAGGCACGACGGTTTTACTCACAAACACGACGGTTTTACTCACACGCACGACGGTTTTACTCACACGCACGACGGTTTTACTCACAAACACGACGGCTTTACTCACACGTACGACGGTTTTACTCACAAACACGACGGACCTCCCCACACGCACGACGGACCTGCTCACAAACACGACGGACCTGCTCACAAACACGACGGACCTGCTCACAGGCACGACGGTTTTACTCACACGCACGACGGTCTGCTCACAAACACGACGGACCTGCTCACAGGCACGACGGTTTTACTCACACGCACGACGGTCTGCTCACAAACACGACGGACCTGCTCACAGGCACGACGGTTTTACTCACACGCACGACGGTCTGCTCACAAACACGACGGACCTGCTCACAGGCACGACGGTTTTACTCACACGCACGACGGTCTGCTCACAAACACGACGGACCTGCTCACAGGCACGACGGTTTTACTCACACGCACGACGGTCTGCTCACAAACACGACGGACCTGCTCACAGGCACGACGGTTTTACTCACACGCACGACGGTCTGCTCACAAACACGACGGACCTGCTCACAGGCACGACGGTTTTACTCACACGCACGACGGTCTGCTCACAAACACGACGGACTTGCTCACAGGCACGACGGTTTTACTCACACGTACGACGCTCTGCTCACAAACACGACGGACTTGCTCACAGGCACGACGGTTTTACTCACACGCACGACGGTCTGCTCACAAACACGACGGACTTGCTCACAGGCACGACGGAGCTCCCCACACGCACGACGGTCTGCTCACAAACACGACGGACTTGCTCACAGGCACGACGGAGCTCCCCACACGCACGACGGTCTGCTCACAAACACGACGGACCTGCTCACAGGCACGACGGACCTGCTCACAGGCACGACGGACCTGCTCACAGGCACGACGGACCTGCTCACAGGCACGACGGAGCTCCCCACACGCACGACGATAACAGACAGGTGTCCTTTATAGTACACCATACATTATGGCGTTCCCAGAGGCGTTCGCCTGTACAGGCTTGTGCTGTGTGTTTCAACGGGGAAACCGCTTCATGTGGCGTTCCACCAGTGAACCCCGAAAATGGTATTTTTAACGGTTAAGGGTGTACTGACTTAGCAGTTATTTATGGATAATAAAATCTGCCCATTTATCGGAATCAATGCTCCACAATCGCGTTTCGTCTTTTCACGTTGAGACAAACGAGGGATGGCGACTGAATTTGGAACAGCATGGAAACGCCGAAAAGGCCTGATATTTGGGGAGGCGCATACCGAGGCGATGGTGTGGTTTTCTAATGTGAGGGGACTGCACCGCACGGGCCACAGAATCATCTAAAACCGCGTTCACTGAGGAGCTGATGCGGTGCAGTGTGTGGACCACTCACGGTGCGTTATTCAATGGTGCGAACGTGACAACAGCGCGGTGTCTCACATGCCCGCGAAACCGCCACAATGCTGGTATTTCCGGAAGGCAAACAAATACACAAACAATGCAGCATGGCCTGTTACAAAAATGTCCATTTACGAGGTTCACACTGCGACATCCGACTTAATTCTGCAGAGCGGCCGTTTGTCACATGCAAATCCGACATTATGAAAAGTCGGACCCCTTTTCCCTATTATTGGTTAATCCCTCGCACGTGACAGGCCACTCCCGTCTAATGATTCTAAAAATAGCATACATCAAACTTACGCATGCGCAATACTACCAATGAGTCCACATTTCATGGAGTTGTCGCAATCGTCTTTGTGACAGCCAAAATAGCGTTAAAAGGTCAACATTTTCGAAAAAGGAGAAAAAAACATGGTTAATTTTAATCAATAAATTCTTCAATTGTTACCCAAAGTTTCTCCCCTGATTTTGGATTAGTAAATTTTATTTATCATGGTGATTTTCAGCAGCACCACCTTCACGTTTTTGTAAGAAATTGACGAAAAAATACGTAGTGGGCGCAGCACCACACCAACTGAAAAATCCACCATTATGGCGTTCCCTAGAGGCATTCGCCTGCTGCGTATTTCAACGGGGAAACCGTCTCACGCGGCTTTCCACCAGTGAACCCCGAAAATGGTATTTTTAACGATTAAGGGTGTGTATTGACTTAGCAGTTATTAATGGGTAATAAAATCTGCCCATTTATCGGAGTCAATGCTCCACAATCGCGTTTTGCGCTTTCACGTTGAGACAAACGAGGAGTGGCGACTGAATTTGGAACAGCATGGAAACGCCGAAATGGCCTGATATTTGGTGAGGCGCACTCGGAGGCGACCGAGTGGTTTTCTAACGTGAGGGGACTGCACCGCACGGGCCACAGAATCATCTAAAACCGCGTTCACTGAGGAGCTGATGCGGTGCAAGTGTGGCCCGCTCACGATGCGTTTATTCAATGGGGCGAACGTGAAAACAGTACCGATGTCACAGACGTCCGCGAAACCGGCACAATATTGATATTTCTGGAAGGCAAGTGAATACACAGACAATGCAGCGTGGGTCTAGCACAAAAATATCCATTTACAAGGCTCACATTGCGACATTACGCTCATTTCTGTAGACGGGCCATTTTACTCGGACGTCGCAATCATCTTTGTGACAAGCCAAAATGGCGTTAAAAGGTCAAAATATTTGAAAAATTGAATGGACATGGCAGGTCTTAATTAGTTAACTCTTCAATGATCTGTTCCCGGATTTTTGATTAGTAAGTTGTATTTATCAGGGCGATTTTCAGCATCACCGTGTTCACATTTCTGTATAATACAAACGAGGGATGGCGACTGAATTTGGAACAGCATGGAAACGTTGAAATGGCCTGATATTCGGTGAGGCGCATTCCGAGGCGACCGAGTGGTTTTCTAATGTGAGGGACTGCACCGCATGGGCCACAGAATCACCTAAAACCGCGTTCACTGAGGAGCTGATGCGGTGCAGTGTGTGGACCGATCAACGTGCGTTATCCAATGGGGTGAACATCACAACTGCTCGGTGCGGCGGTAAGCGGCTATAGCCGCCATACTGCAGGTTTTTCTGGAAGGCAAATAAATACACAACAATGCAGCGTCGATCCCGTACAAACCATGTCTGCTTACGACGAATATAATATTGTGCGCTCAGTCGTCTTGAATGTGTTTGTGTGTGTGTGTGTGTATCGGACACAACGTTGTCACGACATTGGCGCAGCACAATAGAAATTATGGCCTGATTTTTGGTTCGGTTAAACGCCGAGGAAAATCCCCCCCCCCAAAAAAACCCAAACGTTTTCACAAAATGTTCTGGCGCTTAAAATGTTGTCTTTCCGAATCATATTTGTTATATCTTATCTCGTGTTGTGAGTGTGTGTGGGTAATTCAATGCAAACTTTAATTGCTTTGAAAATAAGTATTCTTAGGCTTAAACATTTAAATGGTTTTACTCCTCATTTGTTGTATGGGATTTTGGTATGGGGAAATTAGTATTCGACCAAATGCTAGTCAAAACAGCGGCGGGCTAAATCGTATTTCAGAAAGAAATTTGAATGTGTTCTCATGTTGTGCGGGTAAAGGTTCTGCAGGCCTACATGCTGGGCCCCACTGCACTGCCACCCATAGGCAAACTGTGATTAATATGCTTATTTGGCTTTACAAATTGGCATGTTTTATCACTTCATTCTCTGGTTTGAATGAGTATACTAATCACTTCTACCTGATATAAGCCGGCTGATATTGGGATATTCAAAGAAATAGAGTTCAATCTAATTTACAATGAAAATTTTGAGTATTATTTTTGTAGCGGGACGGCAAAAGGAGGCCGGCCCTCTATTTAAAGAGGACGAGTGTTCTAACAAAAATGATGATATGACGACTATTTCCAATAACATGAACTACAATAAATTTATTCTTAAAACAATTCAATTATTCAAAGCCCTATGCACAATATACAATGTGTGTGTGTGTGTCAAAGTTCAACACATGTACGCTACACACTATATAATACAAAACTACACAGTCATGATGTTACAATGCAACGAATGTCTCATCCCGAAAATACACAGTTTCTCTCACAAAAATGATGATGAAACACAGCTAAATACTCACTGGGAACTTTCTATGAAGTACCCTCCCAGAATGATATATCTCAGGAGCATGGCAGGAGCCATGCTCCCTACAAAAGGAGAGAATTTTCGGAGACATCTTTATATCGGTCTTCTCTGCTCGAAGCCCACAGGAGAAAACTCGTTACAACTTGCCTTTACGCGGGAAGCCCAAAGGTCATGATATGCAAATCACTCGCAAAACTTTTAGATAACAACAGAGGGCGCACTTGGTCTCCCTACAAGTTCCCTACTTTAAGACCACGCGACCCGAGTGGTCCCTAATAACACAAATACAAGGGCAACCTGATTGAGTTTATACAATTATCAATGACTAAGTGATTTGCAATGAATACATGTTACATATCTAAATGCAGTCATCAAATTAAACAGGTTCAATGTAAGATTACTTTCATCTCAAGAATTATAAACATGCAATAATCCTTGAAAGATAAAGGGAAATACAACGTACATATCTACTCAAGGTTTGCTATATAAACCATCAGTAAGTCTAAACTGACATAAAATACATGATGGAATTAATATTCCACAAAACCTTCCCAAGTCAGCTCAAAATCATGTAAAGGATCACATAAACCCTGTCTGGAAAATTTTCACATGTCGAGATCTGTACACAGTATAAGTAAACAAGTACAATAGTGTTGCACTCAATCTCATTCCAAAATTGATACATTGTAATACAATGAGGTCAACCAGGGTTAAACACAATACATGGTGAAATTATTACAGAGCACCCTTGCATGCACCATACACTATACAATAAAACTGTGGTTTCATGCCAACAACTCTGAACATACACTCGTTATAATTTTAAATATGCATAAACAAGGTAATGAAATCTAAATCACATTGAATCTGTAGTAAGATAGAAGTGAATTTTTGCTCTAATGGAACAATTGGATATGAAGTGGCAGGCAAACAGGAGGTTCATACACTACATATAGGTCTCAGATACAAGTGGCTGTCAATACACTCGTTTTGCAACAAAGCACCGAGGCAAAATGTTTTTTTCTCAAACAATTCAGTGCATCCCCAGGTAGACTGCAGGGTAGAATAATACAAAGTTTCATTCACACTGTGAACTGTGAGAACAAACAGTTGGACAACTCAACCAACTACAACATCCTTCACCCACACAAGGCTAGGAAAACAATTACATTTCTACCCAAAACACAGCTAAACTGGTAGGAGCAACACCCATCACTAATAGTACTTAGGGCAACAACAATAGGAGAGGAATTTACAAAGTACATACACACATACATTTCCTGAAAATGGTCCTATAAATGGTAGATTGCATGGTGAAAGTGCCAGACAAATCTCACTAAAAAAGGGTATACAAAAATATCCTATAATATTGTGAGTAAAAAATAGTTGGAATACACCAAACTACAAAACTGCTGACAAAATGTTCCACTTAGCAACTACACTAAAATTAGGAATCCACAATCCCATCACTAAACGTTCTTAGGGAATAAATTTGGAAATGTAAACAAAGACACACAAATTCCTATCCCATACAAAATGAAAGAGAGAGAAAAACATGAAAATACCACGTCTCTGTGAACCAACCTTGACAAGTCAGGAAAAACCTAAAATGCATCTGCCTGAATCATGAAAATAGAGTGATCAATTAGTCATCATACAAAAGACACACCTACATAAACATGCTATAAAAACACAACATTATAAAAGGCATGTATAATAGTTGTACAACAATTCGTACAATAATCTCATTCAAACATGTAAATGACAACAAATATTTCCAAAAAAAATTGGAAAAATTTTAAAATACAAGTTTATACAATGAAATAAGTAAATATGGTGCGGATAAATCCCGTGTCCCCTTTTTTTTAAAGAGCAAAACACCAATATTTATACAGTAAAATATGGAGGGGCAGCTTGAGCTATCAGTACATAGCCAAATACATGTACAATGATCATGCTAGGCATAGATAAACACAAGTACTTTTAAGTAATGGCATTTGGCCACAGACCCCGAATATGAGGTACTGTACTTCTGTCAACAGTCATTATGGTCACCACTACTGCCAACACACAGAAATAAGCTGCGATACCCAAATACAAGGGAGGGTTCCCTACTTTTTCTTGGGCTTTGCCATCTGACAAACTAAGTGAGGGGTGTGTTACATTACTGTTGCTAACTACATGAAGGCTATCATCGAAAACACTCACAGTGGGAGAAACAGAAACTACTCCTTCCACCTGCACATTACAAAAATCAGCAGCTTCAAGTAAAACCGTCTCAATTAGAAGCGGCTTAGCCTCTTCAAAAATAACATGTACCACCTCAACTGTATGAGAACACATAACAAGGTCAGGACACTGCGACTCATGAACCCTGTCTTCACTAGGCTTCTCGAAACATTTCAAAATAGCAGCAAATCTATCATTCAGTGCAGCTTCAATGCTACTCACTGCATTTCTATCAATAGGACAAGCATCTTCATTATGTTCACATAAAATATTTGTGAAGGCACTAACTATGGTCCTAGCTAAAGCACTATTTGACTTCGAAATAGAGTCTGGCACAGACATGGTTGGAATAATTACCTTGGAATGCACACACAAAAATATGACTTGTTACAAAATCAGGCCTCAATCACTGACCTACAATCAAGTCTGCATACAAACAGACAATAAAATACAAGTCAAAAGTATGTCTAACTACACTGTAGACAAAAGTACAATTCCACTTTAAAAATCTCCAACTGACACGGTCTAAAAAGACACCCAAAAATGCCAAGACAATCTAATAATACAAGAAGCAAATGACACAATGCACTGGTGTAAAATGTCGAAAAAATGCAATTAGCTGAAAACCAGAAGTTTCAATGGTGTGTGTGCAACAAGCAATACTAGTATTTGACTCAAAAGCACTCAATCCAAAGCACAGGCCAACAACTGGCTCTATAATTATCTGCTCCTAATATAGAACCTACTACAGATTCACACAATTAAGGCACAACTGCCTAAAAACTGAACAGATCTAAGATTGGATACAAAATGGTCAAATATCAAATACAATTCTAAAAATAGATTGTTACAATGAAAGTTACACAGCACACAATGTAGCTTGTCAATGAAGTCCTCTCAATGCAGGGTGAGGCAAAAATCAGATGATGACCATCACGTCCATGATCGCGACAATCAAACACACGGAAGCGATTCAGTGCGATTCGTGAACACGAATTCCGGTGCACTAGAAAATCTAAAGTCCGGGGAAAATATTTCCGGATCAAAACGCGTCGTCAATAAAAAGTTCACGGCAATGTAGAAACAGATGTCAACTGTCGGAGCACTCAATCCTGTCTACGACGCCATTTTGTAGCGCGAGTAGACATCATCTTGGAGAAATAAATCAGAACACTCTATCCTGTCTACGACGCCATTTTGTAGCGGGACGGCAAAAGGAGGCCGGCCCTCTATTTAAAGAGGACGAGTGTTCTAACAAAAATGATGATATGACGACTATTTCCAATAACATGAACTACAATAAATTTATTCTTAAAACAATTCAATTATTCAAAGCCCTATGCACAATATACAATGTGTGTGTGTGTGTGTCAAAGTTCAACACATGTACGCTACACACTATATAATACAAAACTACACAGTCATGATGTTACAATGCAACGAATGTCTCATCCCGAAAATACACAGTTTCTCTCACAAAAATGATGATGAAACACAGCTAAATACTCACTGGGAACTTTCTATGAAGTACCCTCCCAGAATGATATATCTCAGGAGCATGGCAGGAGCCATGCTCCCTACAAAAGGAGAGAATTTTCGGAGACATCTTTATATCGGTCTTCTCTGCTCGAAGCCCACAGGAGAAAACTCGTTACAACTTGCCTTTACGCGGGAAGCCCAAAGGTCATGATATGCAAATCACTCGCAAAACTTTTAGATAACAACAGAGGGCGCACTTGGTCTCCCTACATTTATGTGGCGATTCATAATAATTTGAAAATCATCAAAACGTATTTTGTCACCCCGTGCTTAGGCACGCCATACCTTTTGGAGGCAAATGTATACATTGCGTGGCAAATGTATACATTGGGGCCTATATGACACAGCGCACAAAAGCGAGTGCATGCTGCAGACGCAGGGAGATAACGCTGTTTTGGCGTACTGTTATTGAAGTGCTAGACGATAACTTTTCTTTTGGCTGAGCCTAGCATAGCCAGACATAAATAGTCTGCGACGTGTAGACCAGTTCAAGGGCTTTCTCCCCAAGCTGTGAGCTGTGCTGTTGTGTGTATCCTTAAATAACCGAAGCCAAAGGCACTGGGGTAGGTTTATCTGTATAATTTATTATTTAATAATGTTTATAAATCAGACCGTTTACTTTGTTAGAAACTTAATTGTCACCTCACTTATTGTAATTTTTCAGGGTTTTTACTTCTACTGAAAGAAGTCTTGTCTTCGGGATAATAAAGCTAGATAAGAGACAGATCTGAAGCTTGTCATTTGTCATGTCATCTGTTGAATAAAACAACGGCGAGGCCTGCCGACGAGGCGACCCTTGATATGTGGCTTTCCAGCTACTACATTTAGATACCGAAAGAGTATCGGCACGGAACAGGAAACACAATGATCAATGCCGTTAAATTGATTAAGACTCCCGATAATAAAAAATAAAAGATAGGCTTTCAGCTTCGGTTTAAACATTGGGCCACGTATCAAATCATCGAAAAGAGCAATGTTCATAGCGATTTTGGCAAGGTATATACATGTAGTGAGACGTCTTTTACGAGGCACCGTACAATTGGCACACAGCCCAGAAAAATGTATACAAACGCGCACTCGGTGCCGGGCCGTGAACGCGCGAATATCAGCCCTTTTCTGCCTGCACACCAAAGTGTGAGTATCGTGTGCATAGATTTGTGCTTGAAAACCAACATTTTAATTTGAAATGAGCGAAATTTGTATTTTCTTTACATTCTATTGTCAGAATGCAAGTTCTCTGCTACCGCTGGGCTAGGTGTTCGTTTATTTCATGTTGACGAAAGGAGTGATTTTGGGGTGAATTAGTCTTCGTTATCTCAAAGTTTTATTCACCGTGTGTCACATGTTGATTTATTGCAAGACGACTGTTTCATGTCAGGTGCAATTTGGAGGCCTAGCTCACTAACACAGTTGTACACTTGTCAGGCGTTCGGACAACTTCGGGGAACCTGATTAAAATATTAGAACCAAGAACATTAGGAACCTGGGAATCTTGGGAACCTTATTATGATTAAGTAAACTTATTAAGTTACATGATTTTTGTAACACTTTTTTTGTGAGTAAGATTGAGATTCAGATCCAGAACTATTGTAATCGATTTTGTAAACGAGTAATCTGTAACAAGTTCATGAGACCAAACATAATTTGACTCCTCCTGGTGTTTTGATTTTGTCTGTTTGTCTTGAATTGTCCTAGGCGTCCTTAAATCTAATCATTTGAGCGGACTTCCTTTAATGGCGTATCGCTACATACGCACACATCTAAAATTGGAAAATGTGTGAAAGCTTTGTAGTATGAGAGGTGGCTGTTTTGTGGTTGTTATCACTTTTATTTTTTTTCTCAAAATAATTAATGGCCGCCAATAAAATTGAACCGGATTGATTACAGTGTGATAACAAGCATAATAACACTTTCAATAACACTTTAAAAGCTGCCACCGCTGCAATGCTATCACACATAGTTTCGAAATACCGAAACTCACAATGACCATTATTCTTCCCTGTTAGTTTTCAATGTCCTTTTGGATACGAACGCCCAAGTTGGAACCACCACTATAGCGGTTATTTAGTGAGGCGCATTCGGAGGCGACCGCGTACATTCCCAGCACGAGGCGACAAAGCTCCACCCGCGTCAAAATCCACTCTTACGGCGTTCTCAGAGGCGTCGTCGGAGGCGCGTGCTGTGTCTGTTCACCGTGCGTGTTTCAACGGCCAAAGTAGTAGCGCAATATTGGTGCCGTGTACCGCGAAATTGGTTCCTTTTCTGACGCGAAAATGTACCATTAGACTGCACTGCCAGGTCAGGTGCTGGTGTGTTTAAAAAAGGGAATTAGCACGCGAGCGAAGCCGTCCACACACAGTTCAATTCCAACGGGACACCACGGTGCGCCACACATCAATGGACCGCCTCATTGCTGATTTTTCTGGAAGGCAAATTGTGTAGAATGATGCAGCGTGAACCATGCACGAAAATGTCTATTTTCAAGGTTCATACCGAGTATGCTTTGTGTACACATAGGACAGCTGACAATTTGCTCAGAATTACTGGTTCTTATGACGGCAATTTAGTGAAGTGTATTGTGCAGGCTTAGAAGGAATACAAACGATTCCATTTATGAGTTTCGGAATTTTTCGGTGAATCCGTTTCAATGTCGGCCCAACGTCGGCCCAGTATCGGCCCGACGTCGGCGCAGCGGTACAAGAAACACCGATATGGCCTGATATTTGGTGAGGTTTACCGCCGGACAACCGTGCAGTTTTCTAATTGGACAGCTTGCAACTACACCGGTCACAAAATCACCTGAAACCGCGTTCGCTGAGGTTTAGTGAGGATGACGGTGCGTTTGCAACGCGATCGAATGGGAATGACACCGTGGTGGACCGCGGGGTGGTGGACCACCAAAACGCTGCTTTTTCTGTCCATGTAAGTTTCACCGATACAACACTGAGATGGTTGGTACAAATTTGTCCATTTTACGCGTTTTGTGCTGCAAAATACCACACAAAATACCAGTGGAGAAGCAACAAAAGTGGGGAAAACAACCTCGTTTTACCGCAGGACCGATGAACCGCTAAAATGATGATATTTGTGTTCTGAAAGGGGTGCCGAATGCACTTCAATTTTACCAGCAACAAATCTGTCCATTTTGGCGTTTCTGGGGACTACATTTGGAGTTTTCTGCCCGACATGACGCAACTAATTCCCGAGCTGACGTCACGGAATACGCGCATCTTCTGCAGTGTCTTAACCTCTTGAGGAATGCGCATGCGCCACTTCTGCCCAGTTGTGCAACTCACAGAAAGGAGGAGGGCCAAATAGGCTATTTCTTGGGGTTTGGGTCACGCACAAAATGAATAGGGTCGTATACGGGGGAAAAACATCCATTTTGTTGGTACATTTTCTCGCATCCCTAACGGATTGTATGCGCTAGGAATGCGGTAAATCATACGGATGCGGAGAGGGGTGCGACAACGCAATAATGGACGTTTTTGTGGCTGTTAAGATGTGGAGAATAATGCAGCCCAGCCACGTTCGGATTGGAGCATTTTGTGGGCCATGAACTTGAGGGTTTGTAAAAAAAAAAATTGGCCCAAAAAAGTGCTGTATTTTGCACTGGTATTGATTGTAGACATCGTTTTTCAAAAAAATAATGGCGATGGCCTATGGGCTTCAGGACTAGTTTTGAGGGATGATCACATTTGAAGAAAAATAATTTCAAAAAGATGTCAGATTGGCCCCCCAAATTGAACAGAAAGTGAAAGATGATGAAATAAGATTTAATTTGATGCAGGTCTTGAAACGCCTTGGCGACGGATGTGAGTATTTCCCCCGAATTTCTGAAGTGGGAGCATTTATCATTGGGGTCTATAGCAGTACAGGACAGCTAACAACAATTCGCTCTGATTCGCTGGTTCCTATCTCGGCAATTTAGTAAAGTGTATTGTGCAGTTAGAAGGCGCACAAATGATTTTCCATTGATGAGTTTCGGAATATTTCGCCGAAACCATTTTTAATGTCGGCCCGCCCCAACGTCGGCCCAATACCGGCCCGACATCGGCAGTACGGTACAGAAACACCGATATGACCTGATATTTGGTGAGGTATACCACCCGACAACCGTGCAGTTTTCGAATGTGAGGGATGCAACCGCAACGGTCACAAAATCCCCTCAAACCGCGTTCGCTTAGGTTTAGTGAGGATGACGCTGCGTTTGCAACGAATTCGAATGGAATGACACCGTGGTGGACCACGCGGTGGTGGCCCACCAAAATGCTAATTTTTCTGTCAATCAAAGTCACACTGGTACACAACACTGAGATGGTTGGTAGAAATCTGTCCATTTTACGAGTTTTGCGCTGCAAAATACCACACAAAATACCGCACGAAATACCACACAAAATACCATTGGTATGAAGCCCGGGAAGGGACAGGGTGGAAATTTTTTTGGAGTTTGCTAATTCGTTCGCACGAATTACTAATTCGTTCGCACGAATTGCTAATTCGTTCCCACGAATTACTATTTCGTTCCCACGAATTAGCAATTCGTGCGAACGAATTAACAAACTCCAGTAATTCGTTCGCACGAATTACTAATTCGTGCGAACGAATTAGTAATTCGTTCCCACGAATTAGTAATTCGTTCCCACGAATTAGTAATTCGTTCCCACGAATTAGTAATTCGTTCCCACGAATTAGTAATTCGTTCCCACGAATTAGTAATTCGTGCGAACGAATTAGCAATTCATGGGAACGAAATAGGAATTCGTGGGAACGAAATAGTAATTCGTGCGAACGAATTAGCAATTCGTGCGAACGAATTAGCAATTCGTGCGAACGAATTAGCAAACTCCAAAAAAAAAATTCCACCCTGTCCCTTCCCGGGCTTCATACGAGACGCAACGAAGGTGGAAGAACAAACTCGGTTGTACCACAGGACCCATGAACGGCAGAAATGATGATATTTCTGAGTTTAAAGGTGCGCTGAATGCACTTCAAGTTTACCAGGAGCAAATCTGTCCATTTTGGCGTTTCCCTAGGACTACGATCTGGAGTTTTCTACACCCAGTGACGCAACAAATTAATTCGATGACGTCACGTTTACACACATTATCCGTGCGTATGTGCTTTTCTGACCTTTCTTGATCTTACAGAAAGGAGTTGAGGGCCAAATACGCTATTTTGGGGGTTTGGGACACGCATGAAATGAATAGGGCCGCGTCTGTAGGAAAAAACATACATTTTGTTGGTACACTTTCTCGCGTCCCTAAACGGATTCTATGCGCTAGGAATGCGGGAATCATACGGATGCGAAGAGGGGTGCGACAACGCCATAATGGACGTTTTTGTGGCTGTTCAGATGTACAGATAATGGTAGTGTGTTCGGGAGCAGAAATAGGTCCATTTTAGCGTTTTCCGAGCGCAGAGTCCGCGGTCGGTCTGTACCGGCGACGCCCGCCGAGCAAACCCCAAAACACCGGGGGACAAGCACCGCGACGAATGGGGGTCGGTAACCGTACTCCGGCCGGCAAAATCCGAAATGGGCGTCGATACCGCGCTTGTCAGTTCGGCGTTGCGGGGAAGAAAATCGGGCTTTTGGGCGGTCCACGGGTGGCACGCCGCATCCGTGCTCGCTTCAGATTGACCCCGTTGGTTCATGCGGTGACCGCGGCACCGCATACCCCGCCTCATCTGCCACTCAGCAACCGCGGTTTTAGGTGAATTTGTGGCCCGTGCGGTGTTGTCTCCTCGCATTGGAAAACTGCAGGGTCGCCTCAAAGCGCGCCTCACCAAATTTCTGGCCATATCTGAGTTTCAGCTGTGCCTTGCATGCACGTTCCCTTACAAAGGAAAAATCTTTTTAAAAATGCCGCCGTTTTGGTGCTTTCTCAGCGACTTTGTACGAGTCCTTTGCTGTATGCCCCACAAGGCAGAAAAATCTGCATTTTGGCGGTTCACGATCGCCCGTTAAACAACGCTGATTTCCCATTCAACCCATTACAAATGAACCGTGATCCTCACTAGCCCTCAGCGAACGCAGTTTTAGGTGATTTTGTGGCCCTAGTGGTTTGAAGCGCTCAAATTACAAAACTACACGATCGCCTGAGCGTAAACCGCACCAAATATCAGGCTATATCGGTGTTTCTTTTACCGCGTTGATTTCCAATTCGACCGATACAAAAAGAACCGTCATCCACAGTAATCCGCAGCGAACGCGGTTTTAGGTGATTTTGTAGCCGGACTGGTTGCGTCGCGCCCATTAGAAAAGTGCACGGTTGCACGGGCGTAATCCGCACCAAATATCAGGCCATGTCGGTGTTTCTGCAACTGCTGCGCCGATGTCGGGCCCACATGGGGCCCACGTTGGACCCATCAATAAAACCGATTCACCGAGAAATTCGGAAACTCGCATATGGAATTATTTGTGGAATGTTGCTGGACACATGGAGAAATACTATGCAGGAAACAGCGAATTGGAACAAATTGTTGATCATAATTATATGAGTTTCAGCTGCAACAGTGCGCTGCAAATTTATTCATTTATTTTATTTATTTATTTTGGCTAATAATACAAACAAGTGATACAGTGATACATCAAAAAAGAACTTATTACATGTAAATTCAAAGCCGAGGATAACCCAAAAAGCTGTTTTAAAAACACCCAAAAAAAACAGGTACATCAAAAAATGTTCAATAGAATTACACAGGATAAGAAAAGACTGATCATTAAATAAACTCGGCTGTTAAAAAAAATGACTGAGAACTAGAGGAGTGATGATCTTTCACTGCCCTTTTAAATTGAGGATAATTGATACCGCACATTTTGATGCTGTTGGGAAGTAAATTCCATTCATGAAATCCGGTATAAAAAAAATGTATTGCACTCTGGTAATTTTATTCTTGGAACAACAACATTGTTGAGGTGGTGAAACTACCCCTGGTAGAATATCTGAAACCTTCCTAAATTTCTGACAGAGGTAGTCTGGTGCCATTAATTCGTGAAAATTTTAATAAACATGATTCAGCTTGAGTTGTGTAACACGGTCATTGACGCTTAGCATGCCCAGCTTGTTCAGTTGAATAACAATTATAGTCAAAATGACATTGTATCCGCATGCAGAACAGAGTCTTTTGCGGGATCTCTCATTCAAAAGTTAGCATGTCTGTAAAGAAATTGCAATCTAGCACCGGCGGCTTTTTTGATAACAAACAATCTTTCCATTACAGCACACTTCAAATGCACGTTCTTTTGCAATGGAAAACTCTATTTAAAACGCCTCCGTTTTTGGTGCTTTCTCAGCGACTTTGTACGTAGGCAGAAAAATCACTATTTTGGCGGTTCACGATCGCCTGTTTGACAGCGCTGATTTCCCTTTCAACCCAGTACAAAATGAACCGTAATCCTCAGTAACCTCAGCGAACGCAGTTTTAGGTGATTTTGTAGCCCAAGTGGTTTGCGTCTCTCACATTAGAAAACTACACGATCGCCTCGGCGTAAACTGCACCAAATATCGGGCCATATCGGTGTTTCTGTAACCACTGCGCCGATGTCGGGCCCACATGGTGCCCACGTTGGACCCATATTTACAGACAAATTCGGAAACTCGTAAATGGTTTTTTTGTGGAATTGCTGCACACATAAAGAAATGCCATGATGGATACAGCGAATTGGAACACACAGAGCGTGAACCTTGCAAGTGAACACTTTTGTGCATGTCCATGCAGCATTGTTCTGTACTTAATGGCCTTGCAGAAATATTAGCATTGTGACTGTTTCACCGGCCTACTGGCACACCGCGCGGTTTTCACGTCCGCCCCATTGAATAACGCACCGTGAGTGGGTCACACACACTGCATCGCATCGGCTCCTCAGTGAACACGGTTTGAGGTGATTTTGTGGCCCATGCGGTGCAGTCCCCTCACGTTAGAAAACTGCACGATCGCCTCGGAGTGCGCCTCCCCAAATATCCGGCCATTATGGCGTTTCCATGCTGTTCCAAATTCAGTGGCCACTTCTCGTTTGTTTCAACGTGTAAAGATGAAACGCGATTTTGGAACAGTGATTCCGATAAATGGGCAAAATTACCCACAAAATAACTGCGAAGTCTGCGCAATCCGTGTGGTGTGGTTTTTTGCACAGTGTGCTTACGCTGTTTGCCTTCCAGAAAAATCAGCATTTTAGCGGTCCATTGATCATGCAGCGCATCGCGTTGTGTCCGGTTGAAGTTGAACTGTCGACGGCTCGACAATTACAAGTACCGCCACAATCGACTCCTCAGAGAACGAGGTTTGAAGGGATTTTGTGGCCGATGCGGTGTTGCCCCCTCACATTAGAAAACTGCACGGTTGCCTCGTCGTACATCTCACTAAATATTGGGCCATATCAGTGGTTTCTGTACCGCTGCGCCGACGTCGGGCCGACGTTGGGCCGACGTCGGGCCGACCTTCATGGAGCAATTCGGAAACTTATGAATGAACAAATTTGTAATCCTTCCAGTGCTGCACAAGGCAAGCGATAATACCACACCAAATATCTGGTTATATCGGTGTTTCTGTACCGCTGCGGCAATATCGGGCCAACGTCGGGCCGACGTTGGACTAGCCTTTCACCAACGCCATCGTGGCTTAACTTACCCGCATTCAAAGCGGCGAACGCGAAGCGACTGGAGATGGAGACCACACATGCGAGTGGCGAAGCCACGAGGGCCTTTTGCAACTTGCCGAGAAATTCTTATGTTTTTCTTTATAATCTCGATTTTTGCTACCCCAACAGGGTAGCAAAATTCCAACCAATCATCAGCCTTTTCGTGCGTGCGTGGCTACCACCCGGACGCGGACGCGTCGACGCGTCACGTCGGATGCTTGCACATAATTTAAAAACAAAAAATGCGAGTCTAGTTTTCCACGAGATCGTGACTGCGTAATTGTTATTACATTATCTTATTTTAACTTTACTTATAAAGGTATTTCAACAAATTATTTGAGGGTATGAACTAATTTTTCATCTGAACTTACAGTTATTTGCTCTAACGGTTTCCTTACTCACCTTTCTTTTAAAAATGGAAGCGACTAGGCAAAATCCGCGTTATGATTGGTTAACCTTCGGCACGCTTCTTATTTGCATAAAAACTATGAATAATTCAACAAAATCAAGTTGCAAAAGGCCTCGTGGCTTTGCCACTCGTGCGTGCTGACTTAATCGTTGCTCCTGTCGCTTCGGGTCTTCGCAACTCCGCCGCTCTAAGCCACGAAGGCCTGGGCGAAAGGCTAACGTTGGACCGACGTCAAAAAAGCCTCATTGAGAAATTCGGAAACTTGAAATGTAAGCATTCCTATTACTGCACAAGACACGTGACTAATTGGCATGATAGAAACAAACAGTGATTCGGAGTAAATTGGCAGTTTGAGCTTAAACAAAATACACACAGCGTGAACCTTGTAAACGGAATTTTTTATGCATGTTACGCGCTGCATCATCATGCATTATTTGCCTTCTAGAAAAATCAGTATTTAGGTGGTCTTTGGTGTGTGTCACGTTGAAAATGAACCGTCCACGGCTCCGCATGGATCGCCACATCAGCTCCTCAATGAACGCGGTTTGAGGGGATTATGTGGCCCATGCGGTGCTGGCCCATGCGGTGCCGACGTTGGGCAAACGTCAAAAAAAAGTTCGCTTCATGCATTGGGAATTTCGGAAACTCCATAATGGAAACACGGTAATCCTTCCAATGCTGCACAACATAAGCGAATTAACTGCACCAAATATCGCGCCATATCGGTGTTTTTGTACCGCTGATCTTCGAAATCGGTCCTTTTTTGCTTACGACTAGCATGTGCGGCACAAATATATAGCCTAGGGTCTTTGATATTTCATTCTTTCTATTCACTGACGTTAACCAAAATCCCAACAAAGTAGTCAAGTAAGCGCAAGAAATATCGTTTTGGGAAAGCGCTGTGTTTGTATTCTGGTTATTATTAAAAAGGAAAGTGATCTGAACTTTTTTTTCAATGTACAAGGGGAAAGAACATTAAGAATGCAAACAAAACAAATTCTTTAATTTATCTTCCCAAGCGTGCAAAAGTTCATGTTTCGGTATCCATGTTGGTGCAAACTGTAAATGTAGAGGATGTGCGTGTATCGCTGTTTGGCAATGAACGATCGCCGCTAGCACTCCGTGCAAATTATTCCCCAGCATTGTCTAGGAAACTCACTAATGTACCTCTCGGTTACTAAGTTACATGTTTACATCCTTTGCCTTCCTGCGATTCTTTGCACCTGTGACGACTGTTAGTTAATTAAAAACACTATTTGTTTAGGGGTGACAACGGGATGTACACGGCAATGTTCAGTGAGGTTGAACACGGCAATATTCGGTGAGGTTCTACGAGAAAGTCGTACAATGCATGTCGTATGAAAGGAAATATACATTTGCTTTTGCTGTGATTTTCCAAAATGGATGTATTTGGGTTGTTGGTATTTTATAGCAAATTATTTGTTATTACACCAAAACGTTTAAAGTTTTGTGTTCATAGATGCTGGAAAAACTCGACCTCAGACGATACGGAGCAATTATTAATAGACGTCGGGGAATTGTCAGTCAAAGAACCAGACTATCTGGCTTGCACACGTTCACGGACGATTGCGAACAAAATGTGGGCTAAACTAATTATGGTACATTGGGGCAGAATTTGAGAAAAGTCAGTTTTTTCCCCCAACGATGGTCAGCCGACCATCGCTGGAAATTGATACAAAAATCCCCCTTTTCTTGAGCATGACAGCACACCGGGTCCGGCCCTGATTTCACAGGATGCTTGAGACTAGTATTATTCACTTACAGTCAAGTAAGGTATTTTAGAATAATTTGGTAGTTTGGTTTCTTGATGTTTGCAAATGTTGCCTTTAACTCCTTGTGTGGAATCACCATATTGAAATGACAAGATAAGGCAACCTAGTAAAGCGGGTCCCAGAGCGGCCATTTCAATTTGTCCCATTCAAACCAACGTAACCAAAGCGAGGCTTGAAGGAAAAATAGTCTGGTCCCTTTTTGCACAAATACATTATCATTCAGTACTGTTATTGGATACAGGGGACATGACTAAAATGGTGGCAGCAGATAAAGATCTATTTATAGTACTCCACCGCGTTGTAGGTGTTGGGCAAGTGGCTGACGTTGCCAGCGTGCCCCTGTTTCAACTCAACCATGCAAAGATCTAGCAATCGGAAAGACTTTAAACAGGCGATTTCATTTTGACCGATGGCGCTTGACAAAAACCGCCTCCTGAGCAAATGTTGTACCTCGCACGCAGGAAATTGAGGTAAGCAACAAGTTAGATCATATTTAATTAAAAAAAGACGAAGAAGGAAGAGGTACGGTACGAAGAAAGAATGTACGTGACAATACACACTGAACTACACAAGCCGCAGACACAGAGGCGCCTGCACACAAGACTATGCAGTTCTCTCACTGCTTCTCACTGCTTTCATTTAATTTTTAACCAGGATTGCTCCAAATACAGGACCGTCGCCAGTCGTTCAGCTTCGATCATTCTTCATTTTGTAACTCGCACCGTCGCACGTCTCCTTGAATAATGAACAAGATATACCGCGATAGAAAGGATGTATGTTTACTTTATGGGGCACGAGACAAATTCCTTCCCGAATTTATGACTTTCTTCAGCAAACTGGTGGGAACCACTCGATTCATATCACACCATAGTCTACAATACATGTTTTTTTTTCCGCGGGTAATCGATCCCGGTTTCAGATCTACTTGATTAAACGTGGTTCATAAAAATAATACTGCATCGAAATTGCGCGGGCAATTCCGGATATTTCTGTGCACTGGATTTGTTCCGGTTCGTGTGGAGGACGAAAAGTAATTTTAAAATGTGACTTTTCAGCGCAGTTTGACTTAAATACCTTCATCGAACGCACGCTAGTCGATGATGACTATATTGGGACCAGCTGCTGCTTATTGGGTTTGGTTGCATCGCTGGTTGTTGATGGCCGTGCATTCATTGTGTACAGCTTTCAGGGGGCCAGGACCATAAGGATTTAGATCGAACGTCGACCACAGTTCAATATAGTATTCGAGCTTGTATATAGTAGCGCGCAAGCGCAACGTACGTCACGATTAGATCATGAGTCAACCAAACGTGTGATCCACGATATTACTTCCTCTGGTTGGACTTCACCTCTGTTCTGAAAACACTGTGTCTGTTCACGCCACACTAACAAGAAATCGGCACATATTAATCACACAAGACGGAGGAGTATCTCTTGATCTCTGTTCTTGAACCTTAAAAAAGTCACGCAGACGCATGGGTGAGATTGTTAATTTCACAACTACTGAATCATTATTGAATGTCATGACATGCCAAAGCACGGAACCAATCGCCAACGCCACCGCGGCTTGGCCGTTGGTTGCCGGGGAGGAACAGCCGCTCGGCACGGTCCAAATCGCCATCGCCGTGACGAGTTGCCTAATCTGCTCCATCACCGTGCTGGGCAACCTGGTAGTCTTGGGCGCCTTCTGCACCGACCGTCGGCTCCGCACCTACACCAACTACTACATCGTGGGACTCTCCGTCGCAGACCTCGTCGCCGGTCTCATTACAATGCCTCTGTACACCGTTTACTGGGTGCTGGGTCGCTGGCCCTTCGGTCCTGCCGTCTGCGACACCTATTTGTACCTCAACCACGTCTTCATCCACATCTCCGTCTTAGGAATCTTGGTCCTCGCTGCCGACCGGTACCAGGCTGTCTACAATCCGTTCAAGCACCTTCGTAGGCGCACGCTGCGTCACGCTACCTTCATGATCGCAATCTCCTACGTCATTCCCTTCCTCATATGGCTTCCCTGGTGCCTTCTCTGGCCGTACATCGTCGGTGCCCGTCGGATCAGGCCCGGCTTCTGCTACCCCCAGTACGTGGAAAGTCTCGTCTTCTCCATATTAGCACCCTTTTGTTTCTTCTGGATACCCGTGCCGATCACCTCGGTGCTCTACTTGCGGATCTACCGCGTCATCCGCAAGTCTAAGCAACGAGGGCCAGTGAGGATGACCAACCTAGGCACCAGTTGCTCCACCCAAAATCCAGCCAGCGGATACAGCATTCCAACCGCCGATCAGCAGCCTCCGAAGAACCCAGCAGTCCTAGACATTCACTCTACACCAGCTCCTCTCTCAGCCGCCAATTACAACCACACAACTGAGCTCCCTTCTTGGCACGAAAACCCAAGTTTTGAAGCCGACGTACAGCTCAACAACGTCACTGTACCATCATTGTCACGCATTGAGAAATACCCTGTAAACAGACCCACAACAGGCCAAGCTAGTGATGGAGGGCCAGGCTCTACGACTACGACCAAGCCGACCGAGCATGAGCGGGACTTTAGTACCCGGGAAAGCCACCGAGCGATCCGCACTCTTACCCTCATCCTAGTCGCTCTCCTCGTCTCATCCGTCCCTTGGTCCGTACTTGTCATAATCTACTCTGTCTGCCCAAGCTGTATCCCTCTTGTTCTCTACCAGGTAGGTGTTTACAGACAAAATTTCGCAAGGACGGAACTTTAGGATTTGCAATAATTACTTTAAAAAAGTAACTTCAATTCATTTTGGCTGCTTTCTCCACGAACATTTAAAGAAGTTCAGATCACTTTCCTTTTAATACCCAGAATATACGAGATGCCCAAATGAGCTCTTTTTCATTGTTTGTTGGCCTTAAAAACAAAAGAACTGAACACGAAACTTGTAACCCAACCCAACAAAATGAGTCACAAGTTGCCAGAGCTGCGTACCTTTGATTCATTCGCTTTTAATAGAATCTAACCTAATTTGGAAGGCAATAGGAATTCCTTGACTTGTTCATCATGAAAATATCTGAATACATCGAGATCTCAAACTGAGGAATACAGGGTGAGTAAAAAAAACCGAAACCCAAAAAGGTGGGACCATTGTTTTAGAGAGGTTCTGCATGTAGCATTTTTAAAATCTATGATATGAAAGCCCAATTCATAAGCTTTCTTTTAGTACAAGAATCATTCAAATCACTTATGTACTTTTCAAGTTTTTTAAACACAACCACCGTTTAAAGATTCTGTCCACGGATCACAAAAAAAGGTCAGTGTTCTTTCAGCAAAACGGAAGGAAATCACATAGGGGTGTGTGTGTAATCCGTGGACAGAACCTTAAAACGGTGGTTGTGTTTAAAATTCCGTAACTTGAAAAGTACATAAGTTATTTGAATGATTCTTGTACTAAAAGAACGCCTATGAATTGGGCTTTCATATCAAGATTTTGACAGTGCTCCATGCAGAACTTCAATAAAACAATAGTCCTGACATTTGGGTTTCGGTGGTTTTTTTTGCTCACCCTGTATTATAAACTGAAGAGCAGACTTGTTTATCATCAAAATATCTGAATACATCGATATTTCAAACTGAGGAATATATTAAACTGCAGTACAGATTATGCTCTCCCTATTGAATGTGAACAACTAATAAGTGAGAAATTGTCCTTAGGACTCATTTTGAGGGATTCGGTCACAATTGAGTTTCATATAGCATGAAAGACCTAGTGGCTACCATAAGAAAAGCTGGGTTTTTTTTCTCATTGTTATTTCGGCAACATTAACAGTTTTTGATAAATTACAAAGTTCAAATGAAACAAATCCACTTATCCGTATGTATTTGCACAACTCGCTCGTTGAGTCTAACACAAATCAATATAGTACGTTTTGTATTTTCAACAGGATCAATTTTTCCAGTAAAAATTGATTTTAGAACGTGTTAAAATAGACAGGAATCACGCATTATATGTAATATCCAATTTAATCAAGTTAATAGAAGACTATTCCGCAGACAGATGGTATGTGTTGCACTTCTTGATATTTTAAAGGGACGTTGCACTTAACAATGTCCTGTGCTGTAACCGTGTTACCTGTTGGTTGGTGCTATGATTCACTTTCAGGCTTCTCCTTTAACCCTTAATGGGCCAGGGGCGGAATCCGTCCCCTCAACTTTTTCTGCGATACCCTTGTAAAAATTATTTTTCCCGACCCGAGCTTTCCTGACATTTCTGACCATGGGTTTCCGCGCATGCGCAGCGAGTTTTTTTCGCTGCGCACCATGAAAACTGCATCTCCCCATTATGTAGTGTACACAAAGCAGAATTACCATTGGTGCATATGAACAATTAATTAGCCATAATTCCTAAACCCTTTACCTATAGTCATGACATTTCTTTCGTATGTTCATATTAAGTTGTTCCATGCATGCACCGGGTTCGACAATTTTTCGTCACTCGATGGCCAAGATCTGAGGGAGGGGGGGGGGGGTTGCGGGCGGAATCCACCCCCTCCCCCGGCTGTGAGATGGTCAAAATAACCTGGCCCCTTTAGGGTTAAATTCTAGAAACTAACAGTTAAAATGTGAACATAATTGTTTACTAGCCTTTGGCTTTTGGAGAAAAAAAACAGATTTATATTATCCACATCAAAACTAAAATTCCAGCAAACCTCTGCCCAAAGTTGTAAAGCTGAGGCAACTAAGGTGGCGTCACTTGCTCATGAATATTCAAGATTCGCATTAATAATACTAATAACGGAGTCTTATTTAGCGCACGTATCTAGGTACTCAAGACGCTGGAAATTATGTCTATTAATTAAAGAAAGGTAAATAAAGTGTATGAGAAATATGAGACCCATTATGTAGCACCTTATAAGGGTTGACAAGGTGCTGCGGCGCATATTGCAGCCACTGCCAGAAACACCGGGGCAAACCCCATTAGCACAAAACACGGCCTGAAGCATCCTTAAAAATAACAAAATAAAGACTGCACGTGAAGATTATTAAAGGGTTGGCGACAGAAATATTTGTTTTGAAACAAATATTTGTTTTGAAATGCACCTGTGGGTCTGGTTTATCTTCACGCGCAGTCTTATTGTTTCAAAACAAATATTTCTGTTGCCAATCCTTTAATAAACAACTCTTTCATTTGACGTCATTAGTCGACCTCGATGAACGGGATGTTCCCCCTCGACTTTAGAGATGGGCGGTTTAATTGATTCTACACAAGTTCAAAGTAAACGTAGGGCCTACATGTAAATTCCCTTTCCAACCCGACACTTCACAGACGAGACAAACACTTCACAGATATCCGCATCGAGTAAGGATGGCGGTGCCTCCGCAACCTCGTCCCCAGGGTGTCGAGCAGTACGCGCCCACCACTATCTGCTATCTCACCCTGGTATTGGATCATTTGCATGCGCAAAATTTTTGCACACGTATGCAAATGAGGAATAGTCTGGTGCCTGCCTGTATGGTTACATTAGCGTTTGTTTTTGTATACGGTGTCTGGGGTAAAACACAATCAACACGTCGCGCCGCGAGTTACGAATAAACGATTGTTTTCGAAGTTAAAATGTTACAATCTTATCCCGGCAATATGCAATATCACATGTTATATTAATATGAGCAAATTGCAAAGGAAATGAGTATTTTTGAGAAGGCGTGGACGTTATAATTACCATGATCGTGAAAACACGTAATGCACGGTGGAAATAACAACACTAACTACACGCTATAAATCCATTAGTTGCGGTATCGAATCATGCAGGATACAGAAAGAAAACTTGCTATCCAGGGCTTACTATTGGAGGAACCAGACTGTTTTTCCTTCCAGCCTCGCTTTGGTAACATTAATCTGAATGGGAAAAAAATAAAATGGTTGCAACATGATAATGGTCTATAACCTTTTGATCATTCGAAACACGCAGTGGGTGGACCGGGTCTAATGGAGATCAATGGTCTCCCCCAACCTCGTTCCCATGGGTACGAGATCTTGCTGTGACATGTTGTTTCCCATCATGCCTTGCGCGATCTCAGTTAGTGAATGAACGCGCACGCGCCCATGATAGTAGATAGTACCACTGATCTCTATATAAAGACTGGATAGCGGATATGCATACAACATTCACACAGAAGACTTTCCATATTGACCAATTCGCCCCCGGTCTCACGAAGATGGCCGCGTATAATACGAACGTTCTATGCGTAAATACGCGCGCGTTGTATCAACAGTTGACGCGCATTTTGGCCACGTACACATATTATGATGTTCTACAAGGGACACATTTCCGTAGTGATTATCATTGCAAAACGCCGAAAAAGTGATATTTGCGGTATTTTAGTAACCACGACATTAAAAAAAATTGTAGTTAACCTTGGTCAGTGGTGGTGGTCAAAATATAAGTCAAGTGAACCGCGACGTTACAAAAGAAATCATGCTGTCTATAAAAACGGCAACTTGTCCTTTGTAGATCACCAGCCGGTCTCACCAATATGGAGTCAAATTCGTACATTGTGCGGCTCTTTATTAGCTATCCAGTCTTTATATAGAGATCAGTGGATAGTACACACGCACTCCGGGATCCTGCGACCAATAGGAATACCAAAATACGCGTGCGCCTCGTCTTGAAGAACGCATGCCACATGCACGTGAGCGTGACACCACCGCAGTAAAAGCTTATATATAAACACCCAAGTAAATCCTTGTCATTTGATCGGAGGATTGAAGGTCACGCGGCATCATTAATCAAATCATCGCATTGCCTACCTCATGAACCGTTCATTTTTGGTTCCATTCACCGTGCATTTGAGTCGTATAGCGCGCCGCGCATGCATCTTTGCGCTAGGCCAGATTATGCGTTTTATACAGCAGTACAAAACTTGCCTTAGAAGCAGACGCTGCTACGAACTGAACTTGCCTTTGAAGCAGTGGCGTAGCCAGGAATTTTTCTGGAACATTTCATGGGGGGGGGGGGCGACTTGGGGGGCGACAAGGTTTCATGGGGGCGGTTGGCCCCCCACGCCCCCCCCCCCCCCGGTGGCTACGCCACTGCTTTGAAGTGAATGCAGTAATAAACTGAACTTGCCTTGCAGATTTGTTTGCATTGTTTTAAGAATTTACAGTATTAAATTTCATATTGTTAATGTTTTGCATTTCAAACCTTTGCTCAAATTCAAATTTGAACGAGCTGTGAAATAAGTAGATGCCAGAATACTATTTTGTAAATTTTGCTTATTCTTATAGTTTTATCCTCCAATCGAATGCCGAAGATCTACTTGGATGCCGAAGATCTACTTGGATGTTTTATGTAGAGAATATTTTATTCGTTGAAAGATGGGATGTTCCATTCAACCCGGCTTTGCCTCGTTCCATTCAACTCGGCTTCGCCTCGTTGAATGAAACATTCCACCTTTCAACTCATGAAATATTCTCACCATTGCACTCATAAACATTCATTATTTGTATACTTATTCTGGTCGCCCGATTCCACTCCAATAGTATAACCTACAAAGCACCGAAGTACTGTGTGGTGCGCGCATACGCTGAGCGACTACATTCGCTCAATGCAATTCGCAAACAGACAACGAAAGAACGCTCTTCCCTTGATAAGTGTAATTAATATCTCGCACCAGACAGCTAAGTCAACTTCCCCTGCAAATGAGTCTTTTGATTTTCCCCGTGCACCCTTTGTGGGTTGACGGATGATGCTTGAAAAACTTATGTAAACATACCCTGGAATTAACCAACACGTACACGTAAAACCCATGACCGTAAGGACAGATGTGACTCTATGGTGACTCTGACGACGGAAAGTGTTACCAAGCTATAGTGCGATTTGGGAATTGCTTCTCGAAAAAGGTCTTGAACATTACCATGGAAAGCAAAAATCAGACAATTCTCTTAAAGAAATAACGATGACAATTTTTCCAATGCGGTGACATCGCCCCTCGGTCGTTTATAGTGCACAGCGAATCTGTTGAATAGATATGGCTTCCGTGCGCCGACTGAAGACGGCGCCCTTTTACCTAGCAACGACGTACCAGGGTCCAAAAGTTTGGCCACCGGTATCAAATGAGGGGAATAATCGTCATAGCGATTTTTGGCAAGGTATACACCTCCAGAGTTGGAAAATATGTGATAGCATTGCAGCGGTGGCAGCTTTTTGGGTGTCATCACCTTTTTGTCATCACTGCAATCATTTATGCCCTGATTTGATACCGGTGTCACGGTCTCACTTCTCCGGCGTGCTAGCTTCTCCAAAACGGAAATTTCGCTTCAACACGCATGTACAAACTTGCGCAGCGCACTATTCACTCCCAATAGTTCGTTCTTAATTATTCCTCCATGAACAGACACATGCATGACGCTGGAAACACAAATCAGAATGCTTGCAAGACCATGGAATGACTTGAGAAGCGTTACATAACACATTCTTGAGTGTCGGACACATGAGCATGAATCGTGCTCATGTAACGTGCACTGCAATCATTTATGCCCTGATTTGATACCGGCCAAACCTCCAGGCTGATGGCCAAATAGCAAACATAGACCGATGACTTCGATTTTCTATAGCAAACGGCCTATAGTATGAAAGTAATATATTAAAATATATTTGGGGTGACCCCAAAAAAACCGCAACTCGGGAACATTTGCCCTTTTTCAAAAATATTGGGGTATCAGCTGAGAGTTTTTTTCATATACTGAATAAATCATGAAAACAGCACATTAGGTCGTTTAGAAAATGCCAATTATGTAACACAACACCTTTTTGGCGCATTAAAATGGCATTACCACAGTTAAGGGATCTACCCTGTACCTACTTGTGCATGAAATGCATGTAGCGCATTGTGTCCTAACTTCATTACAAACAACACGGCACATAATATGAAAAGATTACAAATGAATTTGATGGAAATACCTTTTATTTCCACCTGAACAGGTATCTTTTCCTTTTAGTCCTAAAACCTTTTCAGCATCATAAAAAAATATTAAAGAAATTGCACAATGAAAGATGTGCTAAATGAATGTTTCTGTGTCACGGTCTAAGATGCTTTTCAATATGTCAAGTATTATGTAACAATATCCAAGTAATTTTTCATCAGAAGTAAATGAGATTAATTGCACATTATACTTACAGTAACATGTTTCACTGTTTCAAGCACCAATAAGAAGGATGAAAAACCACTTCTTTTGGATAATTGGCATTTTCTCAACAACCCAATGTGCTGTTTTCATTAAAAAAAATTTCAGTATTTGAAAGAAACAAACTCTCAGCTTTTATTTGATGTCCAAAAAATGAAAATTCACAAATCACGTTTTTGAAATTTTTTGTTAGGGTTGCCTATTTTGGGGTCACCCTATATTAAATTGTCATAACTCGTAAGTACCTTTCCCGTGAAGATAAAGCGCTAGATCAGCCGTTCGTGCCGACCTTTGCAAATCGTATAGCAAACCAATCCTCACCTTTACAAAGAATAAGTTTTATTAGGTTTTATGCATTGATTCTGCTTCCACATTCAACCCCCGCAATCAATTCTGTAGACACGATTCTGAGTCAGTGTAGCACACCACTTTATTTAACGAACGTGACAGGGTGTTTGAAGTGGAGAATGTTGGGGCATAAGATTCATTAAAGTATAGCATTCCACCAAACTGTTTCAAACCAAGCTGTATGCCTATCCGCATTGATCACATTCATCAGTGCACGTATAGGCCTAGGCCTATAAACACAACATGATGAGATTAATGTACCGCCACAGTTTTGGTGTTTTATACTAAAAAAAACTCACTTAAATTAACACTTTCATGTTTTATATTTTGTTTGTCTCAGACGGGGTAAGCCTAGTGTCCCCTGTGCACCTGACTGACTGACTGACTGACCAATTGATTCTCATTTATGAATTAGACCGTTAAAGGGGCATTACGGCCTCAAATCCCCGAAAATCTTAGTTTTGGATTGTTTACTTATGCTATTTGAAAGGTCTAGTTGAAAGAAAACTAGCCTAATCCGTTCCCGAGAAAAGACGGGAAAAACCGGTTGTTTACATCGAACACGACGGAGTACGCAGGTGTTTCCTGTTGATTTCCATTCAATGTACGTACGATACACGTTGTGTGTGTCACATGCATAAATTACACACAGCACCAATACACAAATGTTGTTTCTTACACGTCCGCAAAAGGCGACCAGTGCGCGGCTGGAGTCGCAACAAGCACTGAACAGCTCGATTTTTGGGACACAATTGTGACTGACTGTCACTTGTGAATTAGGGTCATCTTTCTCATTGACTGACTTCACGTTTTAATTAGACTGGTGACCTATCTCACTGAATGACTGTCACCTGTGAATTAGACTGGGCACTATCTCATTAACCTACTTCACGTTTTAATTAAACTGGTAACCTATCTTACTGACTGTAGTTGTGATTTAGACTTCCTTCAGTCTTTCACTGACATACTGCCATGTAGTCAATAAGTTCAAGTCTCCGTGCGTGCGCCGACAATGGATTTGTCATAGCCATCAAGTTACCACAACGGTACTGCTTCTACAAACTCTATAAGTCATTCTGAATAATTTAAATAGAAGTGTGATCGCTGTTGGACCAGTATTGCTTGGCTTACTTTATATTGTTTTACTTTTCTCATCAGACCAGCGTGTACTTGGCACACATGAACAGCACCGTGAATCCCTTTTGCTATGCCGTGGCTAACCCGCTCTATCTGGACGCCCTCAAGAGGCTGGGCTTGTGCTTGAGACGGACCACAGTACCATCAAGGGCCGGCCGATCGTCAAGCCGACCGCGCACCATTAGCGTGCAAAACACCATGTTGTAGATAAGAACTGTGGAGCCTTGCAATGATTTTCTTCTAAAAGGGAAGTTTTTAATTGATTTGTATCGCTATGGTTATATTTAACAACTGTTGACTGCTGTGATGTGGGATATGACGTTTTGAACACCCTCGGGGCGCATAACACCCGGAGGCGAACGATTTTGATGTAAAAATCACAAAAACAAACAGCAGTAAACACAACAGTCATGACAATTGAACCTCAACTCACATGCATGTCGCGTGCTCAAAACAGCTGATCGTCTGCTAGTTCGCTGCTCCCACACATGTGTAAAAACATGTTGAAATAGCGTGGGTACCAACGATACAAGCGTTTCACACCGTACGTACCGTACCGTACCGTACGTACGTGATATCCAACAGGGAGTGTGCCATGACTTTTTATAAACTTAACACGTGATCGTTTTGGGCCAATGAAAAACAGTATTCAAGACAGAGGTATGACAACACTGTTTGATTAGAGTCTAGCATGTTGCCTGCCTATCCAGCTGTTCTTAATACGTTACTGGACATTGAAAACTCTGCTTTAAACGTTACAGACATTGGCAATTTGCGGAGCCTATAGTTTCGTAATCATGTCTCGACAGTCACTCCGTAGTCTTGTTTCTTAGTGGAACTTTTCAAGAATCGAGAGGATAATGATATTGATAATGTGATGCTGATGACTTGCGCGTTACACCAAAGTCTCAATACCCGTCTATCAGGACATGAGCCATTATCTGCAGCAGCTCCATATCAGCGCAGTGCGGTCTGAATACAGCGTGTATAAAAAGAAAATAAAACAAAAAATATTACAAATACTAGCTCCTATTTTGTTTAATAATACTGTAACTTGTATACGCTTAAGGCCCCCCCCCAAAAAAAAAAGGTCTCCGGTTTCTGGTATGGGCGCGCATCGCCATAGCCATGCGCGTCGGCAAAATTTAACGAAAATAATTTCAATGTAAGGTGATGTCTCAAAACCGTCAAACTCACTGGTTTGACTGGAGAGCTGCTGCTGCACAATTTTAACGTGTTTTTAGATTGGGTTACGATCGAGTTAAGGCTTTATGTGGCCCCTATGGGCTCCCATATATTTTGCACTAAATTTAGTCGGGTACCATTTGCAGACGGCGGCTGCAATTTTGTAATTGTGCGACGGTGGAAGCCAGACTGAGGGAGCGATGGTCGTGTATCTGGAACATGTAAACGCTGTTTAATTAGCGCAATATGTACGGGAGCAGACTCTGATTTTTGTCTTGGCTATCCAAATTTCCCGAAGAATGTTCGTATCGGTCGAGATCGTAAGTGGGTTCAGAATTCTCAAGCCTTATGGCCTTACTGAGGTCACCTCATGTTCCACCCTGAATGATATTATTGAGAGTTTTTAGGGGATCAAAGCGTCATCTGCAACATCAGCCGACATTTGAAGAAGAAAAAAGTAGGGGAAAAAAGCCGCGTCGCCGCACCACGTGTGGGGCAAGCTCCATACCAGAAACCGCAGACTTTTTTTTGGCCTAAAGAATGTTTATTTCGCAACACAATATTTTCTATCTCATTTGGACACCTATACGTCCAGAAATATCCAGACCGTTAATTGAAAGGGATAATATGTCAATGCGGTCCAATTTGCAGCAAGGCGAATGAAATGAGATTAACATGTAAGCAATCTCTCAGTTGGCCAACTTACCTAATGTTCTTTGCCAATCAATATTGAGTTAGAACAACCTAAATTACGTATGCTCGAATGAATACGTAAACGAGTTACGGTACATAATGAATCATGGGTACCAAAATAAATCAAGCTTTTTTTAACCTAGGTAAATAAAAAAAAAAATAGAGCAAAGCTTAAAAAGGTTGTGGAATGCTCGATGACATTTCCGTCATTTTTCGGGTATATGTAGCCTAAGGTGTGATGAAATAAAAGCGACTATTGTGTCTGTCATGAAATGAGTACAAAAAGTACTTTTGAGAGCTGTTTTTCAGATCCTGTTTCGACCCGAACGTGCAATTTGTGTAAAAGTCGTCGTTGGGGGCAGCAAACAAAACATAATAAATCGTGACGTAATAAACAGGACTCGTTTATACGCTGCATCGGGAGTCCTGTTTATTACGTCACGATTTACTATGTTTTGTTTGCTTGACGTCATAACATGTTAGGCCTCTAGCGGCAGGTTTACACCGTCTGCAAATGGTGCCTGGCTATTCTGTGCAAAATATATGGGAGCCCAGAAAGGCCACATAAATAAGCTTATCCTCGATCGTAACCCCATCTAAAAACACCAGTGAGTTTCGTGGTTTGAGACATCATCTAACATTGAAAAAAAAATACCTTTTTAATTTTGCCGACGCGCATGGGTGTGGCGACGCACGCGCATACCAGAAACCAGAGCCTTTTTGGCCTAATAATCGTAAACTTCGTTTCGTATGAATAAAAAGGAGTAAATGCTTCAGATTTCATATATGCACTTGTCATTTACAAGGCTGGGTTGGGGCAACCTTGAAATTATAAAGCAAAATAATTCTGCGCAAAAATTACTGCATTTATTAAAGTTCATAAAGTACAAATGATACCATGTTCGTATGAATAAAACATGGCATTTGCTTTTACTACCACTTTTGAAGCATTTACTCGCATCTGTATGAATGAAAATTAAGCAAACACTTTTACTTAAAACCATTTGCTCTTGAGTTAATGGCCTGCAAAATGTAAAGCTTTACACGTTTATAAGTTTGCAGAAAAAAAAAAACTATCTTAACCGAAAGGGAAAGCGGCACCGGGGAGGGTCACGTGCTGGAGGACAGATACAAAAAAACCGCACCAAAAGTGACAAACGCAATGCCGTTTACGCACACAATGCGCTGTGCATCGGCACCCATGGTCTACATATGTGGATTGGGTTTTCATTGATGCAGGAAAAGACTTCCAGTGGACATCCATTTTGAATCAAATAAATGTAAGTGTGTGTTCTCTGGGACTAGCTTTATTGGCTTTTCTTATCTTGGTTGTATTTAATCACGATTTATTATTTATATATGATGAAAAGTGGCGTCAGAGAAGCATAAAGTGTATGCTTTTCTTTTTAACTTCGAACGCACTTGGGAATCTCTGTGCGTGTTTGGAATGTTTGTGTTTCCCTGGCCCTCCCCATATCCAGCGAGCAAACACATTATGAAAAGTTTTGGGACTTGTACCTTCCGACCTTTAGATAACGATATCAGCGCAGCCGTGGCAGGTACGGGAACAATTGCCTCGCTGGTACGATTGTCTGGCCTTTTGTTGTCTGGCTTTTTGTTGGCACATCTTTCGTGTTTACCCGTCTGGGTAGTGTAGCAATCAATTGTGACGATAGCATACCACTCCAGTTCGCACGCTAGGCTCGCACGCACCCTGCCTGATATCAAAAGGAACTGGTGAACTGGTGACTTGTTTTCAATTTTGAGATATAAAACAACTGCTGTTTCTATTCTCCGGTACATTTACACTGTAAATCAAATTGGGAACTTGTACCTTTCCATGACAGATCGTGCCTAGGTGCATCTACTAGCTGTAAGCCTGAATATGGAAGGAGCAACCCATAGGGTCCTATTTGCAGGGGGGGGGGGCAAGTGGGGCTTTTTATTTAATGAGCTCAATTTTTATTTTCCTCAAACTTTAGAAATAGACGTCTGGAGGCAAGGGGCGTGGCCTCGCGCCGCGTGCCGCCTCCCACATGGTAACATGACTGCTAATAATTTTTTGACGACCTGTTTTTACCAGAAATCACAATGGAGATTCTCTCGGCCTTGACCGTCCTCGATGTTCGGTCGCTTCTCCTCGGGATCGCCGTGTTTCTCGTCGTGTTGCGGTTCATTCGTCGACCACGGAATCTGCCTCCCGGGCCCTGGGGCTGGCCCTTCCTGGGAAACCTCCCACAACTGACGTGGTCAGGAGGCGAGCTGCACGAGAACATCTCCAAGCTGACTGCCAGGTAGGAGAAAGTTCGATTGAGGACCATTGGTTGACTAATGCAGCAAGCTAGTTCGACCGACAGTGGTTGATTCTTTACGTAACTTGAGCCTGCGCGCTAAATAGCAAATGATTAAATCCTCAGTCCCTATAGCTACGTCAAACATCAAACTTCTCGTTCATTGTGATAATGACTGCCTTGTGCAACTATAATTATGAATCAAGTTTTTCTATCCCACTAGATACGGTGATGTTGTAGGCATCAATCTGGCAGGAGTACCTGTGGTCGTTCTGCATGGGCATCATACGGTGAAAGAGGCGTTCTCTCGGCAGCAGCTCAGCGACAGACCACCCACTTACACGACTGAGATGGTTGCCCCTGGGAAAGGTAAAATTGAGCTTTGCTCAAAAACAAAAAAATCACGAACAAAATCCCACAATCAAAAAAAAAAAAGAAAAAAAAAATGTATAATATGTCAACAAACATACTTGTTCCCTAGTTGTGGGGACTACACACGATTTGTGCCATGGTTCTATGGGGACTGAAGACACTATGGGGACAGCAGACTGTCCCCATAACTCGTTTCTAATTTACCTAACAATGGAAAAATCCCTATAACGCGGTGAAGATCCGACCCCTCCCCCACACACAAACAATTGTTTATAATTGGGGAACAAGCCCGTTGTTTTTTGCCTAGCTCTCTCACGCACTTGTGATAGTACACGATCGAGGTACTGTGATGCACCTTTTTTTGGGTAATTCGTTAGAGCCTTCGCATTGTCACCTTTGCAGGTTTCATTGCATCCTCGGGCGAGAACTGGGCGGAGCTCCGTAGTTTCTCGATGACCGTTCTCAGGAAACTCGGAGTGGGCAAGTCAGCTTTCGAGCAGAACATCGTCACTGAAGTCGAGATCTTCATCGAGGAGGTCAAGAGACACGGCGGCAAGGCGTTCGACCCGAAGCACGCCCTGGGTAATGCCGTTTCTAACATCATCAGCATGGTGGTGTTCGGCAGGAGATTCCAGTACACCGACCCGGCGTTTATGCGCCTCCTTCAGGTCTTAACCGATATCTTTGTGGAGATTGGGTCAGGAAACGTGTTCGAATTCTCACCACTGTTGAACAAGTTGACCATACTACCATCTTTAAGGAAATATGTCACCAGCTTGAAGAACTTCTACGGTCACATCAACCGACTCTTGAAAGAGCACAGCAAGGAGAAGACTGCCGATCATCATGAAGATTTGGTTGATATTTTCTTGAGTGAGCGGAAAATTAAGGAGCAACAGGGCGTGGAGAATGCGGCTCTGCGACCGGAGAATTTGCAGCACATCGTCGGCGACCTGTTCGCGGCCGGGTCCGAGACCACCGCCACCACTCTCCTATGGGGCATGCTGTACATGATGGCCCACCCTGAGATACAAACCCGGGTCCAGAAGGAACTGGATGACGTCACTGGTCGCAATCGACTGCCCAGAATCGGAGACAAGCCTGACCTGCCGTATACGGAAGCAGTGTTGTGTGAGATTCAGCGCATTGGAACCATCGCACCGCTGGCTCTGCCTCACCGAAGTACAGAAGATACCACCATCGCCGGGTAAGCGGAGTTGTGGATAGACTCATGCTCTGTGTATTTTAGTTCAGTTGTTAAACAAAAGGAAATACCTACATACAAATCTTTGTCATTATTTTTTGCTGGTCCCAGTGTGCCAGCCTTCTTTATGCCTGACTGACTGACTCAGCGATTCACTGATTGACAGTCATTCGTGAGCCGGGAAGTTGTATGGCATAGGTCTACCCAAATAACGCCAATGAAGGGCCTGAATCCGGCCCACTGTGTAGAATGGTATACATGTACATGTACATGTACATGATCATGCTTTAACTAGGCTTGCCCAATCTTGCAATTACGTCAACAGATATAATATTCCCAAAGGTACGACCATCATGTGTAACATCTGGCACAACCACTTCGACCCACTGGTATGGGAAGAGCCTCAAAAGTTTCGTCCGGAGCGATTCCTTGATGGAGATGGCAAGTTTCGTCCCCGAGAGGAGTTCATGCCATTCGGATCTGGTGAGCAGATAGCCGTAGCGTTAACCACTGTTGTCCAAGCATAATTATTTTGAGCTGCAGTACAATACATTTGTTTTTTTTTCAAATCCTTTTTTTCTACCAAAACTTTGTTTTGAGAATGTTGATGAGAAATCACACGAAAGTGATCGGTCGTCGACTTTAGTGATGAAGTAATCATTTTCGAAAACTGAAGTCCAACATTAATTTGCATTGTCTAGCATTGTCACCCAGGAAGACTGGTTTCCACACATAGCAGAATATATGATGTTTGAACCGGAACCAGTCTACTTGACCGCAGGTCTGTTTGTAGTCAATTGCTGTCCTGTTTGCATGTTCAAATCTCCGTAGGTCGCCGCATCTGTCTGGGAGAGCACCTGGCCAAGATGGAGCTCTTCGTCTTCTTCACGTATCTTATGCATCACTTCACGATCAAGAAACCCGACCATGTTCCCGCCGTATCCTTCGCAGTAGTGAAAAACAGCTCCGTGAGGTCGCCGCAGAACATTGACATCTGTGCCGTTGCCAGGGAATAGGCCATATTTTGGACGAATAGCGGGGAGCTGTAACGACGCAATTTTCTGGGTTCAAACAGTAGAATTAACTCAGCAGTTTGGTGCCTTACTTTAATCTTACAAAATAGAGATTGAAAATAAGTTATTTGAATCACAACAGCATGTACATTAACGTTGTGACTACCAATAACCTTGAGTTTTGGTCTGTTTCTACTCACACTAGAGCGCCCTCGTTCACTCAGATATGACTTAAAGGTTGTTGAACGAATGAGGGCGCCATTAAACGGCGCCATTTTATGTGCACAAATTTCCAAAGAGATCACAATTTTCCAAACTGATATAACTGACGTCAATAGGCTGATAAATATTCATGTTAGAGTGCGTGATGTGATTTGTGAAAATACGATGTATTCTGCAACAAAAAAAAAATTAAATACGCGGCCAGTAGCCCTTGTTACAGACAGAATTTGACACTGTAACAAGTCTAATTAATTTGCCTTATTAGCATGTGCATAAAGGCACTGCCAGTTTGGTAGCCTGAGGCACTGTTTAGTGGGCGTGGTCAGAGCCGTTGCGACAACTTCAGACCTTTGAACCATAACGGCCGTTCATTATTATATGTGTGCACTGATGCATATAATCCGCCATTTCAGTTTCAAACGGCGCGACCCTTATGTTACATCTGTACTGCTCTTGGTCTGGTCAGTTCTTTGAACAAATACATGACCACAATGCTCATATGTTACATGTACGTGTGGCAGGGCAAAGTTTTCCTTGTGTATTTTCATAGTGAATAAATTAGGAGTAGCTCCCCTAAGAAACAGAAAATCATTTTAGTTGAAGTTTAAATGCCCCCCTCCTTTTGTTGGTAGTGTGACCCCTTGTTTGTTTATTTTAGCCCACAAGTCCCCTCCTATATAAAGCTGCCGTCATGCCACAGTTAGTGTTAGTTCAGCAGACCAGCAGAGAGACAAGTTATCACAGCGGCACAGCCTTTTATTTTCCTCCTAGTGGAGAGTGTTTTCCCTGCTTGGGTTTGTCTGCTAGTCCAGTTATTGGTGAGTTTTCGTTACTCTTGTTATTATTGCATAAATCCAGTTTTATATTTGTCTTTTAGGATACTAATTTTATCCAGTTTCATTATCCTTTTTTAGTTTCTTCGAGATGAAGTTTTTGTCTCCCATCTTTTCTAGAAATAGTTTTAACTATCGTCATGTTGTTTTGAAACTTTTGATAACAGTTCACTTTTTATTCCATTTTGATTATTCTTTTGGCTCACTCATGGAGGAAGGATTAAAAGTGTTCTTTTCTCTGAAAGTGTTGAAGTTGTGTGATTTGCTAATAAGTTTTGTAATATAAGTTTGTCAAGGTTTTGATATCTTGAGTCTATAGGACTACCTGCAATTAAGTTTCATGTGTATGTTATCCATAGAGCTTAAGTTTTTTTTCTTGCATTTTGATTTTACATTTTCATATTTTTCTAGGTTTTTGTGGTTGCTCTTTTTGACTTTATGTACATGTACATGTACATACATCTAGCTGTACTCATTGATTTAGCATAGACCATGCATTAGTCCTAAATCTGTCCCTTTCTTCCTAGAAGTAAAAGATTATTGAGACAGTACAAAGGATTTGCATACATAATGACCTATAGGACTGTGCAGGATCTAAAAGTTTATAATGTGTTAATCCCTTGTGCCCATAGTGTTAATCCCTCGTGCACACAATGACAAAATTGTATTTGGACCCATATGTCGCTAAAAAAAGGCGAGAGTATACTAATGTACATGGACTGTAGTTTCATATAGGAGTTTTGTTTTATATGCTGTAAAATGCTGTTTTTAAATTGCCATTTGTTTCTTTCTTATTTTCTTGTTACAGGTTTTTAGTCCATTTCTGTATCTTTGAGTCATTTTCCTCTAGTACTTGTGGGTTTCATTTTATTTTTATTCTTTCATTTTGATTTTAATTTTAGGTTTTTTCCTTTTTTTTTGGTTAACTTTTTTTGGTCTTGGATTGTGACGCAGATTGAGTTTTTTGGGGAAAGTATTTGAGAAAAGGTTTATTTTCTTATTTACGGATAGAAACTGTTGATTTGGTTTGGAGATCTTTTTGGAGACAAATTACAAATTTTTGACAAGTTTATTTTGGTTTCCTTGATTCCTTTTCTTTCGAGTCTTATTGTCCCAGCTTAATAAGTAAATCGCGACTAATCATTTGAACCAGGATATTTTCTTTGAGAGATTTTCCGAGGAGTAATTGCAGAATACCCCACCACGCGAAAATTACCCCCTAAAAATAAATGGCTACGCAGTCGGGAAATGCTGCAGAAATGTCCAAAATACATGTACATGTAGATGTCGGGAAGTGGATACGCGGATACAATATACAGGGTGGAGTTGAGCGGTGGAGGGTCTAAAGAGGGCGCTAAGAAATGCGGCTAGCAGGGACAACGTGAATTGAATGAGGATCAGGGGTTAAATAAATTAAGTCCAAAGTAGGTACCAGGAAGTGGATACGTGGATACGGGGATACGGGGTGGACTTTATTTCTAGCGGAGGAAAATATTTTGGAGAACGAAGCATCCATATCCATGTTGGAAAATAACAAAGGCAGAGACAACGTGAGTTGAATGGGGATCAGGGGAAAAAGTCTAAGTCCAAAGTACAATGTAGGTGCCGGGAAGTGGATACGCGGATACGCGGATACGGGGTGGCACACGCGTGTGGTTTTGGTTGTATCCGCGTATCCGGATACGAGGTGGGATAGGTGAGTGGTGGGGTATTCTGCAATACAATTGTGCCTTTTTCTACGCTATACATACCTACGCACCTACCTTTATGCATATATTACTTGACAACAGCACTGTATTTTACCATTTGTGTGTGACATTCTTTGGGAGCTCAGCAAAAGTAAGTTAACTCACACATTTTTAGTTATTTTCTGATTGGGGAAGAATTCCACACTCAAACATCAGTTATCTACACTCGGACGTCAGTTATCTGCCACTATAAACACGTCAATGTTCACACAGCCCCATAAATGTGGTCAATTTACTGGACCACCACCATAAATAACGGCCACACTTGGAACATGTACAAAAACATGTAAAACTCTGTCAATTTTTGATTTTCACACTTAGGCTTAGTATATAGTTTATTTTTACTTTAGAGGCATACTCACCTTCTTTATAGGCTAATCAGAAAGTGCTGCCTTTTATAGATGTCTTTTTGTCGTGAAATGTCATGTTGAAATTTAGTGATACGCAAACGTGTGCAAACGAATCTGGAAATTTCAAGACAATTGGACATCTGACATCGGAGGTAGTCCAGTAAATTGGCCACATTTATTGGGCTATGTTCACCCCACCTTGTGATTTAACCCAAGACGAATCCAGGAAGCTCCTGCAATGTCAAAACATATGAACCATAATGTGAGCCATTTCTTGTTTGTCATTAGGCCGTATTGAAATGTTTGTTATTTATACACGCCACTGGTAGATTTATATAACGCAAAACTCAACCTTAGAGTTTCCTTTCTTTATTTCTGTTGAGCCTTAATTGCTACATGCTACGTGTGTACTTGCTACACAAATTGGTAAATGCTATACATGCCACCTGAGATACCAATTTGAATTGTGATCAACTGTGAATGGAAATAAACCGAGTAAGACAATGAAGGCATGAGTTTCAAACTGATCTTATTAGTTCGTTCCTGCAACCATTGGAGGTTACAGCCTATATTTGTACCTGACAGATTGACAGACGGACTGACTCAGTGTCACTGACTGTCACTGTTGACCAAACTCACTGACTGTCACTGTCACTGACTGTCACTGATGACTAAACTCACTGACTGCCACTGGTGACTAAACTCACTGACTGTCACTTATTTGTGACTAGCCCCACTGACTGTTACTACATGGTGACTAAACTCACTGACTGCCACTTCATGGTGACTAAACTCACTGACTGTCACTTATTTGTGACTAGCCACACTGACTGTTACTACTTGGTGACTAAACTCACTAACTGTCACTTTACACTAATAAACTAAACTCTGATCTGTTCAGCCAGCGCCGAACACATTTCTCTGCATCTTCATTGTACAATGCAAGATCGGCAGCTGTGCAAGGGTGTTGTAGAAGAGGGCATCTCAAAAGGTGCTCCATAGGAATATCTTAAAACAACTGGTGATTAAACTCACTGATTGTCACTCCCATTTCATAAAATTGATCAGAACACCGCTCTCAAAAATTTAACAGACTGACCGACTCACTTACGTATTTACAGTAAAAAAATAGTCAAAAACCAGTACGTACACACGCGTGTATTGGGGTTGTGTGTGCACGTTGCTATGATTGTTTTTACCATGCTTGTCTCGAATAGACTCTTGTGGACAAACTGGTTTTGGCCGTTTTTATGAATTTAGGCTTTATTTCCAACGCCATTTTTACCATATACCACCGAGATCTTGTAGTTTAGGAATATCTTAAAACAAATTTTAACATGCTCCACATTCTGACAAATCTGCCTCGTTTTATGTTGGGACCACCCTGTGTTTGATGGTATCTGTGCGTGTTTGAATGTTTGCGTTTCGCTCCCCTTATCCAGTGAGCAAACAGTTTTTGAAAAGAGTGGCACTGTAGGCCTACATACTTCTGATCTGGAGATAGAACGGAATCATGCAAACAAATAACATATTATGTAACATCTCAGACAATGAAAAAGAAAGGCTCTGAATGTGGGTGTGATATTATCGTGCGTGCGTATGCTTTAAACCACCGAGATTGCACCCTTACATAAATGTCCCATGAGCATCCCATGGGATTCCCATGGGTCCATGTGAGCACCGTGGGAGATTTTATGCTCATCATGGGAAACCCATGGGAACACCATGGAGATTGCATGGACAACATGGGAACACCATGGGGATTTTATGAGCTCCATGGGAACACCATGGGGATTTTATGGACATCATGGGAATACCATGGGCCTTGGATACCCAGGCACCCGGTCTTTAACGGGTGCCTGGGTATCCATGTTTTTTTTCACTCGGGTACCCGGTTCCCGTACTAGCCGTAAATGCACATCACCCCTCGCCAGGAAACATTGCTCCACCGGTACGATTGTCGGGCCTTTGCTGTCTGGGTTTTTTTTGTAGCCGTCTTTGTTGTTTACAAGTCTGTGCTGGGTAGGCCTTAATGTGACGATAGGATACCACTTCAGTTCGCAGGTTCGCATGCACCCTGCCTAATCTTCATTATAGGAACTGGGACTGTATTGTATTCATTTTGAGATCTTAGACACCTTTTTCCTCTTCCCCGGTATATTCAACTTGGAACTTGTACATTTTCAACACCGATTATATGTCTTGTTGCATCAAGCAGGTATGCAATTTCTCATCGGATTAGGTGAATTTCTCCTTTTTTCAATTATGGCAATCATTATTGAAAAACATTGTATAAAGTCTTGTAAAGATGCATGGTATTTTTCCCCTTTATTTTACTTTAAAACATGTTGCATGCCTGATCTAGCTCTTTTTACACACACACACGCATGGAGGTGAGGGGGCGTGACCCCCGTGCCTCGTGCCTCCTCGGCCTCCCACTTGGTACTATGACTGCTTTTGATATGACATATTTCTTCCAGAATTCATAATGGAGATTCTCTCGGCCTTGACCGTCCTCGATGTTCGGTCGCTTCTCCTAGGGATCGCCGTGTTTCTTGTCGTGTTGTGGTTCCTTCGTCGACCGCGGAATCTGCCTCCCGGGCCCTGGAGCTGGCCCATCCTGGGAAACCTCCCACAGCTGACGTGGTCCGGAGGCGAGCTGCACGAGAACATCTCCAAGCTGACTGCCAGGTAGGAGCACGTTCGATTGAGGACCATTGGTAGACTTATGCAGCAAGTTCGACCGAGGACCATCAACAGACTGGTGCATGGTTGATTCGTGACGGTATATACTTGCGCTTGACCGCGAATAGCAGAAACATCCTTAGCCCATCCATGGGCAAAGTATTATGCCAGATTAAACCACTAGTTTCTGGCTCCCTGCTGTAAATCGCAATATACGCGGCCATCGATTATCAGCGTAACAACCAAACCTGGTAAACTGGTACGGACTCATGACGTATGCAAAAGTTAATATGAACATCTTCATCCCTTAAAGATTCGTTAAAGAGCATTTCCCCTTGAAATTACAGTTAACTAAATGTTCACGTTTTTTTTCCCCAACCTATTAAGCCAAATTAGGAGTCCGTGAAAACACCCTTAAGAAGGTCCTTTGTTTACCCATGGAGATAGATCCAGTGTACCGTTATGTATAACCAATGATAATCCTCGGTGGCCAGGGTCATTAAAAAACCGTCAAAATGCCCTTACAGGATTAGTCCTATAATAAGCCCCATGTAAAATAATGTCCGTGGAACATCTCTTAAATATTCTTTTTACGGAGAAGTGGACTTTTAATGAAAATTTAAGGGATCAGAACTGATGTTCATACGAGACCTAGTGTGACACTGACTGTCTAGTGCATGACCAGGCGCGGATCCAAGCGGGGGGGGGGGGGTAAAAAAAACACCGAAAAAACAGCTCTCTAAAAATCAAATTTCACAGAAATTCTAAAAAAATATTGCGACCCCCGCTCTGACACTCAAAAAATTATACTGGTATAATGTCCGCCTGTGCAAAATACGGATAGAGGCAGCTTACAAAGGGGGTATTTGTACACTATTCTGTAATTTAGTGTTAACAATCGTCGAATTTGCACTAAGGCAAAGTGCCCGGGGAAAAAAACTGTCAACATTTCAGATTTTTTTGGCTGATGAAACCCCCCCTGCAAAAATTCCTGGATCCACCCCTGATGACTGCTAATAATGTTAATCACTCTTTCCACTTCTTGTTAAGATACGGTAATGTTATTCGCATCAACCTGCCAGGAGTAACCATGGTCGTTCTGCATGGGAACGATACGGTGAAGGAGGCCTTCTCTCGGCAGCAGCTCAGCGAGCGTCCACCCGCCTACGTGACCCAAACGGTTGCCCCTGGGACAGGTACTATAATATCTTCGATTTGAGGACCCAATTGTCCTGTATTCTTCATGATCAAACATCGAATGCACGTACACACACAAACGGGACAGTCCTCATTTTAATTTACAACTGATGACTGTTTTTTATCCATGTTGAGTGTTTGGATTATAATTTTCTTGGCACATACCGTGAGTTTGTACACGAAAACCTACTAAGGACCCAGGCGAAGGTCCACAAAGTTATTGATATCGCAGTCCCCAGTCGTATACGATAACCAGATACACAGGCAAGTAAACACCTCCAATCGTGGTCCTCCTGATGTCCTCTGATTGTACTCTATCTTTTGAATAGAACTCGCATTGCTTTTTTAAACGGTTCCCAACTTTGGACCTTCACTCATCCGTGGACCTTATTGTTCTCTGTTGTTCAAGTTCCAAAAGAGTGCAGAAAAATACTTACAAATACTCACTTTACATATTGTGGCACTCGGTTGATACTCGCTTTTTAATACAACATTGAAATGTTGCAGGTTTCTTTTTACCTTCGGATGGGAAGTGGACGGAGCTCCGTCGCTTCTCCATGACTGTTCTCAGGAAACTCGGAGTGGGTAAGTCCGCGTTTGAGCAGAACATCGTCACAGAAGCCGATATCTTAATCGAGGAGTTAAAGAGACATGGCGGCCAGGCGTTCGACCCGAAGCACGCCCTTGGCAACGCCGTGTCTAACATCATCTGCACGGTGGTGTTCGGGAGGAGATTTCAGTTCACCGATCCAGCTTTCGAGCAACTCCTGAAGGTCCTAGATGTTCTTGTTTCGCAGTCGGGGGCAGGGGACATGTTCGAAATATCACCCGTGTTAAATAAGCTGGCCATGCTCCCAGGTGTGCGCACATATGTCCCAAGTTTGCGCACATATGTCGCCAGCGTGAATAACTTCTACGGTCACATCAACCGACTCTTGAAAGAGCACAGTAAGGAGAAGAGCGCCGATCATCATGAAGATCTCATTGATGTTTTCTTGAGTGAGCGGAAAATTAAGGAGAAACAGGGCGTGGAGAATGCGGCCCTGCAACCGGAGAATTTGAAGCACATCGTCGGCGACCTGTTCGCGGCCGGGTCCGAGACCACCGCCACCACTCTCCGATGGGGCATGCTGTACATGATGGCCTACCCTCAGATACAAGCCCGGGTCCAGAAGGAACTGGATGATGTCACTGGTCGCAATCGCCTTCCCAGGATCGCAGACAAGTCGGAGCTGCCGTACACTGAAGCAGTGTTGTGTGAGATCCAGCGCGTTGGTACCATCGTGCCGCTGAGTGCGGCTCACGCAACCACGGAGGATACCACTATCGCCGGGTAAGTGAACTCGCGGGTAGTGTCTGTTAGATCTCTTATATAGTCCCTTTATATTTTGTCTTATGTATTTGTCCTTGTTTGTCTTCCCTTGCATCTTAAATGACTCACCGAATCAGTGACTGATAGTACTTATGAGCCGGGCAGCGCTTTAGTATCGCCTGATGATTACCCCAATATTACCAATGAATGGCGCAAATCCGGTCCATGTTGTGCAGGATGGTGCATGGACAGTCTTCCAGTTATTATCGACTCTGAATCAATTGAATATTATAATTTGCAAGCTCTAGGACCAGCTTCTAGGCTTACCTTGTCCTCTTATTTCGTCAACAGGTATAACATTCCTAAAGGTACAATCATCATGTATAATATCTGGCACAACCACTTCGACCCGCTGGTATGGGAAGAGCCCAAGAAATTTCGTCCGGAGCGATTCCTTGACGGCGATGGCAAGTTTCGTCCCCGTGAGGAGCTCATGCCGTTTGGATCTGGTGAGCAAACAGTCGTTGATTCAAGATTAGATTGTGCAATTGTCGAGTTTCTGCTGAAAATCAACGTCTAGGCCTACGCTTTTCGCATTTTGATATTCGCAGTTGCAATTTTCGTGCCAGTATAATAACACTGATTTTAAGATTCTGTTCGTTTTTGTCTCTTTAATTGCATGAAAATTCATTATCATCAGGTCGCCGCAGCTGTCTGGGAGAGCACCTGGCGAGGATGGAGCTCTTCGTCTTCTTCACGTACCTCTTGCATCACTTCACGATCAAGAAACCCGACCATGTTCCCGCCGTGTCCTTCGAAGGGACAAACGGCGTCGTGTGGGGGCCGCTGAACTTTGACATGTGCGCCAGTGTCAGAGAATAGATCATTGGTTTTTTTTACGAATGGGGGCGCAATGTGCCTAGAAAAACGTCCGAAAAATCTTGATTAAAAAAGTAGTTTGGTACCTTCACTTCAATCTAAAAACTAAACATTGAAATTATGTGATTGTTGACTCTCACGACAGCTTGTAATTAACGTTAGGACGCGTCAATAACATTGAACTTACGTCTATGTGCACTACACAATGGCGTCACCCAAAGCGCCCTCTAATGATCAAATATGACATAAAGGTCATTGACTGAACGAGGGCTCTCCTGTGACGCCATTTTCTGAGTCAAAACAGAGAAAGTGTATTGAAGAAATTTAACACCTTTAGTTTAATATAAAAATAATTAAAGACTGTTTGACGTATTGTAACATGTTAACTTAGGTCTGTAAGCTGGGGTTTATGCCTTTATGTGCCTCCCTAGAACACGGCCAGTAGGCGTATTTTTTGGAAGCATACATCGTATCTTAACCAATCACATCACACACCCTAACATGAATATTTATCACGCTGTGTGGATGGAGGACACTTGGGTTCTCGTAGTGTTTTCCCTTCAATTATACTTATTCCAACCAACAAAAAGATTTGATGAAAATGGACATGGGTCCAAACCGCGGATCTTGCGATCAATAGTTCATTCCACTATCCACTAGGCCACTGTGGCAGCTCGACGAAAGCCGTTCTTTAAAATTTGAAAATGCTTTAATGTACATGCATGACTGAGCGATAGCAATGGTGTGACGTCATTGTTATTTCCTTATGAATAAACATCCCACTAGCTGAATAATTATAACCATTGATAATGTGTGCTGCAGATAAAAACACCGCTCACCGGCCCTATTCAAGGCAGCCATCTTGGAAGTGCTGGGTTAATGTTTCCTATGGATACGCACGAGTAGAGCATTAATTGTTATTTAAAAAATTCACAAATCTACTAGACGGCTGAAGCATATTGAGGGGTCTCAACAAATAATGAAACCCACATAGCATGTCAGAGTTATCAAAGTCTATATAGTCTTGCATAATTTTGCTCAGAGTTAACGCTGCATGGTCTATAGCAATGTAAGTAATGTTTTAACTTACAGGAGCCTTTTTCTGATGTCAGAGGTGCGTACCTGACAGACTGACAGATTAAAACTGGCTATCACTGACTAAAATCATTGTCACTAGTGAATTAGCCGGCTAGTGCTATTGTATAGGATTACCCCCATACATTGGACTTAATTTGGTCCATACATCATGCATGAGAATACTACCAGTCCAGTGAATTACCGTTCTTAATCAATTGAATAGGATTTTGTGCTCTCTGTGATCAGCTTGAGGCTTGTCTTGTCTTAGTTTTAGTTTGCTATTTTTTATTAACGCAAAACATAAAGATGTTGATTGACTTCCTCTACGATTTGATGTCATTGTATTCGAAATGTGCAGGAACGTCTCATGCAAGACGCATTTCAAATACAGTTCCCATGTTGCTCATTGTAAAGCGGTCGAGACCTATAACTTGATACCATGATATCGTGCGCGTTATATGGCATTTTTATCAAGAATGTAATTTACTCCGTAGTCTTGTTTGTGATGTTGGAACCTTTCAAGAATCGAGAGGATAAAGATATCGATAATGTTATGCACATTAGGTACAAGGTACTCCTTGGGTGGAGAGTGGTTATCGTAGTAAAGTGTCTTGCCTAAGAACACAAACCATCGTGTTCCCCTATCAGGGCTGGAACCCATGTACATCGATCGCACATGCGTTCGACACCATTGGACCACGATACTCTACACAAGGCCTACGTAAGGACTAGCGATATTCCATTCCATATTTTTCAACATAGCATTAGTCTAGATATTTTTGTTTTATTTCAAATCAACGTGTTTTGTCAATGTTTTGACACCGATTCGCTTGAAAAATGGGCTTATGTTTTTCACTCGGCATGGGGTAAAATTTGATATTCCATTAACAACTGAATATTTTACTTGTAAGCAATAAAGAATATGTTTTTGAACGGCAAGGGCCCCTACTAAACCCCGTTCCATAAAGTTGATTTAGCAAAATTGTATGTGCCCACCAACAGTTGATGCAGTGCACGAAGTTTTGACTGATTTGACTGACCAATTTCTGCTCACCAAATAATTACTTCCTAATATATTTTGTGTTTAAGATGTGACGAAGCAAAATAAATCCACTTTTAAGGTATAACTTAAATAAAAGAAAAGCCAAGAGCACAACTCGAATCCAAAGTCCATATTATTGAACGTTTTTACTCGTATTCTACGCGTCAATCCATTCACACGTCAACTTATCTTACGTTGTATGACCACTGATCTCTACTGCTATACTGTCAATGTACATGTAATAGAGATCAGTGTGTACAAGGCGTCCTGAAAAAGATGGCGCATGTAAACCCCTCCATTTTTGCTAATTTTCAACCACAATTTTCTGCGGATGTTTACACCGTCTTCAAGGTAATAGATTTAGCTTGAGAATACCGTTTGTTTCATTGAGATTGCTTTTGTAAATCTAAAGATATGTTTGAATAACGGCAAAGCCAAGAACCCATTTTGTGCCACTTTCTGTGAAGCAGTTAAAATCAGTAGAGTCCCAGTCTAAAACCAAATCACTTTACTGTTAGTGATTTTATTATTATTATTATTATTATTATTTATTCGGCCAAGATTTGCAACAAACATATACAGAGAATATGACAATGTAACTCTAGAGGAGACAAGATTACAAGTATAAGAAGTCATGAAACAATACAAATAAGTGTAAACAAAAGCAAGGAGCTATGAATAAAGGCAGCAATGATAAAAGGCAAGGTTGTTACAGAATAAGACAAAACAAGAACAGAACAAAACCCAAATTAAGATGGCCAGGATTAATAAAAGTGAACTTAAACACTATGACTCGAAAGTCTATCAATCCAATCCTAAAAGGGAACACGGAATAAATATTATGAAATCTGTGAACAGAGCAATAGTTAATAAAAACAACACACATTCATAAAAACATAAAAATACAAAACTAACAAATTTAGGGCAAGTTTGGCAGTGGCAAAATTAACCACTTAAAAGCATGGAACAAAAAGCTAAAAAAAAAAAATAACATACATGGATGCCAACAAAAGAATTAAAATGAAAAAACTGATGGATTAAATGAAATACTGAGGACATAAATAACCAACAAATGGCAAATTTAGCAGTGGCGAAAATCAACCACTAAACAGCATTAAACAAAAACAAAGCAAAACAAACAAACAAACAACCCAGCAGACACCAAAACATAAATACAAAACAAAACAAGTAAACAACCAAACAGCACAACAAACAAACGAGCAAAAACCCCATCCAACAAACAAACAAAATAAATATATAACCAAAAGAAAACAAAACAAAAACAATTGGCATAAACATATTGGGGAATGATAACACACAAAAACCAAAGCTGATGAATATATTAAAAACAGAAGAATAAGATATAAAACTGACAACTACATGTACATGTAAACATAAGAATATCTGCAACAAGTAAACCTAAATTCGGTGATCAAAAACCGAGTGACTGCAAACAATGAGGGAGGCGATCGACAGACACTATGCTGGCAAAAACTGGCAATATCAAGCACTTGGAGTTCTAGTCATCTAGAAAGTGATTGCACAGATAAACGTTAAAACACTTAAACGAATCACAGATTAGTGAATTCTTAATATTGGTAGGCAAACTACTCCAAATACGTGGAAATAAATGAATAGCGGTGTTCTTCAGGCTAAGAGTCTGTTCTTGCATAGAGGTGATTAAAAGTAAGTGTTTCCATGTGACGGGTATTAACAGAAGTATTTGAGTTGATTGTGTTACAGTCAATTATGCCGAATAAACATTTAGTGGTGAACTGAATTACTAGTCTTTGACGTCTAGATTCTAGGCTTTGCCAGTTCAGTTTCGGAAGTCTGTCCTCGTACAACATTGCTCCTTTCGGCTGCTTCAGAAACATCCTTGTTGCTCTCCTTTGGACTCGTTCAAGCTTGGACGATAATGCTGCTGTGTACGGACACCAGGCGGGCAACCCGTACTCGAGAACTGGTATTACAAGTGATCGGTATAGAGACATCAGTGCCTTGGTAGAAGTTCCTCCAGCAATATGCCAGATGAAACCGAGTGTCTTGTTCGCCTTAGCAACCACGTTGTCCACATGGTCATTCCAAGTTAGTGTACTGTTCATTGTGACGCCTAGGTACTTGTAGGTGGTAGCAACGGTTAGTGGAGAACCATGAATGGAGTACTGTGGGAGGGCTAGTGTCTTTGATGATCGGGTCATATGCATGATCTTGGATTTGTTGATGTTAAGTTTCATTCCATTTGACACGCTCCACCGGCCGAGGGCATCAAGGTCTGCTTGCAGGAGGAGTTCATCTTCATGGGATCTGATGGGTTGATATATGAGCGTATCATCAGCGAAGAGTAAGCATTTGGTGGCTATTGTTTCTGATATATCGCTGATGAACAAGTTGAACATTAGAGGGCCTAGGACACTTCCTTGGGGGACGCCTGACGTAACAGGGGACCAAGATGAAAATGCTCCATGATACATCACTCGCTGGTGCCGGCCAGTAAGAAATGATTTCAACCATGACCAGGTCTGTCCCCGTATGTTGAAATTCCGTGCAAGCTTATTAAGCAGAGTATGATGGGGCATAATGTCAAAGGCTTTACTAAAGTCTAAGAAGGCGATGTCGATACGAGGTGGGCGTGGCTTGTCCATGATTGAGGCCCAATCATAAATGACATTGGTCAGCTGGGTGACGCATGATTTGCGTGCTGTAAAGCCGTGCTGATCTACGTTGCCAAGGCAGTAAGACGAGACATGAGCATTGATGCGGTCAGCGACTGCTCTTTCTAAGACTTTACAAACAATGGAAGTTAAAGCAATCGGCCGATAGTTTTGAATGTCATGTCGCTTGGCGGATTTGAATACGGGTGAGACATTTGATAACTTCCAGTCTGTAGGGAGGGTGCCATGAGCAAGTGACGAGTTCATCAAGCGTAACAATGGTGGAGCGATTGAGGAAGCTGTGGATCGTAAAATGGTTGGTGAGATTCCATCGGGGCCGGGTGCCTTGTGGGGGGTCAGATTATGAAGATACTTTGTCAGCCATCCTAGCTCGATTTGAATTGCGGGAAGTTCAGGAATATGAAATGTGCAGGGTGGCGGTGTTGCTGGACAAGTTTCTGCCGGAGATTGAACCGACGTGAAGAGCTCGTTAAACGCTTGGGCAATATCATTAGGTTTCTGGAGCAGTTTGTCAGCATATCGAAATGCTGATGGGCACTTCGATTTACGTTGATCTCTGACGAAACACCAAAAACTGCGCTTATTGTCTCTGGCTGCAAATAGACAGTTTATATATTTCCAGTAGGCTGCTTTGGTTGTGTATTTCACCTTGTTGCGTATCTGTTTATACTGGAGCCATGCTGAACTGGAACTGGAGTGCTTAGCTTTATTAAACAGTTTATGTTTCAGGTGAATTAATTTCTTCAGTTCGGATGTGATCCATGGGGAACATTTAGTCCGTCGCCGTTGTTTTTTGGGTATGCTGTCATGAATAGCAGCCTCGAGGATATCCAGAAACCCTTCCCATGATGCATCAGGATCAGCATCGTCCATAAATGCAGACCATGGTGCAAGGTGCAGAAGTGTCTCCAGATGTGTCATGTCGGCTCTCCTTAATTGCAAAAATGAGCGAATGACGGCAGGTTGCGGGAGAGATTTGGGGGCACTAAATGTAAAGGAAACAGCATGATGGTCACTGCTGACGGGATTGGCAAAGGACCCTACTGTAGAGAATTTCTCAGGCCGATTTGTGAATATGAGGTCGATTGTGGATCCAGTTGAGGTCAAGTTGTTTGAAGGACGAGTTACGTCATCAACGATCTGAACAAGTCCAATGGAGTTAACGACATCTTGGAGTGCGGTCTTAGCAGTAGAGTCTGTTTAACATTTTTAAGCAGAGTGTGCAATATTTATTTATATTTAGTTGAACTCTTTCATTGAAGTTTTAAAGAAGTGAGCCTGTCTGCACTATTAAATTGTTTCAACATAAGAACAATACCCTATAATGTGAACGGAATGTTTGTCTTACACCATAGGGATTATCTTATCAAAAGGGCCATACTGGCATTGTCTGATCTTTGAAAAGTGGCACGGAATGGTTTGTTTGGCTTTGCGGTTATTCAAACATATCTCTGGATTTACAAAAGCAATCTCAATGAAACAAACGGTATCCTCAAGCTAAATCTGTAACCTTGAAGATCGAGTAAACATTTGCAGTAAATTCCAGTTGTTATTGGCGGAAATGGCGGGGTTTACATGCAACATTAGTTTCAGGGCACCCTGCATAACGATGGAGCTATTAATAGCTCCATGGTATGACCTATGCAAACTTTTCGTCAAATCAACACTTAATGCAAATCCGCACAAAGTCGCCTTTCAACCAACAGTAGTCAACAGGTGACATGACCGTTAATACCTTGTGTCCCACGGTATAGTGGAGTTGGGTCGACTTATGTAACATTGTATTGCAACGGACAGTTTGTATAGCACCTTTGTTGTACTTTGTAAAATTTGCAAAGCAAGCCCGAACCAAGCTACGGTGGAGACCAGTTCAAAAGATGACCTTGGACAACGCAGTACGAATAGTGCGCTGCCGGGTTATTGGTGACGCGGCATTTTTCATAGGTTTCGATCCGATCGACGGCTTCGTACCAGCAGAATAGAATAGAGAATACTTGAACCATTTACATCGGTGTTTGATTGAGTGAGAAGCCGCGGATATTGGATAGGTAAGTAGCTGATAAAACACTTCCGAGTAAACTTTTGAAGGTATGTTTTTTGGCTGGGGCCAGCCTTCCCCTTTGTCCTCTTGTCTGTCTGACCAACCATGGTCTGACTGACCGACCTTGTCTGTCTGACCATCCATGGTCTGACTCCCCGACCGATTGACCAACTGAGTGTCATTTCTGATTTAGACCAGTTTCTCGCTGACTGACTGTTAGTTGTGACTCTGTACACTGGTCATGGACCGGCCTTTACGTAACAGCGAGAGTGATGTCTCATTTCCATCATGTAAGCTTGAACCACTACAGCTCATTCTACGAGCGTTTAAGATATTCTGAAATCACTTATTCAAGTACAAAAACAAAGGCTCTGAATGTGGGTGTGATAGTTTTATCGTGCGTGCGTATGCTCTAAACCACCGAGATTGCACCCTTGCAGAAATGTCCCATGAGCATCCCATGGGATTCCCATGGGACCCCATGGGAAACTCATGGGGTCATCAAGAACACCATGTAAGATAAAATGATTACCATGGGAGATTTTATGCTCATCATGGGAAACCCACGGGAACACCATGGAGATTGCATGGACAACATGGGAACACCATGGGGGTTTCATTACGAATTTCTCCCATTTAAACGAATCCGAGTTAGACCTTTCTAACTCGGAAAGAAAACATCCATTCCTAAGTGACAGCTCCCCCCAATGGACATAAATTTAATACCCCCTTGTGGCGGTCAGCCCAAGAATATATGGCCTATTGACCTCTACAGGTACACCATATGCCCACGTGGGTAACGAGTAATTGACTGATTTGTTTCATCCACTGATGGTAGTGGTCACTACTGCAAACCACCAGCTTTTATGTGTAGGATTATAAAAATTGACTAGAAGAACCAAGTTGAAGACAAAACGGGCAGGAAAATTCTCTATTGGAAGTCCGGTTCAGGCGATTGATGAGTTAGAAAGATGGTGTGCTGTAAAAAGGTACATAGTCAGAGATGATTATGTTAGGGGTCATCTAGTGAGTTTTACGGGATATATCCTGGAGATGATATCTTGGTGGATGAGGATTCGATTAGACATCCAATACTTCACTACGAAGAGCAACAGAGACGTAAGTAACATGTTGAACAATAACATCCCATACATCAATTAGTTGTAGGCATATCAATAAACTGTAAATGAGTGGATATTTCACCGCTTCTCATATACTCAATCAACTTGATTGGAAAATAAATATCTAATCAACAAAAGGATACTTAAAATTTATGAATACCAACAATTAACATCTGACGCAGAGTTCACGATGAACGATCTTATATGTACCGTACCAAAAGAAAAACCCCAATTTGATAGGATCAGTAAAATGGCATAATTTTATTTATTTACTAGTAGGCCTAAGCAACATTTTGCATAATGGATAAATATTTCCTGTGAAATTTATTGTGATACAGAATTCTTACATGTATTTTCTTTATCAGAACAACATAAAGGCTATGACACCCCAATATAAAACCTAATAGAAAAATATTGGAAGGTTGTCCCGTATTGGTCAATTATGATCATGTACATGAATATTACAAACTGCCATTTTGAAGCAAGGTTAACAATAATATGACATTTTATGTTTGCATCTAGACTTTTCTGGCAGAACAAGGTTAACCAAACATCTCAGTGCATGAATACATGTACACCAATATTCCCCAATAAATACCAAAAAAAACCCATACACCCTTACGTTTGGAATTTTGCTTTTGGTGAACATATAGCTTTAAGTTTGAATATTTTGCTTTTGGGTGAATGTTATCCTGATGTCAATTATCATCATTACAGAAAGCTGCAGGCAAGCCTCCACCAAAAGAAGACAGTGTAAGACTAAGAGGAAACACTTGCAGTTTTTGAGAGAGTGCCAGAAAGACGATCTGGTTGAAACAGTTGATGGCAGGATGATTGGAGGAATGGCAATATTCAAACAGTGGATCCCTTCAAAAGGCTTATTTTCCTGCAAGACGGAGCTGCAGTAAGCCTTGATCTTGATAACATTTCATTGCCAGGTAATGATTACTCAGACCAATTTTTGTAATGAATCAAGAGACAGTAAACTAATGGCAAGTTGACTCTGTAACGGTAATGATTAATTGAATGATTGTTACATGGTATACAGTTTTTTTAAGGCAACACTAAGGGACAGTCAGCAAAAATGTACCATGTCCTTGTCAATGAGCAAGCAAAAATCAATTCCAAGAAATTTCCAGATATTGTAAGATATTCGGTTGCAGAAAAAAAATCCTTGATGCATTATTGAAAGCAAACGATTACATACCGGATCTAACAAACTACTCAGGAAAAATTAACCAGCAACCAACACTTCGTGACAAATATTTCTGTAAGAAAACACGTATATGATAAGTCTCATTTAAAAAAAAAAAAAAAGTACATGTAAATCAAAACAGTCTAAGACTGTTTTAAATTTGCGTAAAATAAAATACTTTTTTCAACATTAAGATTGTAAGGGGCCATTCAGAATTTTCAATGTTTTAAAATTTCGATCTTTTTTCCAAATTGTGGGTGGGTGGGTCAAGCTAAATAATTGAAAATCGAAATTCACTTTCCATGGAAAAAGATTAAAAAAACCAAGAAAAATAGATCTTTTGACTTGCCTGAACTACGCGCAAACGTTCCGATATCGCAATGCGTGTTTCTTTTCCAACTTCGTCCCCTGCATGTACTGTCAGTGGCGTAGCCAGGAATTTTTCAGTGGGGGGCGCTGGGGGCTGGAACATTTCATGGGGGCGTAATGTAGATCAATGATAAGTCTTTTAGAAACTCAAAATCTTCTTGGGAGAGGGCGACGGGGGGGGGGGTTATTTTTTAACATGGTATGTTCGTCTATCGGTCTTCTATGCTGTTATGTTTACTTTTAGGTACCTTCAATGGTACTATGTTTAATTAACCTGTTCATTTGTTTAATTAAACTAATAACGCACATGTAGTTGCCAAATATGGCACTAACAAGTTTGAGGTCGGCAATTTCGTCTTTAAAAATCTGGGTACGTCGGGTTACCGTACACACAATTGTCCTGGAAACAACAGTACCAATTAAGTACAGAAAGTCGTACGCAAGAGCTCCCCAGCAAGTATCGCTGACGCCATTATGATTCCAAAATTTCTCACTGTGTCACACAGTGAAATAACTCAACAGCGTCGTTGTATTGTGAACACATAAAAGCATTCAAGTCGCGTTCTTGCACACTTTTTGCAAGTCGACATAGATATCCTTGAACCACTGCCCCTGCTTTGCATAACAAGTGCACATGAATGAACGATTCGACTTTTTATTCAAAGAAATTTCTATGTACAGTCACCAGACTCTATTCAGTAAAGTCCCCGTCAAAACGAAAGTACACAATCCACGTGCACAACGCACGGCTACACCATCGTACAGTGTGGCAGGGACACCAACAAGTAACACAACAACTAAACATTTTTTTAAAAATTGATAAATATTCTGATTGAATTTCGTTAAAAGATACTTGTTGGTGAGGTATCACATATTTTATCACATAAAAAGAGGAAGACCGACAACTTCACGCCGTCACTGAACTAGACACACATGTACATGGTGTTCAAGTACATGTACATGCAAGTGCATGTACATGTACATGTTCAGTTTTTTATTAATCGAAATTAGAGGTGGGTGGGTGGGTCAAAATAATTTGGAAAAAAGTCGAAATTTTAAAACATTGAAAATTCTGAATGGCCCCTAAGGCTTACAATCTTAATGTAAACATGTTTTTTTAAGCATCATTTAAGTACTCACAAGGTTTCATTCCCTGAACAAGCAAAGTTATTTCGCAAAGAGTATTCAGGGCTCTCTAATATTGAAGAGCACATATATTTAAAAATAGATCTTTTGACTTGCCTGAACTACGCGCAAACGTTCCGATATCGCAATGCGTGTTTCTTTTCCAACTTCGTCCCCTGTATGTACTGTCAGTGGCGTAGCCAGGAATTTTTCAGTGGGGGGCGCTGGGGGCTGGAACATTTCATGGGGGGGGGGGGCGTCATGTAGATCAATGATAAGTTTTTTAGAAACTCAAAATCTCCTTGGGGGAGGGCGACGGGGGGGGGGGGTTATTTTGTAACATGGTATGTTCGTCTATCGGTCTTCTATGCTGTTATGTTTACTTTTAGGTACCTTCAATGGTACTATGTTTAATTAACCTGTTCATTTGTTTAATTAAACTAATAACGCACATGTAGTTGCCAAATATGGCACTAACAAGTTTGAGGTCGGCAATTTCGTCTTTAAAAATCTGGGTACGTCGGGTTACCGTACACACAATTGTCCTGGAAACAACAGTACCAATTAAGTACAGAAAGTCGTACGCAAGAGCTCCCCAGCAAGTATCGCTGACGCCATTATGATTCCAAAATTTCTCACTGTGTCACACAGTGAAATAACTCAACAGCGTCGTTGTATTGTGAACACATAAAAGCATTCAAGTCGCGTTCTTGCACACTTTTTGCAAGTCGACATAGATATCCTTGAACCACTGCCCCTGCTTTGCATAACAAGTGCACATGAATGAACGATTCGACTTTTTATTCAAAGAAATTTCTATGTACAGTCACCAGACTCTATTCAGTAAAGTCCCCGTCAAAACGAAAGTACACAATCCACGTGCACAACGCACGGCTACACCATCGTACAGTGTGGCAGGGACACCAACAAGTAACACAACAACTAAACATTTTTTTAAAAATTGATAAATATTCTGATTGAATTTCGTTAAAAGATACTTGTTGGTGAGGTATCACATATTTTATCACATAAAAAGAGGAAGACCGACAACTTCACGCCGTCACTGAACTAGACACACATGTACATGGTGTTCAAGTACATGTACATGCAAGTGCATGTACATGTACATGTTCAGTTTTTTATTAATCGAAATTAGAGGTGGGTGGGTGGGTCAAAATAATTTGGAAAAAAGTCGAAATTTTAAAACATTGAAAATTCTGAATGGCCCCTAAGGCTTACAATCTTAATGTAAACATGTTTTTTTAAGCATCATTTAAGTACTCACAAGGTTTCATTCCCTGAACAAGCAAAGTTATTTCGCAAAGAGTATTCAGGGCTCTCTAATATTGAAGAGCACATATATTTGGAAATGTGGAAAGCAAAGAAGTGGCTGAGCATCGAACAGAAAAAGCAAACAACTACGGTGGACGATTACAACTCTGCAGTTGCTCATTTATACAAAATTTAAAATTCTGAACAACGAATAGTTTCTTTGTAATTAACATTTGGAATTATACGTCATAAAGCCTGATCTTTTCAAAAGGACAGAGATCGGAATGCATCTTTAAAGAAAAATCATATAGGTCAGTTCCAACCAAGTATTATTTTTTTTATAACACCGATTAATCAAAAGTCTACAGATGGTATTACTTTCTGAGTTTCAGGGCTAGCTGTCATGGAATTACATGTGCCTTATACATTTACAGTGCAATTATCCAAAGAGATTTTCCGTTTGAAATTTCGCAGGATATTTGTTGCTTGGGGTAGTGCAATTGTAAATTGTTTATATAGACTTCTTGTTCTACAAAAAAGGCCCTTATGAATCGTACCGTTGATTGTACTCATTCTGGCGAAGTATTTCACAAATGCAAGACTCTTAAGTCAGTGATTTATATTGCTTCGGCTTGGAAGTTTTATGAATCAATTTATTTTTCTTGAATTGATGTACTTTGTTTTAGAGTATCTTTACAATCAGTTTTCATTATATACAGAGAATCTGGTGATTGTCTTTTCCCCATGTAGCTCAGACGCTTATAGTCATCATAGCGTCATATAGTATAAGTGATTTAAGAGATTTCAAGCGTGTCTTGTGTGTACATGTATATGTTACAATAATTCTTTTCAATTATTCTCTTGTGTCTCTTCCTTTACTCTTTATGTGCAACTAATAATCCTTTTCCGTGCTGCAACATTCAATTTTGAACAATTGGCTGAGTTGTTTTTTTGTACAACTAGACTTAGGTGGTTTTAGAAATTACAAATGTAAACAAGTTTATTTGTTCGATTAAATTTAAAACAACATACTCTTCGAAATTTCCCATAAAGAAAAAAAAATAGAAGAGCATCTTTGTACAGTTGGTTTCCACTTCATCATTGTCCATTTTATTTGCATACGTGTTGTGGTTCTCCATGTTTTGGGTTGTTATATTTTATTTTACTCTACTGTGTTACACCTCCACAAACTGTTGTTAGGGTTTGCTTTTTTTGAAAATAAACTGAACAACACGTGAAGCTACATTTTTTTAAACCATCATCAGTGACCTGGGTCCCTATTTTAAATACCTAAGTTTAAGTTATTGTGCAAGTTTTGATTTGTAGTATTGCCTTACAGCACTTCTTCGGTACGGTTGTGCATGTTAGCAAAACTGCTTTGTGTATGTAGTACTTGCATAATTAAATGTGCCACATCTTTGATTTTATGTAAAGTGCGCCAACAGTTTATTCTTTGCAAATAAAAAACTTCTTTAAACATTCAGTTGAATGGGAACAAAATATTTGTTTATAAATGTTGTTGTTTTAGCACTTTAATCGGGTGTACATCATTATTTGTTGTTTTTTTATGGAGTCAAATATACCTTGATGTCTAATTCGAAGAATGCTGTATCTGTCATCAAAATGGATCATTGAAAGTTGTAAATTTTGGGACACAGACATTTTGAAAAGAAAACAAGGGGGCATACATACGTTTACCCCTTGGAGGATACCCCCTCCCCTCCGGACCTGCCTACGATTGGGCCAATTAAGTGTTTAATTTTGATGATGACTCTGCAGTATTACATGGTAAATGATTGAACTTGTATAAAATAGGCCTATTTTTTTTACTGTTAGCGTTCATTTCACTGTGATAAAAAACCCTGAAGTTAAAGCTTTCTCAGCAACTTTTTTGAGTGCATATTCTGAATCTAAATTCAGTACTATATGTACCGGTATGTATACAATGAAGGGAAACCTGCATCAAACACTACCAACAATTTGTGTAGGCCTATGCACAAATCCTATCTGTATCTGTGCATACTGGTACATTGTGTACAGTGTGGGCCACTCATTATAATAATTTGCCCTCCAGTTGGCGTGGAAACTCTCAGAGGAGAGCTTTTTACTGTGTAGCTTGAACTTAGCTGACCCAGGGTCAGTGCATGGTCAGTTGGGCATTACCATGCCCCCAGACCACCTGTTGGCGACCTAGGTTGACTGTGGACATATCACAATTGGCAAGTTTTAGGAGGCGTTGAGTGATTAGACTGATACTTATCCCCATAGGAGACATGTTCCCATTAATCTTCTCTTCGAAAAGGATGTGGGATTTTGAGAGACTTTTAAATGGGAGAAATTCGTAATGTATGAGCTCCATGGGAACACCATGGGGATTTTATGGACATCATGGGAACACCATGGGTTAGGGGTCTTTAACGGGTGCCTGGGTATTCATGTTGGTGTTTTTTCACTCGGGTACCCGGTTCCCGTTACTAGCCGTAAATGCACACCCCTCGCCAGGAACATTGCTCTACCGGTACGATTGTAAGGCCTCTTGCTGTCTGGTTTTTTTTGTAGCCGTCTTAGTTGTTTACAAGCCTTAGTGTGACGATAGGATACCACTTCGGTTCGCATGCACCCTGCCTAATCTCCATATAAGAACTGAGACTTAGTATTTTATCCATTTTGAGACACCTTTTTCCTCTTCCCCGGTATATTCAACTTTGGAACTGGCACATTTTCAACAACAATTATATGTCTTGTTGCATCAGGCAGGTATGCAATTTCTCCTCGGATTAGGTGCTTTTCTCCTTTTTTTCAATTATGGCAATCATTATTGAAAAACATTGTATAAAGTCTTGTCAAGATGCATGGGAATCTTTTTCTTTATTTTACTTTAAAACATGTTGCATGCCTGATCTAGCTCTTTTAACCCACACCTTAGGAACACACACGCCTGGAGGTGAGGGGCGTGACCCCCGTGCCTCGTCCTCGGCCTCCCACTTGGTACTATGACTGCTTTTGATATGACATATTTCTTCCAGAATTCATAATGGAGATTCTCTCGGCCTTGACCGTCCTCGATGTTCGGTCGCTCCTCTTGGGGATCGCCGTGTTTCTCGTCGTATTGTGGTTCCTTCGTCGACCGCGAAATCTGCCTCCCGGGCCCTGGAGCTGGCCCATCCTGGGAAACCTCCCGCAACTGACGTGGTCCGGAGGCGAGCTGCACGAAAACATCTCCAAGCTGACTGCCAGGTAGGAGCACGTTCGATTGAGGACCATTGGTAGACTTATGCAGCAACAGACTGGTGCATGGTTGATTCGTGACGTACTTGCGCTTGACCGCGAACAGCAGAAACATCCTTAGCCCATCCATGGGCAAAGTATTATGCCAGATTAAACCACTAGTTTCTGGCTCCCTGCTGTAAATCGAAATATACGCGGCCATCGATTATCAGCGTAACAACCAAACCTGGTAAACTGGCACGGACTCATGACGTATGCAAAAGTTAATATGAACATCTTCATCCCTTAAAGATTCGTTAAAGAGCCATTTTCCCTTGAAATTACAGTTAACTAAATTTTCACGGTTTTTTCCCCAACCTATTAAGCCAAATTAGGAGTCCGTGAAAACACCCTTAAGAAGGTCCTTTGTTTACCCATGGAGATAGATCCAGTGTATCGTTATGTATAACCAATGATAATCCTCAGTGGCCAGGGTCATTAAAAACCGTCAACATGCCCATACAGGATTAGTCCTATAATAAGCCCCATGTAAAATAATGTCCGTGGAACATCTCTTAAATATTCTTTTTACCGAGAAGTGGACTTTTAATGAAAATTTAAGGGATCAGAACTGATGTTCATACGAGACCTAGTGTGACACTTACTGTCTAGTGCATGACCAGGCGCGGATCCAAGCGGGGGGGGGGGGGTAAAAAAAACACCGAAAAAACAGCTCTCTAAAAATCAAATTTCACAGAAATTCTAAAAAAATATTGCGACCCCCCCCCCCGCTCTGACACTCAAAAAATTATACTGGTATAATGTCCGCCTGTGCAAAATACGGATAGAGGCAGTTTACAAAGGGGGTATTTGTACACTATTCTGTAATTTAGTGTTAATAATCGTCGAATTTGCACTAGGGCAAAGTGCCCGGGGGAAAAAACTGTCAACATTTCAGATTTTTTTGGCTGATGAAACCCCCCCTGCAAAAATTCCTGGATCCACCCCTGATGACTGCTAATAATGCTAACCACTCTTTCCACTTCTTGTTAAGATACGGTAATGTTATTCGCATCAACATGCCAGGAGTAACCATGGTCGTTCTGCATGGGAACGATACGGTGAAGGAGGCCTTCTCTCGGCAGCAGCTCAGCGAGCGTCCACCCGCCTACGTGACCCAAACGGTTGCCCCTGGGACAGGTACTATAATATCTTCGATTTGAGGACCCAATTGTCCTGTATTCTTCATGATCAAACATCGAATGCACGTACACACACAAACGGGACAGTCCTCATTTTAATTTACAACTGATGACTGTTTTTTTTATCCATGTTGAGTGTTTGGATTATAATTTTCTTGGCACATACCGTGAGTTTGTACACGAAAACCTACTAAGGACCCAGGCGAAGGTCCACAAAGTTATTGCTATCGCAGTCCCCAGTCGTATACGATAACCAGATACACAGGCAAGTAAACACCTCCAATCGTGGACCTCCTGATGTCCTCTGATTGTACTCTATCTTTTGAATAGAACTCGCATTGCTTTTTTAAACGGTTCCCAACTTTGGACCTTCACTCATCCGTGGACCTTATTGTTCTCTGTTGTTCAAGTTCCAAAAGAGTGCAGATAAATACTTACAAATACTCACTTTACATGTTGTGGCACTCGGTTGATACTCGCTTTTAAATACAACATTGAAATGTTGCAGGTTTCTTTTTACCTTCGGATGGGAAGTGGACGGAGCTCCGTCGCTTCTCCATGACTGTTCTCAGGAAACTCGGAGTGGGTAAGTCCGCGTTTGAGCAGAACATCGTCACAGAAGCCGATATCTTAATCGAGGAGTTAAAGAGACATGGCGGCCAGGCGTTCGACCCGAAGCACGCCCTTGGCAACGCCGTGTCTAACATCATCTGCACGGTGGTGTTCGGGAGGAGATTTCAGTTCACCGATCCAGCTTTCGAGCAACTCCTGAAGGTCCTAGATGTTCTTGTTTCGCAGTCGGGGGCAGGGGACATGTTCGAAATATCACCCGTGTTAAATAAGCTGGCCATGCTCCCAGGTGTGCGCACATATGTCCCAAGTTTGCGCACATATGTCGCCAGCGTGAATAACTTCTACGGTCACATCAACCGACTCTTGAAAGAGCACAGTAAGGAGAAGAGCGCCGATCATCATGAAGATCTCATTGATGTTTTCTTGAGTGAGCGGAAAATTAAGGAGAAACAGGGCGTGGAGAATGCGGCCCTGCAACCGGAGAATTTGAAGCACATCGTCGGCGACCTGTTCGCGGCCGGGTCCGAGACCACCGCCACCACTCTCCGATGGGGCATGCTGTACATGATGGCCTACCCTCAGATACAAGCCCGGGTCCAGAAGGAACTGGATGATGTCACTGGTCGCAATCGCCTTCCCAGGATCGCAGACAAGTCGGAGCTGCCGTACACTGAAGCAGTGTTGTGTGAGATCCAGCGCGTTGGTACCATCGTGCCGCTGAGTGCGGCTCACGCAACCACGGAGGATACCACTATCGCCGGGTAAGTGAACTCGCGGGTAGTGTCTGTTAGATCTCTTATATAGTCCCTTTATATTTTGTCTTATGTATTTGTCCTTGTTTGTCTTCCCTTGCATCTTAAATGACTCACCGAATCAGTGACTGATAGTACTTATGAGCCGGGCAGCGCTTTAGTATCGCCTGATGATTACCCCAATATTACCAATGAATGGCGCAAATCCGGTCCATGTTGTGCAGGATGGTGCATGGACAGTCTTCCAGTTATTATCGACTCTGAATCAATTGAATATTATAATTTGCAAGCTCTAGGACCAGCTTCTAGGCTTACCTTGTCCTCTTATTTCGTCAACAGGTATAACATTCCTAAAGGTACAATCATCATGTATAATATCTGGCACAACCACTTCGACCCGCTGGTATGGGAAGAGCCCAAGAAATTTCGTCCGGAGCGATTCCTTGACGGCGATGGCAAGTTTCGTCCCCGTGAGGAGCTCATGCCGTTTGGATCTGGTGAGCAAACAGTCGTTGATTCAAGATTAGATTGTGCAATTGTCGAGTTTCTGCTGAAAATCAACGTCTAGGCCTACGCTTTTCGCATTTTGATATTCGCAGTTGCAATTTTTGTGCCAGTATAATAACACTGATTTTAAGATTCTGTTCGTTTTTGTCTCTTTAATTGCATGAAAATTCATTATCATCAGGTCGCCGCAGCTGTCTTGGAGAGCACCTGGCCAGGATGGAGCTCTTCGTCTTCTTCACGTACCTTATGCATCACTTCACGATCAAGAAACCCGACCATGTTCCCGCCGTGTCCTTCGAAGGGACAAACGGCGTCGTGTGGGGGCCGCTGAACTTTGACATGTGCGCCAGTGTCAGAGAATAGATCATTGGTTTTTTTACGAATGGGGGCGCAATGTGCCTAGAAAAACGTCCGAAAAATCTTGATTAAAAAAGTAGTTTGGTACCTTCACTTCAATCTAAAAACTAAACATTGAAATTATGTGATTGTTGACTCTCACGACAGCTTGTAATTAACGTTAGGACGCGTCAATAACATTGAACTTACGTCTATGTGCACTACACAATGGCGTCACCCAAAGCGCCCTCTAATGATCAAATATGACATAAAGGTCATTGACTGAACGAGGGCTCTCCTGTGACGCCATTTTCTGAGTCAAAACAGAGAAAGTGTATTGAAGAAATTTAACACCTTTAGTTTAATATAAGAATAATTAAAGACTGTTTGACGTATTGTAACATGTTAACTTAGGTCTGTAAGCTGGGGTTTATGCCTTTATGTGCCTCCCTAGAACACGGCCAGTAGGCGTATTTTTTGGAAGCATACATCGTATCTTAACCAATCACATCACACACCCTAAAATGAATATTTATCACGCTGTGTGGATGGAGGACACTTGGGTTCTCGTAGTGTTTTCCCTTCAATTATACTTATTCCAACCAACAAAAAGATTTGATGAAAATGGACATGGGTCCAAACCGCGGATCTTGCGATCAATAGTTCATTCCACTATCCACTAGGCCACTGTGGCAGCTCGACGAAAGCCGTTCTTTGAAATTTGAAAATGCTTTAATGTACATGCATGACTGAGCGATAGCAATGGTGTGACGTCATTGTTATTTCCTTATGAATAAACATCCCACTAGCTGAATAATTATAACCATTGATAATGTGTGCTGCAGATAAAAACACCGCTCACCGGCCCTATTCAAGGCAGCCATCTTGGAAGTGCTGGGTTAATGTTTCCTATGGATACGCACGAGTAGAGCATTAATTGTTATTTAAAAAATTCACAAATCTACTAGACGGCTGAAGCATATTGAGGGGTCTCAACAAATAATGAAACCCACATAGCATGTCAGAGTTATCAAAGTCTATATAGTCTTGCATAATTTTGCTCAGAGTTAACGCTGCATGGTCTATAGCAATGTAAGTAATGTTTTAACTTACAGGAGCCTTTTTCTGATGTCAGAGGTGCGTACCTGACAGACTGACAGATTAAAACTGGCTATCACTGACTAAAATCATTGTCACTAGTGAATTAGCCGGCTAGTGCTATTGTATAGGATTACCCCCATACATTGGACTTAATTTGGTCCATACATCATGCATGAGAATACTACCAGTCCAGTGAATTACCGTTCTTAATCAATTGCATGGGATTTTGTGCTCCCTGTGATCAGCTTTAGGCTTGTCTTGTCTTAGTTTTAGTTTGCTATTTTTTATTAACGCAAAACATAAAGATGTTGATTGACTTCCTCTACGATTTGATGTCATTGTATTCGAAATGTGCAGGAACGTCTCATGCAAGACGCATTTCAAATACAGTTCCCATGTTGCTCATTGTAAAGCGGTCGAGACCTATAACTTGATACCATGATATCGTGCGCGTTATATGGCATTTTCATCAAGAATGTAATTTACTCCGTAGTCTTGTTTGTAATGTTGGAACCTTTCAAGAATCGAGAGGATAAAGATATCGATAATGTTATGCACATTAGGTACAAGGTACTCCTTGGGTGGAGAGTGGTTATCGTAGTAAAGTGTCTTGCCTAAGAACACAAACCATCGTGTTCCCCTATCAGGGCTGGAACCCATGTACATCGATCGCACAAGGCCTACGTAAGGACTAGCGATATTCCATTCCATATTTTTCAACAGAGCATTAGTCTAGATATTTTTGTTTTATTTCATATCAACGTGTTTTGTCAATGTTTTGACACCGATTCGCTTTAAAAATGGGCTTATGTTTTTCACTCGGCATGGAGTAAAATATGATATTCCATTAACAACTGAATATTTTACTTGTAAGCAATAAAGAATATGTTTTTGAACGGCAAGGGCCCCTACTAAACCCCGTTCCATACAGTTGATTTAGCAAATTGTATGTGCCCACCAACAGTTGATGCAGTGCACGAAGTTTTGACTGATTTGACTGACCAATTTCTGCTCACCAATATTGTGTGTTAAAGATGTGACGAAGCAAAATAAATCCACTTTTAAGCTATAACTTAAATAAAAGAAAAGCCAAGAGCACAACTCGAATCCAAAGTCCATATTATTGAACGTTTTTACTCGTATCCTACGCGTCAATCCATTCACACGTCAACTTATCTTGCGTTGTATGACCACTGATCTCTACTATTTCAGTTTGAGACTATAGGACTATACTGATTTTAACTGCTTCACAGAAAGTGGCACAAAATGCGTTTCTTGGCTTTTCCGTCATTCAAACATATCTTTGGATTTACAAAAGCAATCTCAATGAAACAAACCGTATTCTCAAGCTAAATCTATTACCTTGAAGATGGTGTAAACATCCGCAGAAAATTGTGGTTGTAAATTAGCAAAAATTACATGCACCATCTGTTTCAGGACGCGTTGGTACACACTGATCTTTATTACACTGACATAGTAATCTGGATTTACAAAATCAATCAATCTGGATTTACAAAATCAATCTTAATTAAACAAACGGTATCCTCAAGCTAAATCTGTAACCTTGAAGATCGAGTAAACATTTGCAGTAAATTCCAGTTGTTATTGGCGAAACTGGCGGGGTTTACTATGCACCATTAGTTTCAGGACACCCTGCATAACCATGGAGCTATTAATAGCTCCATGGTACGACCTATGCAAACTTTTCGTAGTCAAATCAACACTTAATGCAAATCCGCACATATACAATGTAGTCGCCTTTCAACCAACAGTAGTCAACAGGTGACATGACCGTTGATACCTTGTGTCCCACGGTAGGCCTATAGTGGAGTTGGGTCGACTTATGTAACATTGTATTGCAACGGACAGTTTGTATAGCACCTTTGTTGTACTATGTTAAATTTGCAAAGCAAGACCGAATCAAGCTATGTGGAGACAGTTCAAAAGATGACCTTGGACAACGCAGTACGAATAGTGCGCTGCCAGGTTTTGGTGACGCGGCATTTTTCATAGGTTTCGATCCGATCGACGGCTTCGTACCAGCAGAATAGAATAGAGAATACTTGAACCATTTACATCGGTGTTTGATTGAGTGAGAAGCCGCGGATATTGGATAGGTAAGTAGCTGATAAAACACTTCCGAGTAAACTTTTGAAGGTATGTTTTTTGGCTGGGGCCAGCCTTCCCCTTTGTCCTCTTGTCTGTCTGACCAACCATGGTCTGACTGACCGACCTTGTCTGTCTGACCAACCATGGTCTGACTGACCGACCTTGTCTGTCTGACCATCCATGGTCTGACTGACCGACCGATTGACTAACTGAGTGTCATTTTTGATTTAGACCAGTTTCTCGCTGACTGACTGTACACTGGTCAGGGACCGGCCTTTACGTAACAGCGAGAGTGATGTCTCATTTCCATCATGTAAGCTTTGAACCACTACAGCTCATTCTACGAGCGTTTAAGATATTCTGAAATCATTTAATGTACATTTTGTGCTTTCTAGGACCACCTTTTCAAGGTTGCTTATTTGCTTTCTGGCATTCAGCTGTAAGTGGAGGCACACGAAAGTCTAATACACCAACTTGTTTCCAATGGGGTCACTTATAGTTGTAGATGAGGAGGAACTTACGGAGAACGTTGAGTAGAATACTTGATTCAATCAATTCGTGATCTTCATCAGACAAAGTGATCTTTTACTGCATACCTCCCACACATTGTCTTTTTCATAATTCAAACGTTCAAATCTTGCATGTGTTCTGGAAATAATGTTGTGTCCTAGGTGACGCTACTTCTAATGTGATTGTGTTGGTAATCTAGAAATTGTGTTTTCTAACGGCATTAGAAATGAGTCTCAGTACAAATATATTTCCGGCAACAGTAATGTTTATAACTGTGAAGTGACGTAAACAATGATGCCATATCTCTCCCCTTGCACTTGTATTGCTTCTATTTGGTTTTTATAAAATATTGGGAATATCGGTGCATGTTTGGAGTGTTTGTGTTTCCCTTCCCATATCCAGTGAGTATGATTTGCAAAGTGTAGGACTTGTTGTAAGTTACCTTCCGACCTCGACACAATGGAATTATCCAGCATGCACATCTAGTACCATTGCCAGCACTGTCTGGCCTATTGTTGGCACTTGTCTTTTGTTGCTTACATGTCTGTGCAGGGTAGTAATGATTAATACAGTGTTATGCACAATGTGACAACAGGATATAAATTTGCAGGTTTGCAGGCACCCTACGTGAGGCCTTTTTTCACATAGTCTAGGCGATATTTTTTTTTTTTTTTTACATGAAGAGTCATTTTTGAGTAGAAGTTGGTAACAAAGCTATTTTACCTAATTTTGGGGGTGCTGAATCCGAAAATGTCCCATGTTTGGGGATATTGTTTATTATATTATTTTTTGAAAAGTTTATTTTGGTTTTTCTACTTACACTTCCTTACTTCAATAACATTTTCTAAAGCGTACAAGACTGAATAATTATGAGGACATAGTACCAAACCTAAATGGCTACTATAATAGCCTAACGTTGCGTGCCTTCTCCAAGTTGGTAACCCCACTGCTCAATGAAAAATTAGTTTTGATATGACATATTTCTTTCAGAATTCATAATGGAGATTCTCTCGGCCTTTACCGTCCTCGATGTTCGGTCGCTTCTCCTCGGGATCGCCGTGTTTCTCGTCGTGTTTCGGTTCCTTCGTCGACCGCGGAATCTGCCTCCCGGGCCCTGGGGCTGGCCCATCCTGGGAAACCTCCCACAACTGATGTGGTCCGGAGGCGAGCTGCACGAGAACATCTCCAAGCTGACTGCCAGGTAGGAGCAAGTTCGATCGAAGACCATTGGTAGACTAATGCAGCAAGTTCGACCGCGGAACATCGGCCTGGTGGTGGATTCTTGACGTAACTTGCGCCTGCGTGCTAATAGCAAATGTTTTCATCCTTGGTTCATCTTTGGTCAAACATCACACGCAACTTCTCGCTCCTTGTGATAATGCCTGCCTTTGCACGACTCATTGCTAATCAAATTTTTCAATCCCACTAGATATGGTAAGGTTGTAAGCGTCAATCTAGCAGGAATATCCATGGTCGTTCTGCATGGGCACGATACGGTGAAAGAGGCCTTCTCACGGCAGGAGCTCAGCGAACGACCACCCGCTTACGTGACCCAGAAGGTTGTCCCCGGGAGAGGTAAAAATCTAACTTTGCTGAAAAACAAACAAAATACAACAAAGAACTCACACACCAACACAAGAAAAAAAAACACTTCTTGGCCCTGAACACCACCCCAAAACCCATTTGTACCAACACTAACAAGCCAAGTCTTTAAACTGAGGAACCTTTCTGCTCCTTTTTTTGGTTCCTGTCGTTTGGACTTTATTAACTATTTATTGGCATGTGCCATCAGCTTGGCACACGAAAACCAACCGAGAAGATGGGCTCAGGTCCTCTGAGCTGTCCCCTAATTGTTTACTTTTTGGGGGGGGGGGGACAACCCCATTTTCTTTATTAATGCTTTCAAACTGCGACCTTCACCCAATCGTTGCCCCTATTTTTGAAGGTCCACTATTGAATGGGTGTACATATTCGAACACAAATGAAGTGTTTTGATAATGATCGAACGAGGAATTACGATGCTCGGTTTTTGTAATTCAATGTTGGAGCCTTTGCACTGTCGTCTTTGCAGGTTTCTTATCATCCTCGGGTGAGAGCTGGATTGAAATCCGTCGGTTCACTATGGCCGTTCTCAAGAAACTCGGAGTGGGCAAGTCGGCGTTCGAGCAGAACATCGTCACAGAAGCCGAGATGTTCATCGAGGAAGTCAAGAGACACGGCGGCAAGGCTTTCGACCCGAAGCACGCAACGAGCAACGCCGTGTCCAACATCATCTGCACGGTGGTGTTTGGCAGGAGATTCCAGTACACCGATCCAGCGTTCGAGGAGCTCCTGAAGGTCGTTCATAATTTTGTTTTGCAGGTGGGGGCAGGAAGTGTGTTCGAATTTTCGCCGGTTTTCAACAAGCTGACCATGCTCCCATTTGTGCGGACCTATGTCGCCTGCTTAAAGAGCATCTTTGGTCACATCAACCTGCTGATGAAAGAGCACAGCAAGGAGAAGAGCGCCGATCATCAGGAAGATCTCATTGATATCTTCTTGAGTGAGAAGAAAATTAAGGAGCAACAGGGCGTGGAGAATGCGGCTCTGCGACCGGAGAATTTGAAGCACATCGTCCGCGACGTGTTCGGGGCCGGGTCCGAGACCACCGCCACCACTCTCCTATGGGGCATGCTGTACATGATGGCGTACCCTGAGGTACAAGTCCGGGTCCAGAAGGAACTGGATGACATCACTGGTCGCAATCGACTGCCCAGGATCGCAGACAAGCCTGAGCTGCCGTATACGGAAGCAGTGTTGTGTGAGTTTCAGCGCCTTGAAACCATCACGCCGCTCTCTGTGCCTCACGCAAGCACGGAGGATACCACTATCGCAGGGTGAGCGAACTCGTGTTTATACGTTAATTTTCCTAGTCCTAGTATTGTTTTTCTTATTTGTTTGTTCATATTCTTTGCTCGTTTAACTTGACTGACTCGCATAGCTACCGTATAGGATTACGCCAATAACGCCAGTGATAGCCTAAATCCAACCCATTGTGTTGACCATACAGATGCATAAAGAGACTTTCAGTGAATACCGATTCCTACTCAATTAAAAAGAATGTTGTGCACTCTGGGACCGGCTTTACCAGGCCTACCATTTCCTGTTATTGCATCAACAGATATAACATTCCTAAAGGCACGACCATCATGGCTAACATCTGGCACAACCACTTCGACCCGCTGGTATGGGAAGAGCCCGAGAAGTTTCGTCCGGAGCGATTCCTTGATGAGGATGGCAAGTTTCGTCCCCGCGAGGAGCTCATGCAATTTGGATCTGGTGAGCAAACAGCCGTTGGCAATAATTAAAAGAAAAATAATAAAAAAAATATCGTTTTGCGCAAAAACCATACAAATGTTTTAATGCGCATTGCAAGATCCAAACAATTGTTAAAAATATTAAAATTTCGGATTAAAAATTGACATTAGGGTTCAACATAAAAACATTATGTATTTTAGAGAACACGGTACATCTGTTAAAGATATACTGTCCGTGCAATGTTCGAGTTTCAGCCCGAAAAAAAAAACAATCGCTATTTTCTTGCAATGCAATTGTTTATCTTATCTAGAGGTATTTGGCCCGGTCCGGCCTATACGTTTAGTTCTGGGGAAAACTATTTTACGAGAAGCGCGCCGTAGCGAAAGTCTAAAAACAACTTGTAGACAGGTTCCCTCCCTTGAGCAGACTCCATAATGTTGGTACTGGTGTAGCGTGAATATCCGACTCCATGAAATGTGGACTCATTGGTAGTATTGCGAGTGCGAAAGTACGATAATTTGCTAGTTTTAGAATCATTATGGGAGAGTGACCTGTCACGTGCGAGGGATTAACCAATAATAGGGAAAAGGAATCCGATTTTCATAGGAGTCGGATTTTCATATGACACCGGAACCAGTATAGGCCGTAGGTCTCTTCGTGTTTAAAAGCAACTTCTACCTTGTCCGCATGTTATACGTACGCAGTTCCAATTTAGTGCCAGTTTAATAACACTGATTTCAAGATTCTGTGCCTTTTGTCTCTTTCCGTGAAATTATCATCAGGTCGCCGCAGCTGTCTGGGGGAGCAACTGGCGAAGATGGAGCTCTTCGTCTTCTTCACGTACCTCTTGCATCACTTCACGATCAAGAAACCCGACCATGTTCCCACCGTGTCCATCGAGGGGAAAAACGGCATGGTGTGGGTGCCGCTGAAATTTGACATCTGCGCCATTGTCCGAGAATAGGTCAGTTTTTGACGCATGGGGGCGCTGTAATGACGCAAATTTCTTTGTAAAAACAGTTGAATAATTTCCATTGATGAAGCAGTTTGATACCTTTATTTCTATTTGTAAATCGCAGCATCATGTAAATTAACGTAATGACGCGTCAATAACCTTGGATTACCTCTATTTGTACTACCATAATCGTGCCCTCAATCATTAACATATACATAAAGGCAATTAAACAAGAGGGCGCTTTCGTGACGCCATTTTATGGGTAGGAACAACAGAGATATCACGCTTATTGAAGAAATTTAATACATTTACTTTAATAAGGGAATAGATAGCTTTGCCGATTTTAAACAAGTCTGTTCAGACCGACCGGGGGAATGGATGCTGATTCGGCGGTTATTATCAGTAACCAGGCCCCAACGCCGGTCTTTTTACAATTTTACTTCATTCTTTTTTTCAACACCCCTCTAGCTATGTTATAGTATGTGCCTCTCACACGTTGTCTTAAACAACTCCTTTATATGAGGATTGGCGCGTGCGTGGTGTGTATTAAGCGAGTGGCGCAGAACGCGGCGGTGCCGGTGAAGTGTGAAATTAGGACTCTCGAACTACAGAATGATTACTAGCTTAGTGAAGATTCTGAACGTTCAACCAATAAAAGGATAAAAGGGGCCAGACTTCATATAGAAGTCAAATTTTTTATTTGACACTGGAAAAGCGTTGAAGACCAGCTAGCCGGTGTTTTATCAACTGGTTATGACCGCCCACGTGACGTACTGTCTTAGGTATTTATGAATATGAACACTAAAGAGTTTTGAATTTTAGCAACATGTCAACCTACATCAATAAGCTAGGATTTAATTGTTACCTGTTTGCTGCTCCAGAATGGCGTCGCAAAAGCGCCCTCTATCCCAAAAATATCACGCCGGTCGCAGCTAGCCCCTTTTCATGACAGCCGTCTTCTTGGAAACGCTGGGTTTGTTTCAAATGGATACCGGATAGCCTACGCATATTAAGTAATCCTTTTGTGTATTCATTGTTACGTAATTGAAATTTAAGATGATAGATGCATTTAACATGGTTGATGCATTTAAGAGACCTGTAAAATAATGAAATCTGTAGAGCATGCGAGTATTATCTCTGCGTTTACTTTTTATGTAATCTTGAAAAATTTCGCTAAAAGTTAACGCTATAGCTAATTATCTTTAACTGAGTAACATTTAAATCTCATATTCTGTTTGGACTTTTTTAATGTTTAACCATGAGGTTATTGTACGGTGTTAAACTAATTTTACCTTTTATGAATAAGACTTTTTGCTTATGTTCGTCACTCGGCATGGATTAAAATTTGACATTCATAACAACTAACTGTTTTACTAGTGCATGTATGCAATATAGAATCTGTTATTAAGCGGCACGGGCCCGCTAACCCCCATTCCAAAAAGTTGCTTAGCTGAAAATATTGTTCTTCAAAATTTTATGTGCCCAGCGACAAGTTGGTACATAGCACCAGGTTTGGACTTGACTGGCCAAATAATTATTTCCTGCATATATTGAGAGTTCAAAATGTGACGAAGCAAAATAAGTCTAGTTTTCAATCTATAGGTAAATAAAACAATCAAGGAGCAAAGCTTAAATCCAAAGTCAAATTCTGTCACAATCTCGTTATTTTTAAGGGGACTTTTGTATATACGCGTCAACCCATTCTAGCGTTAACCTATCTTTTGTTGTATGACGTATGCAAACTTTTCGTCCAATCAACATCCAATACAATTCCCGCACATAGTCGCGTTTCAAACAGGTGGAGTGACGCGCGTTGACACCTTGATCAATCACAGTTTGATTGTATAATGCATTTTTTGGTTACGTACTGAATCGAGATCTCGCTGCCCCAAATCTGTTTATATTATTTTCCAACTAAGGTGCAAATACCTTGCCAACTTTATTCTCCGCAATTGATACCAACCAAACCCCCAGGCTGATGGCCCACTTGCACTTAATGCTTCTCTTGTAACTTTGGAAACATTTGTGAGTCGCCGCTGTGCGTGTTATGAATGTTTCTGTGTCCAGTTAAGAAAACTATGACTGTACCTTTGGACTAAGCTTGAGATAACGATATCAGCGCGCAGTCATGGCATTGGCAGACATTGCACAACTTGCCTCACCGGTTGTATTGCCTTTTGTTGTCTGGCTTTTTGTTGGCACATCTTTGGTGTTCATCCGTCTGTGCAGGGTATTGTAGCGATCAATGTGATGATAGCGCACCACTTCAGTTCGCAGGCTAGGTTCGCAAGCACCCCTGCCAAATATGTGCAAGACTGGGCTACTGCATTTTGTTTCGGATACTAAATCAACTTATGCAAGACGTTTCCAACTTATTAACTACATTCCCTTTTTTAAATTTCTCCTCACTGATATTGAAAAGGGGAATTAAACTCTGTAGGCCTATAACCTCACTAACTTATTAAGGTAGCCGTTTTTTCCAACTAATTTGTTTCAAATGAAAAAAAAAAGCAGACTTGAACTGAAATATGTTATACCCTTAGATAAGAGTTCAAACTGCTCTGCCGCCATAGGGGGTTTAACATACCGATCGGCTTTTTTTGGTAGCTAATAAATAAACTGCGAACTTAAACGCCGATCATTTCTAATAACGAAAGTGTAATGGCGAATGTTTGCATGGAATCCTGATGAGAAAGATCGACACTAAAAAGCTAGCATAACATCATAGAGTGTCTTCGAAACGACTGGCTATGGCATCGTCTTCGGCTTAATGACATTTTAGGCCCCTTACTTCTGAAATTCAAGCTACATTTTGGTGCATGTTTTGCTTCAGGAACATTCAATTGGTTGAACTACGCCTGATATTCCTGTACAAGGTAGTTGCAGGACTGGTACCGGCCATCCCCTCACATCTATATCTACACCCAGAAAACAAGGCAGAAAAATTAGGCAAAGAAAGATTGACGGTACATCCTCATCGAATACTATAGAACGTTCCATCGCCGTGAACTCCAAGTGCTTCAAAGTATCCTGGTGCAACACAGATCAACTTAAAAATTCATTCTTTAACAGATCAATTATAGACTGGAACCATCTTGAGGAAAACCTTGTTCAAGCCGACTCGGTCAATAGGTTTAAAACGCTCCTCGGCCACGGACCTCACTCATTGTAACATCCCAGCGCACACCCTCTCTCTCCGTTGCGTTAATGCCTGAATAGGTTTCTGCAACGTACCCATACAGATACAGATGCATGAAGCCAACATTTTGAATATTGTCGTTTAGTTTGCCTCTCAGTGATTCAGAAGTCGGAGACAAAGCCAAAGCCGAAGACGAAGCAAAGGTTTCGAAAACGCTCATAATGCGGAAATTACGGGCGGAAGGGGGGATACAAGCGAATGCGTGCGACATGTTTTTGGTTATGTCAATAGAGGGCGCAGTTTTTTCTCATTTCTGGCTATTTTGTTCGCCGATCGTGAAGTGTAGGGCCCAGTTCCTACAGTGTATATATAAGCTGATAAGGGAGCAAAATCCACTTCAAAATTATTGGACCTACCAAACTAATTGGCGACATTCTCAATGAACAGGTATGTCATACATAAAGGGCAGGGTTTTGATGTTTTTGAGGGAAATTTGGGGGTAAAATGACGATGACAGCGCAGCGACAACACGCGACCCGAAAATAAAGGTGGCGATTACCGCGCGATATGTACCGTCAGCACGCACGGCGTGCTGAATCGCAAGGGTTTCGATCCAACTCGGACCCAAACCAACTCGGACCCAAGCCAACTCGGACCCATGCCAACTCGGACCCACTACCAACTCGGACCCATGCCAACTCGGACCCACTACCAACTCGGACCCACAACCAACTCGGACCCACTACCAACTCGGACCCACAACCAACTCGGACCCACTACCAACTCGGACCCATGCATGACCAACTCGGACCCATCGTTTTCAATCATTCGACATCGTTTTCAATCATTCATTTCATAAAGTTTGTCCACTTCTCATCTGTTATTACAGTGATGCTGTTTAGTATAAATTTTCATTGTAATTGTAAGGTAAATTATCTCATATCTGTATGGCAGCAGTATAACCTTTTTGTCGTTGTAAAGCGCATTGAAATGCTATTTTGAAATGTGCTTTAAAAGTGTAATTAATTATTTATTATTTTTATTTGTTTCCATTAAAACAAATTGCGCTTTAAAAGTTTAACCAATTATTTATTTTCATTAAAACATATTAATTGACATCATTCACACCATCTTGCTAAATTTAACAGCAATTTATTTCGTTTTTAATCCAAACTTCAACGTAACGAGTATACAAATTAAGAAAAGATCTTCATAGAAAAATTAAATTTGAAAGTATGGCATTAAAACATAAACACTTTCAAACATAACATTATTAACTCAATAAATATAAGTAAACATTGTAAGTAAATAAATAAAATAAATAAGATATAAAAACAAAGTCTATTCTAATCTCTATTTTAAAAAAAAACCCACATGAACACCATTGCATACACTGCAAGAAAAACGAAGGTTCCATATTAAACAAAAAAGTTAAATCAAAAAAGTATAAAAAGTTAATCGGATTCGTAAAAAAAACCACAAAATTCAAAGCCAGCATGTGAATTAAAAAATGATCAAGTTAATCCCCTACAAATAGATGCAATGTCAATCATCAAAAAGGAGTATTGGAGCTCTGGGAAGATTATCCTTCAAGGCCTTACAGGTAGCTGCCTGTATGTTCCACTATGATTGCCATGGGGGAAAAAAGTTAAATCAAAAAATTATTAAAAGTTAAACAGATTCATAAAAAAATCCCACAAAATTCAAAGCCAGCATGTGAATTTAAAATATCTCTTGGTTTAGCTTCACAGGTCACGGTTTCAAAAAGCTAAGCACGTTTAGTTTCATGATGTTCAAAACGATAAGCGTCTAGCAACAGTATTTACTGTACGCATCATAAAATAGCGCTCCACACAGCGGCAATACAAGAAAACAACAAAACTAAAAGCCTCATTCTGCCCAATATTATTACAAAATATCTTCACTAAGCACTAACATTAATATCACCTACAAATATAATGATTAATCTCTGAAACTAATGATTGAGTCATTGTTGGGTCCGAGTTGGTCGTGTTTGGGTCCGAGTTGGTAGTGGGTCCGAGTTGGCAGTGGGTCCGAGTTGGTCGTGGGTCCGACTTGGTAGTGGGTCCGAGTTGGTAGTGGGTCCGAGTTGGTAGTGGGTCCGAGTTGGCGTGGGTCCGAGTTGGCATGGGTCCGACTTGGCATGGGTCCGACTTGGTTTGGGTCCGAGTTGACCTGATACCATCGCAAGGCACAAACCGCGTAGGAAAATCGTGATTTCTACCCCAAGAATCTGTTCATAATTGCAAAACGGGTGTCATTAGAATTGAGAAAAGTCTGCCTTTGATTGTAGGTGATTTTTTTAGCATTAAAAAACATTCTTGACTCTAATTTGATCTAAACAGGGCCCCACACTTCACGATCGCCATTTGTTCTTCCAGTGACCAACTATAATCATGAAAATAACACATTTTTTTATACAGTCCTTCTGATTTGAAAATCACAGGTGTGTGGAAAAAAGCACACCTGGATTCTTTTAGGCATGTGATTTTTCTAGGCGAGTGATTTTTCTAGGTGTGTGATTCTACGGTCCAAGCTGGGATATATTTCATAATACTGTACATGTATTCATCTTGGTTTAATACATTACAATATAACCATTTGCTCTTCACTGACGTACTACATTTTTCACAAATTTTAAGTAAAATTATGCTGTAAATGTATGCTGAGGTGTGCGGTACTGAGGGATTCAGGCATGCGATTATTCGCACTTCTCAGGAAGCATTTAGGCGTGTGCTGGCGTGGGGGTGTGATCAAAACAGAAGGACTGTATATTTTATTTAGCGTTAAATTCTCTGGCGCCAAGCGCCGTAAAAACTGAAGATAAGCCTAGTGGATATATTGCCGGTGGTTCTGCCCATGCGTATATATCATAACTAAGGGTTATGTGCTTACAGGTTCTGTACTTACGGTTTCTGTCATGTCTGTGCTTACGGTTATATTTCCCCAAAACCTCAGAAACATAAAGCCTCGAAAGGAGGGGTGTGACTAGTGTCTCGTGCCTCCTCCAACTTAAACTCCACTGCTGATAATAATTTTCGTAACCTATTTCTTCCAGACGTCACCATGGAGATTCTCTCGGCCTTGACCGTCCTCGATGTTCGAACGATTCTCCTCGGGATCGCCGTGTTTCTCGTTGTGTTGCGGTTCCTTCGTCGACCGCGGAATCCGCCTCCTGGGCCCTGGGGCTGGCCCTTCCTGGGAAACCTCCCGCAACTGATGTTGTCCGGAGGCGAGATGCATGAGAACTTCTCGAAGCTGACTGCCAGGTAGGAGCAAGTGCGATCGAAGACCATTGGTGGACTGGTGGTGGATTCTGGACGTAATTTGCGCCTGCGCGCTAATCGCAAATGTTTATATCCTTGGTTCATCTATGGACCTGGTCAAACATCGTACGAGCCTTGGTCAAGGCAGTCCTCGTTATTCGTCCGTACGTGGTAAATGATCGGCGGCATATCCTCGCTATGCAGTGCATTAAAAATACAGCATGAACAGCGACCCAATGCGGCCATTATTTTATGCAAATCATATGGATCCAGACGAACGCCTTGGTCCCATCATCCATGTGAGGTTTTGGGGGTGGTGCTCATTATGCTAATTGCCAGCTGACCTTAAAAGTTGTTTTCTTATTGGTCGATCATTGCGTCAAACTGGCATGTAGTTAGCAAACGGTACTGGCGAGACATGTATTGTACATAATACATGCACACACGTTGTATGTCGAGTCGATGTCTCACATTACACACAGCACCAATGCATAAAAAATGTAGTTTTTGACACGTCCGCAAAGGGCGAATAGCGGCAAAATTTTGACGACGTCGAGATTTACTAAGGTTTGATTGGACACTCCACATATTAGCCCCGCCTAGACTTATTTGTATACGCATGAGGTCGTGCGCTGGAAATCTAGAGCAAAATAAAGCAGAACATAAGCTTTCGTGGACGAGTGGATCAAGGCGTTTGTCTGGATCCAAATGACATGCATGAAATAGTGGCCACATGAGGTCAGTGTTCGTACTGCGATCGTTAATCGGGTATGGACGAATAATGACGAACGCCTTGACCAAAACCATACACACTTTCTCGTTCCTTGTGATTATGCCTGCTTTTGCACAACTCATTGCTAACCAAATTTTCCAATTCCCACTAGATACGGTAACGTTGTAAGCATCAATCTGGCAGGAATGTCAATGGTCGTTCTGCATGGGCACGATACAGTAAAAGAGGCGTTCTCACGGCAGCAGCTCAGCGACCGACCGCCGGCTTACATGACCATGATGGTCGCCCCCGGACATGGTAAACTATAGCATTCTTGAAAAATTTAACCAGAATTATTTTCCTGGGTTGAAATTCTGCGATAAGGCCAAAAAAAAAATAAAAAAATAGTTGGTCTCTGGTCAGACCGAAGTTCCGGAATTGATGTGGCGACGCGGTTTTTTTTGGTGTTTTTTTTCTTTTTCCAAGCTTGTATTGTACAGACAAGGTGGGTACTATTTTGCTTTTTTGTGTCCTCATTATACATTGGTGTCCTCCATCATTTGCCTTGGTGCAATTTCCCCATTCCTTGGTGCTCCTTGGTACAAAAATTTGAGGAGACGCTGTTGTAGCTTCCGTGTTAATTTGCAAAAAAAAAGAAAGTTGACGCGCATGATTAAAATCGATGCGCGCGCTGACCAGAGACCGAGTATTTTTTTTTTGGCCTAATAATAACTCCCTCACACATTTGTACACGCGCATGTACACGCTTGATTGAGGCATTGGTGCACGTGTGTTTTTTTCTAAAATTGTTATAGAACCTTCGAACTTTCACCTTTGCAGGTTTCCTTGCATCCTCGGGGGAGAACTGGGTGGAGCTACGTCGCTTCTCCATGACCGTTCTCAAGAAACTTGGGGTGGGCAAGTCCGCCTTCGAGCAGAACATCGTCACAGAAGCCGAGATCTTCCTCGAGGAGGTCCAGAAACACGGAGGCGAGGCCTTCGACCCAAAGCCCGCCCTGGGCAACGCCGTGGGTAACATCATCAGCATGGTGGTCTTCGGCAAACGGTTCCAGTACACCGACCCGTCGTTTAAGCGTCTCCAGCAGGCCAATTCTGATCTGGCTTTGCAGGCTGGGGCAGGGAGCGTGTTTGAATACTCACCGGTGTTCAACAAGCTGACCATGCTCCCATTTGTGCGGACCTATGCCGCCAGCTTGAGGAACTACTACGGTCAAATCAACCAGCTCATTGCAGAGCACAGTAAGGAGAAGAGCGCCGATCATCAGGAAGATCTCATTGATATCTTCTCGAGTGAGCGGGAAATTAAGGAGCAACAGGGCGTGGAGAATGCGGCTCTGCGACCGAGAAACTTGCAGCACATCGTCGGCGACCTGTTCGGGGCCGGGTCCGAGACCACCGCCACCAGTCTGCGATGGGGCATGCTGTACATGATGGCCCACCCTCAGATACAAGCCCGGGTCCAGAAGGAACTGGATGACGTCACTGCTCGCAATCGACTGCCCAGGATCGCAGACAAGCCTGAGCTGCCGTATACGGAAGCAGTGTTGTGTGAGATTCAGCGCATTGGAACCATCTCGCCGTTGGGTCTGCCTCACGCAACCACGGAGGATACCATTATCGCTGGGTAATCAAAGTAGTGAATTTTACTTCAATTGTTAAACAAAAATGAAATAGGCATACACGACAATCATAAATTTGACTGGTCCCAGTGTGACAGCCTTCTTTATGCCTAACTGACTGACCCAACGACTCATGATTGACAGTCATTTGTGAACCGGGCAGTTCTATTGTATAGGTCTACCCAAGTAACACCAACGAATAGCATAATGCAGCCCACTGTGTAGATTGGTATACATGAAAAGACTTGAATGGTAAAAAAGTAAAAGGTAAAGGGGACGAACCTGTATTCACAGGAACGGCGTGCCCATCTCTCTTTCATAGCGATTAGGCCAGACCCATATGCTGCTGTGGGGGGATCGCCACACCTCCTCCACAGCGAGTCTGTTACCTTCCCAGCATTGAACAATGCCGGTACCCATTTAACACCTGGGTTGAGAGGAGTAATTGAGGTGAAGTGCCTTACTCAAGGGCACAGCACGCATGGCCACGGTGGGGTTCGAACCCACAACCTCTCGATCACGAATCCTGTGCTCCACCGCTAGACCACACGTGCCAACTTGAATGGTCCTTCTGATAAACCTTAAAAAAAATAGACTTTCAGGGACTATGCTTTACTTATGCTTGCCCAATCTTGCCATTACGTCAACAGATATAACATTCCCAAAGGAATGACCCTCATGTATAACATCTGGCACAACCACTTCGACCCGCTGGTATGGGAAGAGCCCGAGAAGTTTCGTCCGGAGCGATTCCTTGATGGGGATGGCAAGTTTCGTTCCAGGGAGGAGTTCATGCCATTCGGAACTGGTAAGCAAACAGCCGTTGCATTTACCACTAGACCTAAAGATGTTATGGTACTGTCCGTGCATTTACTATAGTGTCATTTTTCAATCGCTATATTTCTAGCTATAGACCTTACACAGTTCTTGACCTCGGGTTGTCGGGCGCGCGGTGCGGCTGGCCATACAAACACGAGGTCATGAACTGTATAATGCATATATTCATAACTTTGCCAAGCCCGCCCGCATAATGCATACATTACAACGTTTTTGCCATTTTGAAATCCCATGGAGGAACATTTTTGAGAGGATATTCGTGGGAGCTGATGACTGATCGTCATTTTTGGCCAGATAGATGAAGATTTCTGTATAAAGGAATGTGTTTTCGAACAGGTATGAGTTCCTCTACGACTAGGTACCTTAACGTTGGAAATTTATGTCCTGGATGAAAAGATAATTTTGATCAAAATCGGTAGTAAAATCGCTACATCTCTTTTAGTGTTTGGCTGTACAGAGCTTGTGATACTAGTGTACGGCCAGAGGGAGTCGGGTTATTCTTCCCCTAGCATAATCTATAATGTCGGAACCGAAACCAGTCTACTGCAGGTTACAGCCTGCATGTCTGTTCGTGCTTAAAGGTACAGTCCATCATTTGTAATTTGTGCATTTTGTTCGTTTGAAGCGACAAACGTGCTCAAAATCTAAAGAAGGGTACTGAACAACTAACCTGATGAAGTTTCAGCTCAGCTTCAGCTGTATATTCCGAGAAAACAGCATTCTAGGATCTCTGTTTCAAATCAAAATTTGCTGAATCATGTTTCGAATTGGGCCTGAATTCAGCGTCCGAGACACGTTCTCACTGAGCAGATTGCAGCTACGCGATGTTGCACACCAATCCGACGAATTATAGCAACCGTGCGCACGTCTGCGTCGTGTCAACGTTTGCGCGCACTTCGCCGAATACAAAAACGAACTACTAACGAAAATTTCCAACGATGTGTCTTTATACGCACCGTTTGAAAGGTCTTCTTTCGTTGATTTCTTCAAAATGACAGCTTGCCAGAAAAAATAATTTCACAGGGAGTTTAGTCCCCTTACCATCTTTCAACCAAGTATGTTTTTCAACAATAATTACGTCAGTTACTTTTTGGATAGCTGCAAATGATGGACTGTAGCTTAAAGAAACAATTGCTGTCCTGTTGATATGTACATTGTATATAGCCGTACTTCATGTAAACTGTTCTTTGACTCCGTCTCATTTCGTCTCGCACAAAAAAATCCACTATCTGCAGGTCGCCGCATGTGTCTTGGAGAGCACCTAGCCAAGATGGAGCTGTTCGTCTTCTTCACGTACCTTTTGCATCACTTCACGATCAAGAAACCCGACCATGTTCCCGCCGTGTCCTTCGAAGTAGAGCAAAACAGCTCCTTGAGGGCGCCGCAGAACTTTGACATCTGCCTCATTGCCAGAGATTAGACTGTCCCCCTCCCCTAACAAAAATATGGGGACCGGTAGCTAGCTTCGATTGAAAGCCATTGATTGGATCACCTCTGAGCATGCGCAGCATGATTGTTTATTTTTGAATCACTATTCAGCTTTGTGCAAGGACGATGGTTGAACACATGGTTATCAAAAAACTGTGCAAAAATTGAAGCTCATCACCTACGAAATTGCACGTGTGTGGCCTATTACCGTTTTGAAAGTGGTTGCGCGAATTTGCCAGAGATTAGACTGTCCCCCTCCCCTAACAAAAATAAACGCTAATGTAACGTATACAGGCACAGACTGTTTCTCATTTCATTTGCATACGTCTGCAAAAACACATGCACATGCAACAATACAATACCAGGGTGAGGCAGGTAGTGGTGGGGCCCGTACATCGCCTCGAGGTGGGGACCGGTAGCTAGCTTCGATTGAAAGCCATTGATTGGATCACCTCTGAGCATGCGCAGCATGATTGTTTATTTTTGAATCACTATTCAGCTTTGTGCAAGGACGATGGTTGAACACATGGTTAGCCAAAAACTGTGCAAAAATTGAAGCTCATCACCTACGAAATTGCACATGTGTGGCCTCTTACCGTTTTGAAAGTGGTTGCGCTCAAACATTACCGTTGTGATTTTACGTTTGTAAATTCAGGAGGCGGGATTCGACTATGCACGTCCAGCATATAATTTGCATACGTTAGGAAAAAAGCATCCTAATTAGTGTTTCAGGATTCACTGCTAGCTACCATTGCCCATATTGGAAGTCAAAGGACATGGAGGGAAAGGGAAGCAGACTATTATGCCAAAGATTAGGCCATTATTTAGGGCATAGGGAGCAAGTTAAACAGTAGAAATAGTGCAGCAGTTTGGTGCCTTAAAGGGACACTGGGTCCTGGAACAGCCCAATTGGGCTACAAAACGGGCTTTGAACGAGATGATGTTAAGCGTAAATAACATTTAAAGAAGGATATATACATCCACACAACTATCCTTTAAAAACTGGGCGTTTTTGTGTTATTCCTGTATTATGCGTGCGAAAACGAATTTCGGGGTCCACTTTTGCGACCCCATAAATTCGAGCTGTTTGGATGCCATTCGTAAAGTGTTCGCCTTTTGCGGACGTGGAAGAAACCATATTTTTTTGCATTGGTGATTGGTCACCGCTGTTCCCGAGACACACAACGTGTATATCATACACTGAGAACGACACGAAAAACGTATTAGAACTCCGTCGTGTCTGATGTTAACAACCGCGGTTTTTTCATCTTCTCTGAAACGGTAGGACATTAGGTTGGTTTCCTTTCAACCAGATGTTTGAAATAGGCTAAGTACACAATCCAAAACATGAAATTTTGGGGGATTTCAGGACCTAGTGCCCCTTTAATTCAATCTAAAAATCAAAGATTAATGTCATGAAGTTTCAATAACCTTGGGTTGTACACCACTGAAGGCTTTGTAAAGAGCGCCCTCATTGACTCCAATATCGACCTGAATGCTATTTGAACGATAACTTGGTTGCCATAACAATATGGAGCCGGATGGGAAATTTTCCATTTTTCTGAAATAACTATAATATTGAGGCCTGAAATAAAATGTAATATTTTGCCTGAAATGATATAATGAATATAAGTATTGGCATAAAAACCAAAAAGGCACCCAAAATACCTATGGTTATGGCAAAACTATAATTACAAAAAAATTGAAAATAAAGTTAACTTGGTTGCTATAACAATATGAAGCCGGATGGGAATTTTTCCGTTTTCTCCCAAAAAGGTTTTCGCAGGTTTTTTGCCCCTCCCGTTAATATATTTTCCAGATGTCACAAGAAATGTCCAAATTTGTCGTGTTCACTTATTTCACCTTAAACCTTTAGGAAAGTCTGTTAGCGATGTCGTTTAAAAACGAAACGTGCAATATTCATAATAGTTGCTTGACAATCATGCTGTAGTCCCATATGCTTATATTTTATTTTATTGTGCCGTATTGTCTTTGTAATCTATTGTATTTGTGTGTAGTCATTAATTTTGTAGTTTATGCAGGGACCCAGTAGAAACAGTTTTAAACTGTTTGGGCATACCCTGGGTAAAAAAATGAAATAAATGATGAATACAATCTGGTGTTTTTATTTGTTGGATGACAACTTTGTAATTTTTGATAGTCTGTAAATATAGTCTCTGTCATTGTGTTAATATCTTATAGTACCTTTTGTTTTTTACATCAAATTTTATTTATTTTACATTCGTATATATCTGTAGTCTTATTGTACATGTATAATGCACACTGGAAATCAATTTTCATGTTTGTTACGTGACGAGTATAATAAATTGAATTGAATTGAATTGTACATAAATGAATGGGCACAAAGGTGCATTTTCAAAGATTGAATTTAAACCGTGTTACAATGAATGCAACTGTAAAACGTGAATCATTAAAATTTGAAAAAGAAAATCCCCAAGATAGTAGATGCATTTTAAGAGAAAGATGTGAGAATTATCTCTGCGTTTACTTTTTTATTATGTAGTCTTAATTGCAACTCGCAAATTTCGCTGCAAAGTCAGCATGCCTAAAAGTGCTTTTAACTGAAATAAATTTTAATCTCATTAACAGTACGTGTATCCATTTTTTTTAAACAATGGTTAATCATGAAGTGCTGGTGGTAGTGTTAACTTAATTTAGCCGGGCAGTGCTATTGTATAGTATTACCCAATAAATTGGACTTACTCCAGTCCATTCAAGTGTACACTATATGCATGCGTAATACACTTCCACTGTGAATTTGTTCTGAATCTATTGAATAGAAATGGGTGGGCTCTGTCAGCTTTATTAGGCTTGCCTTATCTTAGTCTTTAGTCCAGTTTTAGTAACACAAAAAAAAGAAAGAAAAGAACTGAATGCTGATTTTTGTTTTAATATTGCATGATCCGGATATGAAATTATGCCATTTTGTCTTTGAGCGTTTGGACTGCGGCCCTCCGTATCGGCATTTTTACACAGGTTGCTCTTGATTATTCACCCCAAGAAACATTCATGTTAGAATTTTATATTGGCATTCCACCCAGCTCCCCCCACCACCAGGCTGTAGCCCCACTGGCCTATTATGAAATGAAAAAAAGGAAAAAGGAAAGAGGTGCGAAGCCACATTGCTGTTAATTTGATGGGGGTGGGGGGGGGGTAGGGCAAAGGCTCCCCTGCTCACGCTTGGAAAAATGATAAATTGAGAATATAATGAAAAAGTTAAGGAATTTTGGGGAATATTTTGCTTTGCCCCCCCCTCCTCCCCCTGGAAAAAAACCTGGCGACGCCCATGTGGGCAGCTTAAATACCTGTGAGAGTTCTGAGTATTCTTAAAAGAATTTTGAAGTATGGGCAGTTTAGCATGGGAATTTTAATACAGGGGTGCAACTAAATTACAATACACCCCGCAAAAAGAAAAGATAAACCAGAACTCCTGAAGAGGGACTGCAAACAAGTCTAGACTGCCAGCTGTTTGTTTTGGTCTGGTACCTGATATCCGCGCACGGGCACGCATGGACCACCGGACATAAACATCAATCGCGTGATCTTTGCTCAGCTAGCGCAGCGCTCGTGAGCAAATACAACACGGCTGCGCTGCCAAGAAGTTCACGGGCAAAGGTGAGTAAATATTTACATCAGATAAATAGGTTATATTCTTACATTATAGGTCATATATTTTCATCTTATGAAATACAAAATAAACTGCTTCCTAGCTAGGCGGTAGGTAGGCCCAAGTTTACAGACAGACCAGACCGACAATGACCGATGTCATGTGACAAACATCACGGTCATTACTCATGTTGATCATTTTGTTCACTTGACTTGTGCAATCGATACTTTTTGTCTGCTTCGCTAGTGCGCATACGAAAGCAGTGTTTTGGAAGAAATAGTGCATGTTGATGCCACTCAGCTCAGTGAAGGACGGTCATTGCAAAAAGGAAAAAAAAAAATTGTTGCAACCTGACGCCACTTTAGCGGTTGTGTACAAAGTCTGTCGAGAGTCAAGAAAATTTTCTGAGTATTTCCTAACAAAATTGGAATGTTTCTCAGTCCCAAATTCATGGTCGTACTCTTAAATTAAAATTCTTATCATCATTTTTGCAGTGATTGACCTTCAAGGCTTCATTGAGATGATATAAAATGTACGAAGAAAAAGGGGCATCTGGTTGAAACCTTTTTTTCCTGCAGAAATATCAACATGATCAAAAAGACATGAATCTGGCACTGGGTCTGACAAACATGTCGAGGTCATGTCGAGCGAACGCGTGGCCTACAATGTAGTTTATATAGCGTATCCTGGCAAGCACGCCCCTAAGATCGAGTCCAAACCTTGCCGTTTTTGAAACTCGATTTTTATGTCCCAAAAAGTAAGAATTGTCATTTATTTACTTAAATCGAACTCTGGAAGAAGTTTTTTTAAGGGAAATAAAGTCTAAAATTACATCAGGTTTGAGTCCCATCTTGTGACTATGAAGTGACACATCATTGAAAATTTCCGTTAGTATCTCAATTCAGATATAATTGGGTTCTGCCTGTTGCCTAAAATTAACCTGCGATCCAGGTCATGGCAGACTTTCACAATCAGTACTTCCTTCCGTGTCTCTTCCGAGGGGGAAGTGTTTTGATGAAGTCAAGATGTTCTGCCGAATGAATGGCAAATTCTAACCTACAGGTTGTCTAAAAAAAACCACCACAGAACCCTCAAAGCGCCCTCTTCTCACAGTTTTTAAAAATATGCATTGCAAATTTCTTTACATATTTGGAGAGTCCATTGGGTTTTCAACAACAAAAAAATCTGTACAATTGGTGAAATATTTATTGAGTTATGGCCAATTGAAGATACATTGTAAATATCGATTGAAAAATCGGCACTTTTTTTGAATTGGCCATAACTCAATAAATTCCATTGTTGAATTTTAGCTGATTGACTATACTCTCTAAATATGTTTACATTGTAGATATATTTGCGATGTATTATTTAAAAAGCTGTAAAAAAGAGGGCGCTTTGAGGGTTCTTTTGGGGGGGGGTGGGGGAGACACCTTAATAGCATCTACAAATTCTAGGGCCTTAAAGTGACAGTATTAACTGGCATGAAAGTTGGTTTATATCAACTGATATTTCCCAAAGAGAAAAAAAAACAGATTCCAGCATTTTCCTGTAGTCCTCCAGTGCACATAGAATGTATAGTCTGAGAATCACCTGTTGTCCAACAGAGCCCTGTCTGATATACATTTGTACATGTACATGTGTGCCGGTATGTGAGTAATGCAAATCTTATGCAACCCCCTGCCCCAGCCGCACAGAGTCAACTTTTTTGGTGACGTCATTTTGATCAGAAATGTGGACTAAGCTGTTGATTGGTCAATTTGGCTGACGTGCTTTTGTAATAATACAACAAGTTACCGAAGACCTGATAGAAAGGCGCCCGCTGAATGGTTAGAATCTGGAAGTCAAAATGCAGTCTCGTTTTTGCATCATTAAAGGGAACATACATGTACATCATTTGCTTTTGCTGTAATTTTCAGAAATGAACTATTTGAGGGGTTAGTATAATAGATCAAATATTGTTTAACTGACATGTTGGAAGTTTTGTGTTCGAAAATGCTTTAAAAACCAAGAAAAACAAAATTATTTAAGTAGTCTGGTTCCCTGACTCCACTAAAGATAAAATGGATCAATTTATAGATGTCGGAAAATTGTAAGGTAAGGGAACCAGTCTAGCTGGCCTGCACCCGTTCATGAACATGTAACCAATAGCAAACAAAATTTGGACTGACAAAAAATTGTAAATTGAGCAGTAGTTGAAAAATAGTTAATAGGTTTTTCCAACGGTGGTCGGCCGACCACCGTTGGAAATGTATACAAAAATACCATTTTCTTGAAAACGACTTGACACCAGGTGCCATAATTTTACAGGATGCTTTAGACTGTCATTTACCAACATCCTAGTAAGGTATTTCGTAAAAACTTGGTAGTTTTATTTTTCGATGTTTGCAAATGTTGTATATTCCCTTTAACTCTAAAAGTGACATAGTCAGATTTTCTTATTAGGGGGTGTGTCAGAACAGGAAATGAAGGTCACCGACCTCAGGAAGTACTTTCTTTTTGTTCCTTATCCAACCCAGATCGGATTTCAGATTTATGTTCAGTGTATCTGTCATTAGTTTCCGTAGGGGAGGTCTTATATTGAATGCAGAACTTCCGTAGGCCATTATACAGGGTGAGTAAAAAAGCGGAACTCAAACCCAAAGAGATATACACAATGTATTTCATATTTGAAAAGAAATATGTAGCACCAAAAATATTTTGACTGGTAAGCCAATTATTAAAGTACTTTTTAGATGAATAAATTACTTCAATTGCTCAATCGGCCGATATTATAGCACCATAATTTAAACGAGATGACTCTCAAATCAGTTTCGTCCCCCCCCCCAAAAAAAGCAATTTATTGTGTGTTCCAGATGACGTACTGTTTGGAACAACAAAGAAAATGACACAGAATACTTGTTTCAACAACTGTACATATGTAGTACACAATATCTTTATTAACCAACAAGCCTGCTTCGGCTATAACAATAGGATTTATAAAATCTACAGTTTTTTTTCCAAAGACAGGCCTTTAAAATGACTTTGTTGAATGTTTTTAACTTTTAAACTGAGGTTTTATCGCTGGTGATGTTTGAAGGCAATCGTAGTGACAATTCTTGAAATTGCATTTTTGGACGAAACAGATTTTAGGGTCATTTCATTTAAGTGGTGATATAATTTGAATGGATTGAGCAATTGAAGTAATTTTTTTTCATCTAAAAGTAGGGCAAGATTACCATATGCGAAGTTCACTAATTTTCCTCTGTATTGACTAACTAGCCCCCAGATAGCAATTTCATGTCATCAAAGTCAATTTGAGCAGTGAGAAAATACAAGCATTTTCTTAAAAACACTTAGAATTTTTCAGTCCACTCTCATAGGGTTTGTACACAGAGTGTTGAGTGAACTTCTTATATGGAAATCTTTCCAAAAGTAGTTTATTAAATTGACTTACTAGTCATAATTTTTTTTGGTGCTACATATTTTTATAAATAACTTGAAAAAGTTTTGCGAATGAATTAGTCTTGTTTTCAATGTTGTGAGTGGTAGAGAATTGTTTACTATTCCTGTAATAACTAATTATATTTTTCACGTGTAAACAAAGTCTTAAAATGTTGTGGGGAACAAAAAAATCACCTCAGCCAAAACAGTGTCAGTTTTTCTGGAACTGATATCAGAATAAAACAGATTCCAATAAGTTGTGTCAATATTTTTTTATTTTTATAGGGGCTCATAAAATGTCATCAACAATTCTGAACGCTTTCCACGGGAACCCCCTTTCCCCCTCGAAATCCATGTTTATTTTGTTTATTGTGAACATACACAATTGAACCTTAAACTGTCAATAAATCTTTTTTTGTTTGTTTACGACAGTCGACAGGAGCCCATAACACAATGACTTGCAAGCACTTCTGAAGTTCTTGTTGATTCCGTCGAGGTTGGAACTCGCCCCAGATTTTTTTTTCTGTTGCACAACTGCAAAAAGAGGTACAATGTCCAATTTGGCATACTTCACAAAACTGCGCGTGCAGAGTCAGGCTTCCGATGGGGCCTTATCAGATGGGTGTGTGGCGGCCGAGCGGGGTACCGGCGAGTTTTTGCAACCACTGCACATTAGCGACGACCCGGAGCTGTGGCAGACGCAGAGCTGCTCAAATCTCAACGAGGACGAGTGTCGGGACGAGTTCCGAGACGTCTTTGAGCCCTTTGGGGGCGGATTCAGCGGCTTCCAGAAAGGGGGCGGGACCAAATCGGAGACCCCGCCGGTGTCGTCGAAGGGGGGGAAAGGAGGCAAGTTGCAAGGCACACCGCCCTACAGACTGCGACACAGGTACATGTATTTCTTGTAATTGTTCGGAGGAGTGCGTTTTTACATTGGGAAGTTGAATACATGTATGATGAAATTACATGTACTGGTGTTACATGATAATGCCAATGTACATGTACATGTACCCGTATGAGTTTGCTGTATAACTATAGATGACTTTTGTACATGTATAGGCTGACTAGATCTGTTTGTGACTTCAAATACTTTACATGAATTTTGCTCAGAAACATTTTGAGAGGATTAAGAAACTTGCATTTTGTATCTGCCATCCTGAATAAAGGTGTTTTAAATAAATTTATTTAAATTTGATAAATTTCATTTTAACAGTAGAATGTCACCATAACACTGGCAGTAGATGAGTCAAAAAGATAGTGACCTTGTTTAATTTTTCTTAAAAAACAATCAAATTTTATACAGGAATGAAGTACATGTATGTCTTGAAAGAGCATGTTCTTCCACTCATCTGGTAAAAAAAACCCAAAATAGGCCTACTGAAATTGATCCATGCTATCTGAAGTTACATTCAGTATTTAACATGCATACAAACTGAAAGAACCTATAGCTGTCCATGGAATGCCATTGGAAGCTGTTGAGCTGAGTGAGAATTACAGATTACACGTAGAACGGTAAATGATCAGTGGCGGACAGCTGAATTTTGTGATCTATTTATTAAAATTGTCATAACTTGGGAATAGAGTGCAAATTACATGGAATTTTCACAGTTACTAGTCAATAACATGCACTTCATCACTGTGTTATTTTAATGACATAGAGTCAGCCACGTATTTGTTTAAAGGGAATGTACATCATTGGCTTTCGCTGTAATTCTCAGAAATGAACTAGTTGAGGGGTTAGTATAATAGAACAAAATATTGTTACACTGGCCGACCACCGTTGGAAATGTATACAAAAATAGGGCCTACCATTTTCTTGAAAATGGCTTCACACCAGGTGCCATAATTTTACAGGATGCTTTAGACAGTCATTTACCAACATCCTAGTAAGGTATTTCGTAAAAACTTGGTAGTTTTATTTTTCGATGTTTGCAAATGTTGTATTTTCCCTTTAAATATTTTTTTTGTAATTCGTTCACTTTCTTTTTGACTCATGACAATTTTCTGCCACCAGTTTTCGGTAAATCTGTAAATAACTTGGCGTTTAAGATGACTCGAGAACAACTGCTAACAACATATCCTTTTTCCTCAAAGCCTGTGTCATTTCCTCGGCTACCGCTTTCAATAACACATACACCTATGGAAGCCGCTGCAGCCACTTCTTATAGTCACATGTGGTACAGCTAGCCACAGCCATTTCATTCGGACGCCATATTTTAAACCTCCTGTCTTAACAGAATGAGCGTGACTGACACTCCCCTAGCCAAGCTGCCCAACTGCCTCTTGGAGGTGTGTGTCTTAGTGGGTCTGGACCCTGAGACCGGAGTTCATTTTGGCAGAAATGCACAGGTAAATAGAGCCTGAAAGTACGCCATTTCGTCTTTGAGCTTCCAGGCCCCTCCTTGCCCCTTCTATGGGCATTTTACACGAGGTTTCCCTTTCTCTTGCTATGATTTTTGACAGAGTGTTTTCCAACCGTAATCCCTCCAAGAACCATTCATGTTGGAATTTTATCTTGGCATTCCACAAGAAAAAAAAATTATGTAAAATCAGTTGGAGATGGGTAAAAACGAATTTTACTTACGACCTTTCATATCCGGATTTTTGTACCTACAGTAGGTCGCCTTGTTCGATCACGTTTGTTTTCACGTCCTGTACTTGCGTGAGAACGAACATGATAACGACGCGAAGATTTATCTTCCTACATCCGATGGATTCTGGATTTAATTGGGCTTGCTTGAATACATTTCTTATCAACGGCCATTTTTTATTTGTTCTCCATGAAAACCGTCACAAATTTATTTCGGAATCTGACTGTTTAATAACCCCTTTTGGGCAACTGAGTTAAATAATTGCTGTGGTTTGTGTGGAATGTAACAGTGGATGTAAAAAAAAGTTATAGAAAATTTGTTGTTTTGAAAGAAGTACATGTACAATTAAAGTTCAAAAATTATGGTCAACACCATGTTGAAGATGTTTTCTATGTTTTAACTTTTGTGCCAAAAAGTTCCATTTTTGGGTGTGATAGCGTGAAAAATTGGAGAATCCAGATAAAGTTACATGTACCTGTCCCGTTTGCAGGCATGGAACTTTCCCTCGGATCAGCTGATTTCCTTGTTTTTCACTTCGCACTAAAGCCATTAAAAAAATTTTTTAAAATGTACAAAGTCTTGTAAAGTTTGGAATTTCCTCATTTTTTATACAAGTTCCAAGCTGCATGCCTTGCGTGTAATAATGTTGGTGTTAAACATATATGTATCTGTTGCGTTCATCCCGATGTTAAACTCTTCCACGGTAACTGTTACTATGCCAACCAGGTCTCGGAGAAGGCCACCTCCAGCCTCTTCAGCCTTCCCCTGGACCCCCAGATTCTGGCCGTCATCAACAACCAGCTCGCCTACTTCCCAAACTCCAAGATTCCGACCGATTCGTACTACCCTCCAGTGCTGGTCAAGGTCGCGTCGAAGAGCTCGCGCAAGAACCAGCCCCCGCTGAAACGCGGGGCCTCGCGGAGGTTGTCGGTCAAGCCGCGGCCCGCCACGTTCCCGCACAACCAGGAGATGATCGCATCCTTGCCGACGCTCTGCTTTCCTAGTAAGATTATTAATTCAAATTAGGTTTTGCCCTTCACCGACGTTTAAACACTGTATACTCAGTGTGTTACCTCCCAAGTGAAAGTTGAAAAAAAATTTGATTTATATCACCCCGACGCAAAAATTCCATCTTAAAATAGTTTATGCGCTACCCACTGCTATGTACATCAGATTCAAACCGGCCAACCGATCCCGTTAGCTCGGAGGTCGAGTGGTAAGACATCTGCACTAGAAAGCAGGAGGTCGTGGGGTCGAGTCCCACCCGAGTGATTTTTTTCCAACTTTCACTCGGGAGGTAACACACTGAGTATACAGTGTTTAAACGTCGGTGAAGGGCAAACCCTAATTTGATTTATATCACCCCTACGCAAAATTCCATCTTATAATAAGATTATTGATTGCCAAACAATGGCGGGTGGTAGCCCGAAAACCATTTGTCCGATGGCGCAAAACTTACAATTTCATCTGTTTCAGCCTAAGTTACCCCACATTCTAAATGTGAGCAAATTTGAAGGGAGTGGGGTTTCACCACTTGGGAGATTTGACACAAAATGACCCTGAATCAAATACAATGAAAGAAAGCTTTGAACATGTTGAATAATTTCAAATGGATGGTAAGCACCTCACCGGTATCTTTAGTACCTAACCTGATTGTATCACTTTGTCTCTCCTAATTATCATCATAATTTTACCTTGCAAAATTTATGGTATTCATTAATTTAGTTTCATTTAATTATTTAGTTAATTCTTTCTTATTTTAACTGGGTAGCCCATTCAGTGGAATCCACTGATCTCCCATGGGGCCCAGTAAAGAGAAGACAATGTGAAGAAATTACAGTTGTAGATGTGGGAGGAACACCCCAGAATAGAATATTCGGGGAAAACCAACAGAATCAGGTAGGGACTGAAAATCAGTCTATTTGTTAGCCCAGGCGGGAATCGAACCCGGGTCACAGTGGTTTGAAGGCGAGGAAAGTAGTACTGCTACGCCAACCTGACTCACCAAATTTTCATGTATTTATTGTGGACACGGTGTGCTTTCATTTGTTATTCCATCATTTTGATTTTCATTTTGGTTTCAGGTGAAGCCTATTTACTTCCAAACAAACCCCAGGAGTCCTTCCAGTACCTAGTCCTGACCAGTATTTGCGGCAGCCGCTCCTACGCCACTTGCCTCACCTTCCACCGGCCATACTACCTCGTCATGGTAAATTTGACCTATTACAAAATCTTGCGACCAAGTCATCATTTTGTTGCTCTACTAATACTATAAACCATTCAAAAGTACAGCAGGACTGAAAAGTTTGCTAATAATAAAAGTTATAATAATGTTGTGCTTACATCATGCTAATGTCTGAAGCGCTTCACAACTATTACTCCTGTTCCTCAGGCCATGAGACCGGTTTTCTTGCAGCAGCTCGAGATCAGCGCAATCTGGTCTCTACCCACACAGGTACTCATATTTACTCCTGGGTGGAGAGAGGCAAATGTGGTAAAGTGTCTTGCCCAAGAACACAAACACCGTGATTCCTTAAGATTCAAACACTCTTTACCATCACATGTGAGTCGGACACCTTAACCATTGGGCCATAGTGATTTACATTACACATCACAAATAATAAAAATAATAATGATAACAGGTTCTTATATATCGCTTTTAACTAAGATCAAAGCGCTTTACATTATTATTACCCCAGATCAGTGGTCCAATTAAGCATTCCAAATACCATCTCAGCTCCCTGGGGAGTATACAGCTCGATGCAGCCTGTTAGGCGCAAGGACGGTCATTCACAATAACCATCACAGGTACCCATTTAATCCTGGGTGGAGAGAAACAATGAGTGACAAAGTGCCTTGCCCAAGGGCACACACGCCATAACCCCAGGCTGGACTCGAACCCACAACCTGCAGCTTTACCCGCAGACCACGAATCCAATGCCCTTAACCACGAGGCCACAGCACAATACTACTTAGGTTTATATCAGCAAGAAAATTTGGTAATTTTTTTTATCTTTTCTTAAGGCGAAAGACGGCAAGTTTGAGTTGCATGCCGATATGCCCGTCACGGAGGACAAGAAGAAAGCAGCAGTAACGTGTTATGTGCCGTCCTGCATATGCGCCATCTCCTCCCAGCCGTACTTCCTAGTCATGAAACAGTGCCTGTCAACGTGAGTCTAGTTGCCCATAATTTTTTTAACAAATGCTGTATTGACGAGATTTCCTGGCTACAAACAAAAGAAATATCATTGTTAAACTAATTCAAACAAAAAATTAAAGTTAGAGTAAATCATTTGTGATGTGATCAAGCTAAATGAGTCGTTTGTCGGGAATTTTTTATTTGGAGATACAGGCCAAAATAAGATCACTTCATCACATCACTTCATGACATCTCTTGGTGTTCCGACTTCCATAAGTTTTGAACTAAAGATTGTATCAGCATGCGGTTTTCACAGAAGTAATGCTGAGATTGTGCTCTTTTCAAATCTGTAAAAAAAAAAAATTGACCAGGGTCGACAAACGACTTATGTACCTTGAGCGCATCACATTTGTCATTTGTGCATTTTTGTTTGTTTGAAGCAACAAAAGTGCTACAAATCCAAAGAAGGGTGCTGAACAACTAACCTGATGAAGTTTTAGCTCTGTGAATGCTGTATATTCTGAAAAAAAAAACCAATATTCTAGGATCTTGATTTCAATACGAAAGTGTTTTTGATTGCGCCCAAAATCAGCGTCCGGGACATGATCTCATTCAGCCGGTTGCGGCTACGCACTGAAGGGACGAATTATAGCAACCGCGCGATCGTGTGGGTCGTGTCAATGCTTGAGCGCACCCATTCGCGGCTTCGCCGAATCAAAAACGAAGTACTACTCACTCCAAAGACTCTTTGTCTTTTGTCTCACAGCCTCATACCAAGTCTGAAGGACGACTACGACAACATGCTGCAGAGCCTCAAGTTTTTCACCATACAGATGACGATGGTGCCTACGCCACCCGCTGGCTCACTAGCTGTGGTAACTCAACTATATGATATAAATCAATTGGGGCTTCACTTACTGTTTGCCACCAACATCGGGGATATTGGCAAAAAAGACACACACAATGAATGTTATGATGCTGTCGGTACTGAAATTGTCTTTTTTTCTACATGCGCAAAAATTTCACTTCAAGTCACAATAAAATTTGGAGGTTTTTAAAGTTGCTACAGTGGAACGTGGCTATAACGGACTTTGTGGGATCCGCAGAAATTGTTTGTAATAGCGATCATTTGGTATAGCGATTTTCACACATAAGTGGCGCCCTCTTTTGACCATTGCTATAGTGTAGTTGCATTTACAAACCATGGGCAGTGTCGCCTATCTTTTAAGCAGAACTCCACCATGTACGCCCTGGCCTACAACAGTTGCAGGTTTTCTTCGTAGTGATTTGCTCATATTTGTCTTTTTCCCTGTTTCGTTTACTCTCAGTCGTTTTACATGAGGGACAGCTTCAGGCCCATCTTGGTCCACCCGCCGGACAACCCGGAGAAGCAGGTCGTGGACGTCCCCCTCAACTTACCCTTCCTGTGTTTCACCACGGAGGACGTGCTAACCATCGTGACCTGTATCCTCACCCAGCAGAGACTGGTCTTTGTTTCACAGGACTACGCCTTGCTAACGCCCATAGTAGAGGTAAAATTATAGCAAAGTTTGTCGGGAAAAAAATGTTGCAACCTGACGCCACTTCTGCGATTGTGTACAAAGTCTATGGAGAGTCAAGAAAATTGTCTAAGTATTTCCTAACAGAATTGGAAATATTGCTCAGTCCCAGATTCATGTCTTGTCATTTTTTACAATGAATGACCTTCATTGAGATGATATATGAAGAAAAAAGTGGCGTCAGGTTGCAACATTTTTTCCTTTGTCGGAACCAATGTGTCTCATCAGACTGGCTTTTATCTACAGGTTCCGTGGCATGAAACAAGAATGTTTCTTTTCCCTGGATTTGATGCCAGTCCAACACAGCTTACTCCCCAACTAATGCTGGTACCCATTTGTACTCCTGGGTGGTTAGAGGCAAAGTGGGGTAAAGTAGCTTGCCTGTGGACACAAGATATGAACAGTGGCAGCATTGGAACCTCTGATCATGAGTCTCAACTCCTGGCCACTAGGTTCATAAAAGCGACTTGCCTAATGTACATATGAACAGTGGCAGGATTCGAACTCCTGACCTTCTGATCATGAGTCTCAACTCCTAACCACTCGGCCACAATCCCCATAATTCATAAAATGTGACTTGCCTAAGGACACAAGATATGAACAATGGCAGGATTGGAACCCCTGACCTTCTGATCAAGAGCCATGTCCCCTAACCGCTAGGCCGCATTCCCCACAGTAGTAGAGGTACATAGAATGTACCATTTGGTTCCTATCCGCTCCGTTCACAAGTACCCCCTCACTGGCAAAGAAAGTACAGTTGGGGGTGACTGACCGACGCCATCTTGCCTGACTGCAATTTGCCGCGACGCGCGGCCGCACCACTGCGTGTACATAGTACAAATCCCCTGGTGTACGTGCGTCACACAAAAAGGAACGGTGCGCGTCAACCAGCTAAATGTCCCGCCCATGGGACGTCGTTGCTAGGTAAAAGGGCGCCCTCTTTTGTTAGCGCACGGAGCCCATACAGAGGTAGTTCTCGGAAGAACATTCCTAGCAAAAATGCCACAGAGATTTACAGTTAACCAAACCAAACCAATGTTTTTTGTATTGTCTTCTAATTGTTTGTGCAGTGTTTCTTGCTGTTCATCTTGCCGTTCAAGTGGCCGTTCGTTTACGTTCCTGTCGTCTCCTCAAGTCTGCTGGACCTCCTAGAGGCTCCCGGTTGTTTCATCATGGGCTGCAACTCGACTCACCGACAACGAATATCAGAGGTAAGGATGGCAATAGTACTAAAATAGTTTGTGGTTGACAATCGCAAGTCCAACATAAGTCCGTCACAAGTCCATCGCATGTCCATAAAAAGTCAATCACAATTCTGTAACAAATCCATCACAAGTCCATCAAAAGACTATTATGAGTCAATCACAAGTCAAGTCCATCATAAGACCATTATCTCAAGTTCGTTACAAGTTAATCTTTACAAGTAAGTGAAGCTATGCACAGTGGAGATCAATAAAGTGAAGTTTGCGTTGACACCATGGAGAAAAACTCTTTTGTAGATGTGTGATTCTTAAAAGAGTGTTTCCTCAATGTTTTGACCAGTATGCTCTGGTCGACTTCAGTAGACCAGAAATTTTACTGATAGAGCACCCTATGTCACCCATGCATGTCAGACTTGTAAGAATTTAGTATTATTTATTTTTCCCCACAGGTTGAAGGTCTTGTGATCATAGACATTGACAGGGGACATGTAGAGAAATGTAAATCCATCAATGTACCGCCCATCCCTGAATCTGGTGTGGCAACCTTCAAAAGACTGTAAGTTTTTCTTGAACGCCAATTGTTTATGAGCCTAGCCAGGATATGAGTGTCCTTGGGCAAGGTACTTTGCTCAAATTTTTGACTTTTTGACCAGTGCGTGAACATAGAATGCATAAAGTTCCACAGTTCCTTTGTATTGGTTATAAGTCGGCTAGTTGAAACAAAGTAAACTGTAGCAGGGTCTAAATAGTGTGTCACACATTTTGACGTCAGGAATGATTGATAAGCATGCTTTGCAGGGGTAATGGGCTCTGTGCACGAGTCCCCCATCAACGGCCAGAAAAGGAGACTTGGGGGTGACCTAGACTGGTTCCCGATCCATCCACTGCGTATTTCGAATGTATCCAAAGTTATTTGAGGCGGGGATTAGTCTAGGAGACCATCGCAAGTTGAATTCGAATGTATTCGCGCGCCGACGACGCCCGACGCTCACGCGAAGACGCAGTGGCTATAGCTTTTGCACATTCAGGAAGTCGTGCGTATTTCACGTGCGAACAGTATGCGCACACAGTATGTCCCGTCAACGGAGCTCTCAAAAGAGGTAAAAACGCGCCCTCTTTGTTGGCGCACAGAGCCCATAGTGCATTAACTTGATCACCACAACCGAAATATTTTTACATTTCATATTAAATGTCAAGCCATTTTCATCTTTTTATTTTTTGTATATTCATTTTTTAAGAGTTTCTGTTTCGAAAAAATAGTTTTCATTGTTGCCAGTCTGTAATTTGAACTGTCTTTTTAAATTTCAGCTACACCTTGGCTAATTCCAAGCAGTACGAGATTGCGTCGCTCTCACGTCCTGCTGCCGCGACGCTAGAAAAAGACTTCACCTTCCGAGAGCGACTGCGCAGGCAGTACCAGCAGGACATCCAGCGCTGCTTCACTGAGATGTACACCGTGCTCTTTGGGTTAGTCAGTTGATATCATTTTTCCGGATTTTTCCGGATTTTTAGTCTAACGTCTGCGGAATTTTATGCGGATTCCGGATTTCCAACATTTTCTGTTTCCGGATAAATATCGCCCAAAAACTTCTGGCGAAATATAGAGAGATTATTGAATCAATCACGTATGGATTATATTATTTAATGACCAGACATTTTTTCCTAATTTTTCCCCCATTTGTTTTCTTTCAAAGCGACAAAATTTGCAAACATTACAGAAATTACAGTACATAAAATGTACATGCCCTAGGCCTATATATGGACATACGTGCATGCATATGTATACATGTACATCTATACAAGTACATGTACAATAATACATGTACATGTACAATAATACATTAGCAGTAGCAGTAGTTGAAAAATAGTTAGGTTTTTCCAACATCCTATTAAGGTATTTCGCAAAAACTTGGTAGTTTTATTTTTCGATGTTTGCAAATGTTGTATATTCCCTTTAACCAAAGAATTTCTTGAGTAAAATTGTGTTACTTGTACCCGCAGGGACACTTTGGATTTCATGAACTTTGACCAGCAGCGGTTTAAGGTGGACGAGTTCATCGCCTGCAGAGCGGAAGACGAGAAGGAATTTTACTCTGTGGTAACTATGGCAACAGGACATCTTTTAATGGGGAAAAAAAAATCACAACTTTGTGAAGGGTTTTCTGCTCTTCCATTTACTGTGCCAATGAAAATAATAGAGCGTTTTGAAGATGGAAAATCTGTGAAATCTTCCCAAAATGTAATGAACTTTCACTCTCAATTTGTACTTATTAATAAATTTTCAAGCATGAAAGTTTGTTTCCAGTCTCATTATTAGTCAATTTTCACTGGAAAGTTTTGCAAGTTAACAGTAACAGTGACAAGTGACCATTGTTTCTTCATTATTAAGAAAATGCCTTAAAAATTTGTTGAACATTATGCTTACAAAAAAAAAAATTGACTCACCTTTTCAAATGTTTTGCATCCACAAAGCACTAGTGATTAGTTCACTACTGTTTTGTGGATGCAAAATTTATGAAAATGAGTGTCAAATAATTTTGTTAAATCATATTTTTTACATGCATAAACAAAATAAATTTCTGATTATTTTTGTGAGTTTAAAAAAGATTTAATGCTAGTGAAAGGGTTGCTAATTTTGTTTTATGTCAGGAAGATGCGTTTTTCTTCAGTAATTTCCTTCTTTTTCTTTTTCTTTTTGCAGTTTCTCCAAACACATCTCTTCAAAACTTACAAACATGACCGATTGGACAAGAAAAAGGACTACTACCTTAACTTGGACAAACGACGCCAGCATTTAGATTCGCACTCGCACTCGTAAGTCGACTTTTTATTTTCAAAAATTTTGAAAATATCCGTTTTGCATTTGTGATTTGGATTTTATTTTCTCGCTCGTCGTGAATATTTGATTTGCATGCAGACGACGGAAGTTCAGCAGTAATGTGCTGGTGCCCAGCCCGGTCGCCAGCCGCAAGTCCGACAGCCAGAAAGGGAACGTCGCCCCCTACACGTACTACAGCTTGCCACCCTTCAAGATACCACTAGAATCAGGTATGACCTTTTGTTTCTCGAAAAGAGGTCGTTGGATGAGTTCCGCTTAACCAGTTCGCGTCGGAGGACGTGATGACACGCACTAGCTGTTTTTATACACAGGCACGGCTGATGGGTTTAAATGCCAAGATTGCCTCGATTCTCCTGCAGGTGACGTCTAAACACGCTAATCCCTCGTGCCTTTTGTACACACACACAAAGTCCGTGAAGTCTGTGGAGACGGACCATGTGTTGATCTTGAATTGGCCGTTGTGCACTGCCTATTATTCAATTTACGCTCAGTGCACACCTCACAATATTGAAACATGAGTTTTCGGCAAAAAATATTGTACAAATACTGCTGAAATGACTCTTGCGAATCAGTATTTGTGGCGTTTGGCTGTGTATCAGAAGTTGGCTGGAATATTTTGCTTTTTGCGAAAATTGAAATTTTTGGCAAAAATAATCCCAGCGCAAAGTGGTTAACCAGTGATCCCACATTACTTTACCTTAAGCTATTTGTCCTCATTTTTCTTAATTTTTTTGTCCTTCAACAAAATATTTCAGCACAACTCCATCTTTTTTGCGAGCTCAAACCTTGCATTCAAATCATCTGTAAATGATGTTTTGTATGCGAAATTAGTTGGAAAATTAAACAATATTGGGAAAATCATAAGAAGTCATGACCGAAATGTAAGATGCTCAAATCTCTGTAGTTTCCTTGTAAGAAATTATTGCTGATTATGTTTTATGAAACAGATAGTTTTGCCGAGTGTAACTTTTTTTCTCGTTCGCATTTCAGCTCACCAGTTCTATGATAACTGCATTGAATTTATCAGCATGTCCATCAAGGTAAGTTGAAGAACATTTTCCCACATTCGTCCCAAAAGTTTCATGTTTTCATCTTTTCATTTTTTTCCATCGTTTATGTTACTTAAATCTCACAAAATTTGCAGGAAAGTGTATTAAACTGAGTAATGGCCATAATTATAGGGCTCGCTCAATGACGGCCATCTCTGTAGAAGAACTGCTACTGTGTATTTTACGCAATCAAGCACGCATTGCGCAGTGTTGAAAATGTTCCAAACACGCGCACTTGTTGCTCGAAATGTGTTCGAAATACGACGCAGCTGATGCATGTTACACAAGTTGACACTCAAAATGCTGATACACGTGGCTGGTCTGTAGGAAATGACGTCATTTGAACGAGGCTTATAGGGTGGGTAATTAGGGAACAAGTTCAATTGGAAATATCTTGGAAGCTGCGGGCCAACGAATGCGTGTTCATGCATGAGTCACATGATTGTGTCATGTAATTTCTGGAAGGAGTAGTCTAAATTTTTACCCCAGTGACCCCATGATGACCTTTGACCCCAGTTTGGTCATGTGACATGTTGGGGCTGGGCGCGTAATTTTTTTTCCTAGGAGGGTTAGGGGCAATGTCATGAATAATTAAGTTTTTCCTTTGAATCATTGCAAGACTTAGGTTCTCGTTCTGTTTTCCCCTTAATTTAAAATTATTTCAGTGATAAATTTGGTGAAGAAAAATAGCTGATGAAAATGAGCAGCGACGACGTGGATTTGAACCAGGGATCTTTGTATCCATAGCTCATCTCGCTATCCACTAGGCTACTGTGTGGTAGCTCGACGACAACCGTTCTTTAAAATGCTTTAATGTATTGTAACTAGTTGAGTAACTAATAACAATGCTGTTGATGTCATTGTCCGTTCTCATGGATAAACATGAATTATTCATGACATTGCCCCTAACCCTCCTAGGAATAAAAATTACGCACGCCGGGCTACTGATACTTTTGACAAAGTTTGGTTGAAATCGGTCAAAATATGCGGGAGCAATAGACAGTGTCAACGTTTGTTGCTAACTAACGAACTAACGGAGAGACATGATGATTAGTTGAGCTGCTATCTTGCAGCAAAAAAATCTTGGCAATGATATATTCGGAAAAAAATATCACAACCTGACCCCACTTCAGCAATTGTGTACAAAGTCTATGTAGAGTCAAAAAAAAAATCTAAGTATTTCCTAAAAAAAAAAAATTGGAAATATGTCTTGTCATCATTTTTGCAATGAATGACCTTCATTGAGATGATATATGAAGAAAAAAGCGGCATCAGGTTGCAACATTCTTTCCACATATTCCGCCAACTACATGAAGCAGATGGGCACAAAAATCTAACAAGCACGTAAAATGTTTGCTTAGCAGAAACAGGTTACCAGCCAAAAAACGCGCAGCGTACATTGCTTATCACTGGTTCTCGGCTGATTTATGCTGAGCACTAAACAACATTTGCTGCATAGCGGATTTTTTAATGTACTTGTATTTGGTGCTACCTTTTTTTCTTTCCTTTTTGTTGTTGCATAGAATGTCAAATCAGCAAGCATCAAAGCCTCATACCTGTACCTACGTGGGATGCTCCGTATAGCGTGCGCACGCCCTCTGGATGGGCTGGATGACTTCCACCAGTTGCACACCACAGATCTGTCCATATTTCCGGTGGAGTGAGTACACTTGAAAGAATTGCCAAACATTCACGGAACCAGGAAAATTTAATATCAGAAGAGTTGAAATCAAATCAGTCACATATCACAGCACAAGTCGCTCATAAGGCAATCACATGTCAATCACATGTCAATCACATGTCAGTCACAAGTCAATCACAAGTCAGTCACAAGTCAGTCACAAGTCAATCACAAGTCAGTCACAAGTCAATCAAAAGTCAATCACAAGTCAATCACAAGTCAGTCACAAGTCAGTCACAGGTCAATCACAAGTCAGTCATTGGCCAGATTACCAATGAATCGCAAGTCGATCATAAGCAAATCACAAGTCAGGTCATAAGTTAATCACCAGTGAAATCCTTGTCACAGATCACTTGAGTAGTTTGCGACCTCGCTTTCCGCTCCAGGACTTTTGTAACTTGGATGTGTTTTTCAATTCTGAAAAAAAAATTGTCACTAAAAAGTAATTTACTTTGTGTTTTGAAACATTCCAATGCAACTGGCGTTTCGAAACAATTTGTTTTTGTTCTTTCCAGTGAGATCACAAGGGTCGTGGAAGACCTGAGCCCCTCCGAGAAGGCGGAGCTTGAGGACCAGGAATTCTACAAGAGGGGGGAGATCCTGAAGAAAGTCAGTCAGCGCAAGAGACCTGGCGGACTGACCAACCCGACCATACCGGAGGATATCCCTATCGAGGGAATACTAGGTATAGCCTTGTTGTCTGTCAATAAATGTACTTTCCCCATGCAGTTTTGACAAACGTCTTTGATATATTGCAAAGATATGACACAGGAATTTCGACAGTGTCTTGCCAAGTTTCTCTAACTTTGAGAAAAACGGCTTTGAAAAAAAGAAAGACCCGCTTTGCGCCGCCAACGGCAGTGAAAAACATTCTTCAGTTTTTCACTTTTGTGGGTATTTTTTCCTAACAAAAATGCAAAGTGTGCATCTTGGATACCTTGGCTATTCAAAAATAGTAACTAATCAATATCGATTTTCACATGATTTTTCTTGTGTATCCGACTTCAGGCGTCGACTACTCAAAACAAGGTTTTGGGGGACATTCCTCATTTTGCCTCAGTATTTTTTCAGTAAAGCTCGTTTGTTGATGTCGATCAACGCATTTAAATTAGTGGATATTTTGCTTGCTTAATAGGACTGCCCGATTTTGTCAAGCATGTCCAAAACCTTGAGATTGCCATCGACGTGGACGTCATCGAGCGTCTCTTCACCGCGCTGACTGGCGGTAACATCCAAGCTGGTAAGAGGACCGATCAGAGGTCAGAGGTCAATTTCATGAAGCTCCTCAGCACAGAAATCTGCTTAGTGTCAAAAAAATGTGCTTAGCAAAAGTGGGTTGCCAGTCAAAATCTCATTCTCTGTATACGGTATGTGACCGGTTCCCAGCTGATATATGCTTAGCACAAAATTTGCTGTGACTGTTTGCTGTTTATTGTGAGGCGCTGTGATCTTTGTAGAGCACCATATAAATGCTTGGTATTATTATTATTATTAAGTCCGTCACTCTATAAATATTTGCTTGTCCGCAGGTCTGGACGCGGACTCGTTCGTGGCCTTCGTCGACGCCTGGAAGGAAGGGGAGCTGGAAGGGCTGAAGATCCCCAACGAGGTCTACTCGGAGCGTCTGGATCACACGGAGAGCATCCTCAAGATCTCATCTCTCATCATGTCCAAGGAGGGCATGGGAAGAATTGTCTTGTCTGACAAAAGGTGAGTGACGAGCGGACAAACCCGAAAAGAGTAATTTCCCAGCTCTCCAATTTCAAATTGTAATGACATTTGGAATGCAAATAAATACATCAATGAGGGAATACAGGGTGAGTAAAAAAAAAGGAAACCCAGATGTTTGGACCATTGTTTTAGTGAAGTTCTGCATGTAGCACTTTAAAAATCAAGGATATGAAAGCCCAATTCATAAGCTTTCTTTTAGTTTAAGAATCATTCAAATCCCTCACGTACTTTTCAAGTTACAGAGTTTTAAACACAACCCCCGTTTTAAGGTTCTGTCCAAGGATCACAAAAAGTTCAGTGTTCTTTTAGCATAACGAAAACAAATCACATAAGGATGTGTGTGAATTGTTTTCGTTTTGCTGAAAGAACGCACACCTTTTTTTTGTGATCTGTGGACAGAACTCTAAATATTACATTTTTTGTCCGTAATTTTCCCCCACAGGCTTTTCTTCCTGACGGAAGGCAGCAACAACTTTGACGAAGTCATCCGTATCCGTGACATCCAATGCCTGGAGAAATTTGAGCAGTCGTATCGGCTCCTGAGCAGCGCACCGGCACTCAGAATATACAACAAACGTGAGTAGATCGGTACATTCCAAGTTGGGCACTGTAAGTTGGGCATTGTTTCGATCGTGCTGTAACTGTCCTTGACCATGGAGCTGCCTTAATCATTCTTAACCCCTTAAGCACGGGTTATAATGGGGACATTCCTCCACACATAGAGCAAGTGGCCCGCATGACTGCACAGCCTCTGTGTGGTAGCGGGACTGCACAAAAGCAGCAGCTGTGGAACTACCCACTAGCCGTGTGCCACGGCATACCACAGCTGGCAACTGCATTCCAATGAGGATTAGCGGCCGCGGCCGCGGCCATGACCGCTTCCCATGCGCATGGGGTTAACGGAGTTGTATTTGAGTCATTTACAAGTCAGTCACAAGCCCAATTCAAAGGTAATATACAACATTTGCAAACATCAAAAAACTAAACTACCAAATTATTATGAAATACCTTACTGGACTGTATTATGGTGTGCTTTCATTTCAAGCCAAATCACACGTAAAAAATAACACTTGTGATGACTTGTGATTGACTTTTGGCATGTGATGACTTGTGATCAACTTGTGATTGACATGATTGACTTATGATGGACTTGTGATTTACTTGTGATGATTTGCGATTGTTGCAATTGACTTGTGATTGATTTGTGATGACTTGTGGGTGTCTTGCGATGACTTGTAATGACTTAATGATGACTTGTGATGACTTGTGATTCACTTTTGACTGACTTGGGATGACTTGTGATGATATGTGGGTGATTGTGATTTGACTTACTTACCTTGTGATGACTTATGATCAAGTTGTGATTGGCTTGTGATTGACCTGTGATGACTTGCGATGAGTTTTTATGATTTGTGATATTACCTTTGATAGACTTTTGACTAACTTGTGATGACTTGTGATTGATTGTGATTTGACTTATGATTGACTAGTGATTTGCTTCTGATGATATTGTGATTGAGTTGTGATTGAGTTGTGATTGAAATTGTGATTGATTTGCGATTGACTTGTGATTGACTTGTGATGACTTGTGATGACTTGTGATGACTTGTGATGACTGGTGTTTGACTTGTCATGGACAACATAACTTGACTACAACCCCGATCAGTAGCTTAGTTAATGCATGGTTAACCATAGAACTATCTTCATTGTATTACTACAAAGTAAACAATTCACGCTTCAAACTTATTCCAATTCCCAAGGGCCCAACAAGGAGCCCTACATGGCCAACCTCAAAGGAGAGCGCAACAGCTGGTATACCCTGATCACCGAGATGTGGTCGGGCCGCGCCATCGCAGACGCTCAGAAGGACCCGCACATAGTCCAGCAAGCCGCGAGGAACATATGCCTCCTGGACGCGGCCATACGCAGCGCGGAGAACTCAGGCGCGTCTTACGCCAAACACTTGGATGTCGTGTCTCAAGTATGACCTAAAACTTACTCTTCCTGAATTGGATATTTTGAACCTAGCAAAATTTGGAAAGAATGTTGCAACCTGACGCCACTTTTTTCTTCATGTCATCTCAATAAAGGTCAGTCATTGCAAAAAAATGTTGAAAAGACATGAATCTGGGACTGAGAAACATTTCCAATTTTGTTAGGAAATACAAAATTTTCTTGACTCTCCATAGACTTTGAACACAACCGCTGAAGTGGCGTCTGGATACTACGTTCTTTCCCAAATTTTCAATTTGTATGTTTTATTTCAACATTTTTGGCATCTGCTACCCTCTGAATTTGCGCAGCTGATGTACAAAAAATTCGCGTGCATTTTCGTCGGAATGAGAAAATTTTGGACTAAGTTTGCCAAATTTGTGGTTTTCAATGTCTCATTCAAGTAAACAACTCCTATTTATAGAAAAATACCAAGTTAATACAATTCTATTTTGCGGAATGAAATTTTAAAATAGCAGGGGGCGAACAACTTGAAATATCAACATTTTTTTCCCCTCAGATTTTGTGCCATTTCACTCATCTGAAGTCGCAAGGCATGGCAAGCGTAGCGCCAGAAACAAGTAATGCCCTGGTTCACAAGTTCAACCCGTCAAGCAACGAGAGCCAACGTAGTACGGTTGAGGCCATGATCTACACGCCCGGGAGTGAGTAATCATTGCCTGGTTTTTTGTTGTTGTAGGAATCGCTCCTACTGAGCAGTTTTAAACTTTCCGGAGTATTCTTTGCACTCAAACGTATAAAGTACAAGGGCACAATTTCATTGTAACTTTTGCTGAACAAATTCATGTCTGCAAACTGTTCAGAAGTATCCACGCACAATTTGAGGTACGGAGTGTCATTTGGTCATGTGGTGAAATGGTTTGCAGTTTGATAAATGGGACCAGACCACAAAATCAGACTCATCTTTCTTATCAATGCACATATGGCTTTGATTTTTACATCACACAAATGTGTATTAAAGTTCAAGGAACAAACTTCACTCAAACCACTTTTGATTTTAATCACTCCATGACAATGAAAATCTAGGTTGAAACAAAAGTGAGTTTTCGACTTGTGGTCCATTTTTTGCACTCTAGTTATTTCCGCATGAATGAACAAACACTTTGGTTCTATGGAAAGCCAAGTCAGTAAGACATGTTGTAATTAAGGAAAGGGTTAAACAGCCTTGCTATCTTATTAAGAGTGCGTTCGGTTACTTCCCCCACGCTTACTCGTGCAAGCGTGACAGCGTTCGATTTACCTCTCACGTGACTTCTCGCGCTTACTCGAGCCAGGCCCAACTGACCGACTCGCCAAGCCAGTTACTTGGGTAAGTATCCCATAAGTCCGTGCAATAAACATGGCTGCCAACATGACGTCCGGCGGGTGCCTCAGGCCGTGTGCTTCCAGAGCTACAGCTACGTCAACTGTCAGCCCGTCCCCGCGTATTTTCAAAGGGCGCGGACCTAGACCTAGCTCTAGACAGTTGATTCGGATGCAGCCTCAGTGTCATGTCAAAGTTCAACTTTCCAGCTCTTGCACGAAACTTCACTTGAAACCGTTCGTTTATTTAGCTCCACTGCACATGTCAGTCATCACGCGAGGAGCAGGCGAGAGTAAGCTTGGGGAAGTAACCAAACGCACTCATAGCATGGAATATTGTGGTATGCATATGTTTCCACAGTGTTTGACAAGCCAACAACAGAGAAGTGTTTTGTGGTATCAAAAAAAGTTGGGTTTTAAGAGAGACTGATTGATTCTTTCAGACCGCAGCGATGGCAGTACTGAGGAAGACACAAGTCCCAAGCTATGGTGCGCCATGGGGTCAGGAAAGGTCAAAGTTTATGACGGCAGTAACTTCCTCTTGGAGGCGGAAATACCCGAAGCCAAGGACAGAGTAGTAAGTCAAAAGTAATCTTTACTTACCATTTCAGGAGCATGTGCGACCAAACAGACGCGAAAAGTGTAATAAAAAAAAATTCCGAAAAACAATTGGGAAGGTTTGGAGGGTCTGCGGTTTCAATCCTCTCAACTTATTTCTTGAATGCCCCCCCCCCCCAAAAGAAGAAGCTGCTTCTGTGTTTTAAATCTTAGGTCTTTGTCTGATAAATGAATTTATGTCAATGGTATTAACATTAACCCTAACGTACCTGAATCGATCAACATCCACACCCCTGTTTTGGAGGATTTCGGCAGATTCAGGATACCTCCATATTGAGCAGTTGGGGGACTTTGTTGGATTCAGGACATCAACAGCTTTACTCCCGGCTAACTGGTGGATTCTGATGGACTCACTGGCCACCAACATTTTATTTGCACGGCAAAATTGATGGATTTTGGCGGATTCAGGATACTTTCTAGTAAAAATACCCAAGGGGTTAGGGTTAATGGTAATAAAAAAAAAAACAGTGAATCTGCTTTTAGTAACAAATTTTCCACCCTTAAGAATGTCTAAAAGAGTTCTGCTTTTATTTGAACCTTCTAACTTGCGTCTGTTACTTTCCTCCCTGATTATGACAGTGTTGTCTAGAGTGTGTCAATGGTGAACAAGTCTGGGCTGGTTCCTTCGATACCACCATCTACATCATCGACGTCCACACGTACTCCGCCAACAAACAGTTGATGGATCACAACGATATCGTCTCCGACATTGCTGTTACAGAAAACCAGAGGTGAACTTTCATGCAGAAAAGATCCTTGGCACCAGAATTCCGATTAATGGAATTTCTGTCAACACAGGGAAAGTCAAGTCTAAGGTCTTAGGACGCGTCTTAGCTAAGATCCATCTTAGAGTGGGGACTCACTTAAGTCCTTAGATGAATTGCAAGATAAGACGAGTTTTGGCCGTTTCTTTTCAGCGACTGTTTCGTCAAGCTGTAAAAACAAACATGAAACAGCCATCAAATTGGTAGTGTTGATGCATCTTGCTTAAGATGGGTTAAGTGAAATCGGTCTTAGGACGCGTCTTGGCTAGGATGCATCTTAGAGCGGGGACTCGTCTTAAGTCCTAAGATGAGTCGCAAGATAAGACGAGTTTCGCAAAATCGGCCCCAGGTTCATCCCTAGAATAGTTTCTAAAATGAGTTCACCTGGATTGTTTTCTAATGACAGCGTTGCCTACACTGCCAGTCTCAACGGTCAGATCATAGAGTGGGACACCGCAACGCTGAGCAAGAAGAACGTCATCCAGCTGCAGAACACCGACAAACTGGTATCCATCAAATGGGACAACATCTCCCAACGACTCTGGTGCTGTAAGTCACAAAACAAAAATATCTAACTCTCCACATTCAAAATTTTTGTCATCACGAAACAAAGATTTTCATTTTCATCCTCTACTTTTCATCCTTAAAAGGTACGGTCCATCATTTGCAGCTATCCAAAAAGTAAAGGAAATTATTGTTGAAAAGCATACTTGGTTTAAAGATGGTAATGGTACTAAACTCCCTGTGAAATTATTCTTTCTGGCATTTTGTCATTTTGAAGAAAACAATACAATGATGCGTCTAAAGACGCATTCTTTGAAATTTCCGTCAGTAGTTCATTTTTAATTCAGTGAAGTCGTGAATGAGTGGGCGCAAACGTTGACACGACGCATACACGCGCGCGGTTGCTATAATTAGTCGGTTCAGTGCGTGACATCGCGTAGCTGCATTCAGCTGAATGAGAATGTGTCCCGGATGCTGTTTTCAGGCACAATATAAAACGTAACTCGGCAACTTTTAAATTGAGATCAAGATCCTTGAATATTGTTTTCTCGGAAGATACAGCATTCACTGAGCTAAAACTTTATCAGGTTAGTTGTTAAGCACCCTTCTTTAGATTTTGAGCAATTTTATTGCTTCAAACGGAAGAGAAAAGCACTTATGATAAATGATATACTCACCTTTAAATTGTTGCAAAGTTGAACTACATTTACACTGGGTATGTTGTCTATTGCTGGGCCCCGAATATCTAACTCTCTCCCTATCGCCATCAAGAAGGCATCATCTTTTGAAAATTTGAAAGAACTCTTGAAATATCTTTATTTTCTTCTCCATACTTTCCCGTCGATCTATTCATAGCGCTTTATATCCTTTTGGCAAAGGCACTTTATAAATTCTGAGTTGTCGTGATCTGATAATTTACCCTACTCAGGTACGAAGGACGACATTCGCCTCGTCCAGAAGAGTGGAGGGGTCCTCCAGAAGTTTGTCTACAGGGATGAGCAAGGCTTCCCGATACTACTGGAGACTTTCATTATCACTAGAAATACGGTGAGCAGACTAACTTTGCTTAAATCAAAATGATATTTGCCTTTACACATAGAATGTAATGGTTAGTAGATCGCTTCGTAATAATAATGTTGTACTCACATAGCGTTGCATGCCAGTGTCGCATGGCGCTTCATTATTATTACTAATCCTTGTTCATCAGGCCACAAGACCTGATTTTCTGCGGCAGCTCGAGATCATTACAATTTGGTCTCTACCTTCACATGTACCCAGGAGGCAATTATAGTAAGGTGTCTTGCCAAGAACACATATACCACGTTCCCTTGTCAGGGCACGCAGGGTGTGGAATATTTTTCAAGCTGAAAATTTTGCTTTAGCGGATGAACGTTTGTTTTGTTTTGGGGCAGTTATGGGTAGGTTGCGGAAGGCGAGGCGAGTTGGTCAGCTGGGATAAGACGTCGTTCAAGAGGCAGAAAATCCTGAAGATGGACTGTCGAGGGATCAGCAAGTTGATAGCTGTCAATAAACGAGTAAGTCCAGAAATGGTAACCCATTTCCCAGCATCCATGTGACCCTCTTCACCAACCCCCACCCCATTTCCCCACCCCATTCCCCACCCAATTCCATACCCCATTGCCCACCTCGACCCAATCAACTTCACCACCCCATTTCCCCACCCCATTCCCCACCCAATTCCATACCCCATTGCCCACTCTGACCCCACCAAATTCACCACCCCAACCCCCACCTCATTCCCCACCCAATTCCATACCCCATTGCCCACCCCGACCCCACCAAATTCACCACCCCTTTTTTCCACCCTATTCCCCACCCAATTCCATACCCCATTGCCCACCCTGACCCCACCAAATTCACCATCCCATTTCCCCACCCCATTCCCCACCCAATTCCATTACCCATTGCCCACCCCGACCCCACCAAATTCTCCACCCCATTTCCCCACCCCATTCCCCTCCCAATTCCATACCCCATTGCCCACCCTGACCCCACCAAATTCAACACCCCATTTCCCCAACCCATTGCCCACCCATTCCCCGACCCCCACCTCATCCCATTCCAAATCACAACCCCAAGCCCCTCTCTATTCTGCATCCATACCAAGACCCCAACCAAGCCCCCATTCACTGTTTTCTTCCCCTAACCTGTCTGCTGTTGATATTCATCAGAAAAGTCTACCTGTGCAGTTGACTGAGCACATTTTAACCTGATGTATCCAGAATACCCTAAAATGTTACTGCATAATACCCTGCTGAGGGACACAGATTATACAAACTATGTTACTGCAGATTTGGCGGATGTAGTTAAACATTAATCCTGTTGGTTTCATTACAAGTCCTTCCCTTAGACTTGTTAATTAATAGAGCTATTTTGTGCATGTTTTACTTTGATGTCTACTACTTTTTCTTGAAGCTGTGGGCAGCGAGCAAAGAAGGCAAGATTCATCTCTTTGACCTTGACACGGGAAAGTTTGAGAAGACGCTGACGGCCCACGAGGACGCCATCCGCTCCATGACGCAGGCGGAGTCACGGTATGTCCTGACGGGGGCGGGCAGCCGCGACGGCAAAGTGGCTGTCTGGAGGACTAATTTCCAGATCTGAGGACGTTTGTCAAGACAACGCCGAGGTTTCAGCTGCAGCGTTCTTATCTTCTGAAACGTGGATCGATTCAAGATGGTAAAGTGGCCAAATGAGGATGAATACAGAGAGTTTGGCGACGTTTCTTTTGCAGCGCACTGATCTTCTGAAAAAGGGATTAATTCAAGATGGCAAACTGGCCAAATACTTTGCGGACCTGTACAGAGAGTTTGCCAACGTTTCATTCACAGCCAGTGATCTTCTCAAGGGGGAGTTCAGAGGAAAAAATAGCCATCAGTTGTGAGGAGTGAGGACGTACCGTGATGCTTTCCCAATTTTCAATCACGGTTCACTGTAGTTCTGGAGAGTAGAGTCAAGACAACAAAATGGCAGTCCTTAGAATTTTGAGGTGTGAGGTCGTATGTGGAGACTCGCCAGTATTTCATTTCTTTTTCACTGATCTTCAGAAGTTGGTGCTTAGTTTACAATATGCCTGTACGGAGGACTGATTTCTATGTGAGGAAGAGGTACATTTTTTCTACATCAATAATGGCCGTGAGGAGAAGTTACCACATGATCTAGATGCAAGGACAAACACTCTGTGGAGACATTCCAAATGTTTCAGTCACACTGCGCTGATCTTCTTCAAGAGAGCTGAAACAAAATGCCTTCAAGAGGAAAATGTCCAGTTGTAAGGAGATTTGTGGAGACTTCCCAAACTTTTCAATCACCATGCTTCAGTCTTCTAGCCTAGAAATCAAGATGGCAAAGTGCACGGACATATGTGACGACTTTACCACCGTTTCAGTCACGGTGTGCCAATCTTCTTCAGAATTGGAGGAGTATATACAGCCTCTGTTAATACTATCCTTAATGTTCCAATCCCAACTGTGTATTAATGTAACCTCTCAAACAAGTACTTGTTATATACCCAGGAACTTCAGTCTATACCTATTGACAATCATGACTTGTAATTTTACCAAAATTTTGATGGCCTCTGAATCAGATGTATTGGTTTTAAAATAAATTTTTTTTAATATTTTTTTTTTCTTTCCCAAGTTCAGTTATCTAGCCCTTGTCAACTGTTTAGGTCCAAACTTGTAAGCATTTTATTGATAATTTTAAAGAGCATTTTAAGGACAATGTGAAATATTTCAAAGATCATTCATCTTTGTGAATTGTGCGTTGCAGTGCAACTGTGCATTGGGACCATGAACAATATATGGTGCATGTGTAGAGGATAATTTTAATATCAAATTTTATACAAATTGTTTTTTTTGGTTTATAGATACATGTATGTGCAATTTCTGCCGATTTCATTTTCAACTCACTTCTGTTGTATAAAATTGTAAATAAGAAGTTACAGAAATTTTAAACAGAAATTTTTAGGATTGTAATTGATTTAGACATTTTTGCAAATTTTTAATTATTTTTTTTATTGAGAAAATTGTGAATTGACATGAAGACTATTCTTAGCAACAGGGTAACAGAAATCATCACTCTAATAACAAACAAAAAGTTCGCTTGCTTTTTTCAGCCTTAAAACTTTATTATTAGTATTGTTTTATCATTTCATTTCAGATATATAGGCATGATGGTAATGTTACCAGAAACCATACCCATGCTAGTACATGTACCTCAATATCCACAAATTATGTGCAAGAATTGGGAGATGTCATTTTGTAAATGCACCCTTGGTGCTAAACTTTCTCTACCATTTGTCTGTTTGTTACAAGAAACATTATCTTCGAGTAGACTTGAATCCTCGATCCTGATTGGTCGATCCATGGCAACAAACTGTGCTACACTTTGTGGACTACATGTACATGTACATAATATATATTCTAAGATGTGCGCGCCATTCCACGCACATGTATTAGGATAACTGCTGAAAAGTTTGTGTGCAGCGCGCGTGTTCCATCTTTACTGTGCGTCAAGTTTACTTGAAGATAAATTTGTTGCCCCCGGCACGGACGATGTAGTGCGGCTGCGTCCCACATACCACGAGGCCTACTTGACCTTCGGCCTACTTGACCTTCGGCCTACCTGACCTTTGGCCTACTTGACCTTTGGCCTACTTGACCTTCGGCCTACTTGACCTTCGGCCTATTTGACCTTCGGCCTTGTGGTATGTGGGACGCAGACGCACTACATTATTCCGTGTTCCACTCTTGCTCGTGGGTTATTTAATTAGCCGTAACCGATCTCAACCCATCAAACCCCAAGGGCATGTGTTGTTGGAAGTTAGTCCAGTGTTGTAGTCGAGTACCTTTTTCCGAGTACCGAGTACGAGTACTTGTATTTCCAGTACAGCCATACGGCAAGTGGTTCATTTTGCATAATTGGCCCAGGCCAAGTCAGACCGATGTACAGACCCACTCACGGCTAGCTGTTAAATGTGTTTGTCTGGACGTGCACAGAGGAAAATCAGGAATCTGTTATTTCTCTGCTAGCCAATCAACCATTTCCAACTGAAAGACTGATAATGTGGAAAATAAAGGTAAAGGTATATGCCATTTTTTTTTTTTTTTTTTTTTGCTACAGGCACGAGATGAATTGATTACTTTGATGATCGAGTACAATTTTGACAAGTAGAGCCAGAGTGAAGCCAGAGTACGTAAGTCGAGTAACTGTACTAAAGAAAAAGTACACGAGTGCACTGAGAACAAGTACGAGTTAGTCTAAATGTTGTTTGTAATTGATGACACACATATGAACGAGTAAAAGCCGGCTACATGTAGACTGGTTCCCTGACCTTACGATTCCCCGACATCTACAAATTGCTCCAATATAATTCAGGCGGGGTCAGGGAACCAGTCTACAAGAACACGATTGTTTTTCTTGGTTTTTCCAGCATCTAGCTACGACCACAAAACTTTAAACAAGTCAATGTAACAATATTTGCTATAAAGTACCAATCGCTCAAATCCATTCATTTCTGAAAATTACAGCAAAAGCAAAATGTTAATGTTGCATATTCACTTTAAGCAATTTGATATTGTACTTGTGTCAACTTAAAATTGCTTTATTGTACCACAGCAATGTTTGTGTCTATTTTCAACCCTGTAACTATTGATTTAAAGAAATTAAAACCCTACTACTTTTTAAAGGGCTTTTTTTCAACACCTATTTTTGACTTATTGACAGCAATTTACTAATATGATATTGGAGTTGGCCTTACATGCTAGTCATGTATTTCAATATTTGTAATAAAAAATTAGCTGAAATAAATGCCAAAAAGGTTGTAATTTCTCTATGAACATAAATATACACACACATTACAGCAACAATTGCTTAACTTGTAAACACGATGAACATAATATTTCAGTTTAGCTTAACACAAACAAATTTGTTTTACACAATTACTGTATGTACAAAAATGGCAAGAATTATAGTGAATAAGAAATGTTTTTTTATTTTACCAAATTGGTAGCGTACCCAATTTTGCAAGGGGTTAACCTTACATTTGAGTGATAATTTGACCAAAGGAATTTGCAAGGCGTTAATCTTCAAAAATTTTTCATCTTTCCTGCAAGTTTTAAGGAAGCGGTCAAAATTAAAAAAAATACAAGGGGTTACCTGTTAGCCTTACATTTTAAAAAAAATTTGGCCAAAAAATGACTTTTCTCCAAACAACGCAGAAATTCCTCTGGAGACGGTTGGAGCATGAATCAATATTCAAACACCCACATTTTGGCAGATCTAGGCAAAATTCATCCATTTTTCTGGGAGAAATTCATGTAAAGAAAAATCATAATTTTGACTGTTTTTACCTCAAATTTTCTTTTTGAAGGCACATCTTTTCCCAAATAGAATTGAAAAGTGTTCAGGGTTACCTTAGGCATCTTTCCTGCAAGCTTCAAGGAATTTCAATTTTTGGCCAAAATTGAAAAAAAATAAGGGGTTAACCTTACATTTTTAACAAAATTTGGCCAAAAAATGACTTTTCTCCAAACAACGCATAATTTCCTGTGGAGTCGAGCGGAGCATGAAACTGTATTTAAACACCAACATTTTGGCAGATCTATGCAAAAATCATCCAGTTTTCTGGGAGAAAATTCATGTAATTAAAAAACATAATTTTGACTGTTTTTACCCCATATTTTCGGCCAAATTTTCTTTTTTGCAGGCACATCTGTTTCCAAATCCCATTGGAATGTGTTCAGGGTGACCTTAGGCATCTTTCCTGCAAGTTTCAAGGAATTTCATTTTTTTGGCCAAAATTGAAAAAAAAACAAGGGGTTAGCCTGACATTTTTATCAAAATTTGGCCAAAAAATGACTTTTCTCCAAACAACGCAGAAATTCCTCTGAAGACGGTTGGAGCATGAATCAATATTCAAACACCCACATTTTGGCAGATCTAGGCAGAAATCATCCATTTTTCTGGGAGGAAATACATGTAAAAAAAAATCATGATTTTGACTGTTTTTACCCCAAATTTTCGGCCAAATTTTCTTTGCGAAGGCACATCTGTTCCTAAATCCAATTGGAATGTGTTCAGGGTGACCTTAGGCATCTTTCCTGCAGGTTTCAAGGAATTTCATTTTTTGGCCAAAATTGAAAAAAAAATAAAGGGGTTAGCCTTACATTTTTATCAAAATTTGGCCAAAAAATGACTTTTTTCCAAACAACGCAGAAATTCCTCTGGAGACGGTTGGAGCATGAATCAATATTCAAACACTCACATTTTGGCAGATCTAGGCAGAAATCATCCATTTTTCTGGGAGGAAATACATGTAAATAAAAATCATGATTTTGACTGTTTTTACCCCAAATTTTCGGCCAAATTTTCTTTGCGAAGGCACATCTGTTCCTAAATCCAATTGGAATGTGTTCAGGGTGACCTTAGGCATCTTTCCTGCAAGTTTCAAGGAATTTCATTTTTTGGCCAAAATTGAAAAAAAAACAAGGGGTTAGCCTTACATTTTTATCAAAATTTGGCCAAAAAATGACTTTTCTCCAAACAACGCAGAAATTCCTCTGGAGACGGTTGGAGCATGAATCAATATTCAAACACCCACATTTTGGCAGATCTAGGCAGAAATCATCCATTTTTCTGGGAGAAAATACATGTAAATAAAAATCATAATTTTGACTGTTTTTACCCCAAATTTTCGGCCAAATTTTCTTTGCGAAGGCACAACTGTTCCTCAATCCAATTGGAATGTGTTCAGGGTGACCTTAGGCATCTTTCCTGCAAGTTTCAAGGAATTTCATTTTTTGGCCAAAATTGAAAAAAACAACAAGGGGTTAGCCTTACATTTTTATCAAAATTTGGCCAAAAAATGACTTTTTTCCAAACAACGCAGAAATTCCTCTGGAGACGGTTGGAGCATGAATCAATATTCAAACACCCACATTTTGGCAAATCTAGGCAGAAATCATCCATTTTTCTGGGAGGAAATACATGTAAATAAAAATCATGATTTTGACTGTTTTTACCCCAAATTTTCGGCCAAATTTTCTTTGCGAAGGCACATCTGTTCCTAAATCCAATTGGAATGTGTTCAGGGTGACCTTAGGCATCTTTCCTGCAAGTTTCAAGGAATTTCATTTTTTGGCCAAAATTGAAAAAAAAACAAGGGGTTAGCCTTACATTTTTATCAAAATTTGGCCAAAAAATGACTTTTCTCCAAACAACGCAGAAATTCCTCTGGAGACGGTTGGAGCATGAATCAATATTCAAACACCCACATTTTGGCAGATCTAGGCAGAAATCATCCATTTTTCTGGGAGGAAATACATGTAAATAAAAATCATAATTTTGACTGTTTTTACCCCAAATTTTCGGCCAAATTTTCTTTGCGAAGGCACATCTGTTCCTAAATCCAATTGGAATGTGTTCAGGGTGACCTTAGGCATCTTTCCTGCAAGTTTCAAGGAATTTCATTTTTTGGCCAAAATTGAAAAAAAAAACAAGGGGTTAGCCTTAAATTTTTATCAAAATTTGGCCAAAAAATGACTTTTCTCCAAACAACGCAGAAATTCCTCTGGAGACGGTTGGAGCATGAATCAATATTCAAACACCCACATTTTGGCAGATCTAGGCAGAAATCATCCATTTTTCTGGGAGGAAATACATGTAAATAAAAATCATAATTTTGACTGTTTTTACCCCAAATTTTCGGCCAAATTTTCTTTGCGAAGGCACATCTGTTCCTAAATCCAATTGGAATGTGTTCAGGGTGACCTTAGGCATCTTTCCTGCAAGTTTCAAGGAATTTCATTTTTTGGCCAAAATTGAGAAAAAAAACCAAGGGGTTAGCCTTACATTTTTATCAAAATTTGGCCAAAAAATGACTTTTCTCCAAACAACGCAGAAATTCCTCTGGAGACGGTTGGAGCATGAATCAATATTCAAACACCCACATTTTGGCAGATCTAGGCAGAAATCATCCATTTTTCTGGGAGGAAATACATGTAAATAAAAATCATGATTTTGACTGTTTTTACCCCAAATTTTCGGCCAAATTTTCTTTGCGAAGGCACATCTGTTCCTAAATCCAATTGGAATGTGTTCAGGGTGACCTTAGGCATCTTTCCTGCAAGTTTCAAGGAATTTCATTTTTTGGCCAAAATTGAAAAAAAAACAAGGGGTTAGCCTTACATTTTTATCAAAATTTGGCCAAAAAATGACTTTTCTCCAAACAACGCAGAAATTCCTCTGGAGACGGTTGGAGCATGAATCAATATTCAAACACCCACATTTTGGCAAATCTAGGCAGAAATCATCCAATTTTCTGGGAGCAAATACATGTAAATAAAAATCATAATTTTGACTGTTTTTACCCCAAATTTTCGGCCAAATTTTCTTTGCGAAGGCACATCTGTTCCTAAATCCAATTGGAATGTGTTCAGGGTGACCTTAGGCATCTTTCCTGCAAGTTTCAAGGAATTTCATTTTTTGGCCAAAATTGAAAAAAAACAAGGGGTTAGCCTTACATTTTTATCAAAATTTGGCCAAAAAATGACTTTTCTCCAAACAACGCAGAAATTCCTCTGGAGACGGTTGGAGCATGAATCAATATTCAAACACCCACATTTTGGCAAATCTAGGCAGAAATCATCCATTTTTCTGGGAGGAAATACATGTAAATAAAAATCATAATTTTGACTGTTTTTACCCCAAATTTTCTTTGCGAAGGCACAACTGTTCCTAAATCCAATTGGAATGTGTTCAGGGTGACCTTAGGCATCTTTCCTGCAAGTTTCAAGGAATTTCATTTTTTGGCCAAAATTGAAAAAAAAACAAGGGGTTAGCCTTACATTTTTATCAAAATTTGGCCAAAAAATGACTTTTCTCCAAACAACGCAGAAATTCCTCTGGAGACGGTTGGAGCATGAATCAATATTCAAACACCCACATTTTGGCAGATCTAGGCAGAAATCATCCATTTTTCTGGGAGGAAATACATGTAAATAAAAATCATGATTTTGACTGTTTTTACCCCAAATTTTCGGCCAAATTTTCTTTGCGAAGGCACATCTGTTCCTAAATCCAATTGGAATGTGTTCAGGGTGACCTTAGGCATCTTTCCTGCAAGTTTCAAGGAATTTCATTTTTTGGCCAAAATTGAAAAAAAACAAGGGGTTAGCCTTACATTTTTATCAAAATTTGGCCAAAAAATGACTTTTCTCCAAACAACGCAGAAATTCCTCTGGAGACGGTTGGAGCATGAATCAATATTCAAACACCCACATTTTGGCAGATCTAGGCAAAAATCATCCATTTTGGGGTAAGAAATACATGTAAATAAAAATCATAATTTTGACTGTTTTTACCCCAAATTTTCGGCCAAATTTTCTTTGCGAAGGCAGATCTGTTCCTAAATCCAATTGGAATGTGTTCAGGGTGACCTTAAGCATCTTTCCTGCAAGTTTCAAGGTATTTCATTTTTTGGCCAAAATTGAAAAAAAACAAGGGGTTAGCCTTACATTTTTATCAAAATTTGGCCAAAAAATGACTTTTCTCCAAACAACGCAGAAATTCCTCTGGAGACGGTTGGAGCATGAATCAATATTCAAACACCCACATTTTGGCAGATCTAGGCAGAAATCATCCATTTTTCTGGGAGGAAATACATGTAAACTAAAAATTATAATTTTGACTGTTTTTACCCCAAATTTTCGGCCAAATTTTCTTTGCGAAGGCACATCTGTTCCTAAATCCAATTGGAATGTGTTCAGGGTGACCTTAGGCATCTTTCCTGCAAGTTTCAAGGAATTTCATTTTTTGGCCAAAATTGAAAAAAAAACAAGGGGTTAGCCTTACATTTTTATCAAAATTTGGCCAAAAAATGACTTTTCTCCAAACAACGCAGAAATTCCTCTGGAGACGGTTGGAGCATGAATCAATATTCAAACACCCACATTTTGGCAGATCTAGGCAGAAATCATCCATTTTTCTGGGAGGAAATACATGTAAATAAAAATCATAATTTTGACTGTTTTTACCCCAAATTTTCGGCCAAATTTTCTTTGCGAAGGCACATCTGTTCCTAAATCCAATTGGAATGTGTTCAGGGTGACCTTAGGCATCTTTCCTGCAAGTTTCAAGGAATTTCATTTTTTGGCCAAAATTGACAAAAATTGCAAGGGGTTAGCCTTACATTTTTAATGAAATTTGGCCAAAAAATGACTTTTCTCCAAACAACGCAGAAATTCCTCTGGAGACGGTTGGAGCATGAATCAATATTCAAACACCCACATTTTGGCAGATCTAGGCAGAAATCATCCATTTTTCTGGGAGGAAATACATGTAAATAAAAATCATAATTTTGACTGTTTTTACCCCAAATTTTCGGCCAAATTTTCTTTGCGAAGGCACATCTGTTCCTAAATCCAATTGGAATGTGTTCAGGGTGACCTTAGGCATCTTTCCTGCAAGTTTCAAGGAATTTCATTTTTTGGCCAAAATTGAAAAAAAACAAGGGGTTAGCCTTACATTTTTATCAAAATTTGGCCAAAAAATGACTTTTCTCCAAACAACGCAGAAATTCCTCTGGAGACGGTTGGAGCATGAATCAATATTCAAACACCCACATTTTGGCAGATCTAGGCAGAAATCATCCATTTTTCTGGCAGGAAATACATGTAAATAAAAATCATAATTTTGACTGTTTTTACCCCAAATTTTCGGCCAAATTTTCTTTTTGAAGGCAGATCTGTTCCTAAATCCAATTGGAATGTGTTCAGGGTGACCTTAGGCATCTTTCCTGCAATTTTCAAGGAATTTCATTTTTTGGCCAAAATTGAAAAAAAAACAAGGGGTTAGCCTTACATTTTTATCAAAATTTGGCCAAAAAATGACTTTTCTCCAAACAACGCAGAAATTCCTCTGGAGACGGTTGGAGCATGAATCAATATTCAAACACCCACATTTTGGCAGATCTAGGCAGAAATCATCCATTTTTCTGGGAGGAAATACATGTAAATAAAAATCATAATTTTGACTGTTTTTACCCCAAATTTTCGGCCAAATTTTCTTTGCGAAGGCACATCTGTTCCTAAATCCAATTGGAATGTGTTCAGGGTGACCTTAGGCATCTTTCCTGCAAGTTTCAAGGAATTTCATTTTTTGGCCAAAATTGAAAAAAAAACAAGGGGTTAGCCTTACATTTTTATCAAAATTTGGCCAAAAAATGACTTTTCTCCAAACAACGCAGAAATTCCTCTGGAGACGGTTGGAGCATGAATCAATATTCAAACACCCACATTTTGGCAAATCTAGGCAGAAATCATCCATTTTTCTGGGAGGAAATACATGTAAATAAAAATCATAATTTTGACTGTTTTTACCCCAAATTTTCGGCCAAATTTTCTTTGCGAAGGCACATCTGTTCCTAAATCCAATTGGAATGTGTTCAGGGTGACCTTAGGCATCTTTCCTGCAAGTTTCAAGGAATTTCATTTTTTGGCTAAATTTAAAAAAAAACCAAGGGGGTTAGCCTTACATTTTTCTCACAATTTGGCCAACAAATGACTTTTCTCCAAACAACGCAGAAATTCCTCTGGAGACGGTTGGAGCATGAATCAATATTCAAACACCCACATTTTGGCAGATCTAGGCAGAAATCATCCATTTTTCTGGGAGGAAATACATGTAAATAAAAATCATAATTTTGACTGTTTTTACCCCAAATTTTCGGCCAAATTTTCTTTGCGAAGGCACATCTGTTCCTAAATCCAATTGGAATGTGTTCAGGGTGACCTTAGGCATCTTTCCTGCAAGTTTCAAGGAATTTCATTTTTTGGCCAAAATTGAAAAAAAAACAAGGGGTTAGCCTTACATTTTTATCAAAATTTGGCCAAAAAATGACTTTTCTCCAAACAACGCAGAAATTCCTCTGGAGACGGTTGGAGCATGAATCAATATTCAAACACCCACATTTTGGCAGATCTAGGCAGAAATCATCCATTTTTCTGGGAGGAAATACATGTAAATAAAAATCATAATTTTGACTGTTTTTACCCCAAATTTTCGGCCAAATTTTCTTTGCGAAGGCACATCTGTTCCTAAATCCAATTGGAATGTGTTCAGGGTGACCTTAGGCATCTTTCCTGCAAGTTTCAAGGAATTTCATTTTTTGGCCAAAATTGAAAAAAAAACAAGGGGTTAGCCTTACATTTTTATCAAAATTTGGCCAAAAAATGACTTTTCTCCAAACAACGCAGAAATTCCTCTGGAGACGGTTGGAGCATGAATCAATATTCAAACACCCACATTTTGGCAGATCTAGGCAGAAATCATCCATTTTTCTGGGAGGAAATACATGTAAATAAAAATCATAATTTTGACTGTTTTTACCCCAAATTTTCGGCCAAATTTTCTTTGCGAAGGCACATCTGTTCCTAAATCCAATTGGAATGTGTTCAGGGTGACCTTAGGCATCTTTCCTGCAAGTTTCAAGGAATTTCATTTTTTGGCCAAAATTGAAAAAAAACAAGGGGTTAGCCTTACATTTTTATCAAAATTTGGCCAAAAAATGACTTTTCTCCAAACAACGCAGAAATTCCTCTGGAGACGGTTGGAGCATGAATCAATATTCAAACACCCACATTTTGGCAGATCTAGGCAGAAATCATCCATTTTTCTGGGAGGAAATACATGTAAATAAAAATCATAATTTTGACTGTTTTTACCCCAAATTTTCGCCAAATTTTCTTTGCGAAGGCACAACTGTTCCTAAATCCAATTGGAATGTGTTCAGGGTGACCTTAGGCATCTTTCCTGCAAGTTTCAAGGAATTTCATTTTTCGGCCAAAATTGAAAAAAATTGCAAGGGGTTAGCCTTACATTTTTATCAAAATTTGGCCAAAAAATGACTTTTCTCCAAACAACGCAGAAATTCCTCTGGAGACGGTTGGAGCATGAATCAATATTCAAACACCCACATTTTGGCAGATCTAGGCAGAAATCATCCATTTTTCTGGGAGGAAATACATGTAAATAAAAATCATAATTTTGACTGTTTTTACCCCAAATTTTCGGCCAAATTTTCTTTGCGAAGGCACATCTGTTCCTAAATCCAATTGGAATGTGTTCAGGGTGACCTTAGGCATCTTTCCTGCAAGTTTCAAGGAATTTCATTTTTTGGCCAAAATTGAAAAAAATGCAAGGGGTTAGCCTTACATTTTTATCAAAATTTGGCCAAAAATTGACTTTTCTCCAAACAACGCAGAAATTCCTCTGGAGACGGTTGGAGCATGAATCAATATTCAAACACCCACATTTTGGCAGATCTAGGCAGAAATCATCCATTTTTCTGGGAGGAAATACATGTAAATAAAAATCATAATTTTGACTGTTTTTACCCCAAATTTTCTTTGCGAAGGCACATCTGTTCCTAAATCCAATTGGAATGTGTTCAGGGTGACCTTAGGCATCTTTCCTGCAAGTTTCAAGGAATTTCATTTTTTGGCCAAAATTGAAAAAAAAACAAGGGGTTAGCCTTACATTTTTATCAAAATTTGGCCAAAAAATGACTTTTCTCCAAACAACGCAGAAATTCCTCTGGAGACGGTTGGAGCATGAATCAATATTCAAACACCCACATTTTGGCAGATCTAGGCAGAAATCATCCATTTTTCTGGGAGGAAATACATGTAAATAAAAATCATAATTTTGACTGTTTTTACCCCAAATTTTCGGCCAAATTTTCTTTGCGAAGGCACATCTGTTCCTAAATCCAATTGGAATGTGTTCAGGGTGACCTTAGGCATCTTTCCTGCAAGTTTCAAGGAATTTCATTTTTTGGCCAAAATTGAAAAAAAAACAAGGGGTTAGCCTTACATTTTTATCAAAATTTGGCCAAAAAATGACTTTTCTCCAAACAACGCAGAAATTCCTCTGGAGACGGTTGGAGCATGAATCAATATTCAAACACCCACATTTTGGCAGATCTAGGCAGAAATCATCCATTTTTCTGGGAGGAAATACATGTAAATAAAAATCATAATTTTGACTGTTTTTACCCCAAATTTTCGGCCAAATTTTCTTTGCGAAGGCACATCTGTTCCTAAATCCAATTGGAATGTGTTCAGGGTGACCTTAGGCATCTTTCCTGCAAGTTTCAAGGAATTTCATTTTTTGGCCAAAATTGAAAAAAACAAGGGGTTAGCCTTACATTTTTATCAAAATTTGGCCAAAAAATGACTTTTCTCCAAACAACGCAGAAATTCCTCTGGAGACGGTTGGAGCATGAATCAATATTCAAACACCCACATTTTGGCAAATCTAGGCAGAAATCATCCATTTTTCTGGGAGGAAATACATGTAAATAAAAATCATGATTTTGACTGTTTTTACCCCAAATTTTCGGCCAAATTTTCTTTGCGAAGGCACATCTGTTCCTAAATCCAATTGGAATGTGTTCAGGGTGACCTTAGGCATCTTTCCTGCAAGTTTCAAGGAATTTCATTTTTTGGCCAAAATTGAAAAAAAAACAAGGGGTTAGCCTTACATTTTTATCAAAATTTGGCCAAAAAATGACTTTTTTCCAAACAACGCAGAAATTCCTCTGGAGACGGTTGGAGCATGAATCAATATTCAAACACCCACATTTTGGCAGATCTAGGCAGAAATCATCCATTTTTCTGGGAGGAAATACATGTAAATAAAAATCATAATTTTGACTGTTTTTACCCCAAATTTTCGGCCAAATTTTCTTTGCGAAGGCACATCTGTTCCTAAATCCAATTGGAATGTGTTCAGGGTGACCTTAGGCATCTTTCCTGCAAGTTTCAAGGAATTTCATTTTTTGGCCAAAATTGAAAAAAAAACAAGGGGTTAGCCTTACATTTTTATCAAAATTTGGCCAAAAAATGACTTTTCTCCAAACAACGCAGAAATTCCTCTGGAGACGGTTGGAGCATGAATCAATATTCAAACACCCACATTTTGGCAAATCTAGGCAGAAATCATCCATTTTTCTGGGAGGAAATACATGTAAATAAAAATCATAATTTTGACTGTTTTTACCCCAAATTTTCTTTGCGAAGGCACAACTGTTCCTCAATCCAATTGGGATGTGTTCAGGGTGACCTTAGGCATCTTTCCTGCAAGTTTCAAGGAATTTCATTTTTTGGCCAAAATTGAAAAAAAAACAAGGGGTTAGCCTTACATTTTTATCAAAATTTGGCCAAAAAATGACTTTTCTCCAAACAACGCAGAAATTCCTCTGGAGACGGTTGGAGCATGAATCAATATTCAAACACCCACATTTTGGCAAATCTAGACAGAAATCATCCATTTTTCTGGGAGGAAATACATGTAAATAAAAATCATAATTTTGACTGTTTTTACCCCAAATTTTCGGCCAAATTTTCTTTGCGAAGGCACAACTGTTCCTCAATCCAATTGGGATGTGTTCAGGGTGACCTTAGGCATCTTTCCTGCAAGTTTCAAGGAATTTCATTTTTTGGCCAAAATTGAAAAAAAAACAAGGGGTTAGCCTTACATTTTTATCAAAATTTGGCCAAAAAATGACTTTTTTCCAAACAACGCAGAAATTCCTCTGGAGACGGTTGGAGCATGAATCAATATTCAAACACCCACATTTTGGCAGATCTAGGCAGAAATCATCCATTTTTCTGGGAGGAAATACATGTAAATACAAACCATGATTTTGACTGTTTTTACCCCAAATTTTCGGCCAAATTTTCTTTGCGAAGGCACATCTGTTCCTAAATCCAATTGGAATGTGTTCAGGGTGACCTTAGGCATCTTTCCTGCAAGTTTCAAGGAATTTCATTTTTTGGCCAAAATTGAAAAAAAAACAAGGGGTTAGCCTTACATTTTTATCAAAATTTGGCCAAAAAATGACTTTTCTCCAAACAACGAAGAAATTCCTCTGGAGACGGTTGGAGCATGAATCAATATTCAAACACCCACATTTTGGCTAATCTAGGCAGAAATCATCCATTTTTCTGGGAGCAAATACATGTAAATAAAAATCATAATTTTGACTGTTTTTACCCGAAATTTTCTTTGCGAAGGCACAACTGTTCCTAAATCCAATTGGAATGTGTTCAGGGTGACCTTAGGCGTCTTTCCTGCAAGTTTCAAGGAATTTCATTTTTTGGCCAAAATTGAAAAAAAACCAAGGGGTTAGCCTTACATTTTTATCAAAATTTGGCCAAAAAATGACTTTTTTCCAAACAACGCAGAAATTCCTCTGGAGACGGTTGGAGCATGAATCAATATTCAAACACCCACATTTTGGCAGATCTAGGCAGAAATCATCCATTTTTCTGGGAGAAAATACATGTAAATAAAAATCATAATTTTGACTGTTTTTACCCCAAATTTTCGGCCAAATTTTCTTTGCGAAGGCACATCTGTTCCTAAATCCAATTGGAATGTGTTCAGGGTGACCTTAGGCATCTTTCCTGCAAGTTTCAAGGAATTTCATTTTTTGGCCAAAATTGAAAAAAAAACAAGGGGTTAGCCTTACATTTTTATCAAAATTTGGCCAAAAAAATGACTTTTCTCCAAACAACGAAGAAATTGCTCTGGAGACGGTTGGAGCATGAATCAATATTCAAACACCCACATTTTGGCTAATCTAGGCAGAAATCATCCATTTTTCTGGGAGGAAATACATGTAAATAAAAATCATGATTTTGACTGTTTTTACCCCAAATTTTCTTTGCGAAGGCACATCTGTTCCTAAATCCAATTGGAATGTGTTCAGGGTGACCTTAGGCATCTTTCCTGCAAGTTTCAAGGAATTTCATTTTTTGGCCAAAATTGAAAAAAAAACAAGGGGTTAGCCTTACATTTTTATCAAAATTTGGCCAAAAAATGACTTTTCTCCAAACAACGCAGAAATTCCTCTGGAGACGGTTGGAGCATGAATCAATATTCAAACACCCACATTTTGGCAAATCTAGGCAGAAATCATCCATTTTTCTGGGAGGAAATACATGTAAATAAAAATCATAATTTTGACTGTTTTTACCCCAAATTTTCGGCCAAATTTTCTTTGCGAAGGCACATCTGTTCCTAAATCCAATTGGAATGTGTTCAGGGTGACCTTAGGCATCTTTCCTGCAAGTTTCAAGGAATTTCATTTTTTGGCCAAAATTGAAAAAAAACAAGGGGTTAGCCTTACATTTTTATCAAAATTTGGCCAAAAAATGACTTTTCTCCAAACAACGCAGAAATTCCTCTGGAGACGGTTGGAGCATGAATCAATATTCAAACACCCACATTTTGGCAGATCTAGGCAGAAATCATCCATTTTTCTGGCAGGAAATACATGTAAATAAAAATCATAATTTTGACTGTTTTTACGCCAAATTTTCGGCCAAATTTTCTTTGCGAAGGCACATCTGTTCCTAAATCCAATTGGAATGTGTTCAGGGTGACCTTAGGCATCTTTCCTGCAAGTTTCAAGGAATTTCATTTTTTGGCCAAAATTGAGAAAAAAAACCAAGGGGTTAGCCTTACATTTTTATCAAAATTTGGCCAAAAAATGACTTTTTCCCAAACAACGCAGAAATTCCTATGGAGACGGTTGGAGCATGACTCAATATTGAAACGCCCACATTTTGGCAGATCTAGGCAGAAATCATCCATTTTTCTGGGAGGAAATACATGTAAATAAAAATCATAATTTTGACTGTTTTTACCCCAAATTTTCGGCCAAATTTTCTTTGCGAAGGCACATCTGTTCCTAAATCCAATTGGAATGTGTTCAGGGTGACCTTAGGCATCTTTCCTGCAAGTTTCAAGCAATTTCATTTTTTGGCCAAAATTGAAAAAAAAACAAGGGGTTAGCCTTAAATTTTTATCAAAATTTGGCCAAAAAATGACTTTTCTCCAAACAACGCAGAAATTCCTCTGGAGACGGTTGGAGCATGAATCAATATTCAAACACCCACATTTTGGCAGATCTAGGCAGAAATCATCAAATTTTCTGGGAGGAAATACATGTAAATAAAAATCATAATTTTGACTGTTTTTACCCCAAATTTTCGGCCAAATTTTCTTTGCGAAGGCACATCTGTTCCTAAATCCAATTGGAATGTGTTCAGGGTGACCTTAGGCATCTTTCCTGCAAGTTTCAAGGAATTTCATTTTTTGGCCAAAATTGAAAAAAAACAAGGGGTTAGCCTTACATTTTTATCAAAATTTGGCCAAAAAATGACTTTTCTCCAAACAACGCAGAAATTCCTCTGGAGACGGTTGGAGCATGAATCAATATTCAAACACCCACATTTTGGCAGATCTAGGCAGAAATCATCCATTTTTCTGGGAGGAAATACATGTAAATAAAAATCATAATTTTGACTGTTTTTACCCCAAATTTTCGGCCAAATTTTCTTTGCGAAGGCACATCTGTTCCTAAATCCAATTGGAATGTGTTCAGGGTGACCTTAGGCATCTTTCCTGCAAGTTTCAAGGAATTTCATTTTTTGGCCAAAATTGAAAAAAAAACAAGGGGTTAGCCTTACATTTTTATAAAAATTTGGCCAAAAAATGACTTTTCTCCAAACAACGCAGAAATTCCTCTGGAGACGGTTGGAGCATGAATCAATATTCAAACACCCACATTTTGGCAGATCTAGGCAGAAATCATCAAATTTTCTGGGAGGAAATACATGTAAATAAAAATCATAATTTTGACTGTTTTTACCCCAAATTTTCGGCCAATTTTTCTTTGCGAAGGCACATCTGTTCCTAAATCCAATTGGAATGTGTTCAGGGTGACCTTAGGCATCTTTCCTGCAAGTTTCAAGCAATTTTATTTTTTGGCCAAAATTGAAAAAAAAACAAGGGGTTAGCCTTACATTTTTATCAAAATTTGGCCAAAAAATGACTTTTCTCCAAACAACGCAGAAATTCCTCTGGAGACGGTTGGAGCATGAACTAATATTCAAACACCCACATTTTGGCAGATCTAGGCAGAAATCATCCATTTTTCTGGGAGGAAATACATGTAAATAAAAATCATAATTTTGACTGTTTTTACCCCAAATTTTCGGCCAAATTTTCTTTGCGAAGGCACATCTGTTCCTCAATCCGATTGGAATGTGTTCAGGGTGACCTTAGGCATCTTTCCTGCAAGTTTCAACGAATTTCATTTTTTGGCCAAAATTGAAAAAAAAACCAAGGGGTTAGCCTTACATTTTTATCAAAATTTGGCCAAAAAATGACTTTTCTCCAAACAACGCAGAAATTCCTCTGGAGACGGTTGGAGCATAAATCAATATTCAAACACCCACATTTTGGCAGATCTAGGCAGAAATCATCCATTTTTCTGGGAGGAAATACATGTAAATAAAAATCATAATTTTGACTGTTTTTACCCCAAATTTTCTTTGCGAAGGCACATCTGTTCCTAAATCCAATTGGAATGTGTGCAGGGTGACCTTAGGCATCTTTCCTGCAATTTTCAAGGAGTTTCATTTTTTGGCCAAAATTGAAAAAAAAACAAGGGGTTAGCCTTACATTTTCATCAAAATTTGGCCAAAAAATGACTTTTCTCCAAACAACGCAGAAATTCCTCTGGAGACGGTTGGAGCATAAATCAATATTCAAACACCCACATTTTGGCAGATCTAGGCAGAAATCATCCATTTTTCTGGGAGGAAATACATGTAAATAAAAATCATAATTTTGACTGTTTTTACCCCAAATTTTCGGCCAAATTTTCTTTGCGAAGGCAGATCTGTTCCTAAATCCAATTGGAATGTGTTCAGGGTGACCTTAGGCATCTTTCCTGCAAGTTTCAACGAATTTCATTTTTTGGCCAAAATTGAAAAAAAAACCAAGGGGTTAGCCTTACATTTTTATCAAAATTTGGCCAAAAAATGACTTTTCTCCAAACAACGCAGAAATTCCTCTGGAGACGGTTGGAGCATGAATCAATATTCAAACACCCACATTTTTGCAGATCTAGGCAGAAATCATCCATTTTTCTGGCAGGAAATACATGTAAATAAAAATCATAATTTTGACTGTTTTTACGCCAAATTTTCGGCCAAATTTTCTTTGCAAAGGCACATCTGTTCCTAAATCCAATTGGAATGTGTTCAGGGTGATCTTAGGCATCTTTCCTGCAAGTTTCAACGAATTTCATTTTTTGGCCAAAATTGAGAAAAAAACCAAGGGGTTAGCCTTACATTTTTATCAAAATTTGGCCAAAAAATGACTTTTCCCCAAACAACGCAGGAATTCCTCTGGAGACGGTTGGAGCATGAATCAATATTGAAACGCCCACATTTTGGCAGATCTAGGCAGAAATCATCCATTTTTCTGGGAGGAAATGCATGTAAATAAAAATCATAATTTTGACTGTTTTTACCCCAAATTTTCGGCCAAATTTTCTTTGCGAAGGCACATCTGTTCCTAAATCCAATTGGAATGTGTTCAGGGTGATCTTAGGCATCTTTCCTGCAAGTTTCAAGGAATTTCATTTTTCGGCCAAAATTGAAAAAAAAACAAGGGGTTAGCCTTACATTTTTATCAAAATTTGGCCAAAAAATGACTTTTCTCCAAACAACGCAGAAATTCCTCTGGAGACGGTTGGAGCATGAATCAATATTCAAACACCCACATTTTGGCAGATCTAGGCAGAAATCATCAAATTTTCTGGGAGGAAATACATGTAAATAAAAATCATAATTTTGACTGTTTTTACCCCAAATTTTCGGCCAATTTTTCTTTGCGAAGGCACATCTGTTCCTAAATCCAATTGGAATGTGTTCAGGGTGACCTTAGGCATCTTTCCTGCAAGTTTCAAGGAATTTCATTTTTTGGCCAAAATTGAAAAAAAACAAGGGGTTAGCCTTACATTTTTATCAAAATTTGGCCAAAAAATGACTTTTCTCCAAACAACGCAGAAATTCCTCTGGAGACGGTTGGAGCATGAATCAATATTCAAACACCCACATTTTGGCAGATCTAGGCAGAAATCATCCATTTTTCTGGCAGGAAATACATGTAAATAAAAATCATAATTTTGACTGTTTTTACGCCAAATTTTCGGCCAAATTTTCTTTGCGAAGGCACATCTGTTCCTAAATCCAATTGGAATGTGTTCAGGGTGATCTTAGGCATCTTTCCTGCAAGTTTCAAGGAATTTCATTTTTTGGCCAAAATTGAAAAAAAAACAAGGGGTTAGCCTTACATTTTTATAAAAATTTGGCCAAAAAATGACTTTTCTCCAAACAACGCAGAAATTCCTCTGGAGACGGTTGGAGCATGAATCAATATTCAAACACCCACATTTTGGCAGATCTAGGCAGAAATCATCAAATTTTCTGGGAGGAAATACATGTAAATAAAAATCATAATTTTGACTGTTTTTACCCCAAATTTTCGGCCAATTTTTCTTTGCGAAGGCACATCTGTTCCTAAATCCAATTGGAATGTGTTCAGGGTGACCTTAGGCATCTTTCCTGCAAGTTTCAAGCAATTTCATTTTTTGGCCAAAATTGAAAAAAAAACAAGGGGTTAGCCTTACATTTTTATCAAAATTTGGCCAAAAAATGACTTTTCTCCAAACAACGCAGAAATTCCTCTGGAGACGGTTGGAGCATGAACTAATATTCAAACACCCACATTTTGGCAGATCTAGGCAGAAATCATCCATTTTTCTGGGAGGAAATACATGTAAATAAAAATCATAATTTTGACTGTTTTTACCCCAAATTTTCGGCCAAATTTTCTTTGCGAAGGCACATCTGTTCCTAAATCCAATTGGAATGTGTTCAGGGTGACCTTAGGCATCTTTCCTGCAAGTTTCAAGCAATTTCATTTTTTGGCCAAAATTGAAAAAAAACCCAAGGGGTTAGCCTGACATTTTTATCAAAATTTGGCCAAAAAATGACTTTTCTCCAAACAACGCAGAAATTCCTCTGGAGACGGTTGGAGCATGAATCAATATTCAAACACCCACATTTTGGCAGATCTAGGCAGAAATCATCCATTTTTCTGGGAGGAAATACATGTAAATAAAAATCATAATTTTGACTGTTTTTACCCCAGATTTTCTTTGTGAAGGCACAACTGTTCCTAAATCCAATTGGAATGTGTTCAGGGTGACCTTAGGCATCTTTCCTGCAAGTTTCAAGGAATTTCATTTTTTGGTCAAAATTGAAAAAAAACCCAAAATTTGGCCAAAAAATGAATTTTCTCCAAACAACGCAGAAATTCCTCTGGAGACGGGTGGAGCATGAATCAATATTCAAACACCCACATTTTGGCAGATCTAGGTAGAAATCATCCATTTTTCTGGGAGGAAATACATGTAAATAAAAATCATAATTTTGACTGTTTTTACCCCAAATTTTCGGCCAAATTTTCTTTGCGAAGGCACATCTGTTCCTAAATTCAATTGGAATGTGTTCAGGGTGACCTTAGGCATCTTTCCTGCAAGTTTCAAGGAATTTCATTTTTTGGCCAAAATTGAAAAAAAAACAAGGGGTTAGCCTTACATTTTTATCAAAATTTGGCCAAAAAATGACTTTTCTCCAGACAACGCAGAAATTCCTCTGGAGACGGTTGGAGCATGAATCAATATTCAAACACCCACATTTTGGCAGATCTAGGCAGAAATCATCCATTTTTCTGGGAGGAAATACATGTAAATAAAAATCATAATTTTGACTGTTTTTACCCCAAATTTTCTTTGCGAAGGCACATCTGTTCCTAAATCCAATTGGAATGTGTTCAGGGTGACCTTAGGCATCTTTCCTGCAAGTTTCAAGGAATTTCATTTTTTGGCCAAAATTGAAAAAAACCAAGGGGTTAGCCTTACATTTTTATCAAAATTTGGCCAAAAAAAAGACTTTTCTGCAAACAACGCAGAAATTCCTCTGGAGACGGGTGGAGCATGAATCAATATTCAAACACCCACATTTTCGCAGATCTAGGCAGAAATCATCCATTTTTCTGGGAGGAAATACATGTAAACAAAAATCATAATTTTGACTGTTTTTACCCCAAATTTTCGGCCAAATTTTCTTTGCGAAGGCACATCTGTTCCTTAATCCAATTGGAATGTGTTCAGGGTGACCTTAGGCATCTTTCCTGCAAGTTTCAAGGAATTTCATTTTTTGGCCAAAATTGAAAAAAAACAAGGGGTTAGCCTTACATTTTTATCAAAAGTTGGCCAAAAAATGACTTTTCTGCAAACAAGGCATATTTTCCTGTGGAGTCGAGCGGAGCATGAATCTGTATTTAAACACCCACATTTTGGCAGATCTAGGCAAAAGAAACCAGAATTTTGACTGTTTTTATCCCAAATTTTCTCTTCAAAGGTACATCTGTTTTCACACCCAAATTGTAAGGAGTGAAGCTTACGTTTTGAATAAAATTTGAATAACTGAATTTGCAAGGGGGGGGGGGTAGCTTTGCATTTTAAATAAAATTCGACCCAATTACTTCGCAAGGGGTTAACCTTACATTTTTGAGTGAAAATCTGACCAAATATATTTTTCCAAGAGGTGAACCTTAGGCCTACATATTGAGTAAAGGTTTTGACCAAATTAGGTTGCAAGGGGTAAACCTTGAATTTTAATGAGTTAATTTGTAAGGGGTTAAGCTTACGTTTTGAATAAAATTTGAACAACTTTACTTGCATTTTGAATAAAGTTCGACCAAATTAATTTGCAAGGGGTTAGCCTTACATTTTGAATAAAATCTGACCAAATAAAGGTGACAGGGTGAACCCTTACATTATGAATAAAAATGTTGCGAAATTACTTAATTAAAAAAAAATTGAATAACTTAATTTACAAGTGGTTACCTTGCATTTTGAATTAAATTGGACAAAATTAATTAAAGGTGTTTATTTTCCATAAAATTTGAATTTTTTTGAATAACATAATTTCAAAGGGGTTAACCTGAACATTTTCAATAAAATTGGACAGAATGAATTGGAAAGGGGTTAACCTTACATTTTGTGTGAAAATTTGACCTAATTAATTTGCAATGGGTTAACCTTACATTTTGAATGTCAATAACGTAATTTGCGAGGGGTTAACACTACATTTTTTTAATAAAAAATTCACCAAATTCATTTAGCCATTTCTTTTCTAGACGGGATGCTAACAAATTACTGTGAGTACCCATTTTATACTCCTAGGTAGAGGCAAGTTTGGGTAAAGTTGCTTGCTCAAGGACACAACCTACGAACTGCAAGAATCAGGCATGATCACGAGTCACAAACCCTTACCACTACGCCACATATATGTACAGTAGTCAAACCACTCAATGCTGACAGGTTTTTTCCAACTTCTAAGTCAGTGCAACAATCCAGAACCACAGTTCTCAGTGTTTGACGCAACGTGGAGCAACAGCAACATAGGTGCTTCTGGCCAATTTCAGTGAAATATTCAGCACAGTGATTTGGCTAAGGTCAGAAAAAATGTGCTCAGCAAAAAATATTTAGCAGCCATAATTTCATGCCATTCCTTGTGGCTGATTCTCGGATAAGTTTTAATGAGCATATAAATTTGCTGCCCATATTTTCTTCTTAGAAGAAACTTTGCCGGCCTGAACACTCCACTTTTTAACAGTTTCCAGCGATACCTAGTCCATGCATCCTTCCTGCCGATCATACAGGAGAAAAATTTTGCCAAAAGAGGGATGTCATGAATACTCATTTCCACACAGGTCTGTTAGGCGTCGGGGGTCGGCTGCCTTGCCGCTGGTCCCCTGCAGCCGATCCCGGCCTGCTACCTTTGGCAGATCCTGGCCGGCTCCCTGCACTCGACGGTGGCCGGCTAGGCGGTGTCGACCTTGGCGTACAGGACAAACTCCCCACGACCGGCGGGCTCCAAGTTAACATGGGCCCCTTCCGCGAATCTTCGGGCTTCTCCCACGGCGCTAGGAAATCAGGTTCCTGGAGTTTTGGACCAAAGAGCGATTCGTCCACGTAGCTCGGCGTTGGCTTGTACAATCGGGACCGAGTCCGTGGCGCCCCTCCGACTTTCATCAGAGGCGATTTGATGGGAGGGGTCCCAGATGGGGTTCGTTTTGACTGCCCAATTAGAGTTGAGGTCGGGGTTGGATTTTGTTCCCCGTGAACGTGCCACTCGCCGCCCCCGGCCGATTTCGGTCGGGCATTGGATGGACTGTTCCGGGTTTGGAGATAGTGCTCACGCTGGGAGGTAAACAACGTCTCATCGGCCGAGCCGCTGTTGGAGACCTTGCGGTACTTGTAGGATTTCTTGGTTTTGTTGAGTGGGGTGCCGGTGCGCATGGTCTCGCCAGATACACTGAGGCTTGTCTCCCGGCCACTGTCCGGCCGATTGCTTAAAGATGTCATTTCCAGGGTATTGGTGGATACTGGACGTATGAAATTCTGTGTTGCAAAAACAAAAACAAATGTGGAAAGACATGTGGAAAACTTTCTCTTTTGCAATGTTTGCTATGAATCCATACATGTTTACAACTTCAATTTTTTCGTTTGGTTTGTTACAAGGCATTCTCAAATATCTAGTTGCCATGTAATTTGTTGAGGAGATTTTGAGACTAAAGCAAAGTAAAAAAGGAACAATGGTTGATCGTCCAGGGTTTTTTTAAAAGAGGAGGATGAGGGCCTTTTCATTTTGTATTTTTCATTGGATAACATATGTTCTAAAAAGTGAAATTTAGCAGGGAAAATATTAAAATATTTAGTTGGAAAACACTTAAAGTAGCAAAAATAATCTGGGACCAGTTTACGGTCAACTCACTGCCTAAGCCTTAGGGTATTCAGCCTTAGCCTTAGGCATTATTGACGCGTAGCTGTGGCATAGTGGGCGCGGCTTCGCGTTGATTTTTTTTTTTCATAATGTTTAATCTCTTACAATAACAATACTTACAAAATAGAACACTGATTCCCGTGAGAATCAATAGAGAAATATCTATGAATGTCAACTGTAATACTTCAGCTACCAGGTCCATCCATATTGATGCATTTAATGGCCAAATTCGCGTTGAAATCGAGCTGAAATGTTCAGACAATGCGGTTGCTGTTTGACAACAAACTGGCATGTAGAGGTCAAGGGTCAATGTTGTTGGTAGTTTCTATTCATTAGAGGGCGCTCTTTGATTTTGACAGGACGAATGTTGGTAGTTTTTGAACGACAGAGGGCGCTCTTTGATTTTAACGGCACAAAAAAGTTAGCGTTCTAAACAACAGAGGGCGCTGTTTAAATAGTTGTGCCGTTAAAAGGGCGCCCTCAGTTGTTTAGAAACCACCAAAATATTATTGGACGTTTCTAAACAGCAGAGGGCGGTCTTTGATTTTGGCGGCGCAGAATTTAAATGGTCAATGCAAAACATGGTTCTCAATCACCCTCCTGGACATAAATACAGCTATTTTTAAACATAAACGTCTCTTTCCACAAGAGACAAACAAATTTGTGCAATTAAAAATGTCACTAAAAATTTTAATAAAAAATAACATTTCAGTATGATTAAAAAGCCAGCTCTTTTGGATTTAAGTTATAATTATTAACAGATGGCTAACGAAAGAATTGGACTGTCGACCTGGTTGTTTTTTTTAATTCAAGTGATTTTTAAAACATTTAACTAATTGTGAATCTGAGTTGTTAGACAAAAGTGGCAGGGGTATAATCACATTGTTTTTCCGAAATGAGGGCCTATTTACGGCGCGCGTGGAAAATCAGAACTGGGTTTAAATAATAAATTTGACATATACCTTCCCAGTACTTTATATAGAAATGCTCCATTGCATAAAACCTATAAATGCTGACTCAGTCCCAAAAAAAGAATTGGACTGATTCTCAGAAAAGAACACGTCAGTGCACATACAACTATTCTAGCCTCAACTCGAATCAACAAAACAGAAATACAAAACAGTACGTCGTTCCATCATTCACATTTTAATTTGTCTCAGTGTCAGTGAATTTGACACAACTTGTGGACATAAAAATCTGTTTACAAGATATACACATATAGTTTCATTAAATAATAGGAATATAATAAATATCGGTTTTTACACCTTTTGATTTTTCGTATCATTTCATTTAAAAAAAACAACCAAAACATACTACGATGTTTATTGCATTTTCACCCCACATTCCAAAATTGGAAAATTCTTTAGATATTGTGCTCCTGTAAGCTCTTTGCCATATTTCGTTATTAAAAAATATGAGATATTAAGTGATTTTCAAGAAAACCGATGTTTGTTTTTTCAAGAAACAGATATTTCAAAATCTACAAATATATATTTATACTCTTGTAAAGTAGCATAAGAAATGAATTTTTTGGAATGAATTAACAGATTAGCACACACATAAATTAAGGGGTGGAGAAACAAACCAAATTTTTGCTTGTTTCAACACCACGAGTAATACTTAAAAAAAAAAAAAAAAGGATAAAAATAATATTACATTTTTATACCAGAGGATTATATTCAGTTGAACAAAGACAAATAACTGGAATGGTTTCAATCCAACAATAACATTGTTCACCAACTGAACAACTTCCATCGTTCAGGCTACCCAGTCGTATTTTTACGGTATCTAATTTTGTGAATGTCTATGTTCTTTCGGATTACTAGAGATTTCCTAAGATTTTTTAATTCAAACGGGAAAAAATTCCACCCTATGAGAAAAATTAATGCAGAACAACTTTAAACACACTTGGTTTTTGTGGCAAGTGACCATATACATTTGGATTTAAATACACACAGTTGAATAATTGAACAAAGCTAAAGTTTTTAGGTCAATTTCTAAAAATTTATCTTCCTAATATGCAGAGGCGTAGCCAGGGTGGGGGAGGGATGTTGGTATTTACCCCCAATATTTAGATTTTTTAAAGACTGCCCGTTTCCATTCAAGTGCCTTTTTTTACCAGCGGCCTTTTACAAGTGACCTTTTTTTTGTATTATCATGCGACTGTCGGCTGTTGACTGCGACTGTCGAATGTTGTGCCGCCCTGAAAAGCGCCATCTATTGTCTGATAGTCGGCACGATTGTCCGGTTGAACGGTGCGCCCATTGAAAGATGGTGCACCCACCCACTATTTGATATTATGGAGGCCAAGTGTCAGGAGAAAAAAACCTGTCTATATTTCAGCACAGATGTACAAGTGCCTTTTTCATGAACTTCACCCCCCCCCCCAATAAAAATGACCTTGCTACGCCCCTAGTACATTGTACTTCTTTCAGGCATTTGGTTTAAGTAAAACTTTATTGCATTTTTCTACATTTCAGAATAAAATCGTTCGCTTTGGATATATACCAACCTCTCTCACACAATTATTTGAAGACACAAAACTATTTTGAAGTTATACATCAGATTTAAACGCCATTTTTGAAATTGCGATACCTTTAAGAGTACTGTCATTTTGGACTTAATTACTGTCCAATACTGCATAAAGAAACCTATGAGGTTACCAGCCAAAATGGCACATTGAATATAGCATTTCACTGGTTCCCTGAATTTCCATTTCAAAGTATTTCAATGAGTTATCAGCAGATTGTTCGTTCACTAAGCTAGTGCCCTAAGGGCGCCCTCGCTCGTTCATGCACGGACCCATTGAAAGTACATCACATGATCACTGTGGTGTTTCTTCATTGAACGTCTTGTACCTTCCCTCTGATCCCTTGTCTGTGCTGTCTGACGGTGGCAAGGGTAACGCAATGTCGTCGTTTGGTATAGGGGCGAAACGTTTGATGAACTTCACGTACAGCAAATTCAAGAGTAGTATAAGACCGAAAAAGCCAATCCACTGTAAAATGAAAAAAATAAAAAAATTATGGTATAGTAGTAATTTTTGAATTCTTATCTTGTTGCCAATTCTTTTTCAGATGCCAAATTTGAAAAGCATGGCCAGTAAGAAATACAAGTTAGCTGTAGGCCAAAAAAAAAGGCTCCGGTTTTCCGGTCTGCGCGCGTGTCGCGGTAGCCATGCGCGTCGGCAAAATTGAAAGGATTTTTTTTCAATATAAGATGAAGTCTCAAAACTGCTAAACTCACTGGTTTGACTGGAATCCTGCTGCTGCACAATTTTAACATGTTTTTAGATGGGGTTACGATCGAGTATAAGCTTTATGTGGCCTCTCTGGGCTCCCATAAATTTTGCACTAAATTTAGTCGGGCACCATTTGCAGTCATAAGCCGACATATGAAGAAAAAAAGTACCCAAAAAAAAGCAGCGTCGCTGCACCACTTTTGGGGCAAGCTCCATACCAGAAACCAAATTTTTTTTTTTTTGGCCTTAGATTGTATTTTTATTTTAGTTTGCTCTCTTCTCATGCTCTTGTACACATTTTATGTTTTTTTTCCCTTTCAGTTTTTTTTAATTTTTGCTTTCGCTGAATTTTTCAAGTTTTATTTTAATAAACATGTACTTGGCATGAGCTCATAAATTATCAATTAAATTTGGATTTACTTAAAAGCAACTGAAATTATACTTGAAATGAAATTAATTAATCAAACAATTCCAACCCATTCTCCGGTTATTTTAACCAGAAAATATGATTTAATTATAATTACTCAAAACGGATTTCTTCAAATTGTATTATTAACCCCATGCGCGCGGGAAGCGGTCATGGCCGCGGCCGCTAATCCTCATTGGAATGCAGTTGCCAGCTGTGGTATGCCGTGGCACACGGCTAGTGGGTAGTTCCACAGCTGCTGCTTTTGTGCAGTCCCGCTACCACACAAAGGCTGTGCAGTCATGCGGGCCACCTGCTCTATGTGTGGAGGAATGTCCCCATTACACCCCGTCCTTAAGGGGTTAACTATCAATTGAATGCTTTTCTTCAAATTTTTTAAATTTTTCTTTTAATTATTGTACTCACCTGTACGATCGTGATCATGAAACTCTCGTTAGAAAAACCATACCAGGGATGGGACTCCTGTATCGTCGTGACGATCCACCAGATAATCAGCGCTACAGCCTCCAACGGTGCTATAAATCTGAGAAAAGAAACCCACTTCAGGATTTATTTGAGATGTCTAGAGTAAATTGCAGTGACGTAGTCGAGTCCATCACAAGTCCATCACAAGTCCAGTCACAAGAAACAGTTAATAAAAATAACAAAGGAATGCCAAAGTTTGACAAAGTTAGCTTGAACTCTGTCTAGTCGACGATGGCTGGACTACGCTAGTCGACTATTTGGAACCAGCCTACTGGGCCTGGTCGCATCGCAGTGCTGTGGCGAATATTGCAGACACTGCCAGAAACACCGGGGCGAACCCCTTCTCTTAACGATAAGTGTTACTGGGTTCTTTAACGTGCATTACACAACACACGGGACCTACGGCTTTACGTCCCATCCGAAGGACGAAGCAATAATGGTAAAGTGCCTTGCCCAAGAGCACAAGCACCATGTTCCCCGTCAGGATTTGAACCCATGTACCACGGCACATGAGTCCAACACCGTAACAATTGGACCATGCAGAGCCCCCAACTACAGGTCAAAGAATGTTAACAATCCAAACATGTACTGGTGACCACCATATGATGACAATGGTTTGACTAGAGTCGTTCGCACTTTAATGTTACAGCGCAAGTGCACTGTTTGATACCAACCAATCATTGGTTGACTAATGGTTGTTGCGCGAACTTGCCCCAAGACGTTCACATGCTCTATTGCGTCTGTGTGACGTATAAACTTACCTTAATCACATTTTTTTAAAAAGAATTATCAATCAAATGTATCAAGCTCACTTTACGATCCATTCCCAGATAACAGGTAGTGGCCAATCACTCTCGCTGAAATTGTTGGCCAGTTCTTGGCGGAAACGTTTGGCGCCGAAGCGAATGACCAGATACTGCAAGGCCATCCCTGACAGAAGGAGTGCAAAACCCCAGACAAAATCCTGTCACAGAGGGAATAAAAAAAAATATCAAATTTAACCCTCCTATGCAAACATACAGTCTGTGCCAAGTTGTCCTTTCAGTCAAAATCAATCAAGTGACTGTGTTCAACAGTTCAGAGCTCCCAGCCGACATAAACTAGGATTGACTGGCTGTGCCTGTTAAACTTGATACAGCTATGCTTTGACTGTAGGTGATTGATCAGCCAGCTGTGCCTACCACTTGTCTGCTTTTTTTTGTTGACTGAATTTGACTAGTCACAGCGCTTGCTTGAAATATGATCTGACTGTTGGTGACTAGCCTGTGTAAAAGGCATGGCAGCGGAAGAGGTTTGATTTTTTTGACTGTCTATGACTGTTCAGATAGCTGAAGTGTTATAATAAGTCAACAATTATTACCAAAAGGCTTTCAGGAATCCTATAAACAAATCCTATAAGATCCCATAGGTTTCTTATAGGGTTTCCATCACATCCTATAGGATCCTATAGGTGGTCCTAATTAAGAACCTGTTGGATTGTACTGACAATTTAATCAACTAGTGGTCACTTAACTGGTTACATCATCAATTTACCTGGTTAACGAGAAAGTCAAGGCTAAGAGCAGACCCCAGGCCCAGAAGAAAAACCAAAATGGTCACGGCTAGCGTTGCCTTCTTTCTTGATACTGAAAAAAAATATATAAAATGGTCAATACATTTTTGTATTGTCATATTATTCGCCCCTTGAACAAAGACACTGACGAATTGGGTAACCGCCAACATAGGGCGGGATAGCTCAGTTGGTAGAGCACCGGAACGGCAATCCAGAGGTCGCAGGTTCAAACCCCGCTCCAGTCAATTTCCTCGTTCAATTTTGCAAAAATAATTCCATCTTTATAATATACGGTCATTGTGGATTACCACATAAATGGGCAGCAAGCACATAAGATGTGAACTATAAGTTAAACTTGCCGAACAAAAAAATTACAGGTCCCAGAAAAATATAAAAGTCTAGAGATCGCGCAGATAGACAGAGATGCTAAAAAGTCACAATGCATGAGCAATTTCTGCTAGTACAAATATCAAAGTATAAACAAAAGGCACATATGTTTCACAGTATGCAAATGAACATGTCAACAAAATTAATGGCTATTTACTACAACATATGCAATATGCTTAATGAGAACCATCTTTATCGAGCACATGGCGCATATTTTACACACATACTACATGTAGTTCAATTTAAAAAAAACAAACATGTAAAGGCAGTTATTATTGATGACATCATTTAAATTTAAATAAGTTTAACCGCACTAAATTTCAATATTTCTTCTTCCAAACCCCACAACGAAAAAGACAGCACTATGTTTACTGCATTGCTTGTGTTAAAGGTAGGGAAGATCATTTGCAGCTGTCCAAAAAGTAAATGACAAAGTTATTGTTGAAAAGCTTACTTGGTTTAAAGATAGTAATGGCACTAAACTTCTTGTGAAATTATTCCTTCTGGCATGCTGTCATTTTGAAGAAAACAAAAAAGAAGGCCATTTCCAAAGAGTGACGCATTTTTGGAAAATTTCTGTTAGAAGTTGGTTTGTAATTCAGCGAATCCGCGAATGGGTGCGCGCAAGCGTTGACATGACGCACACGCGCGCGGTTGCTATATTATTCGTCACTTTAGTGCGTGACATCGCGTAGCTGCAATCGGCTGAATGAGAACGTATCCCGGATGCTGATTTTGAGCACAATTCAAAATATGACTTGGCAACTTTTGAATAGAAATCGAGATCCTAGAATATTGTTTTCTCGGTATACACAGCAATTACAGAGCAAAAATTTTATCAGGTTAGTTGTTAAGCACCCGTCTTTAGATTATGAGCGCTCTTGTTGCTTCAAGAAAGCACAAATGACAATTAATCTACTCTACTTTTCACTCTAGGGTCTTTTCTTTTTCTTGTTGCCTAGGCAACCACAGCTAAAATCTCTCTTGATTGAACAGAAAATGTTGCAAATCATTTTTTCTTTGTTTTTATTTTGTTTGAGTCATTGAACTATTATTAGATGCCGATGATTTTAAAACTAAAACAAAGCCACTTAAACAAAACAAAAATAAACAAAAACAAACTGAGCAGGCAATGCATTTTCTTGGGGGGGGGGGGCAATATGTATGAGTTATGACGGAAAAAGATTTCAACATTTTAGTAAAAGAAATTCACACGCATGCCACCAAAAATGTAACAAACATCACTGGCAGTCACAATTAGCAACACAATAAAGGTGACCCCACCTTCGCGTTCACTCCCTCAATTGCTGAAATAAACAACTGGAAGAGAAAAAAAATTGTTACAAAGTTGTGTCTTTGAACTTCAATGAATTGTTATTACCTCCTTCAAAGTAGATGGGTTACCTATGTGTTTAAGCCTAAATCTGTGAGCAAAATTTAAAGGTAATATTCAACATTTGCAAACATCATAAAACAAAACTACCAAATTATTATGAAATACCTTACTTGACCGTTAGTGAATAATAGTCTCAAGCATCCTGTCAAATTGTGGCACCTGGTGTGCTGTCATTTTCAAGAAATTGGAATTTTTGTATCAATTTCCAACGATGGTCGGCCGACCATCGTTGGAAAAAAACCTGAAATTTTTTCAAATACTGCCCTCAATTAAACAAATTTAGTCAACACCGGTTACACATCCGTGACTAGTGCAAGCCAACTAGTCTGACCCGACAATTCCCCGACGTCTATAAATTGCTGTGTTTTGTCTGAAGTAGGGTTAGGGAACCAGACTACAAGAACAGCATTTATTCCTTGATTTTTACCGCATCTATGAACACACAATTTCTGAAAATTACAGCAAAAGCAAATTTATTACCTTTAACAAGTTGATATTAGTGATAAGGGCTCAGAGCTCGAGTCCATCACAAGTTCAGTCACAATTCCAGTTACAAGTAACAGTTGATGAACAATCACAAAGAAATGTCTCTGTCAAAGCTCATGTGAATAGCTTGCGAGTTGAATTGGGACTGGAGGACTTTTGATGGACTTGCAGGGACTTGTGATGGACTGAAATATATGTACATCCCTGGTTCAGAGGTTTGCTTTTGTTTGAACGTTTGGGCGGACTGGAATTGTTTTTTGTGGATGAAAATGGTTTGTTACTGGTTATCCCCCTTAATTTGTGACTGGAATTCAGACTTAAATTGTGATTTTTTGTGACCGGACTTGTGATGGACTTGTGACCCCTCACAAAGTGCCTTGAAAATGACAAGAATATACCTCCAAAATCTTTGACGTTGTGAACAAACAACTCCAGCTGTGCCACGAGGGAACTGAAGCCGGCGAGCAGGAGCGAAAAAAAGAAAATCACCGTCAAGACGCGGCCGCCGTTGATTTGGTTGTACAGAATCGGCATCCTGTAGGGAAACAAAAATGAAATAATGAAGGAACCAACAAATTTTCATAATTACAATCTTTCCATTATTATTTTCATATGTGATGCGATCAAGCTACATGAGTCGTTTGTTGACCCTGGTCATATTTTTTGGTTTACAGATTTGAAAAGAGCACAATCTCAGCAGTACTGCTGTGAAAACCGCATGCTGGTACCATCTTTAGTTCAAAAATTATGGAAGTCGGAACACCAAGAGATGTGATGAAGTGATGTGATGAAGTGGCCCTATTTTAGCCAGAATCTCCAAATGAAAATTCCCGACAAACCACTCATTTAGCTTGATCACATCACATTATTTAAAACAAATGCAAAATAAGATGTTATTTTTATTCGTTGTTTTTGCATTTATATTTTACCAAACAAAAGTAAGGCCTGTATTTCCCGGTCCGTTCTCTTTCAGAAGTGCAATGATTTCCTCCGTTGATGACCCGTTCTTGACTTCCGTCGCAAAAACCGTGGAAAAGGTCAGCATTCCACAGAAAAGGCTGCACAGAAACAGGTGAAAATGGCATTAAATTGAGGTGCATTGTTGCAATCCATGTAAGCATTAGATGTCACAGCTGCTCTATGTAAGTTGTCACAAGTCATCATTAGCCATCAGAAGTCGATCACAAGCCAACAGAAGGGAGTCTCATGTCAAGTCGCAAGCAATTAGAATTAACCACGACAAAGGCATTCCTTTGTCATTTATGTTCGCCCCGTTATTCGTGACTGACTTGTGATTCGTGACTGACTTGTGATTGTGATTGTCTTGTGATTAACTTGTGATGGACTGATGATTGACTTGTGATTGGCGTTGTGATTAACTTGTGATTATGATTGAACTTCTTATTGACTTGTGATTGAACTGTGATTGGCTTGTGATTGGCTTGTGATTGACTTGTGATTGAACTGTGATTGACTTGTGATTGGCTTGTGATTGACTTGTGATTGAACTGTTATTGACTTGTGATTGAACTGTGATTGGCTTGTGACTGACTTGTGATTGACTTGTGATTGAACTGTGATTGGCTTGTGATTGAACTGTGATTGGCTTGTGATTGACTTGTGATTGAACTGTTATTGGCTTGTGATTGACTTGTGATTGAACTGTGATTGGCTTGTGATTGACTTGTGATTGAACTGTGATTGGCTTGTGATTGACTTGTGATTGAACTGTTATTGGCTTGTAATTGACTTGTGATTGAACTGTGATTGCCTTGTGATTGACTCAATAACTCTAAAATAATTTCTTTTGAATTCTTGACAACTTATCACACTTTACAATTATAATAAGGAAAGGAATGAATTAAAAACCTGAATTTTTGACATTTCTCTCTTAATAAACATATAATCCCATGCATGGTAAGGCCTCCTTTGATCATATGTCTGTTGTCGTCCCTTTAAAAAAAATTATAGATTTTTTTAACCTTTAAACTTCAAACTTTGTGTTCTGATACGTGCGACAAATTAAACAGTCATTTAAACAATTTCAGATGTGAGATCAAACCTAACATCTGGTTTAATTCAACTTGTTTCATTGAAGAATAAAAGGTCGGAAAAAAAATGGAAAATGTCCAGAACATGCTTTTAATGAGATGGGTATATTCCTTGCGCTATGGGCAAATGGTAATAAAAAGAAACTATGCGCGACTACATGTACCTCCTGGTACCAACACGTTGGGCCAAGTAGAAAATAAATCTGGTATCCCTCTTCTTTTTCATTTACGGTGGCCACATTCATTTTTTTTAACCTATTGTTTTCCCCCCAAAAAAACTCTCTGAAAGAAATAAGTGAGTGAAACCACAAGAAAAACATCTTCATGGTAAGAATTGTGAACCGTTATGCATTTTACGTCATTTGAACTAGCTGAACGAAAATAACTGATTAATTTGTCTTCAAATCTGAAAAATATTAACCTAAATTACCTTCACAACAAAATTGTAAGCAAACGATTTTTTCCCCCCATCTTTTTAATAATTTTTTTTTACCCACGCACTATGGCCAGTGTTAGATTATGCAAAAAATCAATCATAAACTTTAACTGTGGAATAATTAAAATGCTGTGTTCACTTTGGATATGCCAATATTTGCAGTATGCCAGACATGCCTATCGTTTGTTTTGTTGATTTTTCTTTATTTTTTTAATGCAGAAAATGAAGAGTTGGCTAAGATAGCTCTACAGGTTTGAACATTATAAGTGTGTTACTCATGAATGTTTTAGCATACCTGATAACATTATTGCAGATAGGCACTAGGGTGGCGTAGCGCACAATCCCGTTTTGCGCTGTCATGAAAGCGGCGTAGGATACGAACAGCCCCGAGCCGGCCCCCGTGTCAAATGCATTCTGGGTAATGGCGTCCACCCACATCCGAGGTTCCTTGAACTGAGCTGTTTTACGTTGAAAATAAAAAAAAGAAGACGAAAGTTCATTTCAATTAGTTCAAACTTCTATCAAAAGCTTTTATCTAAGTTTCCAAACTTTTTTTAACTTTCTGGGTCACATTCTGAAGGCCGTTTCCAAGATCTTTATTACACCACAATTTTCTCAAAGCGTTTCTTACATGAGACAAATCTTGTGGTTTTTTTTTATAATACAGAGGAAATTATAGTACATGTCATTTTTTGTTGCTGGAAAACTCCATACTTCAACCATATTATCAAATTTTTAAAACACCTTCAATTTTTTGTATATACTACTTTTGGCCACTTTTGTAGTCACTTTTCCTGCTGATTTGTCCCAGGCGCAACAACGCCCTGCGCAGTTTAGGCCATCAAACATTAAATTCTGGTCCCTCCCCCCCCCCCAACCTTTTTAGGTTTAAACCCTCCAGGAACCAACAGAGGCCCACCGACCCCAATCGGGGGAGAACATGAACTGCAGCCCCCGTCCGGCGTACTCCAGCGTCATGGTCCAGATGAACGTGAAGAGCAGGAGTACGAGGAAGATGGGCACGATGATGCAGTTGGCCAACTCGATGCTCTTGACGCCCCAGGCCACCGAGACCGCGCCGAAGAGAATGGCGACAAAATGGCAGAGCACAGGCCACCAAGAATCCTGCCAAAAAAAAAAAATGTACAAACTATTATGCTGTGGATTCCAATTGAAAAAAGTATCTCTTAAAGGGAATGTACAACATTTGCTTTTGCTGCAATTTTCAGAAATAAATGGATTTGGAGGATTAGTATGTTATATGAAATATTGTTAAACTGACTTGTTTCATGTTTTGGGCTTGTAGATGCTGAAAAAACCCCAAGAAAACCTATCATGTTCTTGTAGTCTGGTCCCCTGACCCCACTTAAGATGAAACAAAGCAATTAATACACTTTGGGGAATCAGTCTAGCAGGCTTGTACTCCTTCACAGGTGTGTGATCAATTGCAAAGAAAAGTCAGAATAACTAAATATGAAAAATTAAGAACAGTTTCTGAAAAAAAGCCAGTTTTCTCCAACGCTGGTCGGCCGACCAGTGTTGGAAAAATACAGTTTTTCTTAAAAGTGTCAGCCCACCAGGAGCCACGATTTTACAGGATGCTTTAGACTGTCAACCCTAACAATTCAGTAGGGTATTTCGTGATAATTTGATCATTTCATTTTTTGATGTTTGCAAATGTTGTATTTTCCCTTTAACGGTAACAAACGGAGAGTTGGGGGACATTCATTACTGACAGTGCCTGACGCTCATATGAAGACACTACATGTATATGGATTTATGCGCACTCAGAATAAAAAATTAGTCACGCATACTTCGAGCATACTTTGTCCATAACTTATAATAACATTTTAGAAATTAAAATACCTCGACAAAATCATAAAATATGAGGTTGCTTTCGACAGATGTCGTCGGGAGTTCATTGACCATGAAATGGAAGAGATAGTAGAGACACCAGCCCACAATCACGGAGTAGTAGGCACTGTCAAGAAATAAAACCAACAAACTGTTTAAATGTATACAACATTACTGGTTATTGTTTCTGTTCTTTGGATACCCTGAGTGAAGCCATGACTTTTCTCTTAAGACAACGAAGTCTGTTAAAAAATTCCTCGGAACTTTTTTCCATAATTCAAATAGCAAATTTTATGATTGCCACCTTTAATTTAAATATCACATACCATAGGTGTTCTAGCAAAATAAAATGGAACTGGGCAAAGGGCATACATGTATATAATGTAGTTGAAAAAAATGCAAATAAATACGTTAAATTTTTATTGATATTTATTATCAAAGAAATATTATACAAATTGTCGTATAAAAGCATTTTTAAGGAAAAGGTATTAACATCTTCGATTTCACGACTACAAAACTCGAAACTTTAAAGGCCTGTTTCTCAGTATTTTACTTTTTTGACATGTTGAAATCTGCGAACTTTAAACGGCCATAACTTGCCAACGAAAGTCTGACTCAGTGAAGTGCAACAAACAGTATTGTAAGGAGAATTTAATTTTCTTTCCTACGTGTACATGTAATACCCAATTTTGACCCCTACCCACTGGTGTCTTATTTTGCCAGAATGCCTCACATATTTTAAGGATTTTTTTTTAGTTCTGATTTTAATAATAATAATAACGGAGTCTTATATAGCGCACGTATCTACCAACAATTAGGTACTGCAAGGCGCTGTTTATTATGTCTATTATTAAAGAAAGGTAATTAAGTTTATGAGAGATATGAGACCCATTATGTAGCACCTTATAAGGGTTTACAAGGTGTTGCGGCGCATATTGCAGCCACTGCTAGAAACACTGGGGCAAACCCCTTCTCTTAGCGATAAGTGTTACTGGGTTCTTTAACGTGCATTACACAACACACGGGACCTACGGCTTTACGTCCCATCCGAAGGACGAAGCAATAATGGTAAAGTGCCTTGCTTAAGAGCACAAGCACCATGTTCCCACGGTCAGGATTTGGAATGTTTTATAATAATAAACACTTATTCAATACATAATTCACCAAGAAATCTTTACAAAAAGTTTATGATCGCCAACTTTAGATATCAAGTACATATACACGTAAATGTTCTCACCATTTTTTAATATCTTATCCGGAACAACTTTTATTACATACTGGTCAATTGTGTTCTTTTAAAAACAGAGCATACAATTTCTTTACAACAAATGCGACTGAACCAGTGACCTTGTCGTAAAATAAAAACGAGGACTTTTTTATTGAATTTGAAGAGCCCACATCAATAGTTTGACAGCTGTGAGTGCAGTTTTAAATGCAACAGCTGTCCCTGATAAATATTTATTCTGTCAGAATTCTACAGCGTATTTTAATTTGACACACATCTGTTGGCAAATACTGGTACGTGCACCTTCACTATTAATTAGTAATATTTGAAATAATTACTTATTATGTTATTAAAACTACATTATAGTGTGAAATTGCACACACAAACACACAAATCCCATACTGAATTCACACCTTTATTAAATTATTTACAGTCTACAGATAACTCAGATATGGGTCATTTTATAAATTTGGAGTCCGCCATTTTTTCCTGTTCCAGTTATGTGATTTTATAATTATGATGCATTCCTTAATAATGCAGCCGTCCTCCAAAGGTGATTATGAATAGCAGACTGGCTATCCAACAAATAAAAAAGTCATTTGAAGTCAAGTTCATACATGTAGCCTAACAGTCCAGCATCCTCCCATTTTAATACGATTTTGCACACACCCCAGGGAGTTACTAGTGATACTTAAATTTTACAAAGCTGACCAAGCAGGGACAGGAAAATGGGACAGGAAAATGTAAAGAATGACCCATTAAAAGTATACTAAGTTACAAGGCCTGAAATTTGAATAAAATTTTAGTCAAAATTTGCTTTGGAGTGGAGGGATCATTTGTTTGTGTGTGGGGGGTACATTAAAACCCCACCTCCCCAGCATAATTTACAAGGAACCATACCCATCCAGGCAAATTCCAACACCCACATGGGAAATCGTACACACACACACTGTTCTTAGTTTTTTTTGGGTATATGCCAACAGCCAGTGTAAAAACCCATTCAGGGGTACTGTACCCATTCTAACAGATTTCAACAACACCTGCTGTTGGACTTAGATGGGTTGAGTTCGGTTAGGGTTATAGGAGTGAGTATTGAGGGAAGTATCACACAAACAATCCCTAAAAATTGGAAGATGATAACTCCAACTTAGCAATTTGATGTGCGTTTTGAACACCTTAGAGTTGAATTTTATTGCTGGACTCCCAGCCTATATTGTCCTCTGACTGACTTTGTTACTGACTAACGCTGACTGACTGACTGACTCCCCTCCCCGACTGATTGACTGATGATTGACTCCCTGAGTATAATTAACATCCTAAGGCAAGCCCAGTCTTGCTTCCCGATTTTTGGAATCGGCATTTTCATTATTGTTGTCTGCAATTTATTTACTTGAAATTTAAGCCAAGCAAAAGACTGGGTCAAAGGTCAAGTTGTTAAGGGTCCATCCTCATCACCTGCACAAACAAATGGCCAATTTATTTGTATAACCAAATTATCTTCCACTTTGCAAACAACGACGATATTTGAACAAAACAGTTGCAAACTTATTAGCATGTGAGCATTTCAATTTATATAATGTTTACGTACGTGCATGGATATGCATACAAATGTGTACGCGTACTTGAATTTCCAACCAGCAACAATATTGAAAAAGAAAATGAGTTTGCCACAAGGCCAAATTAAAAAACCAAAATAATTAGGGATGATATCAAATGTGCTGGCATTTGAGATTTTTTATTGACTTATTTGCACTTGAATTTGTTAGGTTTTTAGTGTCATACGAAAGCACATATAGCTGGGTAGAGAAAAAATATGTAACTGAATATTACTGCCTTTTCTTAAAGCTACAGTCCATCATTTGCAGCTATCCAAAAAGTAACTGACGTAATTATTGTTGAAAAACATACTTGGTTGAAAGATAGTAAGGGAACTAAACTCCCCGTGAAATTATTCTTTTTGGCAAGCTGTCATTTTGAAGAATTCAACGAAAGAAGGCCTTTCCGTTAGTAGTTCATTTTTTTTATTCAGCGAAGCGAGCGCAAGCGTTGGCAGGACACGACGAGACATCGCGTAGCTACAATCGGCTCAGTGAGAACGTGTCTCGGACGCTGAACTCGGGCCCAATTCAAAACATGATTCAGCAACTTTTGATTTGAATGCTGTTTTTCTCGGAATGTACAGCTGAAGCTGAGCTGAAAGTTCATCAGGTTAGTTGTTCAGCACCCTTCTTTAGATTTTGAGCACGTTTGTTGCTTCAAACGAACAAAATGCACAAATTACCAAGGATGGACTGGACGTACAATGTACTTTTAATATTGTTTACTTGAAGTAAAGTCTTTCACTACAGGGACTTATTCCCAAAAGTTTACATACGGCTTGAAGTTTTAAACTCCCCTGAAAATAATTTGAAATTTCTAAAATAATTATTTTGTCACTAACAGCGGGCCCATTTGTTTTCAATCAATGTCTCACTCAAAAGTGAATAACTGTTTGCACTCTAAAAAATTAATGAAATTTTTGGGGAAAAAACTTATAAAAAAGCACAGGGAGAGACTTTTGAAGCAATTTTTGGACTTACGCTATGCCCAGTGTCACCATGGCGATCCAGGCCCCACCCCACATGTTGTTGTCGCCAATCATCCGTTGGAAGGAGACGATCGTGGACCGTTTGGTGTAGCGCCCCACCGCGTACTCGATGATCAGCATGGGTATGGACCAGATGAAGAGGAATAGGAGCCATACCATTAGGAATTGTAGACAGCCTAGCATAGAAAGACAAAAAAAGGCCGGTCTTAAATGGTTAGATAAAATACCAGCACCCGATTTCATCAAACTCTTCGTAACTTACGATGCATCACAGCGTTGCAACGCGTCGTATCCCTATGATGCGTCGCATTTCACAAAACACGTCGTAAGTGCAACGCTTCGAATGTGTATTTATAGCACAATTCGTCATTCGTGACTGTTTTATGTATTTAGTTAGCGTACAGTAAACAGTCGTCTGATATTCAACAAAGAGTCGTCGGATCTCAGCTTGAAATTTGTTAAAACGTAAAACAAAATGGCGGTCATGCGATGCAAATCTGAAGGAAAACAAGCTCTCAGTGGACTGTTTAGCTACTTTGAAATCTCAACTGCAATATTCCAGTCTTATTCATAATTATTCAATGAATTTTTTATTTACAACTTTACACATATTGCCTCGGTATTATACATGTAATCTCGTTTATGTAATGTTCATGGCAGCTAAGAAAGGGACTCTTCTTATTTTGCGATGACCACTAGACACATCGTAGCTAGTGACGTGTTTTTAAGCCGTTGTCAAGGAACTTACGACGCGTTCAACACATCCCAACTTTCGTGAAATGGATGATACGGCGTGTCGCGAATTGCGACGTGTTACACGTCGTAACTCGAGTTGCGACGCTTCGCAGCGCTTCGTGAAATTGGGTGCAGGCTGACTGGTCATAAACACTTTTCCAGTGTCACATGAAAGTTGGAATCCTATGAAATTGGTCCCTTTTACCATTTGCAGAACGTTCACAGTCCTCACTTAGGCATGCGCAATACTATACCAATGAGTCAGTATTTCATAGTCCTAAATTCACACTACCTCGGCACAGCTGCGTTCTGCGCCACTTCATGCAGTACGCACCACCCACACGCCAATCTCCATTTAAGGAGTTGTTTGCGACTACTCGCAAGAGGCACATACCACAACATACCGGGAGCTAGAGGGGTTTTTCAAAAAACATGAAATTGTTTAACAAAATCATTGAAAATGTTTTTTTTTAAACTTGTTTGGACAATTTGACCGAAAAGGCATGGCTCATCTATTATCAGCGTGCACTCTCACAGCCGTTCTTAAAAAGACTAGTTTAAAACCAGCCGAGCACGTATTCCCTTACTTATTTGGTTCTTGGTTGGTTCTTCTCCTAAGGACTCCGCATGGGAGTAATAAGACGAGGCCAGAAACACCGGGGCAAGGCCCTTCTCTTAGCGATAAGTGTTACTGGGTTCTTTACGCATTTTGCATTTAACAACACGGGAACATACGACGGCTGTTATATCTCTAGGAAAGACGAAGCAATAATGGTTAAGTGCCTTGCTTAAGGGCACAAGTGTCCGCCGGCGGGCTCGAACTCACATCACTGTTGCCTCTGAAACACCAGAACATGAGTCCGGTGCTCTTAACCGCTAGGCCATGACACTTCACTATAACTATACCGATCCAAAAAAATGCTGCAATTACAAAAAGTAGATGGATTAAATTTAAAGTTTTAAACAAGGGAGACATATGGTCAGTCGTTGAACTTTCAAGGTAAATCGCTGATTCAGGATTGTTTTACATTTCTGGTTCATTTAGTTTTAAGCTTTAAATCCTGTTGCTGGTACAAACAAAAAAATGAAAAATTTGAAAAAAAGAGTAATTCTCTTGGTTTTTAAATTAAATGGATGTAGTAGTTTGATTGTTTCTCTCCTTTATTTAGTTTTGTGGTTTATCAGAAAAAAAATAATCATGAAAATTCTGGCAATTTTGTTGGTACCGGTGTTTTTGACTAACACCGTTACATGTATGTATTTCTCTTCACATACCCTCAACTTATGTTAATTACTTTTGCACACAGCTTTAGCAAGTGCTGCCAATGTGTCACTGTCACGCTACAGTTATATATGAGGGTACCCATTATTCTTTCAAAACTGGTAGATTACCCAAGGATAACTACTGGCCATTAGCATAAATTATAACAGTACCCTGAACTTATGATACAAATTGCACACTGCCGTCAAAAGATTGATGCTACAATGATGAGGGTATATACAGGTCATTCTTGCAATACTGGTAATGATTACCATTTGAAGGATAAATACTGGCCATTTGGAATAAATTATGTTCAGAAAAATATTCTTATATATAGTCGAATCTCGTTAGTACAAACTCTAACAAACATCAGCCTTAGTCCCGACTGTGCATTTATGTGCACAATGAAATGGGACTGATGGTCCTCTTAATACAAAATTCTGATGTAACAAACAATTTGGCTAGGTCCGAACGAGTTTGTATTAACGAGACTCGACTGTAATCGAACAAGTCAAGGCAAGTCTCTTAAAGCTGGGCGCAGAATGCACAATACTGGCCTTGGTGTACTCAATTGACCTATCGCGGTAGAATCGCGTAAGAATCGCGTCAACGCAGTTTGTGGAATATTGTCCAATGACATGATATACAAACGGACGCGGAATGCGCAAAATCTGAGACAAACAAAGATTACTGTACAAAAACTCCATAGGGTTGTCTAAGTAAAGGTAAAGTGGACGAACCTGTATTCACAGGAACGGAGTGCCCATCTCTCTTTCATAGCGCGGTTGGGCCTCCAGACCTGCTGCTGTGGGGGGGATCGCCACACCCCCTCCACAGCGAGTCTCAGAGTTGAACAATGTTGAGAAATGATTTAACACCTGCTGAGGAGTAGAGAGGGAGGGAGGTGAGGTGGTGAAGTGCCTTACTCAACAATGGCGCACATGGGGTTCGAACCAACCTCTCCTCGACCACCTCTCCTGTGCTCCACCGCCAGACCACACGACCACACGTCTGCTAACTGAAAAACAGCAAACAAACAATTGATTTAAGATTGGTTGTATAACACCCAAGTAAATCCTTGTCATTCAATTGGAGGATTGTACATGTAGGTCACGCGGCATTCATTAATCGAACTATTGCACGGCCTACGTCATAACCGTGCATTTTTGGTTCCATTCATGGTGTATTTTTGTCCCATCTCTTTTGATCTATTGCACGCCACGCGCATGCTAAGACGCGCAACGGGCCAACACTATGATCTTTGCGCTATTTAGACCATATCATGCATTGTCAAGTATAAAACTTGCTTTGAAGTTGATGCAGTTGCCATGATTTCTTTGTTTGGTATTAGTTTAAGAACTTACAAGTTTCATTATTGTCAATGATTTGACTTTTAAACCTTTGTTAGCCTTGAACAAACTGAAAAAAAGTAGTGGATATGATACAATATTGTGAGTTTTGTTGTTCTTAAAGTTTTATCCTCCAATCTAATGATCTACTTTGATGTTATATAAATCAAATAATGAATGTCTTTCAACTCCTGAAAATATTATTATAATAATAATAATACTTTGGGAGGCTAATCATCCTTACTCGCAGCTGGTATGCTGAATGAAACATTCAATCTTTCAAATCCTGACAAAATTCTCACCATTTAGATCATCAGCCTGGGGGTTTGGTCAGTATCAAATCAAGGCATAAATGATTATACTACTACGGAGCACAATGTATATCGCAAGTGTTTGATTTTTCGATGGCCATTTTGAAAAAGGAGGTGAAAAACCCTCATGGCACAGGAGAGAACCAACGCACAACTCTACTCACATGTGATCCGCGGCCAGGATTTGAACCGTGGTCACCTTGGTGAGAGGCGAGCGCTTTACGGACAAGCCACCCATGCCACCTGCAATTCTCACCATTGCAGTCATAAACATTCATTATTTGTATACCATCTAATCTAGGGCATTACCACTGTTGCCGCCGTTGTTAGCTAGGATGCGGGGGAACCGCCAAATGTTGCCAGTGCCCACCATACATCCTATGCAGGTCAGAGCGATGCCAATCTTGGTCCTGAATGTTCCCTCTTGGCCGTTCTTGACAGGGGCCTGCAAGATATACAAATAAAATATCACTGATTACATTAAATAACCCGATGCGCAATTCATCGCACAAAAACTTTCCAAATACCAAACTAGACCTTTGTGAACTGAACTGAATCTGATACACTGTGCCCTCTGGAGACATGCACACAATAGGGAACAAAATATTGTATACTCTCCACAGGGCAATTTCTATAGATGAATACATCTCCAAGGTGGGTTGGTCTGTCGCAAATGGAAGAGTTTCAGAAAAGGGATATTAAGTCTGAATTTCAGCCAAGGAAATTAATTCTGGTTAAAATAAGAGCATTTTGAAACCACACTTTCAAACTCGAAAACTTTACTACACGAGAACCAAGAAATGTTTCCACAAGGATACAAATTTCAGTATGCGTGTGCTTGTAATGAACAAAATTATTAAACCCTATAAAGTTGGTTTATTAACGTGAACTTGAACAATTAGCAATAAAATGGCATGGATCAGGCCTCCATACATGTTTGCCAAATGCATGAATATTGTGAAATTAAACGGACGAAAGTTAGTCCCTGTTCGATTAAATACAAATCTATACACTGTTTTAAGTTTTTTTAATTCATCAAAATCATTTATTTCAAACACAATGCCTTGTTTTGGACCAATACTGGTTCTTAAATGAAAAAGTGATTCTTTTCTGATTTCAGTACTTCATTCGATACTCTTTTCACTCAAAATGCAACCATTCTAAAGATAGCATATCTTTGAATCAAAAAATTAGTGAACAAAATCCTTCCTCAATAAAAAAACAATTGATGGGTCACATGAGTTCCACCTGACTATATTTAGCGAATTCAGTATTCAACTTAATTGTTTTTGACTGCAGCACTCTTATCTGGCTGGATTGACCAACGTTCAAGAGGTCGAAAAGCAAACAAGCTGCGATCTACGGTATAACAAAAACACTGTACATGCAACAATAAAGTCCTCCACAATACAAATATTCAATATACCACCAGCTACGCATCAATTAGGACAGCCCTTGTTCTATGAAACAGCTATGTCAAGATTGTTTTACACTCCATACAGAGCCACTGATTTTAACAACTCTTGAAGTTAGAAGTTTCAACAAACGCCTTCAGGCAAATCACCATAAAAACTATAGAAAGAGTTCAGTACAACATAATCCTGGTGGCACATTTTCACCACAGTCTAGCAGCGGTGATGGGGATAGGGGGAGGGGTGGGGCTGAGACATAGGGGTGAATCCCCGGCACAATTGCAGAATACCCCGCCACTCGCCTATCCACCTCATATCCGGATACGCGGACACGATGTCACGGTTGATTTCCCACAATAAATACCTCGCAATAACGTTAGGCGAATGCATGCATCGGCTTTTCTCCGATCCTCCCCACTCATTTTATGTTGTACTGATTCGTCCCCTTGGCATATAAATATAGGCGTGGGGAGTGGGGGGGGGGGGGTAAGGGGGGGTATACCCCCCAATATTTTCTAAAGACTGCCCTTTTCCATTGAAATGCCCTTTTTCCACCGGCCTCCCCCCTCCCCCCAATATTTTTGAAGGAGTGCCCTTTTTTAAGAAGTGCCCTTTTTCTGAACAAGTGCCCTTTTTTGTGGCAGCGCCTGTTCAGGTGCTTTTTTTTTTGGTATCATTTGTCAAAAATTGCATAAATTCATACACATTATCACTGTTTTGGGCCAAATAAAGAGTATTGGCAGGATTGCTAAGAAATTTCTGCACTGACATGACTGATTAGTCGTTATTTGAGCGAGAGGCGCTCAGTCATGTCAGTATAGTTTTTGAGTTAGAAAATAAAGTATTGGAAATGGATGGAAGGGGGACTTTCTTTTTGGGTTGAGTTTATAGGATTTTCTTCTCAGTGTAGACTCTTTGTAGGCCTACATGTAAAAAAAAAATGATGTAGGCCTATATGTGCAGAATTTACTCAAGCTTATTATTTTGTATCATGCATGAAAATGTGGTCAACACCGTCAACAGACTGACATGACTGATAAAACCACACGTACCTTTTCGCGTTCGACAAGCTGGGCCGTATCTCCATCGTAAATCGCCGCCATGGTGTCGTGTATTAACTTGCGGGCATTAAAGCCAATAATCCGTCATTACAACCAGACACATTCACCGTTCATCGTCCATATAAAAGCGTCAACTGATGAGATCGAAATCCTGTTGTGTTGTCACATGCCAACTGAAGCAAAGTTTACTCAAGCGCAACGTCACAGCCGGAGCCCAGCCGGTCGCGGTGCTAAAAAAACCCATCAAAATGATCAATAAAGGCGCGCCACGCGCACGTGCCATCTGACGAGCGCCACCTATCGTTACAACAGCCATGTGCAGTTATTCAAATCACGGTTTCGCCTGCAGTATGGGATTCAAACCACGGTTAAGAAGCCTTTAGTGTCCTAACCAAATAAAAATGCCCTACTTTTGGGCTTCAAATTCAATGGCTTTATGTTCCCGAAACAGAACATCGGCCTGGATTGGGCTGCATTGCACAAAGTCAGAGAGTAAAAAATCTCCCGAGCCATTTCTGCAGACAAACCCGTAGTTTGATATTCTTTTCATCCCATCCCACATAATTTTTGTTGTGCATAAAATAAAGCCATTCAATTCAAAATAACATTTACTTGTATCCAACCATGAACAAAATACAATTCATATAGCATGTACATTAAATGAAAATTAATATAAGTTTTGCATTGGAAAAAACGAATAAGTAAAATTGTAAATGACAAAGCAATTGGAACCAGAAGCTAACGCAACTTGAGTGTTTATCCAATGGGCACTAGTAATCAGTGATGCGCGCGCGTGTATGACGTTTTTACTGACAAACCGGACATTTCAGCAAAGTCCTTCCGATTTTTTTTTAATCACATCTCCAAAGTGAGTCTCAATCAACCACAAAAAGGGGAAACATTCTTTAAAATTCTGTCTTCTGTATTTTTATTCCATTTTCAATTGGCCAATATTTGTACATTTCATACATAACTGTATACAAGTTCAAATTAACCATTCAAAGAAAACTGAATTGGAATTATTTTGACACGTACATTTGGACAAATCTTGATCATTTTTAACAATTTAGGTTCATTGTATTTCAGGAATATGTTGCTTTCTATTCTCCATGTCTCATTTAACAATTAAAATTTGAAAACTCAAGCTCATCTTAATAAATCAAATTCCAATAGAAAAAACTCGCCAAAAATATTAGCAGGAAAAAAACAACCAAAATGTAGAAGGCACAAAGAGATCTCTAAAGAAATTCCAATGAGTCTGGCAAAGAAACTAGTCTTCTATAACGAGCAACACACAACAAACTCAAAACTCATATTTTTCAGTCTTTTTAAAATTAATTTTGGCAATAGTATTTAAGTCTCAAAATAATCAAGCAAAAAAGGGAATTTGCAATATTGACAGCATTGGACTAGAAATTAATATGCTTAAACTTGACTTTAAGTGGGTCCTTTTTACATATTAAGTGCGTGTAGGGTGCTACAAATACCCATTATTGTACCACTCACTATGATATGAGTGAAGTCCTGGGAACAATTTCATGGAGAATTTGAAACTACAATTCCTCTGTGACATCACATGCATTTTCGATTCACAAATTCTTGCATAATTTTGTTTAGCTGCGGGATAGCAACTCAACAAATCACCATGTCTCTCCGTTAGTCTGTTAGTAACAAACGTTGAAATTGTCTATTGCTCTCACATATTTTGACCAATTTCAACCAAACTTTGTCAAAAGTATCAGTAGCCCAGCCCCAACATGTCACATGACCAAACTGGGGTCAAATGTCATCATGGGGTCAAAAACCTGATTTTTTTTTTACTCAAAACTCTACTCCTTCCAGATATAACATGGCACATTCATGTGGCTCATGCATGAACACGAATTTGTTGGCCCACAGCTTTCGAGATCCGATCGAGCTTGTTTTAAAAGCATCTATTTACACATACATTGTATTTGTGCGACTCAAAAAAACAAAAGTTAAAAAGCAAACGTACAGAAATAAAATGGAAACAACCTTGGGACCCCCCCCAAAAAAAATTTTCCTGGCGGTACAGAAAACACAAATAATTTTTTTAGATGGTCTGTGATCAAACTAATAACAATAATAATAATAAATGGAAAACGGGAAAACTAGGTCTGAAATTGAGCAACCTTGGAAAAAAATCTTAAAAACTATTTAAATAGGATTGTTCAATGCATTCCTCTCCATTTTGAACCAGTGAACGGAGTTTAAAAATGCAAGTTTTAATTAGCTAAAAATGGAAAATACATAATAAACCTTTTGATTAATGAACAGAGCTCTTCCAAAGCTTACCACATCACAGGCAGAACAACAACAAACCTTTTTTTCTGTAAGTCTAGGTTTTAAGATGGAGGATTTTTTTTAATAAATCCGATGGCTTTGAATAGCTACGGCCGCATCAGAGTTTAATACTTGGGACTTGGGCGGCAGAATCTCGCACATCTTTTTCAAAGTGTTTTAAGCCGCTTCAGTGGGTGCACATGTAATTGCCAAGCCGTAGCTAATTAGTCAGGTATGCAACTAACGAAGCCACACAAAAAAAAGAGGAAATTCAAATCTTTCCAAGACTTTGCGCAGTGTTTTTTTAATTTTTAATGGCACACACGTGGGAAGTAAAAAAAAAGAGGAAATCAGCTGATCCGAGGAAAAGTTTGAGTTGTAATGACTCGACGACTCAGGTTGAACTTTCTCTTTTGTTTTTGTTATATAATGCTCAAATATTTGTGACTCAAATTGACTCGAGGTAAATATTTGACTCGACTTGACTACACACTGGGACTCGACTCGACTTACTTGACCTAATGACTTGACTCAAGTCACTTCTTCAAAATGACTCAACTCAAAGTTTACACAATTCAGTGACTCGTTATATTTCTGGATTACACACATATGCGAACGATAGTCGATGCATTCAGAGAACCAGAAAACCATACAGATTATCATTGTGGCCCTTTACATTAGTTTACACATGCAAGTAATATTTACTGGTATATTGAATACAAGGTAATTTTCAGTATACAAATATCTCACTCCGAAGCATATGTCATGGAGCTGGTACGCACAGAAAATACATGCTTAGCAAAGACAGGTTACCAGCTAAAAGTTCATCTCATGTATATTGCTTGTGACTGGTTCTTGTGCTTACATAAGTTTGCTCAGCATTTATTTTCTGCTCAACAGGTAATTTGGCCCCGCATGTAGATTTGTAATATAACCCCAATGATGTGACCATAGACCCTGCTACTGTTTTATGTGCAACCGTTTGAGCTAGGATGGGGGTGGCGGTGGAGGGGGCTGCCCCAGGGCGGAGGGCATTTGTGACAGCGGGGGTGGGGGCTGGCTGAATGCCAACTGCCCCGGCAGAGGGGGTGGGGGGCCCTGGGGCATGGGGGGCTGGAACGTGGGTAAGGGGGCCGACTGCGGGGGCATGGCCATTGGGGGCGGGGACTGCATCGGGGGAGGGGGAGGCAAGGCGGCCCACTGCAGCGGGGGTGGGGGAATGGTCAATGACGCCTGGGTGCTCGTTGCTTGGGTGGTGATGGTGGAAATCTGCGGTTGTTGCTGCACCTGCTGCTGCGCTTGCTGTTGTTGCTGGAGGAGTTGTTGCCAGGCTGCTGCTGTGACGGCACTTGCTGTTGTGGCTGGTGCTATGAATTAAAAAAAAAACAGAAAAAAATACAAACTTCTGAATTTTGTGCTGTACATACTTGTAGAGACTTTGAATATTCTTCATGCTAAGAAAAGTTGAGTCGCTGGAGATCTTAAGGCGAAGAGACACACACTTCAGGCTATTTCCTATAATTCACAAGATATAAATTAAGTTTGCTTTTAAGTTTGAAGATGTTAATCAAGTTGTTGGTTATTGATTTTCACTCTCAGTTGAAATCTATAATTAAAAAAAAGTAGAAGTAAACTTTCAAAGAACATAAGTGTTGAATTATTAACGACTGAGACACCATACAAAAATCTGCAACTAAAAGACCCTTAAAAAAAAGACTTAAATTAGTTTATGAAATGGCAATAGGGCAAAAAAACATGGCAGAACTCAGTTCATCAAACAGCAGTAGGGTACCTGTGGGCTGTTGCCAAGGCAGATTTGCCATTGATACACCAACCGCCAGTCCTCCCTCTGGAACAAAGGAAGAGAATGTGTCATGGGTTAGGACAAAAATAAATTGACCTTTGACCTCAGATCCCTGCAAAACAAAGTTATCGTCTTCTAATTTTGAAATGGGCAAATATAAGGCTAAAATGGGAACACTGAGCCACTGAAAAAAACCCAGACACTTTGGAATCGGAGTGACTTGTAATAAAAGTGAGTCAAAATTAGTTTTATGATGATTTTGTCACAGTTTTCTCGAAGAGACATATTTCCTGTTCCCTCAGTGCACTAAATGTGCCTCTGCGTGAAAACTATGAGGATTTGAGGACCTGTAAAACAGGGAAAAGCAGCTATCATCAAAAATAATAACAGAACTGTTATAGTTTTAACTTGGCAAACAGATTCATAGCAAAGCCAGAGATATTTTGATGGTGCATTGTACCGAAATGCAAAGAGGAAGGGACTAATTGCAGAATACCCCGCCACTCGGAAATACACCCCTAAAATCACTGGCTCCGCGGTTGGCATCACTGGAAAAGAAACAATTCAAGTCCATTGCCAGCTACGCGGATACTGAGTGGGGGTCCATTATTTGAGAACGAAGCAACACAAAAGGAATGGGAGTTGCTGAAAAAAAATTCTAAGTCCAAACCAACCACCCTGTTGGCGGCTACGCGGATACGGAGTGGGAGTCCCCTTGAATATGCTTGAGAACGAAGCAACACAAAAGGAATGGGAGTTGCTGAAAAAAATTCTAAGTCCAAACCAACTACATGTACCCTGTTGGCGGCTACGAGGATACGGAGTGGGAGTGCAGTGGAGCATGACGCGAGCATGACGCATACATGTAGTACATACAAGTAGCGCTGAGAAGGTTTATTGAGGGCAATCAACCGTGACTCCGTAGCCGGCTACGAGGTGGATAGATCGAGTGGCGGGGTATTTTGCAATTGTGCCAGAGGAAGTCCTTCATTACAAGCTTGGTGCGTACATCGTGAGGAGCACTGCATGAAGTTATGTCTAGCGTGTTCTGTGTGCTTTGACGTTCAGCAATTGCGCAAAGATACAGATTTTCTACGTGCATTTGCTCTAATAGCAGAATGTATATCAGTTCGCACGCCTGTAAACTTGTTCAAAATATCCTAGAGGGTTGGTAGAAATTAGATCTGAATTTTCTCTGACCTTCACAGATGATGCATGAATAATGGTGAGTCATGCCTTACAAACATGTTAATGATTCCAAAATGAATCAACATATTGTGTCTGCACTAATAAATTAGCTTCAGCTTGTTTATGAATTATAATTTCTGGAATCATGCAAGCACTGCAACTGTACATTTCACATTTTTTCAACAACAAAAGAACACACAGCTCCACAACAATGTAAAATGAAAGTTATTAACAGTTTTTTTTTCAAAGACAGAACAAACAGAGTGTTGCAAACTTGTCACAACAGAAGAAAAACGCTCTTCCTGCAAATCTTGGTTTTATTAGAAGCCTATAACAGAGCCAGCTGGATTTGTCAAAAATTAATACCAAATGTTTGAATCTGAAAACAGCCCCGCATTCTGTCCAATAGTCAGGTACTAGCTACTTAGGTTGTCAACATCATACTTGTCTACTCCAGGAAGTCAGGATACTGTTTTTCACACACAAAAACAATGCAAATTTAGGTCAAAATTTGGCCTTGAAAGAACATCTTTGGTAACACTGCAGAAAAAAATAGGCAATGTCGGTCAAGCACAAGAAAAAGCAATTGTGGGAAAGGAAGGTCTTTTTTTTTGGTCGTGCAGACGCATGCATCTCAACAGATATTAAGGCAACGTCTGATACCTTGAGCGATGCGTTGCCATGGCGGCGGGGTCACCGGCCCGGTACTGGTGACCACCGGTCTCCCACCTACGGAAAAAAGGATGCTGTGTTTAAAAGCCTTCACCTGCTAAAACTGAATATCATCATTGTTGCGCGTAGATTTTGGCTTGGATGCTTAGGGCCCGTCGCAATTCGTATCCGGGACGAGTTCCGGACAAATTGTAGACATTGCATCGGGTATAAGTTGCAGGATTCTGAACAACTTCCCCGCAATCTTCCCGCAGTGAAGTTATCAGTAGCGGTGAGTCAAGCAGTTGCTGGTGAAAATTTCCCTGGAACGTGTCCGGGACAAATGCAGAGCTTCTTCCAGACAAAGTGGATGATACCTGCAACTTGTCCGGAACTCGTCCCGGATGTGAATTGAGACGGACCCTTAAGAACCTGAAAAACTAAGGACAAGTTTGCTTCGGTACTATCTGGATCCTTGGAACCAGAACCCTGCTATAACAAACAAAACTGGAACTAGCCAAAAACACACATGGAGACAGTTCAAATTGTGCGTCGTTTTGTTAGTCTCCATTTTTCAATCTCGTGTTTATCCATCTCTCCGGAAGGATCCCTCAGATCTGTGATCCAGATCAGGCTCTGAGCAAAACCAATGATTGAATCCCAGATCCAGATCAGGATCCCGGATCAGGATCCCGGATCAGGATCCCGGATCAGGATCCCGGATCAGGATCCCGGATCAGGATCCCGGATCCAGAGCCAGATCTGGGACCTGAATCTGGATCAGGATACTGCATCCGGATCAGGATCCCGGATCTGGATCAGCATACCTGATCCGGATCAGGGTCCCGAATCTGGATCAGGATCTGTGCAAAAGCAAACAGGCCTTCCATAAACAAATGTGCCCTGTTCCCTCAAACTGAGAATAAAATTTCAAAACAAAATGCAACCCTTTGTGAATTGTAAACTTTATATTGAAGAGTAAATTCACCTTCCAATACAATCATTATATTTGAGATATATCACACTGGTGTTCTTCAGGTTTTTCTTGAAATCCTAACCTAATATTTTACACTAAATTTCAACATTCTATTTCAGTGCATTATCTAGTACACTTAATCTAAATTAATTTGTTGCACTTACCAGCACTTGTCGCAACCTGCCAGGGTGCGGTAGATGTCGGCAGTGGTGGAGGGGGTGGCTCACTGCTGGGGGGTGGGGGAGGGGGCGCGGCCAGGAGTGATGTTGGGGGTGGCGGTACGGGCATGGCCAGGGCTTGCATTTCGGCCATTGTCGGCAAAGCTGAAAACAATGGAAAGGTTCACAGTCAATGGTGGAATTTTCGTGCTGGTCCAAGAGGGCCAGCCAGCCCGGCAGTGCTATCATAGAGGATTACCTCACAACGCCAATGAATGGACTAACAAAAAGGCCAATTGTGTTTCAATTGAAAATAGTTTATTTTGTGCACTCTGGGAATAGCCTTACTTACAATTTTTTTAATTTTTTTTTTTGCATCAGGGAGATGTTTAAACAATATTGAGCTTTGCCTTTCACCGAGGATTTGAAACCAGGCCAGCCATCCCTGGCAAGCTCGATGTTAGTTAGTGGGAGGTTCTGGGTTCATGTCCCACCAAAGGAAACTTGTGAATTTTTTTTTAATAAATCCCCCGTCTGGGGCCTAACATCTTGTAAAGGTTAAGATTTCACCCAAGGCCGTCGGTCTTGAAAGACTTAGATTCACGAGTTAAATGGTGAAGAGCAAACTAACCTGTTGCTAAAGTGACGTTTGTACTCGTTGCTGTTGGCTGTTGCGATGCGGGAGGTGGTGGGGGCATCCCCCAAGGGGGTGGGTTCCCTCCCCCCATGCCGTGGGGAGGCATGTTCATCATGCCTGGTGGGGGCTGCATCATAGGTGGGGGCAACAACCCAGGGGGTGGCTGGTTCATGTTAAACTGGCCTGGGGGCCCCCCTGGGTGTCCCCCTGGGGGTCCACCTGGGTGCCCACCTGGGTGCCCACCTGGGTGCCCACCTGGGTGTCCACCTGGGTGTCCACCTGGGTGTCCACCTGGGTGTCCTCCTGGGTGTCCCCCTGGGTGTCCCCCTGGGTGTCCCCCTGGAGGCGGGGGCCCGCCAAAATTAGGGGGTGGGGGACCGGAGGGGTGGGGTGGACCGGGTGGACCAGGGGGGCCACCGCCCCCACCCCCTGGGGGTCCCCTGTGGTGATGAGGATGGGGCATGCCCAGGAGGCTAGGGGGCTTGTTTGGCATCGGGGGTCCGTGGTGATCCTTACTCATCCATGGAGGCTGGAAACTCTGGCCCATCTGGGGAAAGATAGGACAGAAAAAAACGTTTACCAGGAACAATATTTTCCTTCTCCGCACTATTAAAGCAAACTTGTGTATTAAGCAAGCTTTATCCGAATATTCGTTTTTTTTTCAACAAGCGCCAATCAATTATTCACTCACCAGCGGGCGTGGCTGATTCTGATGATTCTGATGGGGGTTCTGATTGGGCGGGGTTGACAGCAGTGGCCTGGGCCCGCCCATATTGGGCGGTCCCTGCTGGCTGTGAAGAGGCGGCGGCATGTTCATCTTGGGTTCCGATGGGGGCGGTCCTTCACCCAGCTCTGCCATCAGAGACATGTACTACAGGCAGGATAGGACAGGAAAACGAATTTTTAAAAGTTTATAACAAATTATAAAAATTGATTTTTTAATTTTTTTTTAAATTGATCACATTTTGGTTGAGGTGGAACGATTATGGCCCTTTTTGATGTTGTAATGCACTGGGGTGTATTGTGGTGTCACGCAGTGTAGAAATGAATAACGTCCCAGAAAAAGGCCACTAAATACAGGCATGCAACTAGGAAGTCACAAAAAAAGAGGAAAATCAAATCTTTCCAAGACTTTGTACAGTGTTTTTCCATTTGTAATGGCACACATGGGAAGTACAAAAAGAGGAAATCAGCTGATCCGAGGAAAAGTTGCATGCCTGTAAATGTCAATGAAGGTCAAAGGTCAACATAGGTCATAGGTGAAGGAAGTTCAAGGGCCAATGAAGGTCAATCAATCCAACATACCTCCGAATCCATCTTGGCCTTCTCGGCAGCACTCGGGCCAGCCATTCTGGGCGGGCCGCCATTGGGTCCCCCCATGGGGCCCCCGCCCATGGGCCCTCCCATCTCATCACTGCCGTCAAACTTGGCGCGACAGTCCTGCGCGATGTGGCCCGTGCCGCCGCAGATGGTGCAGACGATGGTGCCCGTGATGTTCTGCTTCTCGGGGCACTGCCAGGTGCGATGGGTGAGGGCGCCGCAGTTGGAACACCTGTTACGAAGAAAATTTAATCATCATAGTCTGTGCATATGCTAAACTTTCAACTGAGGTTTCAATGGAACTCAGTACTTCATCATACTTAATTGACATTTTAGCCCTTTCTAGCCACACTGCTTAAACACTACAGAATTCAACACCAGCAGAAACAGAAATCAAACAGCTTGATTAAAGGGTTGGTTTGCCTCTTGTGCATGACGTTTTGATGCCATTTTCTTCCGATAATTTTATCTGGAGTTATGCCAAAGTTGGAAATTGAACAAAATCAGAAGGATTTTTGGCTCATTTTTCAAATTGTTTGCAGGCTGAAGTGGGAAGCTATATTCTAGAATATTGGTTTCTCGGAACACAGCATTTACTGAGCTAAAACTTCATCAGGTTGGTTGTTAAGCCCCCTTCTTTAGATTTTGAGCACTTTTGTTGCTTCAAACGAAAAATGACAAATGATGCACTCTACCTTATACACTTTCAGATCGACATCCACTTGTTTACTTTTTCAAGGCTTTTCCCATTTTTTAGAGTAATTAACCACCACCTTTCTTGGTCTCTAACAAACCTTGTCGTGTCCTCATCTCGCAGCGTGCCGTTCAGACGGGCCAGCTCGCGCAGCTGCATCCTCCGCAAATCGTTCTGACCCTCGGGCGTCTCTATCCCCTGCTTGATAATCTCGCGGATCTACAAAAAACCCACCATCACAAGGCGACGAGAGGGGGGAGGGAGAAAGAGGGAGGAAAGGAAAAGGGGGTAGGGGGAAACACCAAAACATGGGCAAAACATCCAAGTGAGGGGGGAAGATAGAGGGAAGAAGTGAAAGAAAAAAGAAAAAAGGGGCAACGATAAGTACGCAAGCACAGACTGTCCACACCACTTTTTATTTTTTTGGAAGCACGTGACACTCAAGGTACCTTGAGACGTCGGCATCGCGGAGGGTCCCGTTGAGGGCGGCCAGCTCGCGCAGCTGCGAGCGTTTGAGCTCGTTGTGGCCCTCCGGCGCCTCGATGCCGTTGCTGATGATGAACCCGATCTGGTTTTGGGAAGGAGAGATATTGGCGAACAAGGGGCCGAGTTACTGTGGAGCAAGAGGGGGTTAGTACACGGGCGGTAGAATGGGAATCTTCGCATTACACGGGGGACCCGTCACCGAGAGTTGGTAACCATCAAATTAATGTTGGTAACCACTGATAAACTAACTAGGGCCAGTTTGGAGCGGTTTTATTTTTGCCGGTATTATTTTGATTTTCAGCCGGTATTATTTTGATTTTCAAAAAAAGGCAAAATATAGAAGCCAACTTCTGATATACAGCCAAACTCCATAAATATTAAATCGCAAGAATCATTGCAACAGATTTTGTACGATATTTCTTGCCGAAACCTCATATTTTGCAACTGAGCGTAAATTGTAGAACAAGAGGCCATGCACAGCAGCCAATTCAAGATCAACACATGGTCCGCCTCCACAGACTTTGTGTGTGTATACAAAAGACACGAAGGATATTAACGTGTTTAGACATCAACCGGAGGCGAGTCGAGGAACGCTTGACGTTTAATCTAAAAGAATGCTGAAATTTGCTCAATAACCCCCTCCCCCCCAAAAAAAGGGTCGGGACCATGCTGCAAAACTTCAGTTCTTGTCTAACCCTCTCAAAACAAACACACAACAAATGAGCACTGATTACGGTGAATCAGATGGTGCAAGAATCATGCATTCTGAGGGGGTCCTTGGCCTGTGGGCAAGAAGCAAAGAGGGTGATCAGCAACATAATATATGGGCCGCCAAGGAAGACCACAGGATGGTGCGTTTCAGAATGTGCAACAAACCTAAAAAACAAAACAACAAAAATGGTCTGGCAACAAGTACAGTGGTAAGCTGCAATAACGAACATCGCGGGATCCACAGAAATTGTTCCTAATAGCGATCGTTCTGTATAGCCATTTTAAGCTGCCGGTGCTCCGGTACTCCCTTCACGCCCTGGTAGTTACTGAAAGACGACTTTGAACACATGCCGACTACTGAATTATGTCATTACACAGTTTTTGAGCTTACTACCAACAGCAATGGGTGGCTTTCCCCTTCTATTCTTTGGTGAAATAAGGCCAAAAAAAAAAAATATTCGGTCTCTGGTCAGACTAAAGTTCCGGAATTGACGCGGCCACGCGGCTTTTTTTTTTTTTTTTTTGCTTTTTTTTTTCTTTTCTTCAAGCTTGGATTGTACAGAGAAGGTAGGTACTATTTGCATCGCTGCTAACGTAGAGGGCGAATGATTTTATATCAGTCGCGATTCTGGCGGGACCGCAGCTGGGTGTCCTATAGATCTGTCTCCGGGTCATATACGAAACACATGGAAAGGGGCATCAGGGTTTTCAGTTTACGACACTATACGTTGGTGAGGTTCTCTTTTCACAATAGCATTCCACATCCCTGAGTTCGTGGATTTGAAGGTATGGTTTGGATTGGCCTCATTTTAAGGATGCCGGTCGTACGATATCTACTTTAGCGCCATCATAGTCAAATGGCGCACAGGGAAACCTTTGAACGAAGAGCTATGGCGGTAGGCTCATTTTAGTCAGATGTAGGCCTTTGTTTTGCAAAGGTTAAGTATTTAAAAGTTGGACAGGGTGAGCGCAAGCATAGTTGTAAGCAGAAAATATTGTAATAGCTGTCGCAAAGACGTCTCTGTCAAGTCGATCGGGAGTGGGCATTGCAAACCAACGTGTGAGCTGGCGGGCCACGCTCGAGCGGGCATGGTATATAGGCCCTGGTTGTCAATCAGCCTATCCGGGTTTTAGCCTTTCGTTCCCCATCCTTTCTTTGAACAAAGGTGGGGCTCAAGTTTTTTGTTTTCATAGAAACCTGTAAATGCCATGCATGGCGTACAGCGTATAGTGCAGAGCGATTCGTGAGCATTGAGTCGTTAAGAATCGGCGTGCTTCTGTAGTGGACAGGTAGCCTATACAGTTTGAAATAAGACAGTTCTACTCCTTGGGCGTCCATGATGAGCGAAGCATACGATATTGTAGAGGTGAGCCGACCCACTATTTGATGATGTACATTACTACAGATCTTTTAAAGGGCATTTGAAGGAGTTTAGTGATGATTAAAGTAAAGCAATGGTTAAATTAAATAATTATGGAAATCATAGTAGGTTCTCTAGGATGCAGTTCTTGGGGAAAAACACAAAAGTGTTCACGAAGTGTTTTATAACGATATTTATGTTATGAATAACGACAATGGCAAAAATAAATATAACGACAGTCATATTAACAAAAAGAACACACACTAGTAATAAAATGAAGACATACACATGTTGGTGTATGGATATCTATCTCCCTTTCAGTTAGTAACTAGATGAGTTCTGATTTGACACCTTTTCCAGGAAAGCGAGGAGGCGTACGGTGCAGCGGGGGAGCCATGCTCAAAGATCTTTCGTGGCCTCTGCTCGAGATACAAAATCTCTGCCCGATGTTTTGAGTGTTTGGTAGAGGACGGTTGGGACGACCCGAGTCAGTTCAAAGATATGAGTTCTAGTTGGAAAGATCATGTTTTAGCGCTAGCTCCAAATGGAGGTCAGAAGCGTAACATCGAGATGATGTTGGAAAGGGTTGATGCTGGGCCACTTGATGCGGCAGTACCCAAGGTCAAGAAAATAAAGATCACCTCTGTGGACATAGCACAGCCCCCGCCTGAAGCTGGGATTGCATCAGCGGCGAGCAGTGAACCGGACCCGATTTCATCGGCTCCAACGACATCACAGGTAACCACACACATTTCACGAATGTAGCGTCATAATTTTCAAAGTTCAATAGATATTCATAATATTTGATGGACTGCGCATCAGGGTCCATAGATTTAGTCTTGATTCTGGGGCAGTTTCGGTAGAGGAGAGCCTTGAATTGTGCATACAATAATATCATTAAATGATGAGAGCAGTAATATTAGCCATACTTTCCATCATCATATTGGTAGTGGCAGTTGGGATAATAGGCTAGCATATACTGATAATCATGGTTATATTAATGTTAATGGTCAGTAATAAGTCAAAATGTTTACATATGAAAAAAAAAAAAAAAGGCTTGTGGGCATAGCAGTAAGGTATAATTTATTGTAAAATAAAGCGTGTATATGCGCCATATATAGAAAGCTTTCCGAATCGAAAATGGAACACAATTATTTTTCATAGCCCAGAGCATTAAGTATTATAAGAGATATTCCATAAGTGTCGGTGTGGATAGGAGTGTATGCATGGGTCGTCCTGTTCGAATTTTATGAGGTCTAAAAATACATTGTAGAGCGGGACACAAGTAATTTCAAGGAAAGGTTTGGGTGCAAGGCGTGGTTTGCCAGGGTCTGTCATGGTTGAGTAGTTCGGAGTGTGTTTAAATAGTGCAAGACTCAGTAGAAAAGCCATACAAATCCAAATGAACTAAGATTAAAGGCCAATTCGAGAACAAAAAGAGTGTTCCATGAGTCTGGGAGTCGTTTAAAGAGCAGATCAAACGACTGGGGATACCTGAAGAGCGGTAAAAGGGCTCCAGGTTGTCAAAAACTAACCAAGCTACCATAAAAACCTGAAGAGCGGTAAAAGGGCTCCAGGGTGTCCAGAGAGCAAACCAAACTACCAGAATATTCGGAGAGCGTAAAAAGGCTCCAGGTTGTCAACAAATGAAGGAAAAAGAAAAAGAAAAAGAAGTAGAAGGGAAAAAAAAAAAAAAAAAAATAATAATAATAATAATAATCATAATAATAGTAACTGTTTTTGCTGCAATAGGGCGACTTTCCCATAGACTTGTGCACAAACCTAAACTGTCACCTAACCCAAGTTTACCTTATCTTTTTTCCACAAAATGTAGTATTTTTACTAATTGGACCATGAGGAACCGATCTAGATGGTTTGCGACAGCAAAATTCCTTGTCCTAAGGGTCGTTTTCACAAAAGGGCGACAGTTATGTGTCGCCTTAATAAGGTGTGTCGCCCTAATGTGGACGGAGTTAGCAAAATCTGTCGCCCTATTATAGCTGTTAGTAATATAAAATAAAATAAAATAAATAAATACCAGAAAAACTTGAAGAGCAGTAAAAGGGCTCCAGGTTGTCCAGAGAGCAAACTAACCTATCAGAATAATCGAGGAGCGGTAAAAGGGCTCCGGTTGTCTAAAGAGCAGACCAAACGACTAGAAAATCCTGAAGAGCGGAAAAAAGGGCTCCAGGTAGTCTGAAAATAAACCAAACTACCAGAAAACCAGAAGAGCGGTAAAAGGGCTCCAGGTTGTCTAAAAACGAACTAAGCTACCAGGAAAACCTGAAGAGCGGTAAAAGGGCTCCAGGCTGTCTAAAAACAACCAAAACGACCAGAGGCTGAAGTAGGTAAGAGTGCACCAGGTGGACTAAAAACACACCAAGCTACCAGGAAACTTGAAGAGCGGTAAAAGGGCTCCGAGTTGTCAGGTTTTTACTATAAAAAAAAAAAATAAAAAAAATAAAAAAAAAAAAAAAAACAAAAACAAAAATACAAAAACAAAAACACCCCAACAACAATTACAGACCGAAACATCCGTAACGGAGCTTGAAGAGCGTGAAAGTTAAAGGCTCAGGGCTTGTAAGGAGCAAGTTTGGCTGAAAAGTAAGATCACACGTTGAAGCCTGGTGATGACGCATCTGAGGAGCCTGCGGAGCGGAAAATAGGCTCAAGGCGGTGCAAAAAACAACAAACGGGGGACGCTCAAAGTCGTCCAAGGAAAAACTATATTTCAGTTTAGCATATAATTTGGAGTTTGGTTGGGGTAACACGGGCAGGTTCGACCGGAGACCGTTTAAAGGGCTAAAAGTCATCTATTTGCTATTATTTGGGTAATCATCACATGAGGTGTGAAGCTATTAAAGTTGCGTGCACCATGAGGCTTAACAATATTGGTTAGTAAGTGATGAATAGATCCGGATCTTATTTCAAGACGGTGGATAAGTGGAGAGTCCTAAGTGAGCGCCACAAAGTTGGCCAGGGCAGAGCATTGACGGAGTCGAAGTTTTGTCAAGAGAAAGGGAACGTGAAGAACGTTTAAACAGGCTCCAGGTGGTTAAATCGCAGGCGTTTGAAATGACATATATATATATATACATATATGATGTAAATACATTTGTGGGGGGAAGAAAAAAAAGAAAAAAGAAAAAAAAAGAAAAAAAAAAAAAGTTGACTTTGTAAATGTAATCGACTCGAGGCTGTTTAAAACGCAAGTGTTATTTGGAAAGTCCAGAGACCACAGTTCGAAGGTGAAACGCTGTGAGGCTCAGGTTCCCCAGGCACGGCCATATTTTAATCCGAGTTTATTTGTAAAGCGAAACCCCGGAAACTAGAGGGTTTTTTTCCCCCCGTTTTGAATGGTTTAGAAGACTTGAGGGGTTTAATTAGCGACTTCGGATTGCGGTAGTCGGGGCTAGCAAAGGGAAAACGAGTACACAAGAGAAGGGTTAAGACATGCGAACCAAGGGAGCAGGCAACTCCCCCCGAAAGAAAACATTTATAAAAAAAAAAAAGAAAAAAAAAAGAGGAAGTTAGAAAGAAAAGAACAAGGAAAAAATAAATATACAACAAAAAAGCAGTAATAAATGAGGAGGGAGTGATTACAGTTCGTTTGGCAATTGTGATTCAGGCCAAGTCGGCTCTGGAGGTGCACAGACCAAGGCGACTAGAGCTACTGAAAGCCTGTACTGAGACGGGATACGATAGCAACGTAGCCTACGTCATGTCTTTGCTTCGGAAGTACGTCGAGGAATTTGGGCCACTCACGGCAGAAGACGTGAAGGAGAAGCAGCTCTACGTAAATCTCCTGGCGGAATGTACGAAGCACGTTGAGGCAAAGACTGAGGGGGTCGCTATGTATATTTACAAATCCATAACAGGGGAGGATTCCGACAAGCGGCTTCGCTTCGCCCGAAAGCACCTGGGCTTAAATGCGCCGCCGTCGGAGGTGAATAGAGGCAAAGCAAAGGCACAGGGTGGACCTCAGGGTTTCCCCCGTCAAGGTTTTCGCCCCAGATGGGCCTTTGGTGGTCAGCAGCCGCGTCAATCCTTCCCAATGGGTTCACGTGGCGCAAGATCTCGGGGCCCATGTTTTCGGTGCCAAAAGAGAGGCCATCTTGCTAGAGAATGCAGAGAAATAATGTAGAAGCAGTATGGGAGTTTGTGAGTTTAGTGGTAGCTAGAGGTATTGACAGGTACTTATAATTATATACGTTAATTAATGAAAGTATGGCGACAAGTCACAAAGCCTGGTTCAGACTATCGCATTGAGCTGGAGTTTTAGGAAATATTGGTTAGAGATGCTTCGGATTCAGAAAGTGTCATTACGGTGTAGTTTAAGACAAGGTTTTGATGGCATAAATGAAAAGGGGGAAAAGGGAGAAAAATAAATAAATATAAAGAATAAAACAAAAACAAAAAGATAAATAAAGAAAGAAAGAGGTAAAAGAAAAAGAAGAAGGAGAAGACGAAGAACTAGGACAGGAAGAAGAAGAAGGAAATAAAGAGCATACCTTCATTGAGTTTTATCGAGTTTGCGGTTTCCCTTTGTATCGCATTTTGTTGTGCATTTATTTACAGGCGTACAAAAAATACATGGGCATCTTAAGCACGCATACGTGGGAGCGTTCGTCAGCTCAAGATTTCGATCCGAACAAGGCACAGGCTATGAGACGAAACATGGGTGTTTACTCTTGGGTTGATATGTACGGCAAACCAGCCGACGCGCCAGACGGGTCGGCCCCGGATCCCGCAGATGTTTTGGCTGGGATTCGTCAACCAGATTTTAAGGCTCTCCGTTTCAGGGATCCCGCTTTGTTTGTTGCGGGTGGCTTGAACGACAGTGCGGATGCTTGGGAGGATGTTCTGGCGGAATGCCCTAGTACGGGACGCCGAGTTCGACAGTGGCTTAAACATGGAGTTGATTTATTCGAATTTTTTCAGCACTACCAAGGGGAATACAGGGGAAGGTCTTTTGACTCAGATATCCCTCCACCGATGTATTTCGCGAACGCACCAAACTGCAGGCAGTTCGTGAACTTTATTAACGAGACCATTACTAAGCGACTCATAGAAGGGTCAGTGGAACTCGTAGGGCCGGTTGATCAGGTTCCTCCTCCCAGATGCGTTAATGCTTTGTCAATAGAACCAAAGAAGCCCAGGCTGGTACTGTCAATGAAGGGTCCAAACTTATGGTGTAAAGATACTCCGTTCAATCTTGTTCCCCTGGGAGACATTGCTAAGTCGATTGACAGGAATGGGCATTTTTCAGGAACGGACGATGCGCAGGGGTATAAGCAGGTCAAGTTGTCTCAAAGGTCCAAGACTTTCTGTGGCTTCGAATGGGCCGGTTTTTATTTTATGGATACGACGTTGCCATTTGGGTTTAAGAATAGTGCTTACATTTATACCACTGTTGGGTTTTGTCTTTCAACGTGGTTGAAGAACAGAGGCATCCACACCGAAATATGGATCGATGACCGGTTCATTGGACAGAGTAGCAGCGTAGCTGGGCATGTTACGGACTAACTTATGAGGTTTACCCCTTTAATTGGTTACAGGGTGTCGCCACGCTGGAGACGGCTTACATAAAAGCATCGAGGGCGTTATATGCAGTCTGCTATATGCAAATGCAGTTGGGGTATTTTGTAAATCTCAGCAAAAGCCAACTTCAGCCGTCCTCAAACATGATTCACCTGGGTCTGGGGATTTGCTCAAAATCCATGTCCTTTTGGATACCCGAAAAGAAAAAGATATCCTTTGCCGAAGTGAGGGAGGGAGTTTTGGCCGATAACGCTGCACTACTGAAGACGATGCAGCGTTTTGTTGGCAAGTGCCAAAGCTTTGTTTTGGTTTTCCCGGCGGCTTCATTGTATATCAGGGAGTGCTGCTCATTTATGCATCAGCTTGATGACGTCACCCCGCTCGTCCTCACAGAGTCAGTTAGGAAAGAAATACTGTTTTGGCGGTTTGTGGACTCCTTCTCAGAGCCCATTCCTTGGAGACAAGAGCGGCATTTGAATTTGCGTCTCAGTTCAGACGCATCCGGCTACAGATGGGGAGGCGTGTTGATGCAACACACAGGCAACGTCGCCTTTGGGGATTATTGGTCACCTGAGATACAGGGCATAGTTGACATATGCTACAAGGAGGCCCTTGCTTTGTACTTTGTTTTATTGTCAGTCATGGATCGCCTGTGGGATCGGAGAGTCAAGGTTCAAGTTGATTCCCAAGGTTTATATCAGGCGTGGACCGGTTTGAAGGCAAGGTCTTTGGCGCTGGCACAAGTCCTAAAGCTCATATTTGCTTTGACCCTGGAGGCGAATTTCGCGTTGCAGATCGAATGGGTATCTTCAATTGACAACATAGCCGACGCTCCGTCAAGAGAGATTTCCTTTGCCGATGCCAGGTTGCCAGCGTCCCTGTGGCTTTTTCTCCAGAGGGAGCTCGCGGGGAATACAGGTTTTACATTCGATCTTATGGCCTTACCCTCCAATGTGCCCAGGGGGTATGATGGAAAGTCACTCAAGTTCTTTTCTAGATACCCAGTCCCTGGTTCGGCAGGCGTTAATGTGTTCGCACAAGAGTGTCCCCGCGGAGAGCAGTTGTATGCTTTTCCTCCCTTTGTTTTGATTCCGTCTCTCATCAGGCTTTTCTGTGAATGGGGAAACGTTACAGTGTGTATGGTGGTACCGAAACATTCTCATCCGAGGTCTTGGTGGCCTAAGTTGAGGTCTTTTGCAAAGCAGTCAGTGCGTTTGGCTGAGCGGGGGCAGGTCGGGGTTCTTGAGTATCCTTCAAAGAGCGGATATGTGAAAGCCTCCAGCGGCCTTCCCTTTGAGTTGTGGGCGTTCAGGTGTTTCTTCCCCGGCGATAACAGCATGATTAGAGAAGTGAACCCCATAAAGCAGCAATCAGTTCTTCTCGTTGCGGACTCAATGTTCAGGGGACTTCGTGGTTTTGGGTGGCCTTCATCTTTGGAGGTCAATGAAAAGGTAGAAGGAGGTGCAAAGATGGAGGTTTTGTGCCGGACCTTAGCTTCGTGTTGTCGAGACCAGGTTCCAAGTGTGGCAGTTTTGCACGGGGGTATTAATGACTTTAGCAGACTGAACGCGTGCGCACCCGGGGTGGCCGAGCTACTGAGGGTATTTGAGATAGCTTCCAGGAGGTTAAGGACCCAATACCCAGAGTGCGAGTTTGTGCTGTCATCGGTATGCCCAACACGTTTGGATTCTGTCAACCGATCGGTGGCGGTTGTTAATGTCGCGTTGAGGAGACAATGCGAAGCGGCGGGTTGGCATTTTCTGTCCAACGACTATGTCACACAACAAGACTTGGCGGATGATGTTCACCTGACGGTCTGGGGCAAGCTAAAGCTGCACCGAAAGCTACAAATGCTGCTGAGGGCAGTTTTAAGCCGTCGTTTGGGCGTTGAGATACCGATCAAAGGTTAGCAGCTAGAGGAGGAGATTAGATCGCACTGCAGTTTGAGTTTGGTAACCGGTTTCCCTTTGCTTTCTGTTAAAGCTTATCCATATGACAGCGAGGCTGCGGGGATTGGATGAACGTCTGGATGGATTACCTTATAGCAAGCAGAAAAGGAGTTTGGTGAGGGGTCTTGAAGTTTTTCTAAGTGAAAATCATGGCTCCGGTTACTGCACTGAAGGGGCGGATTTGGATACAACAACACCGAAGGACGTGGTAGCGTTTTTGATTGATAGAGAGGCCAGGGGCAGAACCCAAGTCCATAGGCTCGGCTGTACGAATTTTGGGAAGCACGGGATTTTCGATTGTGGATGCCAGCGGTGTCTTGCGGCGGGAACTGTAGACTCCTACGTGGGGCAGCTCAGAGCATATTTCAATTCAGTAGGTAGAACTCAACCTTGGCGACAAGACGGATCCTGGGGTAATCCTTGCTTCTCTTTTCGAGTCCGTAAGTATGTCAAGGCTATCCGACTAGAGCAGGCACAGGCGCATGTCACACCACATCAAGCTATTCCTATATTCTCCGACAAAATAAGGTGGTTAGCCGGCGAGATCAGGAGGCGCATAACAAATTTGGACAGCAGCAGAAACCGCTTTACAGAGCGTTACATTTTCTACCGGGATCTGGCCTTTTTTCTTTGTTTGTGGTGGGCTGGCGACCGAGCGGCCGACCTCGGCCGTTGTAAAACTTGCGAAGTTACCAAAGTTGATGGGAAGGACCTGCTTTTCAACCACACGATTGGCAAGACCATCCGACAGAACAGTTCATCGCTCATAATAATTCCAAAATTAGATGAGGTAGAGATGGACCCTGCAAGGGCAGTCGAAGAGATGGTCGATTTGGCGATGGGATCGGGTGTCGATTTGTCAGACGGGTATCTTTTTCGGCCCACCTCCCCAGACCGGACGTCGTTGGCAAACAAGCCTTTCGCCGGAAGCAACCCAAACAATCGTCTAAAACTCTACTTCACGGCTTCCAATGACGCAAGCGACTTTAATCTTCGAGCACACGGGAATAGGGCTGGGGTCGCAGCCACTCTGCGGATCCTTGGAGCGACAGAACAACAGGTCATGGACCATTGTAAATGGGCGACGCAGAAGACCTTCAAACACTACACCGAGGTTGAGAAGGTCTCAAGGATGCAAGGAACAGTGCAAATGCTCCGGGAGGCGGTGGCAGGGAACGACACAGACATTCCTGCCGCTGATCTGGCGGGTAGTTTTTACCGGGTCTTAAATTCAAATTTCAGGGCTGAGAGGGCGTTCCCGGGTTTGAAGCCATAATACAGTGATACGATAGCTGCAAAAAGGGTTTTCTAACAAAGCATTTGTCTTGATCTGACGTATGTTTCAATCGGATGTACAAAGTTAGCAGTGAAAAGGTTCAATGGCAAACGAATAATAATATTACTGGCGTTTTAGAACGGGTGATATTAATAAAACGTTGTGCTCCACGCATTTGGATGTATCAAACTTTTACTTTATTTTGGTAAGGGATGGGTGAGATATGGGGTAGTTATGGGGTGATTTTCAAGAGGGGTTTCTGGTGGTAAGTACCGGGAGCTCGAAGAGAAAATCGCTTACACCCATACCTAAGACATCAATGTAGAATCTTGAGCGCTATGCGATGGTAGCGATGCAAATAGTTTACTATTTGCATCGCTGCTAACGTAGAGGGCGAATGATTTTATATCAGTCGCGATTCTGGCCGGTCCAAGGATGAGCAGGACGTGGAGTCGGGAGACGTTAGTTTCGTGGACAAATTGTGAGTATGACTATTCTAGACAGGTCTAGGAGGTAAATTTTCCCCACCCACCCTTCCCACCCTTTGGAGTTCGTTGTGATAGGGCTCGGGATTCTACTTTCAATCGCTTACACCCATACCTAAGACATCAATGTAGAATCTTGAGCGCTATGCGATGGTAGCGATGCAAATAGTTTACTATTTTGCTTTTTTGGTGTCCTCATGTACATTGGTGTCCTCCATAATTTGCCTTGGTGCTTTCGATCATTTGCCTTGGTGCAATTTCCCATTCCTTGGTGCTCTTTGGTAAAAAATAAATTGAGGTGCGGAAATAGAGGGCGCTGTTGGAGCTACCGCGGAACATTTTGGAAAAAAAAAAGATCGACGCGCATGATTAAAATTGACGCGCGCGCTGACCAGAGACCGACTTATTTTTTTTTTGGCCTAATAGCCACTTGTCGCTCTTCTCTTGACATTTTTTAACAACAATGTTCAGTACGTTTTGCAGACAAAAATTGGCAGCCAAGAACGATGTTCGTTATAGCCGAAACTTCGGCATAGCGGTGTTCGGTATAGCAACGTTCCACTGTACCAAATAAAAATAACTATTTGAGCCACACCGGTGTTTCTTGCAGTGAATTTCAATTTTTATTGAATGATCCGAAATACTGTTCTGTTACGCATGCACTTTTAGATGGTTCGTGCAGGGGAAGTCTACAGTTTTGAATGAAGTGCAAGTATTGACAGTGAGCAACAACAACAAAATGACACATAAAGTTGGAAAGTATTTTTGTAACTTTAATCCTGGATGTTGTGAAAAAAAAGCCTGATGTGGTGGTTTGGGATTGGAATCATTTGCCCTTGAGCATTAAACTGAGGTCTTGCCATGATGACTGATAGCCAGGCGAATGATTTCAAACCCAACGGCAGCCCTTATCACAACACGAAGGACTTTACACAGCTAACTCAACACAGTACTGAGATTGCATAAGGCAAGGAACTTGGTCACAGTGTCCAAAAAATGTTCTTGTGCTCAATTGACCATTGTGCAGTGATGCATAACTGAAATTAAATGAAACTCATAGGGGTTGAGGCCAAGGCTTTGGAGTATCTGCACAACCAAATATTTTCAAAATTGAACTCATGGTTTTGTAGTTATTTCAAAAATACCCAGATGGACACTTTTTTGGGGACATACTGTAGAACTGTGGTCAACCAATGGCCGACTTCCATTCATCAAACTCACGCTGGTCAACAATGGTTTGACCAATCCATTCGGACCCGCCAACGGTGCACGCGGGCAACAACACATGCGCTTCTCCAATGCTGCACTGTACATTCCAGCCGCGCGCACCAAACGTGCGCGTATGCATGTCAAATTTGCATAGGCGCATGTAGGACATTAATCACGGTTGCGATTGGTTAAAATACCAAGGGGCGTGGCTAGGCAGATCGATCTATTAACTATTTGGTACCCGCCTACCGCAGCTGGTTATCGACAGGGGCAAATTTCGCAATGTACAGCAGGGAACCAGTTTTTGTGACGACATTTAACCGTCGCCTGACTAGAAATGGTTGCACTTAAATCATTAGTACTCTGGTGAAACAAATTCAAGAATCAACCACTCTTCAACAGACAGTCTTCGATTCAACTCGGCTAACGGTTTCAAAGTTCAAAGCATCCTACCTGATCCACAGCCTTCTTGACGGCCTCTGAGGTGTTTGCCGTGACCAACGCGTGGAGTGGCTCGTCCTCCCCAGGCAGCGGCTGGCCGTCCTTACGCCCCACCTTCCCCTCCTTGACAGACCCTTTACCCCTGATCATGACCTTTGTGCCCGTGTCCTTCTCCAACTTCTTCAAGGTGTTACCGCTGAAGAAACACAATGAGAACATCTTTGAGGCCTCTTACCATTGATATGGGATGTAATACTACCACATTTTCATGATTCTTAATATGAAACTGAGACAATCCAATCTTGATACACATCGTCAAATTACAATCGCGTTTAAAAGTAAGCACCTATCGTGCGGCAGTTGCGATATTTTGGGATACTTTAAGTTTACTGTAACTCTGACAATTGAATTTATGAATTAACCCTCCTAGTCTTCTGCACTTCACAAAACTATTTGTTCCCATAGAGGTAGCGCCCACACTTCAAATTGCTGTTAGGTTATCTTCTATAGAGTACCAAAGTGAGACGTCATTTTGAAACGGGAAGTGTAGTGCAAAAGAATGGAGTATGCGCGCGTGTTGGTTCATGGGCTGAATCACGCGCTAATGTCTTTTACACACATTTTATTTGCGTGATGTATTCACTTCCGTACTCTATTGAGTATGGATAATACTTCAAATCTCTGCACAATTCTTTTATGTGGTTGAGCTCAGGGTATGCAGGCAGATTCGGTCACGCTTCACTGCTCAACACAGTGCTGTTTTTTTGTGCAGTGGCTCTCTGTGTGATACAGTTACTTTAACACTTCATAAGCCTTTGCTTGAGACTGGCCTGCATGCTTTTAAATGGTTTTACTTATTGCTCTGAATAGTGACTTCCCACTAGGCGGGTTAGCTGACTTAATTAATGGAAATGAACTGAGGTGCACCACGGTTTTTTTCCACGAAAGTATCTTCATGCCATTTTGAAGGGCTTTTAAATTGTGGGCTTTTTAAAAATGCACAATTCTTCACTACTGCTACAGGAGGCAGGGATGTGATTTTCAGAGGATCACAACTTAGGAACAACTAGGAATACGAAGCTAAAATGTGCTGCATGTTCAGAAAGTGAATTGAGGGTCATTTTTAGAAAATTTATTGGAATTTTCTACGGTTACCAGATAACTATAGGTGTCTTACCGAGGCCCGATGAGGAGTCCCACAAAGTTGATGTCTGGGTGGTCATCCTGGGGGATCATGACTCGATCGCTCACACGCTGAATAGGTGGCCTGAGGGAATCAATCAAATGATGGAAATTGTGGGGTTGAGAATCACACAGGTGTTTCTAATCCTCGACAGGGGACATGGTGCTTGTGTTCTTGGGCAAGACACTATTCTACAAGGGCCTCTCTCTAACAGGCCTGGGGGAATCAATCAAATGATGGAAATTGTGGGGTTAAAGAATCACACAGGTGTTTCGAATCCCTGACAGGGAACGTGGTGTTTGTGTTCTTGGGCAAGACACTTTACTACAATTGCCCCTCTCTACCCGGGAGTATAAAGGGGTACCTGTGAGGGTAGAGACCAGATTAGGCCGAAGTCAAGCTGTTACAGAAAACTGATCTTGTAGCCTGATGAATAGGGTTAATAAATCGGGCGATTCACAATGCAGTGCGCCACAAGAGTTTGCCACGAAGAGTTCATTTTTCCTGGTGCATTGTGGGAGATGGTCGACAAATTCACAGCGCGGGACATTTGAAATTGTTCGTTTTTCCAGTCAGTGGTTTCGTAAAGGTATGCTTCGAGTATCTGTTTGCTCTTTTGTTTTCTTTTTATCAATGTGGTGTGTTTTTTTGTAAGGCGACAGATCGTTATGCCCCAATCTATAACAAATTAGTCCAAGTTGTCTACTGACACTCACTCAAATGGGCCATGTTTTGTCGACCGTAAACTAGAAAAGTGGACTCTCCATGGCAAACTCTTGGTGGTGCACTGCATTGTGAATCGCCCGAATTGTGAAGCACTTTTGAGACTTTTGGTTATAAACTACTGTATGAGCACCGCATTATTATTACATACTTGTAATCAGCTGGTGGTTTGTAGTCCGGGTTGATCAGCATGGCCTCCTGGATGAGAATGTGTCGCTGTTCTTCCAGCTTCTTCCTGGTGCGATACTCTCGCGTGTTCAGCCGCTTCCCCTCATGATTGTAGACTGGTTCCGGAGACGGAGATCTGTAGAAGACAATGAAAAAAAAAGGCGTGGTGCTAGGATGCTCCAGCTGTTTATCCAGCTTTTTATCTATTTTGTGGCTCGGCTAATTTCGAATATCTGTGTTTTTAATAGCCTATCCTGTGCTTACACTGCACTACCATAGAGGTTCTGCACAAACCATATAAGCACAGAATTACGAGATGTGCTTGACCATATCCCCAAATGGACAGTCCTTTTCCATGCTACATTGGTCAAACACAGTCAAATTTGTCAACTTTTCGGGTCAAACTAGGTCATAATACGGGCGATTCCCAATACAGTGCGCCACCAAGAGCTCACCACGGAGAGTCAATTTTTCGCAGTGCACTGTGGGCGATGGTCGACAAATTTGCCGTGGCGCGGGACGCTTCAAATTGTTAGTTTGTCCAGCCTGTAGGTTCGTAAGCATATTATTGGAGTATCTTTTTGTTTCTGTTCTTTTTATCAAGATATGGTGTTTTTTGGGGGAAGCGAAAGAATGCTTTGCTTCGATCTATCCAAAATGTCCTCAAGTTGTCCACTGACATTCGTTCAAATCGCGGCAAGTCGGCCATGTTTTTCTCGTCGGACAAACTTGAAAAATAGACTCTCCCTGGCAAACTCTTGGTGGGGCACTGCATTGAGGATCACCCGTATTGTGACTAGGTCTGACCAAGTTACTTTTTTTTGACCAAAAATCAAGATTGGATCGATGCGCATTATTTATTTGACAGACAAAAATGTCTGTTCTTCTCTTATGAACATCCTTCTGTGCCTACAGCACTAGCACGGACAACTTGGGCTAACCCTGTAAACACAGATTTCCATGGTAAATGCTAACACCTGAAAAATGTTACTCATCGGTACATATTTTATTTGCTGTAGTCGGCGAAGATTCTTTTGCAATGAAATTGGGTCCCGTCTCCTGGGCACTGGCACAGGCTAATCAATTCTGGCAGAATTTTGTATGGTAATGCAAAGAATTGTGGGTGATTGGCTCGGCAACCAATCACAGGACTCTTTGCTGTACATTCATTACACATAACCAAGTCAGGAGGGGCACTTTTAATATCACCCTGGACCAGCGCCCTCTGTTGTCAATCTTGGGTGCAAGAGAAAAAGAAATAGATTCTTTGCATTCAGTGGCCATCTTTGAGGTGCGTTTTGTTATTTTAATTCAATATAACAAATGCACAAGAGGCATCCCTGACGATCAAAAGCACACACGGTCTAAGACGGTTGCAATGCAAAAGATTTATATACAATGGGTGCGTCAAGTAGCTCGCCCAGATCAACTTGGGTAAAGGCAGACAGGTTAGCCACGACAGCCGGGCTAATCGAACGCTCAACCACAGGCAATCACGATCCTCATGCGACGCCTCCAGCCGTGGCCGTAGCCACTAACAAAACACCCTTTTCGGATTGGGTCTTAGTTTGAGATTTACTGCTTTTCAGTCCATTGCAAAACTCAAAAAAGTTGGGCTGGAATTATAACCTCAAAAGTCGCAATGAACTCAATAAATGATTACCTTTAGACTTCAAATGAGGTTAATTTTTAAGTCCACTTGAGATTTCCGCAGTCCGGTCGGCATAATTGTACGTTTTTTCACCAGTGACTCTGCTCCACGAGCAGGGTCTGTGGTGGCTGACCTGGTGAGCCCCGAGAATGACGTCAGAGCTAATCGAACGGCACGGGGCTGGCCCAAGTCGACTCGGGTGAGCTCAATGAACGCACCCATTGATCCAATGTAAAGACAGAAAGAATTACTTATACTTTGAAATCGTTTACAAATTTGACTGTTTCCACTTTTTTGTGTTCATCTGTTCAACCTGCAGCCTCTATTAACAGAACCAAGGGGGGAATTTAATTTTAAGGGGGAATTTAATTTTGAGGGGGAATTTTAAGAGGGATTGTACCAGCCATATGAATGTTTTTGAATGTTCTGATCCTGATGTCTAGTTTAGAAGCTAAAGATGTTCTTTGAGCCAGTGATGTAAATTCAGGTTCGGGATAGGAACCTTTCCTTTGGGGTTGGAATGGAATAAAAACTGGTTATTGAAGTCTGGGAGGGAAAAAAAAACAACGAAAATGGTTAATTTTTTTCTTTGATTTCCAGGCCTGCCCCTGGCTGCCTTTGGGAGCAAAATGGTTAACGTCATGGTTATTTGAAGTGATTGGTGGCAGCAGGACAAATTTAATCTCCAAGGTTTGCAACTGGCCGGAGAAGCGGGAAAAGCATAGCAAACCTTTCAAAAGAGAAAGATTAGGTTCTTTGCTAATTCAATAATTGTGAATGAAATACAATCTGGTTAAAATCGTTACGTGAAGGAAGGAAAGCTCATTAAAAAAAAAACAAAGGTTAAACTTTTTGCAGCTTTCCCTCGTCGCGGTGGTAAAATAATCGTTAGAATTTGGAGCGACATCAGGGGGAGAGACCGGTCGCTGGATTGATTTGGGAGAACGAGGTTACCATCATGAACAAAACTGTGTTGAATGTCTGTAGGCAAATGTTAACACTAACCGTTAAGTGATTTTTTGGACTGAGTGGTAAAACGTGAGCTGTGCTTATCTACAGAATAGTTGTACTTACATGTATAAATATAACTGTGATCTCCTATGTTTTATTGTTAGCTGTAAGTTGTAAAAAGCTTTTGTTTTTCAACATAAATAGACAGTTCTGCTGTGATATTGAGGTCCCAAGCCCTTTGGTTATAATCAGTTTAACCCTTACTCTCTCAGTGACAAAATGGAGAGATAACACTGATCTCTATGTAAAGCATATACAAGTCACAAAGTTGAATGTACATTTTGACCAGTTCGCCCCCAACCTTTCAAAAATGGCCGCATGCGAACGTTCTACGCATGCATACAGCGCACGCTGTATTGACATGCATTTCGATCACGTACATGTATTATGATGTCCTAAAAAAGAAAAATTTCTGTCTTGTGTATATTTTCAGACGTCGGAAAAGTGAACTGCGGCATTCAAAAGAAAACCACGACGTCTCGGAAATTGCGAACCGTGGTCAGTGGTGGTGGACAAAAGGTCAACCAGCTGAACCACGATATTACAAAAGTGAATCACAACTGCCAATATATAGAGGGCAACTTGTCCTTTATAGATCACCAGCCGGTCTCTCCAATATGGCTTCAAGTGGCTTTCTTCTGCAGCTTTCTGTATGCTTTCCAGTCTTTATATAGAGATCAGTGAGAGATACCCTATCTGTCAAAATCTATCCTGTGACATGTTTTTAAAATTGGGTCATATTGGTACAATGGACAGGCTGTGGCAATTTTGTCAACTGAAGGTACCGTGCCTCGACTGACAGTAATAGATATGGTGGGTTTAAGTACTGCTGAGTGGCAGTGAGTGCCTGGCAATCATTGATTAAACCCAGTAACAATGTGGGCACAAACGGTTTACTCATACACATCCCAGCAAAACAAAAGCATTGCCCTCTGTTAGAGGGCAATGACTGCTATGCAATGCATAAGGTCTATATAAATGCAGTAAAAGTTGTAGCAATATTCTATTGGGGCGTACGGCACGCCGTAAGTAAAGGAAAGAGGGTGTGGCTCAATATGGACCAAAACATGGCGATGACTTCAAATGAAGAATATCGCAAAGTTAACAACACCAAAACACATATATCTTCAAATTTGTAAGTGTATACATATAACAACAGTGATTAAAACCTTGTAATGCCAACAATTCTCAACTGCCATCTGTACGAAACATGACAATGACAAAGTGAGAAGGAAAAGCAGTTAAAAAATAAAGAAATGGTTACGCTTTTGGGTGGGAACAAACCTATCCTCCGTTGCTGGGATTCCAAGATCTCCGGAACGGAGCTGCCTGCTGATCTCTTCTACCTGCAAGTGCACTGTGGATTGGTGTAAAAGGTTAGAAAGGGAAAAAAAATAATATGAACAATGTCAGAAATTTTAGTGCAGACCGTTATTCATAATAATTTGTTTGACTGGCCATTAGCACAACTCTCTCTCCTGCATGAACATGTAGGAACCATCTTTGTTGGGGGAGGAGGAGAGGGAAGGAGGGGTATTGACAAAAATGGACAGAGGATTTTTTTTTTCTTCAAAAAATCATGTATTTGGGAACGTATTTGGGAACATCGATAGGGGCAATCGGAAAACTCCTTTTTGCCCTTACATGTACGCGCTTCTGTGCCTCCAAGCATTTTTGGAGGTGTTTGGGTTTTGGATCCTAAAACAGGGAACAAAATTTGGACAACCAACACACACATCTGAGAAATATAAAGTTATAAAAAGTAGGACAATGAATGCAATGCAATGCCAATGAATAGAAAATTTAAGGTTACATTGGTGAATGTTCAAATGAGTATAATGCCACCATCACATCGACTGACATAATCATACCACATTATGATCATTCATACATATTTTAATCAATCAAACAATAAGGTGTTAAACTGTTAGAAGTAAAAAAATAATTAGCGTCAATATACAGGTGAGAATTTGGCGGTGATTGCACAAGTTTTCATTCTGGGAACAAAGAAAATGTGACCATTTGCCAGACACGGCATGCAAATAGTCCAGACTTTGCCCACACCAAATGAGCCAGCAGAATCTGTGACCTTTTAAAAAATAAGAACAACGTAAAAAAAGATTCAAGCAAACAATTAATCAGGCGCACCATACTGGGAAAGCATGACACTTACTCAAAACCTGTTTCTCCTGGTCTTTGCTCAGTCCGGAGGGAATGATGGAGGCCACACCCGCTGGCTTTGTGTCCTCCCCTCCCCAACGACTTCTCTTCCGCTTCTTGTCCGGTGGCCAGTTGGTGGAGTCTATTTTGAAAAAAATGTGTCAAAATGAAACAATAACATACAATGTAGGCCTATTATTGATCAATACTTTAAAACAATTCAAGTAATACTACTCCATCAATAAACTGTAATATATAAATAGGCCTTACACAATCATTAACTACTCAATAACAGTTTGTGTATGGTGTACCATACATGTAAGTCTTGTCGCAAATAGCAAACTCCGAAAGCTTCAAAAAAAAATCAAGGGAAGATTTAGGTAAGGGACTTTGACCGCGTACGTACACTGTCGCACTAGTCATGCTAGTGATTACCTTTCCATTAGTACACCAATGTTTTGTTAACAATATAATTTGAGTGAATTAAAATCAACCAAACTGGGGCATCTAAAAAAACCAAGGCAAAAGACAAGTCTTGGGGCTTTCGGGTCAAATTCACCATGAATATGAATGATGAATGATAAACATTATGATTATGAATGAACACAACGTCCTAGCTAAGACTAGTAAGAGTAAGCATGGTAAGATACAATTTATGACGTTCAAATTACCTTGACTTCCTACGTACATCAAACTACATGTAAAGCAAAACACTAAATTGACTAAACACTGAAGAAACAATTAAGTAACACTAACACATGAATTATTTATTATTACAGAATTTAAGTAGATTAGGGCCTACCAATGGATTTTCCAGGTCCACCGGGCCCGCCGGTCGATGGCCCAGTCGGCGGCGGACGCTTCCCCATGATGTTCGCGGTGACACGCGCTGCCGCTTCCCTCGCCGCGTTCAACATCGAGCTCTCACCCCCGCCGCCTATCGGGCCCGTTATCCCTACTCCAAGCCCTCCAGGAGGCTTTTGGCCCCGTAAAATCGGATGCAGGGCACCTAGGGGTATACTGTTCGCCCCTGTTCCTGCCATTCTGCCGAATTAATGGGCTCGATGGATAATAAGTTTCAGTTAGAAATTCCGCAAAATTTCCCAGATTGGTGCAACTGGAAAAAGATGGCGCTGACGTCGACGCGCCGCGGTGATTGGTATTCTACTTTTTGTACGATGTGTGTGATATATTATTCGGAAAAGAGGGACCAGCGGAAATGAATGGTTGATCTTGTTAGACTGGTTCCCAGTCCATTTTATGCGTTACCGGTACCTGGCGCTGGCACGAATGTAGCAGCATTTTGTGAACATAATGTTATAGAACGCTGCACATCATACAGTCCTACACAAAGTGGTTCAATGTCTCAACATACAACATTCTATCATAGAGCAAGGACAAGCTGATACATCATTCCACACAGTACAACAATAATCTACATAGATTCTACACGGGGAAAAAATTCTACAGCCATCAAAAGTGCACAAAAGAATAAGCTGATTTGAGGATGGTCTAGACAATGCTAGATGCTACAGCCCTATACACCATTCTACACAGTGGTCTCCACAAATCATCTACATGTACACGGATGCTGCACTATTGAACAAACTCGTTTTTCGAGGAACAACATAAGAAATACAAGATGCATCTGAAATTTCGTGCACTGATTTTCCACTATATATGTGTTACAGAAGATTAAACATCGTGAGAACCGTCGAACTGTAAAAATAATATGATCGAACAATGTAATGTGTTAAATGCGAACAATCCAGGTGTTCCAATGGTTTTAGTGCCACTTAGTGGCCAATGAGCGTGGTTTAACGCATGTTCTGGTCCATACTCACATTAACTACATAGCACTGAATATGAAAGTTGCCAGCATAGATACTAGGCCGGCAGATGTTTCTTTTCTACTTTTTTTTTATGCTAAGCAGAATCAACGTTAACCACGGACATGATTGACTGCTGCCTGCCGCCTTGGCAAATAATAAGCTATACATGTACATGTCCTCATCAATTAAATTTGCGATTTGCAGAAAATAAGTTTAACTTAAAAAAAACTAAGCCAATTTACGAGAAGTATACGCCCAACGCCCGCGCAGCCCTACTTAAAATGACTCCAATAATGGATAAGTTCCTCTATTTTCCTCTAGCTTTTGCAGGTTTTAAAATATTGTTTTGGGGAACACAATGGACATATTTTTTTCTTCCGAACTCGCATCCCTCTATTGAATTAAAAGTTCGGACAGAAACAATCAGGGTCGGGGGAACGCTTTTCAAACTGGGGGGGGGGGGACACTAAAAAGGGGAACTTGCTCAGCAGAAAAAGGGGCACCTTCCGTCGGTGCAGTGGGAAAGTGGTGGAAAAGAATAATGGTCCCGTTCATTTCGCAATAAACCTATATGACGAGGCAAATATTATGAATACGTTGTCCATCTTGCACTTTGGGTTTCTTTTAACTAGTTATGTGAGACACCTTTTAAATCGCGAAAAGGGTACTGTAATAATATGTTGCTTTTGATGGCCAGAGTTCAGTGACCATTTTATTCGCGTGAAGAGCACTATTTTGTTTAGGGGTTATAGTTTTCCATCTTCAGAGGGGATACAATTTGTAATATTGCGATCGCGAGTGGGGCCGCCACCTGAGGACTAATTGTGCTTTCGAGGGGCAGTTTTGAGTGCATCTCGAGAAGCCGGGTGCACAATCTTGTTAATGCGAGAGGGGAACTTGTGTGTTTTAGGGGCAGTTTTGTTTTCATCTCGAGGGGGGCACATTTATAACCGCGAGAGGGGTACTTATAAATGTTGGTCTGGGAAAATCTGCCCCCCCCCCGGTTCCGCAGCCCCTGGAAACAATAGCCACTGTATGTTATTATTTGCATTATAAAAGCTTACACGAGAGCTAATATCAATCTCATACAATATACATACATGCACATGTACATTTTGTACATATACACGACATCCACGTGCGACGTGCATGCATACAACATAATTGCGCGAAATAATACTAGTTACTCGTACTACACATAATACATTGCATGCGTACACAGCGAAATTGGGCAGTGGTTGACCGCAAAGAAAGTTGTCAACCTTGTGACTCTTTGTGTGTCACTTTTCACGCAAGAACAACCTCAAATGTGACCTTCCTCTTGGTCATACCAAGCACCTACAAAACACTCGGTTGCCACCCTCGGCGTTCTCAGAAGCAGTATCTTTAGTTTCGTTGCGGTAAAGCAAAGTAAGTTGGTTTTAAACTTCGTAAGATAAGTTTGTATTGTATTGTGCACGCGTTGGTATGGTACGTTCTCGCAACGCTTTTCAATGGCGATTTCATCATACGCTGTGCTATCGTAATACGATGCCTCAATGGCGAGTTCCTTCGGCAATTTCGAAGGAAGTGCTTTTTATAAGACGGCATATATCATCGATGTGACCACGTTCTTTGACAGCCAGTACTGTATTAATGTCAGTCAGGTCTGTAGGTTAATAAACCAGTGTAGTTTTAGGGAATCCTGGTAGAAAAAAATGTAGTTTTGAAAGTTTTGGTAACTTCATTCAGTTTACAACGTTAGGCGTATAATGTAACGAATTTGTGCGTGGTATCGCCATTGTGCTGGCTATGCATGGTAGCACCTGTTGAAGTCTCACATGCATTATGTTCATTGATCGTGGGTTAGGTACTGCTTAACTCTTGGGATTTAAATTGCGGTCACATTTTTTTTATAATGAGCATGGCGCAACTTGATATATGGTTCGTGGGGAAAGTAATTGTAGCTTGTGTTTCAAATTGTGCATTCAGCTTTTGTGGACACTTTGTGACTGTATATGAAGCCATCGAATTAATTTTATCATTTGCAAAAACAGTCTGGTGGAAAAAAGAAGTAAATGTGATGTCACTTTTTACTTAAATGAAATTGAATGATCTCAATGAAAGTCATGTTGCAGTGTCATTGAACAAACAGAAACACTTCAAATTTTGTAAAAAAAAAACTCACAAATTTTGTGACTAAATAGTACCTTCAACTATACTCAGTCAAAGAAAGGGGTTAAAAGTGTTGTGAAACCGCAACCTGTATTTGCTTTGTAAACACTTTTGGAGGTATGTTAAATATATCCCATCTTAAAAATGCCATATTTCTTAAAAAAAAAAAAAATGCACAAAAGACCAGTTTCATTTGTATTATCGCAAAATATTTTAGAAGTACTTTTATTCTTAGTCAAATTTTATTTTTTGGAAACTCCCTTAACCATAACGTAGTATTCTTTCTTGTATATTCCCCCTGAATCTGTTGCCTCACAGTTTAACAAAAGTGTTGACATTCATTTTTATTTTAACTTCCAGATTGCTGTACAAAATTTACTTGGTTTGCACAAGATGGCATCCTCATCATCAGCTGAACCCAAGGCACACAGTGTCGCATCGATCCCAAAAGCCAGGAAATCTTTCAAGCGCTCTGCTCCTAAAAAGTTGGCCGAAGAAGACAGAGAAGTTTCGTCTCAGGACTTTGAGGAAGACATCTTAGAAAGTACGGGAGTAGTGGATGAATCAAGTTGGATTGGTGAAGGAGAGATGTTGCAAGGCCACTTTAAGGAAGAGAACAATAACGACATAGGAGCAACAGGACCTAAAGATAATGCAACAGTTCGAGATGTTTATGACTTTGAGGATGAGGGTGGTATAGATGTCACAGAAGAAGGCATCGAAGAGAACGACTTTGAAGGCATCTCGTCCGACGAAGCCAAGGAGCTGTTTCAGAAGATGCCTCTGCAAGTCCAACCCCACCGCATCCGCAAGAACCTCAAGACCATGCAGTACGAGTGCCCGGCCTGCTCCTTCACCTCGCTGTACTACAGCGCTGTCTCAAACCACACGCTGATCCACACCGGCGAAAAGCCCTACCAGTGCAAATTGTGCAACTATCGCGCCCGCCAGCGCGGGCACATCCTAATCCACATGCGAATTCATAGTGGCAAGAAGCCGTTCAAGTGCTCGCAGTGTAGCTATTCCACCATCCAACGTAACCATCTACGAGTTCACATGCAGGTTCACAGCCAGGATCGACCCTTCCAGTGCCCCGGTTGCCCGTACCGCTCCAAACACCTCTCTGTTTTGCAAATGCATATCCGTAAGTTCAAGCACAATCGCACGTTCCGTTGCGAGGAGTGCGATTACGCCACAGCGCGCAAGCACAATCTGATCCAACACTTGTCCATCCATACAGGATCAAAGCCGTACAAGTGCGACATGTGTCCGTACGAGTCCAGCCAGAAAGGGCACCTGAATGTTCACATGCGGAGCCACACTGGCGAAAAGCCGTACATGTGCCACGAGTGCCCCTTTGCCTCGACGGTACCCAAGTCTCTCAGAGAGCACATGGGGATGCATCAGGGTCAGCGGCCCCACAAGTGTCCGCACTGTTCTTTCTCGACAAGCCAGTCCTTCTCGCTGAAGAAACATGTCGCTCTGCACATCGCCGAGGTTAAGAAATTCAAGTGTGGCCTGTGCTCCTTCTGCTGCAGTGTAAAAGAAGACTTTCTGACACATTGCGCTTTCCACAAACCTTCGACCTACTCCTGCCCTTCCTGCAATTTCACAACACCTATCAAGCACCAGTATGCAACGCATTTGATGAGCCACGTCCATATGAACGACATCAACAGTGTCCCAATTGCTGACAACCTAGCCCTTGATCCTGCTCAAGATCAAACAGAAAATGAAAGCTCTCCAAAAAGCAAGATGACTGCGGTCCAACAAAAACTTCCCCAATCCAGTTTGCGTCATCAAAATGGCCTCGGCAAGAAAAAGAGCGTATATGGTAGAAATGGGCAAAAACTCAAAATCAACATCGGGTCTCTAGTCAGCAAAGCCAAGCCCTCGCCGACAAAAATGCAAATCCAGCAAAACGCTGGAAGCGAATCGCCATCGAGCTCGCGATCGTCCACACCGGTTTTTCAAGACCACTACCCCTCGCCTCTAGTTCAGTCGTTCGTTGAGGACCAACCATCCCCTAGTAAGTCCAAGAGGGTGTTTGTTTGTCTGTACTGCGATATCGAGTTGCAGACTCAGGAGGAGTGGGTGGGCCACGAGATGCGCCATTTCAATTCCTGGCCAGAAATAATGTAGCCTAGTATAAACGTGTAAGAGTCGTAGTTGTGTCTGTCACAAGCCAAATCACAAGACCTTCGTCAGTTGTAAATGAAGTACTTGTGATGGATCATAAGTACATGTATATTACAAGTCAGGTCACAAGTCAGATTATAAGTCCGATAATAAATAGCTAGAGATGCTCATTGACAAAGGTAAGCCTTTGTTGCAGGTCATTTGGATAGGTTTTGACATAACTGGAGACCGAAAGACTTGTGATTGAATTGCGACCGAATGGTTCTGTGATTGACTTGTGATCAATCTACAGTGATTGATCTGTTAAGATTTGTGAGGATGACTTAAAATACACCGCTGCCGTGTGTTGTGCCTTAAAATTCATCCAACCAACTTCCTATTCTGAGAGCATTGCTGTTTAAAAAAGTTGACAAATGTTTTGAATCAAAAAAACATGAAAAAAAAACACACCAAAGAATGAAGACTTCACTTTACTGATATCTGTGTGATTGTGAATGAGGAGTCAAAAAGTTTCGGGGTTTAAAAGGGATTGAGTCGGTGAGGAATATGTCATCTTGACAATTATTTGTGTGTCGTTGTTAAGGGGGGGGGGGGACATTATGTTATCGCAAGAGAAATTAATATTTTTTGTATGCAGATAGTCCTTTTACGTGGAAAGTCTGTAGGGCAGGATGGAAAAATCGAAAAAGCTTTTGCTGACGCACAGTTGCAAGAAGGTTCTTTGCTAACCTTGCTGAGAAAGATGATTGTGTTTTTGAAACTTTGTGCCTTAATAATTTTTCCATTGGAAGATGTTGAGGTGTTCGTGAAATTTTTGCAGACGTGTTTCTGCCTTTTTATCAAACAAGTATAATTCTTGTGGTGCTGTTTCTAATGCCATTATTGGACCAAATGGTACAGTGTTTTTGTCCATCAATTTATTGATTACAGGGTATGAATTTGAAGATATTTTATCGATTTTGTTTTCCTTTACAGACATTTGGATGATAATAGTGTGTGCTTGACCTGTTCTCTGATGTCTTTGAGGGACCACTTATATACATTAACTTTTACAATATCTTTTACACTTATTTATTTTTTTAGTTTGGGCAGGTCAAAATTCCAGTTTAGGCTGTGTGTGGTCAGAAACCAAATGAATAAAGTGCCAGTAAAATGTATTAATGTTTTTCAGTGTACAGTGTTATTAATTTTTTTCCGTTGAGAAAAATAATATGCATGAATGCGTTAACGTTATATCAAAAATTATAAAATGTAGAAAAACAATTGATGTCTATGCAAAATTAAGATTGTGATTGTAGTGATACACTTAACTCCATTTATTTAGTTTAAGGCCAGTTTTACAGTAGTTCATCAGTCGCACCACGAAGTGGCGTATCGTGTGCCCAAAGTCCATAGACGATGCGTCACTTTGTGGTGCACCCGACGAATTCATTGGACTATTTTAGCTTGCAGTATGTCAGTTTTGATACATGTATTACACGTTCATATTGGACTTAATTTGGTAAACATTATGTGCCGTTGAAGTTGAAAAAAATGAAGAGTGAAGTTGTAAGGTGCTTTGTTACTTGTTCTTGAACAGTTTGGAAACAAAAAATATTGAAAGTACACATGTATGCTGCATTGATTTTTAAATGGCAACTTTTTTATGAGAACATGATCGACAAAGATCTTTTATGTTTACTTGAACAGTTATGCAACATGATAGTCATTTGATTGTCTTTATATTATTTACTTTTCTATGATAATTTATTATTGCAACGTCCATGAATTTTAAAGTAGACGACATTACGTCAAGTTCAGGTTGTGGACTTCCCTATGCAAGGACACTTTTGATTATCTGTACTTATTTGTTTGGTATTTAAACCTGATATCCTATTCAAAAAAGGTAGTTTGTTTGTGCTTCATAATTTCCATTGTAGGAAGCAACGCTGATTGTTGAAAGTCATAGATTGTTGATTTAGTAATTTAATGATTAGGGAAATCCTAAATGTGACGACATTGTTACTGTTTACTGTACAAAGGTGTTATACGTTATGTACAGCAGCGTTTGGCAACACAAATTGCAGAATTGCTCGAGTTAGATTCGAACCCATGCCCTACCACTTGCTACAAAATGTAGTGCAGATGTTAGATTTTTGTTCAAGTTGAAGAGGTTTTTAATGTATTTATATATTTGAAACACCTTAACAACCACCAAATAAAACAGGATGTGAATTAAATGTAGGTAACAGTCTGGTGAACAAGCATTACATTCACTGTGTGGACTTCCGAACAAAAGAGGTCCACATAAACCAGGTAGCAGCGACGTTGTGTGGACTTGCCCAGGTCCACACAGTGTTTCCCCCTCTCTGGAAAACAGGTTTAGAGGCATTTTTGGGTTAGGTTTATTTGTGGCAAAATGAAGAGAAACACTAAAGGGAATCATAGAAAAAAATTGGGTTGAAAGAGTTTTCACAGTGTGAGTAAAATGATTTTTTTTCACAGGTTTTTCTTAACTACACGAAAACAAAGGAATGTCCACACTACGTATGTAACGTAAACATGGGTGTGTTAATGTGTGCTAATTTTAGATTTATTCAATAAACCATAAGTTAAAAAAATAATAATATTTTATCAGAGCAGGGAAAGAAAAACAATGAAGGCAATCTGTGTTCACTGTCCCATTTTTGGAATTTTTTTATTTGATTAAAAAAAATACATTGAAATGAAACAATGATTGTGGTTTTCTTCCTTTTTTTAGTTTATACATACACCATGTACATGTATGGTAATAAATTCAATCATTTATCAAGACTTCTCACTAAAACAGTGAAGTGTCCCCCCCCCCCACACTTTTACAAATATGCAATCGTTTTAAGGTTTGGGTAGGGCTATAAAATAAAATCTGTGAAAGGGCACCAATGTGCTCAAAAACAACTTTATGATAAATTCATGGGTTTTCGTTCATCTTTCTTTGATAGCTAAAATTTTCAATGACATACAATGTCTTTCTAGCTTACCAGCTTAAAATTTAAACCGAGTCATGAAAGCAGAATACGAATTAAAATTTGTTATTCTGCAGATAACTTTAATAAACAGCTGCCAAAAGCCGTTTACCCCAACCTTCCCAAATCCTCCAAAATCCTCTTTGCAAAATGGAGGATTTTGCAGGATTGAGGCTATATGGCAAAAATGTGTGGCTGATTTGGGAGAATGCACTGTGTCAAGGTAGTGGGCTGGAGCTTGTGTTGTTTATGCTCAGCCGTGCATACATTCAGGCCTAGATTATACTTGAAATCCTCCGCACTGCCCCAGGATGTCACTGGCTCTGCCTCAACATATTGACAGTGCTTGCCGGAGGATTGAGGCAGTGGCCACCCCTCCAAGGACCACATTCAAGAAATAACGGACGATTTTGGAGGATTGAGGCTGTATGCTGTTTTTACATGGAGGCAGTTGGAGGATTTAGGTTGCATCCTGGCAAAATTGCCTGGGGAGTTAGGGTTAATTGACCAATCTCCTCATCTGGTACATCCACAAGATTCAAATCACATGGAAGTTGAGAGTATCAAATCAAAGGCTCAATGACAAATGACTGCTAAAAGGCAGACTTATTCAAACCAACAACCGTTACTTTAGCCTTCAGGAATCCCTTGTTAGTTTACAACACGTGGATTCGAACCCCCTTGCTGTGTTAAACTTAAGTGGAGGCACTTGTACAACCTTGCCTCTTTACAACCATCTTGATTGTCCTCTCAAAAATATCAATGGCCAGAAACCCTGCCCACCTTTGGTGTCAATGTACATACATCTCTCACAGTGCATGTTGTGATCCACTTTGTCCATGCACAGTAGGAAGGGGCCACTTATCCATAGAGCAGGCACATGACATTTTTCAAACGCTGTTTATTTGTAATCCTTAAAAGTTCTGTTGGGCATTGGTTGAAGGGAAACTATGAAGACTATGTAGCCTGTTGTTGGTCTTGTTCTGCCTGTTGTTGCTGCTCTAGGAGCTTCTTCTTTTTCTTTGTGATGCCTGTGGCTCTGAATTCCGCTCTTTCTGCAAGATATTCTTGCTTGCACATCTCGAAAAACTCTGGGTCCTTGTAGCTACACAGAGAAAGAAGCATAGACAACAATTGTCAATTACAAGTCACGCAATCACAAGACAAATGAACTGTGTCGCAGGCGTTCCACTGTCATTCATCACCTGAGACTTTTGATTTTTTGTGATTGAATTACAACTTTGATTACGAGTAAGGCTGCATCTAATTACTTGGCTATGGCTGAACAGTAGCACACTCTATGGGAAGTGGCTTAAGCGGCTTCCATAGGCGCATGTGTAACTACCAGTCATAGCCAGTCATATTTTTGTTTTTGTGGCCTTCATTACTTTAACCACTTCGCACCGGGTTTATTTTTGCCAAAAATTTTGAAATTTTTAAAAGGCAAAAATCCCAGCCAACTTCTGATATACAGCCAAATGCCACAAATACTGATTTGCAAGAGTGATTTCAATAGTATTTGTACAATATTTCTTGCCGAAACCTTGTTATGTTCCAATACTCTGGGGTGTGCACTGGAGCGTAAATTGTACAACAATAGGCCGTGCACAACGGCCCACACAACGGTCAGCACACACTCTTGTTTTACTATACTCCCGAGGACAATGCTTTGTGTTTCTCTTTGTCCATGTAATATAACACTCTCCCATAGACTAAGCACACGAACCTACTACAGAGGACCGTTTTGAACAAAAGACCCAACGCCCGAGGACTGAAAGGATCTGTTGTTCTCCCTTTGTGTGTCGGTCCTCGGGGGTTATGTAGAACACGTACACACGGTCCGCCTCCACAGACTACATGGACTTTGTGTGTGTGTGTGTGTACAAAAGGCACGAGGGATTAGTATGTTTAGACGTCACCCGGAGGCGAGTCGAGGCAATAATGACGTCTGAACCCGTCAGCTGTGCATCTGCACAAAAACAGCCAGTGCGTGTTATCACAGCCTCTGGCGTGAACTGGTTTAGGAGTGGCAGTTTATGCATTGCTGTTGATGGCCCAACGCAATAAGGTCCTAAAGACTTTTACACTTGTTGCATTGTGTTGCATCTGGCAGGGTTAGGGTTGATCATAAAAGTTTGAACTCACTATTTTGTGACGCATTCCTTCAATTCACTGTTCTCTTTTCTGCATTTGATTGCCATTGCCAGACCACTATCCTGGCAGCATTTGGTAAACGCTGAAAAATAATACAAACCATAAAATATCCAATCAGTTGTTAGACTCATTCTGTAATACCCACATTTCATCTAATTTGAAAAACACCCCAAAGATTTCTCCTTCAGTTGAAGGCTACAAAGACGATTTCCTCCATTAATTAACCTTAACCATCCAAAATCTCCCAAATCCTCTTTGCAACATGGAGGATTTTGCAGGATTGAGGAAATGTGTGGCTGATTTTGGAGGATGCACTGTGTCAAGGTCTTGGGCCGGACCTTGTGTTGTTTATGCTCAGCCGTGCATAAATTCAGGCAAAGATTATACTTGAAATCCCCGCACTCTTCCGGGATGTCACTGGCTCTGCTTCGACATACAAAACACAAAAAAAATTACAGTGATTCCTGGGGGATTTTGCAGGATTGAGGCATCGGCCACCCATCCGAGGACCACATTTGAGAAATAATGGATGATTCTGGAGGATTGAGGCTGTATGCTATTTTCACATGGAGGCAGTAGGAGGATTTTGCAGGATTGAGGTTGCACCCCCCAGCAAAAATGCCTAGGGAGTTACAATGTAGGGTTAAAATATGTGAGCAGAACGGAAAAGCCTGGTGTTTCCATAAGTACATGACAAAATTAGCACAATAAATGGCTCATTTGTATGCGTGGAGGGGTGGGTGGGGTGACAAGCAGGGAGGGGAAAGACAAGTAACTGAGAGGGGGGGGTGACAAGTGAGGGGGAGGGGGGAGCGGGAATCCCACATGCCTTGAGCTGGCGGAGGCCTCCCCCCTCTTTAGTTAAAGTCACTGTTCCTAGATTATCTTTCTTTGGAGGGAGGGGAAGTCAACTGAAACGTTGACAAATGTGATCCTTTTACATGAAGTCACTGTAGTGCCCAAAATCGCCCTGCCTATTAGTCATTGTAGCGCCTGAAACTACCCATATGCACTCTATGGTTTTATCGATTCTTGAATAAACACAATGTAATACAATGTAGAACAAGTTAAACTTTAAAGCCAATGATTGAAGGGTGATTTCCAGAACACATACCATCGACATACTGGACACATTGGACCTTCGCTTTGTCCCTCATCTTCTTGGGTATCAAGACCTCCCTCTCCACATTCCGTAAATATGTCTCATCATTTTGCCAGACTGTAGTAGAGGGGGAAAAAAACAAATCATTACAAACTTCTTACAATACCTTGCAATTTGCAGATAGTCATGTTTGTCAATGACTCAACAAAGGTTACAATTCATTTAATAATACTAGCTCTCTTAATTATTTCTAATGAGTTATTTCCATTCATCAAGTGCATTTCTTTGTTTTATCATAGCTTTTGCTTAAAGAGAATGTAAAACATTTGCTTTTGCTGCAATTTTTTAGAAATAAATGGATTTGGAGGATTAGTATGTCAAAGCAAATATTGTTAACCTGACTTGTTTCACGTTTTGGGCTTGTAAACGCTGGAAAAAGCAAGAAAACCAATCATGTTCTTGTAGTCTGGCTCCCTGACCCCACTTAAGATGAAACAGAGCAATTTACAGACTTTGGGGAATTGTAAGGTCAGAGAATCAGTCTAGCAGGCTTGTACCCCTTCACAGGTGTGTAATCAATTGCAAAGAAAATGCGGAGGAAGTGAATATGATAAAGTAGGAACAGTTTTGGAAAAAAAAGCCAGTTTTCTCCAATGCCGGTCGGCGGTCGGCCAGCGTTGGAAAAATACAATTTTTCTTGAAAATGTTAGCATACCAGGAGCCATGATTTTACAGGATGCTTAGACTGTCATTCCCTTACAATCCATGAAAATGGACACTGGTGGATTCAAACCATGGATCTTTCGATCCATAGCTAATCTCACTATCCACTAGACTACTGTGGCACCTCGATAATAGACCCGTGAACGTGGCGTTGTATACAACGCCACGTTGTTGTGTCATTTTGAACCTAGCGAAAATCGATCCGGCTACATAATTCCGTATGGTTGTTGAGTACTCACCTAGAAATCTAAATTTTCCCGTCCGATTGTTTAGGCTGTGTAATTTAATTTGCCCATCAGTAAAGACCCATGTATAGAAATTTCATTTTTACGACAGATTGACGGCTGTTTCAAAAACAACCCGCACCCGATTGGCTGTTCAGGAAAGGACTTGAAACTTGTCTAAAAACGATCTCTTTTAGCTGCATGCGCATGCGTCACTTGGGAGAAAATGGCAGCTAGCAGGACTTCATAAACCGGAAAATCGGGGCCAGAATTTTCTCAAATTAATGCAAGTTTTGACGAAACGATTTCAAGACAGCTTCATATGTGAGTACTTATTACATGGGCAAAATAACATCCAGTGTGTGTAACGGAGGGAGTCAGAGGGACAATTTCGCCAGGTTCAAAATGACACAAGAACGTGGCGTAGTTTACAAGCCACGTTCACGGGTCTACTCGATAACAGCTCTTTTTTTTTTAAAATGCTTTAATTACATGTACCGTTAACATTGATTAGGCCTAAATAACAACAATTTAGCATGACGTAATTTTCTTTTCTCATGAATTAAAATAACTTTCCCATTGAAACAGTCAATCACTGCACACTCATGGCAAAATAGCATTAGGAGAACCTAGTAATTTACTAGTACTAGTAGGCCTATTGTCCGTCACGGCAAAACATCCAAGGCAATGTCTTTTTATTAAATTTGCACATTCAATTTCATGCAGATCCTGATCTGATTATGACCTGATCTGATTATGAGTAAGATGTTGTGATTCAGAACCATCAAGCCTACATTTATCATCAAGCTAAAGAGTTTTCACAGAAATAATATTTAATTTAGCCCAATGTTTTCGAACTAGGGCGCCCTCTATTGATTCTTTCGAAACTTCATACAACTTCCACGCGATATGCATGCAGCTAAAAAAATTCGCAAACATTTTGTGAAAATGCTGCCAGTTCCCTTCAAATTCAACGGTTTTGAGAGGTCAATCAAACATGTACTATTCCTCAATGTTAAGGTCCCAAAACGTAGAATCTACAAAATTATCGTCAAACTGAGAAATAGAAAGGTTTCCTACCGAAGCTTCTTGACCGTGCGTGGCTTTCGTCCGCCATTTTTATTTAAATAACTCTTTTGTTATGCAATTTATTTCAATTCATTTTATGCACGATACTACAGAAATAATCCTGTCTTTTGGAGCTTATGATGACTTGTCATCGATGAGCAAGCTACTTTTTAAATAGCATTTTCCGAATAATATAAAATTAAGCCAAAAATTACTCATTTTGTTTTTTGTTTTTTAATGTTTACAATGACGTCATGGGTTAAAAGGGGATGACTTGTCATGCGCACAAGCGTTTTACGTGACCTAGTAATCTACGGAAGCAGTTCTTCGATCGGCAGTTCTGATTTTTATTCTCGTCAAAAAATGCCGCTTTTCGGAGGTTCCTCACCTTTTGATCAAGATGTTGGTAAGTTGGTTAGGGACTGCAAACCCCCAACAAAGTGTACGCAATATTTGGAAGTATTTTGATAAGTAGAAATGTGAATTATAAAGGGGAAAAGTTGTTCTGTGGTGTGCGAGTTAACCGTTGTGGATGTAAATTGTAAAGTCATCATATCGGGGTCTCACAAAATCAAGTTGATTTTTTTGGTCACATATTTGACAAAAACCAGACCAAAATGGAGGGATATCTTACCTGTATGCCTCGAGTTTCCTTGTCATCATTACAGCATCTTTTTGAATAAAATTTATGAAAAGGTTTTACTGGCATGATGGGCAGTTTAGTTAAATTTTAAGTTCAAGCATGATAATTCAACTGAAATGAACTTTTTTTATAAAAATTTTAATTTTCTGTCGTACCGTACGTATCATGGTGGACAATTTTGGTTCTTCGGATATTTCCAAGACTTTTGCTTGCTTAGAAATTTGACAGTAGTAGTTGATTTAATAATTTTGATGAAAATTGTAATGATCTGATTGTCACAGTTTTTACTTCTAGTGACAATGCCGGTACAAAGTACAATGTACATAGCTATACATTGTGTTACACACTGAAGATTTGGGGAGGTGACTCACAGTATTATCACACAGTGCCAAAGTCATGTGAAAATGTGTAGGCCTTGGGCTAGGCACTGATCATTTAACATAAAGCGTATTACACAATATTTTGCATTCATGTCTTCTTTGATAGTTGAAATTATTATTAAACATGCAGTAAAAATGTCCTACATGTAGTTCTTTTTACATGTTTTATTAAAGGGAATATACACAACATATTTGCTTTTGCTGTATAATTTTCAGAGGTTCTTTCTTATAAGGAGATCTTCCATAGAGGGCAGATCTGCTCGCTCAGGGACCTCCCTGTTTTGTAGAGGCTGGAAAAACCAAGAAAAACTGTCTGTTTCCCTGAATTTTCCGTTTCCCTGACCCCACTTAAGATGAAACAGAGCAATTAATAGACGTCAAGCTATTATAAAGTCAAGGGATCAGTCTAGCTGGCTTGTACCCGTTCAGACAATGATGGTGTGTTATCGATTGCAAACAAAATGTGTACTAACTAAATATGATAAATTGGGAGCAGTATTTAAAAACAGCCATTTTTTTTCAAACACTGGTCGGCCGACCAGCATTGGAAATTGATATAAAAATACCACTTTTCTTGCAATTGTCAGCAGGTGCCATGATATTACAGGATGCTTTAGACTGTCATTCAACAGTATAGTATTTTGTGATCATGTTGTAGTTTTGTTTTTTGATGTTTGCAAATGTTGAATATTCCCTTTAACCCTAACATACCTGAATCCATCAAAATCCACCCCCCCCCGGGGGGGAGTTTGGGTTTCGAAATACTATCATATATAAAAAACGTTGGGGGGATTTGGATGGATTCAGGACATAGTGGTACTGCGTGCTTTTTGGATGATTCAGATTCCCTCCATCCTGAGCAGTGAGGGACTTGGATGGATTCAGGATCTCGACAGATTTACTCCCGGCTAACTAATGGATTCTGATGGACTCACTGGCCACCAAAATATTTTTGCATGGCAAAATTGATGGATTTTGGCGGATTCAGGATACTTTCTAGTAAATATACCCAAGGGGTTAGGGTTAAGCACCAAAAAACCCCGCTTTTTTCATGCCTTCGAAATAAAGACAAATTGACTTAAATGGAAACTGCCAGTACAGGGCTGGAAGTCGGTAGAGCACCGGAATTGCAATCCGGAGGTCGCAGGTTCAAATCCAGCTCCAGTCCATCTCTGTGCTCAACTTTTACAACAGTTAAAAACCTTTTTTCTTTTCTTTTTCAACAGAAAAAGCCACGAGTGAGTCCAACAAGGGCGAAGACTGGGGGCTCATTATGGACATCTGTGACCGAGTCACTGGCCAACCACAGGCGTAAGACTTAACATTTCATCTCCTGTAAACCACCTGGCAACGGGATTATATTTGCCGAAAATTTCGAAGTTTGAAAAAAGGCAGAATATAGCAGACAACTTTTGATATACAATGTACAGCCAAACGCCACAAATACTGATTCGCAAGAGTCATTCCAACAGAATTTGTACGATATTTCTTACCGCAACCTCATATTTTTCACCAGTCCGGGTGTGCCCACGGAGAGTAAATTGCACCGCAACACAGCCTTGTTCAAGTTCAACACACAGTCCCCCTCCACAGACTTCTCGGACTTTGAGTGCGTTCAAAGCAAATAGGGGATTAGTTTGTTCAGACATCACCCGGAGTTCAGTCGAGGCATGCTTGATGTTTTAACCCGTCAGCCCTGCCTGTGCGTAAAAACAGCCAGATCGTTTAAGCACATCATCATCGGACGCAAACTGGTTAATGCCAAAAAAAATTACACCGTTGAACCTTCATTGTTTCAAATGAAAGAGTTATATTGTACCTATATGCGTGTGCAATTTTTAACGTCTGTTTTTTTCCCCCCTTCTGTAGTGCCAAAGACGTCCTGAAGTCCATCATGAAAAGAGTACGAAACCCAGTTTCACAGGTTTGCCTCCAGGCACTAACGGTAAGTCCTAAATCAGCCAACATCTAACAATTGGTTTTGATTGGTTTTAATGGATTTATAGGTTTTTACTGCCTAACCACTGTTATTTTTAATTGATGTCCCAAATTTGTTAATGTACAAAGTGTCTTTATTGTTTTCTCCAAAATGACGGCCTGCCAGAAAGAATAGTTTCGCAGGGAGTTTAGTACCATTACTATCTTTACACCAAGCAATGCCCTACAATAATTTTGTCAGTTGCTTTTTGGATAGCTGCAAATGATATACTCTACATTAAAACAATGTTTTAGTAAACCATGTTTAATTGATCCTGTGTTTTTTCTGTCGTAGCTCCTGGGAGCATGTGTCAGTAACTGTGGTAAGACGTTCCACTTGGAGCTCTGCAGCAGAGATTTCATGACGGAAGCCAGGAACATCGTCAGCAAGGTAAGGATGGCAGGCAGTTGTATCGGGTCCGTGTGGGGGCGTTGTGCAGCCTACTCATCAGAGCCATGTGCACACACTGATCGACACCTATCAAAATGCAACCCCAAATGCAAACGGTGCAAATCGTCGTCTAAAATGTGCAAATCTTGTAGCCTATAGCTGAGAGAGTAATGTAACAAGGTTTTAAAAAAAGATATCTACATGTAGGGTAATGTCTTGTAGGAAGTTTTACTGACTTTTTCATTCGTAACAGATGACTGAAATAGATCTAACCCTCCGGCTATCTAAGCAGTCACAGACAGTCAAAAAGATCAGTCCTCTTCCCCCGCCAGGACTTTTACACAGGCTAGTCACCAACAGTCAGATCATATTTCAAGCAAGCACTATGACTAGTCAAATTCAGTCAAAACAGACCCAAAAAAAAAGGCAAGTGGTAGACACTGCTGGCTTCTCAATCACCTACAGTTAAAGCATAGCTGTACCAAGGTACATAAACAGTCCCAGCCAGTCAATCCTTCTTTATGTAGGCTGGGAGCTCTTAACTGTTGAAAACAGTCACTTGATGGTTTTTGACCGCAAGGACTACTTGGCACAGAATGTATGTTTGCACAGGAGGGCTGAATAATGAAAACAATCAACAAGAAAACTTGTGCAAGTTTTAGGTCACAAGTTTTAGGTCACAGTGATTCAGACAAGAGTTGGACTGCATAGGACGTAGTTAAACAGTTATGAGAAATGAGTATTTTAATAATAATATTTGTTTTCCTTGTGCAATCAGGGTAGTAGCAAAGTGTCCGAGAAGATAAGAGGGCAAATCAAGGAATGGGCAGAGGAATTCAAGAACGACCCACAACTCAAGTAAGAAACAACTCGTCAATGTAACAAGGGGAAAAACATGAAATGTTCTCAACGAATCCAGCCAGCAATTGTTTATTATACATTTACTGTTCAGGTTTTTGGAAACCCAACAAAATTGGAATAGTTTTTAGTCGTCTTGTTGCACACTGTTTGTATTCATTCGATGAATTGTACTCTTTTCGAATCCTCGTAAATGTTCGTTTTCTTTCTCTGCAGTTTGATGGTTCAACTTTACGACAGCTTAAAAGCAGAAGGTTACGACTTTCCAGCAACGAGTCAGAAAACTTCACAGGTAAAAAAATCAAAGAGGAATTACCGTCATTTCCTCGATGACTAGGACCGAACCATTGGGCTTTCAACAAAAACCTGAGCAAAGTTTGCGCCAAGAAAAAGGAAGCTGCATTTTCACAGTTTTTTCAAAAAGTATATTTTTGATAACATACTTCAGATGTATGCTATTGTCCCTGGAATCAACAAAAACATTTTCTTTTTTTCTTTTTGGAAATGGTGTACATTACCTTTTAGAGATGAAAATTTTCAGATTTTAATCTGAAATAAGATTTTTCTTACTTTTCCAATGACATTTCAGATTTTTTAACGATCCCACAAAAATGATTATTTAACAATTTTTCCACATTTTTTTTTTTTCCCATTATAATTTCCAAAAAAATCCATGAAAAGTCCATGAAAACGGCACTTTCACAAGTGTAGTAGTTTTAATCTCTTACCAGTCGTGAATGGAGTGATTCTACAGTAGAAACACCTAGACCAACACTGATCAGATCCTTTTCCGGCTGGAGAAAAGGTTAAAAACTGACCTATGACATGGAGGTCCAATTTCAGATTTGTTTTGTCAAGGCCAGTTTCATCTCTAACCTTTGTCAGTGTGAATGTGCTAGATTTGTTGATAACTTGTCCTTGCTTCATCTTCCGTTCAGTCCACCAAACCGGCCCCAGTTACTACTCCTGCCCCGGCAGCATCCTCCAGACAAGAGGAGGACGACATCGCAAAAGGTAAATTTCATCTTTGTCAACTTTTCTTCTTCCTGAATGGGTTTTAACATGGGCAGTATTGAAAATAATGTGTCAGTGGACACGCAAAACCTTCGGCCGATTTCAAAGTACTGCTAAGGACAGATATTGACATCAGCTCGGAATATGTTGCTCGGCAAATGCAGGTTACCAGCCAACATTTGACTGGTACTCCGCTAAAATTTGCTTGACAGTGAAACTTTGAGCTGTGAGAGGTGTTAATTTTCAAAAAAATTGTGCAAATCAATTCTTGATTTTTAAAAATAATTTGTGTCTATATTCCTCTTTACGCAGCAATCGAACTCTCGTTGCAACAGGAAAAAGCCAAAACCAGCAGCCTGTATCCCTCCGCCGGCCTCTACGCCAGTATGACGCCCTCTGTGTCCGCGGCCACAACGAGGCGGGAGCCCCGAAAGGTCAAAGCACTTTACGACTTTGAGGCGGCAGAAGACAACGAACTGACGTTCAAGGCCGGGGAAATAATCAGTGTCTTAGATGATAGGTACGGTTGAATAATGTCAAAAATTTTATCATGAACACATTTATGTTAGAAATTGGCGCATGCTTCATGACATTGTTAAATCTCCTATGTCATTTTACACTCTTGGAACCACACACAATCTAGGTCAAAGGTCATTTGGGATAAAATCGCTGACGTGATGTTTCGCGATGTTACGCGATGTCACACTAATGCCCGTTCTGCTCATAATTAACAAGAAAGCGTCTTGCGCCCGTCTCCCTGCGCATTCGATGCGCGTTCGATTATCCCGAATGACACGTGACCCACATCATTGTGTGCCTGCGCAGTTGGAATGCTGAACTGGCTTATGAAATTAATTATAATATGGTTTTATTTGTATTGATTCCTTCTTGTGTATTTAGTGACACTAACTGGTGGAAGGGGGAGAATTCCCGGGGGACCGGGTTGTTCCCGTCAAACTTTGTAACTGCCGATCTTACCGCAGAGACTGATGCAGGTAGGTCGAGTTTTAAATAAACTTGGTTCCCGCATATCTTGCAAGTTCTCAGACAGCACTGAGTGTCTGCGCCCAGAACGGCTTCAAAGTGTCTCCGCGCGCAAGAATGATGAGTTAACGCTCTAGTAATTTATGTAGCTCTTCATGTATGCATCTGATGCACTGTGTTGTGTCTGGCAGTGTTGGGGTTAATACAACAAATAGTGATTGATTGTGGTACCACTTCTATATCAGATCCGAATCAGCCAGTCAATCCTGGCACGCTCAGTGGTCGAGTGATGAGCCGTCGACACTAAAGCAGGAGGTCGTGGGTTCGAGTCCTGCCTGGGCGAGCTTGTATTTTATTTTCTTGTAAGCCTCTGTACAGCACGCTGCTTTAATATGTGGAACACTTTTGTGAAGTTTTTAACATTGAAAGACCACCAATTTGAAAGAACACCAAATAGGCTCAATACTTCAGTTGGTAGTGCACCCGTATTGTTTTCCTGAGGTCAAAGGTTCGAATCTTGCCTAAGTAATTTTTCTCTGTCAAATTTCAATTGCAGATATTAGGGAAAGGGAGAAGAAGGTATCTTTTGACGAGGAGGTTGAGGTCAGGACGATCGAGTCCATGGCTCCTGAGGTGGTTGAAATCGACGAGGGACAGATGGACAGCTGTCTAGAGATGATGCAGAACGCTGACCCTACCGAGGCGAGGCCGGACACACAGGAGATGCTGGTGTTAGAAGGTAGGCGGGGCTTAAGGAAAAGGAGGGGCGTGATGAACTAGTGATCAGTGAGCACTATTACCTTACATTTGGGTATAGCGCCACCTACCGACAAGCCTTCAGACATGCAATTAAGTACATTGCTTCTGATATCATTGCCTTGTGATTTTTTTGTGCTGGGCCTCTATGGTTTCTACACTGGTGTCTCATCGATATTTTGACGACAATTTCATCAAGATATGTCACCTTTTGACCCGGGGTACAGAAAAATCTTGTTCAAAAGCAACACACTCTTTTACGGACTTAAGCATAGAATAAATGACCATAATTCCCAAACAACCTATGTTTGTAAACAACCTATGTTCGATTGAGCAAAAACTTTGAATATTGAATGACCATGAAAGTCTACAAACCTACCAAGTTTCATAGAAAATCGGTCCTGCATTTCTGAGATCAGAAAGGAGTGCAATGGGAGGACCATAGAGGACAGAGGATCCTTGCTCTACCATGAGATGCGGAAACAAATGGCTTTTTGAGGGTTAGACCTGTTTTCGTTACAGACACGTGTAAGAGAATGAACCCACTGATCAACCAGGAACTTGAAGCAGTCGACCGAGAGCACATGGACTTGACTGCCCTCAACGCAAAGCTCATTGATGCGTTCTCCATGTACCACAAGCTCATGAAGGAAGCGCCGGTCTACGGCTACTCGCTCAAGACTATGAACATGCCGCAACAGGGCGTGGCTGGGCAGTACCAACCGGGCGTGGCCGGGCCGGGCATGCCGGGATTCGGGGAGGTACCGGTGAGTACATAGGCGTGGCTATATGAAAATATGTTGAAAGTGGGTGCGGTTTGGTTTGGTAGCAGGGCGTGGCAAAGTGGAACATGCCAGGATACAGGGAGAAACTTATACAATTTGCAGATTGGGCGTGGCTTTTGACTCTGTGTTGTATCACTAGGGTGTGGTTAGGGAGTATTAGGGCGTGGCCGGGCAGGGTATTATGGGATATCAGGAGGTACCATTGAGTAGAACGGACTTTGCTTCAAGAACCTGAGTTGTGTGAGTAGGGTGTGGTTACATTCCTAGGAATCCACCGTCTCATACAACTAATTGTTTTCTCCCGAGCCGTGTTTAAGATCAAAATATAATTCTCATGGTATTTCTCTCACAGTACGGCGCTCCCCCGCAGGGCATGTACGGTCCCCCTGGGGTGCAAGGCCAGATGGGTCAGCCCATTATGCAGCAGGGGGGTGAGATGGCCATGCCACAGGGGCAGATGGCTGGCGGGATGATGACGCAAGGCAACCACTCCATGACAATGGCGCAGCCCGGACAGGCAATGTACTCACAGTAAGTCCAAGTAAAACTTTTTTAAGACAGTTTACTTGTTCCAATGTTTAGATCCACAGAATTTTGCAGAAAATAATATCCACAGAATAAAGTCCACAGAATTATGCGGAAAATTATATCACGAACACTGCATACAATGATAGCAGCAGCTTTCCAGTTGCAATGCATCCTGGGATAAGGATCATGTGATTAATTGCTTTTCCTTTTTGAAACAGTCCCGGCACAGCGCAGCCGTACCAGACCCAACCCGGCCCGATGGCCCACAACAACATGACCCACTACCAAGCCCCTCCCCAGAATTCCATGCACCAGATGGGAGTCAACACCTCCACGTCCTACAGCGCCCAAGGCAGTGTCCCATCCGGCGTGCAGGGACCGCCCATCATGGCACAGAACTATAGCGGGGCACCAGTCGTGCAGCAGCCACCAATGGGCACGCACCCGCAGCAACTCCAACAACCGATGCAGCAGCAGCAGCAGCAACAACAGCAACAGCCGATGTATATGTGATTTCTCAATGGGGACATTTCTCCAGCTTGGACCATTTCCCAATTTTCGACCATTTTCGAACTTGGGACGTTTTCCAATTTGGGCCATTTAAGGGAAAAGCTTAGCACAGGAGTTTGCTAAGCAAGGTAAATATTTGCTTAGCAGGAATACAGGTTACCAACCAAAATGGCATGCAACGTGAACTGCTTGTAACTGGTACTCAGCTGATTTACGCTTAGCACATAAACTTGCTAGACACTATTTTTCTGCTTAACATGCTTAACAGATCCAGAACCTGCCACTGACACTTTACACTTCATAGAGCGGTTATCAAAATGTGCTCAGCACAAAGCAAAATTGGATAGAAAAATTCTGACACCAACTTAAACATCTTGTGATTGACATTCCTTCATTGGTTATTTTTGCTGAACAGCCAAGTCTGCTTACCAATATTTCCAAATCAAATTGTCAAGCAATGCTTTTTGGTGTTCACAGCTCTGATGAAATTGGTTGCTTGGTATTTGGCCCAAGTGAATTTGGCAAACACTGCACGCAGGTTAAGTGGTTGCTATGGTATCATCAGTTGTAACCCAGTGGCGTTGCTAGGTAACCAAGTTTTGAAGGGGATGAAGCCGATCGTTAAAATTGAAACAAAATTGTGAATTAGATTATTTACAATTTATATACTTGTATATTTTCAAAAAAATTAAAAGTGCATAGAATTGCACTGTAATTGGCATAATTTCGTCTTCAGCTGAAAGTGTAACCTAGCAACGCCACTGCTTATTTTGTACATAAAACATCTGTTCGTGTATTCTGTATCACGTCGTATGTACAGTGCTAACCGCAGATTAATATTGTATTGATAAAAGCAAGTAATCAAGGAATAAAATTATGAACTTTAGTACGGACATTTGAAGGCCAGAAGTGGAAGCCTTTTGGTTTAATCTACACGGATTATTATTTGAGGATGAACAAAATGCGGTCTTGTCTAAATGTGGTCATAAAAGTAATGTCCAATTTGCATACAATTAATATGTGTGGTAATGACAAATAGTCTGGTGCCAGTAATATGTTGTTTACCTTTGCCAGTGGTAAAAGGAAGCATTAAAATTAAGAGGGCCATTGGAGACAAGACTTTACCCTTCAGCTGGCCATATCCAAATATGGTCATAAAATTGATGTCAAATTTGCATACAATTTATGTATGGTAATGACAAAAAGTCTGGTGCCAGTGATATGTTGTTATCTTTGCCATTGGTAAAAGGAAGCATTAAAATAAAAAGGGCCATTGGAGACAAGACTACCCTTCAGCTGGCCATGTCCAAATACGGTCATAAAATAAGTGTCAAATTTGCATACAATGTTAGTTTGGTATTGAAAACAGTCTGGTGACATATGATCTTAAATCACAATTGATATCTCAACCGTGGGTGAAGTAATGCATTAAGATAAAGATGGTAATTGGGGACAAGACTACTCCTTCGTGAATAATGCATAAGCTCTCTCATTAAAAAGCGTTGCAATTTGTCTACGTTTTCGCTGCTTTTTCTGTATTTTATGGAAATCCCCTGAAAAGTTCATGAACAGAAAGAGGCAGACCTCAGAAAAACTTCAAAATTTCCAGTTAATGTTACAGCTGACTACTTTAGATTATTTAATTTAGCCGTAAAGTTTAAAATCCTTATCCTGTACATAATTTCACAATTATAAGCATAATGTATAAATATGTCAAATAATTTGTATTGTGTTATTGCAACTGACATAGACAATGAACCAAAAAAAATGCCTGAAATTTCATTGTTTGGGACAAAACGTTTGAAATTCAGACAAAGGTTTGTAGAATTTCACAAACGAAGGGGTATGCACATTTCTGACTAAAAGATTGAGTTCATTTTTATAGCATATTAACAAGCTGTGATTTTTGCCTTTTCAGTGTATAACCATTTTGGCATTTCAGCATCCATTCATTAAATTCACTCCATATTTGCTCCTTTTTTGAATAGTTAATAAAATTTATCTTTTATTCATAAATACCTGAGACAGTTTACCCATCCCTATTGGTCGAGAACCCGTCACATGAGTGGTTTGAAACTGCCGATAAAACACTGCTGCATTTTGCGCCACATCACGCAGTACGTGCCTCACGTGTGCCAATTTCCAAATAAGGAAATTTTTACCACACCACGCAAGCGAGGCACATGCCATATATATGGCCCCAGGGTGTTTTTCACAAAAAATGAAGTAAAATTGTTGAACAAAATTGTTGGAAATCTGTGAATTTTGGACTTGTTTTGACTTTTTGACCGAGAGGTATTTATGAATGGGAATATGTATGTGCTTGGCCAGTATTAAACAAGGCTAGGGGCCTGGACAGGGATAATAACTGCTCGCCCGCGCGGGCTCAGAGCCATCATTGGCGTCCAGGACTGACTGAAGCTGCTTTTAACATACGTGTTTAAAAGCACATAATATTATTCCCTTTTTATTTAATTTGGTAGATTGGATAAAAAATGAGATTTTATTTAAGCCATACCCTCCTATATCCACACGAAAATAATTTGCGCTTGCGACATAGCTTGATTGAGGAACAGCTGAATTTTTGCTTCTACATTGTATTAGTGTACATGTATAAAAAGAAAAGTTATATTTCACCTTCAACAAACTTATGGGGTTCACTCTCAAAAGTTCTCCGACGTAAGAAAGAAATAGTATTTGAATAATTCCTACATCTATATTCTTAGTCACTGTCTGAATTGTGAATGGGAGTACATGTTCGGCAGAACTAAATGGGAAAATCTTTAAAAGAAAAATAACGATAATCACAACTGAATTTGGAATTGCCCCTCATAAATTTAAATTGATTATTTTTATGGGGATCTTCTCTGAAAAACATGGGGAAGTTCTTCTAATTTTTAGGATGTTTTATTTGTGAAAAATTCATGCGTAATGGAACAGCTTTGTTTTTTTTTTCAACTTGTTCATGGGCAGTTAATGAAAAGCATAAACTTTTGTTTTTGAATATAATAAATCTTGTCTAATGTCAGAATGAATTTTGTCGTCTTTTGATTTCCTTTATTTAATTGTTAACCAACTTTTAAAATCATGGTTTTGTCATTTCATCTCAAATAGCCCTGAAGTGAAAATTTAAATACCCTTTTTTTATTCAAAATAAGTGGAGAGTGTCTGTGACGTTTTCAAACCGCGCACTCAAATCCACTTTGACTGTGGGTTAATATCTTGCTCCCTAATTAATAACCTACAAAAAAAAGCAAGTGGACCCACAGTAAACATTGCCTAGTGTACAGGGAAGTGGTGATGTGAACATCGCCTCATATTGAGCCGAATCTCCGAAGTTTGAGCTTAAATTCACGCTCTTGAATCCTCCGCTGCCAAAAAAAACCTTGGTTTCAAAACCTCCACAAAGGAAACCCTTTGCCTGTCATAGAGGGCGCCATTCATGATTAGAAAATAACAAAAATGGCCGAAGTCAATGAGGACTGGGCAACGAATCTTTCCACTTACCGGGCCCAACTTCAACAGGTGAATTGCGATTTTTGTATTATGTATTTACACATTAGGTACAGAGAATATGAAGATTGTTGGCAGGTTAATATTATGCGTGTGACTAAATGATTTTTCTTCGATAATTATGATTTTTATAAAGTCAAGAACGTTACGTAGTTAAGCATGGCAGCGGTTGTGTACAAAGTCCCTATGCCATGCATGGATAATGGTGAGTCAAAAACGGTGCATTTCCAGGTAGGCTAGGCCTATTTCCTAACAAAATTGGAAATGTTTCTAAGTCCCAGATTCATGTCTTATCAACATTTCTGCAATGACTGACCTTTATTGAGATGATATTTGAAGAAGAAAAAGTGGTGTCAGTTTGCAACATTCTTATCTTAAATTTTCTTTCCTAAGTTTTGCTCAACTTATTCATTTCATTTTCAGGTGGAAGCAGCCTTAACAAACGACTCCGAGAATGAAGAACTCCTCAAGCTCAAGGCAGATTTACAGGTAATTTTGGTCATTTTCACCCCAATTTCCCTACAAAATCCAAAACCCTGCCCTCTTTCTATGACATACCTGTTTGTTCTTAATGTTTGTTACCTTAACTAGTTTGGTGTGAAGTCAAGAAAATTAAAAATGGATTTTGTTCTCTTATTTGCAGGATGTCATAGAACTCACACAAGACCTAATCCAGGCAGGCCCTGGATCCAAGGGCGAGACAGCAGAGGCCGAGTCAGAGACAGCAGAGACTACCGTAGCATCATGGGATGTAGGAGATCCCTGCCAGGCAATATACAGCCAAGATGGGCTGTAAGTATCTGGCAGGACAGTTGTATCGAGTCACTCTACTAATCACAAGTCATCACAAGAAACTCACAAGTCAATCACAAGTCAATCACAATCAATCACAAGTCAATCACAAGTCTAAAATGAGTCCATCACAAGTACATGACAAGGCAATCACATGTCATCACAAGTCAAACACAAGTCAAACACAAGTCCATCACAAGTCCATCACAAGTCCATCACAAGTCAATCGCATGTCCATCACAAGTCAATCACAAGTCAATCACAAGTCAATCACATATCAAAATCAATCACAAGTCCATCACAAGTCATCACAAGTCATCACAAGTCCATCACAAGTCAATCACAAGTCCATCACAAGTCGGTCACATGCCATCGCAATCAAAATCACAAATCGATCACAAGAGGTCTGTCACAATCAAAATCACAAGTTGTCAAAAGTCCATAACAAGTCCATCACAAGTCCATCATAAGTCAATCACACATCCAGCACAAGTTAATCATAAGTCAGTCACAAGTCAATCACATGTCATCACAATCAGTTACAAATTCATCACAAGTCAATCCCAAGTCAACCACAGGTCAATCACAAGTCCATTGCAAGTCCATCACAAAGCAATCACAAGTCATCAAAAGTCAATAACGAGTACATCACAAGTTAATCACAAGTTAATCACAAGTCCATCACAAATCATCGTAGATCTGAAGTCGAGTTGCAAGCTGTTCAAATTAACTATGACAAAGATATTCCTTGTCATTGCTCATCCCCTATTACTCGTAACCTGATTATAAATGATGTTTTTTTCCCAAGGTATTACGAAGGCACAATAGACGAGGTTCATGGGGACGGTACCGTGATGGTCACGTTTGACGGGTACGAAAACACAGAAATTGTACAGGTGAGTTGGCCGTCGTTGATTTGTGCCACTCGATCTGGAAATAAAATTAAGAGGATTTGAAGAAACAAGACCATGTACATGTACCAGGCAAGCCCAGAATTGGTGTTACTGGGTAATCCTATACAATAGCACTGCCCGGCTCATAAGTGACAGTGATTCAGTCAGTCAGTTAGTCAGCGAGATGCGTAAAATGAATAATGAACAGTGGAGAAGTGAGGACTAACCCTAACCGCCCTGAATCCTCGAAAATCCTTTTTACAAATTGGAGGAATTTGCAGGATTGAGGTTACATGGCAAAAGTGCATTGCTGATTTCGGAGTACGCACTGTGTCAAGGTCTTGGGCCGGACCTTGTGTTGTTTATGCTCAGCTGTGCATAAATTTAGTCCTTGATTATACTTGACATCCTCCGCACTGCTCCAGGATGTCACTGCCTCTGCCTCAGCCTATTGACAGTCATAGCCGGAGGATTTTGCAGGATTCGGGCGGTGGTCACCCCTCCATGGACCATATTCAAGAAATAACGGAGGAATTTGCAGGATTGAGGCTATATGCTATTTTTTCCATGAGGCCAATTGGAGGATTTTGCAGGATTGAGGCTACATCCTAGCAAAAAGGCCTAGGGAGTTAGGGCTTAAAGAAGATCGTAATTTGTATTCCTGTGGATGAGTTTTGTCCAGTTTTGTAATATTTGACTGTAAGATTATTTCATTATTGAATCAACTGTTAAATGTTTGCGTCTTTTTTTGTCCTGACAGATATCTAAGTTAAAAGCCAGCGAGCAGGCCAGAGGAAGCAAGCGGACGGGTGATGAGGCTGACCTCAACAGCAAACCATTGTCAAAGTAAGTCAGTCGGGCGAGATGAGTTTAAACTCTAAAAAAACCCGACATAATAATAATAATAATGATATAGTAATGTGGTGGTTATATACAGTGGACTCTTGTTAATACAAATTCTGGTTAAAGTAAACAAAGCCTTGGTCCCGACACTGCTTTATGTGCACAATGAATGGGACCAGCACTCCTCTTAAAGAGGTGGTGGAATGCTCCAAGACATTTCCGTCATTTTTTGGGTATATGTAGCCTAAGGTGTGATGAAATAAAAACGACTATTGTTTCTGTCATGAAATGAGTACAAAGGGTACTTTTGAGAGCTATTTTTCAGGTCCTGTTTCGACCCGAACGTGCAATTTGTGTAAAAGTCGTCGTTGCGGGCAGCAAACAAAACACAGTAAATCGTGACCTAATAAACAGGACTCGTTTATGCTACTCTGCATCGGGAGTCCTGTTTATTACGTCACCATTTACTGTGTTTTGTTTGCTGCCCGCAACGACGACTTTTACACAAATTGCACGTTCTGGTCGAAACAGGCATGACAGGACTTGAAAAACAGCTCTCAAAAGTACCTTTTGTACTCATTTTATGACAGAAACAATAGTCGTTTTTATTTCATCACACCTTAGGCTACATATACCCGAAAAATGACGGAAATGTTTTCGAGCATTCCACAACCTCTTTAATAGGGCTCGCTCAATGACGGCCATCTCTGTAGGAGAACTGCAACTGCGTATTTTACGCAATCAAGCATGCATTGCGCAGTGTGGAAAATGTTCTGAGCACGTGCACTTGTGCTTGAAATGTGTTCGAAATACGACGCAGCCGATGCACGTTATGGAAGTTGACGCTCTAAATGCAGACGCACGTAGATGGTCTGTAGGAAATGGCGTCATTTGAACGAGACCAATACAAAATTCTGATATGACAAATATTTTGGCTAACCTTTACAGGAAAGAGCTTCTAGCAAAACAGAGAGAGTACAAGAAACGGAAGACGCAGAAGAAAATGGACCGACTCAAACAGATGGAACAAAAGCACGAGGAGCAGAAAAATAGCTGGCTCAACTTCAGCAGTAAGGTGAGTGAGCCCTCGAGAGGCCAAACCGTGCCAGTTAGTCTGGAGTTTGTTGCCATTTTTCAAACCATGATTTCAGTTTGGTATCATCTGGTTCACAGCCGAATTTTCTCTAAGCAAGTACAATTTATTAAGAAATAAGATAAGCATAGAAAATATTTGCTTAACAAAAACAGGTTACCAGCCAAAATGTCATTCAATGTATATTACTTGTGACTTCCTGGTTAATTTTTGCTTAGCTCATAAATTCGCTTGGCAGTATTTTCTGGTGATTTTTGTACCAAGTTAAATTTGTCACAAGTGAAATTGTCAGTCTTTGATTTTCCAATTTTTTCCCCAATTTTCTAGAATATTAAAACATTCCTGGTAAACACAAACAGAAGACTTTATCTTGTCTTAACATTTTCCATTTAGGCTATCAAGAGCAAGAAAGGAATGACAAAGAAGAGCATCTTCGCGTCTCCCGAGAGCACGTCGGGTAAAGTCGGTGTCGGAACGTGTGGCGTAGGGGGCGCCCCAATGACGAAATTCGACCGGCCGAAACACAACGTAGTCAGAAAATAGCACTCGGAGTGCCGTAGTTGAAATGTCTCTTCTTATCAAGAGGCATTTGATAAAACTTTTCCTCAGTATCAGAGGATGACTTTAGTTTGCCTCCCTCTGAAAGGGCGGAGCAAAAAACATTTTTTGGGGTTGGGTGACTCGAGACATTGGGGCCAGTGCACGACCAGAAATTGTGTAAATTATTATTTTGCACAGCTGTGTTGCTCATATTGAGGGGACACATGAAAACATTATCCCCTTTTAATCCGCCCTCCCTCCTCGTTAGCCCCGCCCACTTAACCAATCTCAGGCTAAAATGAGGTTGATCAAGCCATTTTTGAAACAGCGGCTTCGATATCAGCTTTTGGCTTCAAGCCCCGTGTTATTTCAGGCCACCGATTTTAGTGAGTCTATCAGATCTAAACATGAAAGCCGATAAGTTAAAGACCAAGTTTAGAGTTGTTCCGTTCAGTTTGAGGAGTAAAAGCTTGCAAATGTTTTTACAAAAGAAGTGTGCAAGTCGTGTGTGTATTTATTTTGTAATTAATGTTTTCTTAGTCTTTTCATTATTCCAAATGGTGGAATTGTTTATAGGTTCCGGTCCTATTATGTTAAAATATCACGTGACCCGCCGGTTTCCCCCTGATCGGCCACCATTACAGTACACAAGGTGGTTAGCAGCCATGTCCTGCATTGTAAACTAGAGAGAAGGGCTTATTTTCATTTAAAATAACCGCAAATTCTGTATCAAATGGCGTTATGGCCACTACCTGTGCCTTTTGCAGTTGTCATCGTCGTAAATCAATTTTACATTTTGCCCTTCACCGACGTATAAACACTGTATAGTCAGTGTATTACCTCCCAAGTGAAAGTTGGAATAAACACTCGGTTGGGACTCGAACCCGCGACCTGCTGCTTTTTAGTGCATACGTCTTACCACTCGACCACTGAGCTTGCGTGATCGGTTGGCTGGTTCGAATCTGATGTGCATGTAGCGGCGGGTACCGCAATTTAACTATTCATGAGATGAATTTGCGTTGTAGTAATATGTGAATCAGTGGTAGTATCGAAAACGAAGACCCCTAAAATGAAGACTGAAGACCCACGTCTTCGAGTGGGTCTTCATTTTCGAGTGGGTCTTTATTTTCGGGGTTTTCGTTTCCGATACTACAGTAAATCAATATTAGGTTTTTGCCCTTCACTGAGGCATAAACACTGTATACTCACTGTGTTACCTCCCGAGTGAAAGTTGGACAAATGTCATCATCGTGCCGACCAAGCACTGGGCGTTGGCTCCACGCTTTTCTCAGAGTTTTTGCCATCCACAGCTTTGAAGGCTTGCCTACAACTTACTGTGCAGTGCGCTATACAATCTTTGCCCACTACAGTGGTGATGCTGACTTTCTGGTACCCTGAGGTAGGATGGGTTGAGAGAGCCGCATATCATTGAGGGTAATAGGAAACCAGACTTGGCACATCCCTTTTTCAATTGTTTTTGCATTAAAAAGTACAGACATGGGCCTTATTCATGAGTTGGCCATTTTTGTCAAGTTCCCTGAACGTATGTCATTAAGTGTTAACTGTTCAATGGGATGGCGCCAGACTATTTATGCAGGCACAATACAGCCTTATTTTACTGTTTTGTTTTTTTAAATCTGGTTTAAAACATTTTCAGGGAATTTTTAATTTCAAATTTGAAATTATTCATTGAAGCAGACTGGAATTAATTAGCAATTAACTTGCTTTCATTTCTCTTCGCAAGTTCCAAAAATTAAGATTTTACCTCACTTTCAATTCAATATGGCCGACTAATGAATAAGGCCCATACCACACTTTGTAAAAACTTTACCTTGTTTTAGTGCCAAGAAATATTTTTTTCGTTATGAATTTAATCTGGGCCCAACTGTAAAGTCTCTTTAAGTAAAAGTAACGTGTACGTTTTATTGTTTGTTAAAGTGTTAAAAGTCAAAATGCAAATAAAACCATATTGTCTTATTTAAATTAGTTTCCCTTTTATTGACCATGATTATTTTACAGTTAAGTGTTGTCATTAGCAACTATTAATAAAGATTTTGAAAAATACATTTTTTAACTTGATTTTGCATTGGGTTTCACTGGTAATTATTGGAATATAGTGTTGGTCTTTTTTTCGGGGGGGGGGGTGTTTGTCACAAAAAAATCTAAAATGATGAAAAATATTAACATGTTTGTGTTTTGAAATTGTTTCTACAAAAGATATCTTCACAAACAACCATATTCCCTCAAAGAAATTTACGCATGAACGAAAATCAATATCCCATTGCAATCCACTACTGAAAGACTAAAATAATTTTTTGAATACTTTAATTTTAAATTCTAAAATCATTTCCATATTCTTTTTTTAAGCATGCCTTTGAAATCTCAAACACTTCTGAAATGTCACATGATTGGACAATAAATACAACCTCAATCAAAAGTTCTCTTGACAAAATGTCTTTTCTCCTGGCCCGTTTGGATTTGGAAATATTAACAAAATTGATCATATTTTTTTCATTGCGAGATGTTTTTCAAACAAATTTCTTGATAACAATGATAAACATAAATATAAGTTTACAGCCAAAATGAAAAGAATTATACATCTTTCAGATTTATCAAAATAAGATCTATTACAAATGCTATTCACAATACAAAATGGCATCAAATTTTAACACTTCTAAATTGTAAAACCACAATGCTGTAGAGTTGGTTATCGGTTATGAACCAGGAACACAGTTGAAGAGCAGAGATTAAATTTAGGTCCGAGGTTCGATTCCCTTCCAAATTAAAAATCAGATCAATGTGATAAACATACTGCCCCACTTTCAAAGTCCTGTTCCCAGATTTTCATGCAATTATCTCATGTTAAAAATTCAAGGCTATGGATGACAAACAACATTCAGCCACCCTGGGATTAGAAGAGCAGACAAAGTAGGACTGATGCGATTGGATGTCATTATTAAAGAGTCCATTCTGATTGGTCACTGGCAGTCATAGCTTTGGCTCTTCCTATCCCAGGAGGCATATTCAATTATGGATTAGTATTAATTGTTTTTCACCCAGTTTACTTATGCCTTTTAAAATGCATTTGTTTGTTCTTTAACCTATCAGATATATGGTTTATATTTCAAAAGTCCAAACCAAGTTATTAAAAATGTTAATTTGGGGGGTGGGGGGATGGTAAACAGATGAATTTTTTTGTCATAAAATTGACCAGTATGTTTGCCATCCAACTCCTTCATACACTGAAAATATCACTAAGAATTATACATATTAAGTTGTAAATTCTGTGGATTTTGCTTCACATTTCATGCACTCCTGATAATGGAAATATTGTACATTAAAAAACAAAATAATCATCTTAAACTTTAGTATAATTGACAAGGATTTTTTTACAAATCGTCAAAGAACTCCACAAGATTTAACATTGACAAAATGCAAAGCGGAAGCAAAATTTAAGCACCATGTAGAGATTCCGCATTCCCAGTGATTTGCGTATACATGTATTAACAACATAGTGCAGGTGCCCAAAGCCATGCACAAAGTGAAGCCATCTTGAATCACATTTTTGGCCTCCCAATATGGCTGCCAAAATATTCAGTGCATACAGCTTGTCCCACAAAGAACCTAACAGTCGGAAACCAATTTAATAAAGGTGTATTGCATGTTAGTTTTGGAACATTTTCAAATTACCTCTTAAAGTCAGATACAAATTTTATTTCATTCAAATCGATGCATTGGAAAGAAACGCAATGCTTCATCGAACTCAGGGGTTGAAAATCGTCTTGGACCACTTTCTTTGAAAATGAGAAAGCGCAGTTAGAGAAACACACAAAGGATGGGTCAAAAGTGTTAGTGCAGCTTATTACGTTATCATTTGCACAAAGAGGTTTTTTTTGGAAGACCAGGAGATATAAATAAACAAAGTGGCCCAAGTTTTTCAAGTCCGTATTGTGATTGCTGTATCTTTTGAACAAAACATCCTAATGAAACCAATAGGCCATCAGCCTCGGTCAAAAATTTTGGCAACCGGTATCAAATGAGGGGAATAATCGTCATAGCGATTTTTGGCAAGGTATACACCTCCAGAGTTGGAAAATATGTGATAGCATTGCAGCGGTGGCAGCTTTTTAGGTGTTATCACCCTTTTTTTTCAAAATGTCCATCAAAATGCTTGTTACCACTCTAGGGGCGGTATACCTTGCGCATGCACACTATAATCATTTATGCCCTGATTTGATACTGACCAAACCCCCAAACTGATGGCCTACAACTAAAAAGCATTTGCAAGACCAGTTACTCTACTTGGCAATACATGAGACACGATTTTGAATACTACCCCAACTCTTCTGAAATCATGCCCGATTTGACTGTTTTTTTTGTGGGACAATCTGTACAATACAGCCACAGCAAGCTATTTTTCTTAAATTATTAAGAGTGAATGGGAATTTATAGTATGGCATGCAAAACATGACGCACACTAACAAAATTTGAATTTCATTCACTTGCTTGATACATTCATGCAAAACAAATATTTACATGATTCATGTACATGTGCTTACCAAAATAAAACATTACTTGTATATTACTTTAATTCTTCAGTCCATAGAACTGCATTTACATATTTTAGTTATTTTTTGTTTGTTCATATCATACATGCCTTGGCTATTTTTGGAGAATGACTCCAATTTTACAAATATGTGATTTTTTTTTTTACAAACAAAAGAATGGGAATTATTGATATTTCATAAAACAAAATTCATTATGCAAACTAACTTTGCCCATAAAAATACACCTATCAGCTAAATCTGGCTTGTTTTTCTAAAGAATCTAGTTTGTTCAACTGTTTGTGTACTAACACCTGTAAAACACACACCCAAATCAATTACAATTTAGAGAGATTAAAAAAAGAGACAGTGTGTTTCTACAAAGTTGCTGTAGTTTTTGCCAATTTTCCTTTCCAATCGTAAACAAGGATCTTTTCATTTTAATAACAGATGCCTTTTGAAAGTTTGAAGCTTTTGATTTTTGTCCAACCGGTACAACAACTAACTTACGTTAAAAACAACTAACTTACGCTAGGTGAATAATTATATCGCAGTAAAATACCACAGATTTCAGGATACTAGAGGCATGCTGTATGCAAACTCATACATACATGTATGAAAGACCGTGCATACATAACACATTTATGTAAATCATCTAATTTGCATAGCTTTTGGGAGGAGTGCAACATGCAGGGGTTGGTCACTTTGGCACAGTGACTTTCAGCATAAAATGTTTACAGTTCTCCATTTTGTGTCTCCTCTGTGGGAAGTGGGAGGGGCTAGGGGTGATTGCCACCAGATAATGGGAAGGGCTAAAGGAGGGGCTTGGCAAAGGGGGCGGGGCCATCACTTTAACAAAGTGCCTTCATATCAAAAGAGTTTAAAATCCTGCATTTTGCGAGTGCCTCTGAGGGAAGTGGGCGGGGCTAATAGTGACTGGTACCTGATAGTGGAGGGGCTTAAGGAGGGGCTTAGCAAAGGGGGTGTGGCTACAACTTTGACAAATGACCTTCAGTAAAAATTGCTTACATTCCTGCATTTTGTGAGTGCCTCTGTGGGAAGTGGGTGGGGCTAAGGGTGATTGGTACCTGATGGTGGGTGGGGATAATGGAGGCACCTGAAGGGGGGAGGGTGGTGGGAGGAGCTTAAGGAGGGTGTGGTAAAGGAGGCGTGGCCGTCAGCAACATGACCCTTTGCCTTCATTTCCTCCTTCCTGGGTTGGATCTAACGTCAACTTGTCAGCCTCGCCATCTCTGTCCTCGTGGCTGATTGACTTGTCGTTGGCTAGGATCTGAGATTGAAAAGAAAAAAACACAAACCGGAAAATGACAAAGTAGGCTACTATGTATTTTAGTTGGCTGGCATGGAATTCCTCATTCGTACAATTGAGTCCAGCAATACTAAACAGGCTAGGATGAATAACCCAAAAGATTTGGCCATAAAAAGAGGCAGAATATAGTCAATTCTTTATACACATCACTTCCTGAATAATTGTCAATTCTACATGTGTCTAAATATAATGCACATAAATTATACCCTAGCAGTGGCGGATCCAGGATTGTCTAAAGGAAGGTGGTGGAGTGTTGAAGTCCAGTATATATTTATTTCTGTATTTATTTTATTTCATCATTTTTTTTGGAAGGGGGAGTGGGAGGGGGACATGAGGCCTTGAAATCAATGAATCAAAAGACCAAGGCCTGAAGCAAAAAATATGATTTGCGATATTGAGTGATGATGTTAATCAGGGAACTGAAGGACATTCAGGAATTTGTTTTCTGTTACGTAAACGCTTTTTTATGAAGAGGGGTGGCTGGTTAGCCACCCCACTATCCCCCCTCGGATCCGCACTTGCATGGAGCATGAGGTGACCTTTTTCAATTGATTCGGGGCTCTAAAATTTGGGAGTGTTAAAAGGAATAAAAAAGGACTTTAGATGGAAATAAGTCCTACCGAGGTGACAAGGAATCTGGCACTCTCATCGATGTTGATGTTCTCTTTGGCCGAGGTCTCGTACCAACCGATGAAGCCTTTGTCTTTGCAGTACTCGTCCATCTGGGCACTGTTGTTGACTAACCCTTCCTTGGCTTGGTCACACTGTAGGTCAAAGGTTAGAGGTCAGAGGTCAGGTCAAAGTTCAGGGGTCAGAATAAAATTTAAAAAACGCTCAAGGGCTTTGATTTTATGGACCCTGTGCTCAAGTACCCATGCAACAGCGGCGAAGCATAAAAATTCTACTACTGGTACTTTCATATATGCCTTGCGTCAATGCGTAGACAGGAGTTTGTACACATTCAGGTAGAAATCGCATGCGTACTTCCAGTAATACGCAAGTAAAACAGTGTGCACACATATTGTGCCCCACACACGAATTCTTGTGAGCGATACTACAAAGCGTGATATATTGTTCATGCAAGGAGCCCATAGGCTAACGATGTGATGTCTTTTCCAAAAATCTTCTGAAAACTTTTAAATTACTGCTACGACGTCCCTCATAAATCCAACATCAAAATCTAAATCAAACAGATCACAGCTCGACCTGGCTAACACTTGGGTGGAGGTAATTTGCTTGGAGACTTAATTTTGTTTAGCAATTTGCTTAGCAAAATTTTGTAGACTTGAAATCAAGTTGGTAATCGGTCGGTTTCGTTCGAGAAAGAAGTCTTTACTCTAAATAATGGATGCTTCCTCATTGGTACAGGTGATCTATCATGGGCCCTACGCTGGGCGCGTATGAATATCTGTCTGAAATCATGTTAGTCAAGTCGCTAGACACGTCGAACCCAGCATATATGACAATAAACATGATACTCTGCGCTGCGCTAGTAGATATTGATGGAGCCGACAGACAAAACAAGACTGTCTAGTGACTTATCCTCAAGTCTGCAATATTTCCTGCTTACTAGAAGTTGGTGCCTTACCTTATTGGCTAGTAGCACTACTGGTATATTGTTGCCGTTGGCAAGCTGCACTTTGCTGTCAAGGTCGTGTTTCCATTTCGCGACAGCCTCGAACGTCGAGACTCTCGTCACGTCAAAGACGATGAACGCGCCGACAGCCTCCTTGTAATACACCCGCGTCATGTTGCCAAATCTTTCCTGACCTGTCCAGAGGTCAAAAGTGAAAGGTTAAAGGTCAGGCCAAGTAACAAAACAAACCAGTTTCTCATCCCCGCCAACTTTCCTTTTTTAATGTTTTTTTTGTTAACCACTTAGCACCGGGTTTAGTTTTGCCGAAAATTTCGATTTCGCAAAAGCCAAAAGTTTCCAGCCAACTTCAGACATAGCCAAACGCCACAAACACTGATTTGCAAGAGTAATTTCAACAGTATTTTTTGATATTTCTTGCCAAAACTTCATGTTTCAATACTCCGGGATGGGCACTGGAGTGTACACTGTACGATAATAAGCCCTGCACAACATCCAATTCAAGATCAATACACAGTCCGCCTCCACAGACTTCAAAGACTTTGTGTGTACAAATGTACGTGTACGAAAGGCACGAGGGATTAGTGTGTTACATGTTTAGACATCACCCGGAGGCGAGTCGAGGCTATCTTGACGTCTTAACCTGTCAGCCGTGCACATGTATAAAAACAGCCAGTGCGTGTTATCACGTCCTCCGACCCGAACTGGTTAATCATATATTTGCAATATGTTTTACCTTTTTATTTGTTTCCAAATTTTTTTTTTTCTTTCTTGGCCTTGTGCAGTCTTCTCTGGTGGGAATAAACACACTTTACAATAGAGGACAGACACATACGGAGAACAAAAGATCCTTTCGGTCCGTAAGCGTTGCAGGGTCTTTCATTGAAAAAACTCCTTGATCATACGGTTATGTGCTAAGTCTATGGGAGAGTGTCATATTACAGGGACAAAGGGAAACACAAAGCATTGTCCTCGGGCGTACAGAAATTCACAACTGCGTGCTTGTTGCTGTGTAAATTTCAATTGGGTTGTGATAGAACTTACCAGCAATATCCCATAACTGCAGACGTATGAGCGTGTCTGCATCCCAGTTGATGACTTTCAGAGCAAAATCAACACCAATCTACAAGGCACTAGGGTCAAGGAAAAGGGGTCTGGAAAAGTCCGTTCACAAATGTTAGATACAAACATTGAGCTGGATGTTACATGTACTGCACAGAAACATTCAAGGGTTTCTACTTAAAATTTATTTAAGTACCGGTATTATTACCATTTGGGAAAGACATTATTGCACACGTGACCATTTCATGTAATTTTCTATGGAAAAAATCTAAGCAAAGTTTGTTAAATTACAGGGTATATGGCTTTTACATGTGTACCGGTATGTCATGGTATTAAATATGACCTGTGTTAATCTTGTAAGTTGTAAGCTTCTGGAATACAGCCAAATTGTAGTTACCGTATCGTATCTTTTATTCCTGGGCGCTTAAAAAAAAAAAAATTCAAGGAAACTCAACCCAAGTCTGCCCAGCCCAGCCAAGCCCAACTAAAAAAGAATTCAGTACGTTCTCATTTACTGTACAATGTATGGCCTTTCATAAAATTACTTTTAAAAAGCCCTTAAATTCATTGTTGTACACAAAGTGTGACCTACATTTCTGTTTGGTTTCGAGTTTTATTTGATGTGTTCAAACAGCACGTTCTGTATTTAAATTGCCCATGTTTAACATGTGCATGTACCGGTATGTTAGCAAGAGACACAATTTGCTGGGTATACGTGTGAATCACAGCCGGTGCCAATAACGTGTAGAATAGTGTCCTGAATTAAAAACTTAATTTCAATAACTTTTTAAAAAACCTTGTTTTTAGGTGGTTGTACATACATGTACATGTTCAAACTTTTGTGCAAACAAAAGGTGTCTTCCTTTTTGTTTTATTGATTGCATAAAAAAATTGCATTCAGTTGCTTTGTTTATCCCAAAGTTACAAAACTGTCACATCTTGCTGTGAACATGTACATGTACATGAATATTTAAACAACACTGAACATTGTTTTTAAAGGGAATATACATCATTTGCTTTGCTGTAATTTTCAGAAATGGATGGAAGTGGGGGGTTGGAAATAGCAAATATAGTTACACTGACTTTTTTGAGGTTTTGGGTTCGAAAATGCTATAAAAACCAAGAAAAACAATCATTTTCCTGTAGTCTGGTTCCCTGACTCCATATAAGAAGAAACAGAGCAGTTTACATACATTGGGGAATTGTAAGGTCAAGGAACCAGTCTAGCTGGCTTGTACCCGTTCATAGGTGTGTAATCGATTGCAAACAAGTGCGATGGTCAATTGGGGCCAGTATTTGAAAAAAAACCCAGTTTTTTTCCAACGCTGGTCGGCCGACCAGCCTTGGAAATTGATACAAAAATACCACTTTTCTTGAAAATGACAGTATACCACTCACCAGGCGCCATGATTTTACAGGATGCTTTACACTGTCATTCACTAACAGTCCAGCAAGGTATTTCAAAATGATTTGGTAGTTTTATTTTTTGATGTTGCAAATGTTGTATTTTCCCTTTAACCAAGATTGAACCTTTGTGATTTACAACAGGCCTTCTGGAATTTACAACAAGGTTCTTTCAGCCTTGACAGGTCATTTTAACAGCTGACAGATCCATTACACAAAGTCTGGGGGGGGGGGGGGGGTTTATGGCCACTCAATTACCCAATAATCAGGTGTTGATAAACAGTGTCTGGCTCACCAGTGACTGACAGGACCTGAGTCTAGAGTTTGCTCCAAGGTCCTGACCTCACAACCTTAGGTTTTCCAACTCTGCTGAATTCAGTATCAACATTACATGTATGGGGGGGGGGGGAGAGAAAGTTTGAGACAGATTTTGTTGATGAGAAATGAAAAATGGAAGACATTTTCTCTAATTTTTGGATGCTGTTGCACACATGTACATGTACATGTACACGTACCGGTATAAGTCAGGGTGCCAAGACAAAAACAGAAGAGTTTTGAGATATTTTATTCAAATGAATTTTGCTACACTTTCCAATTGTGCACTACATTGTCACGTGAAGAAAACATTTCAAGATTAATAAAAAGTGAACCAAGAACACACTTGTACTAATTGCAGAATATAAAAATGCTTTACACTATATCTTTAATTAAACCTTCACTATAAAACAAATTCTCCAAAATTCAAAATTAGGAGCCAATGTTTTCAAGGGAGAAACTTTACGAAGCACTATGGGAGTTGTTAATCACAAATCTAATACAGAAAACGAACAACAAAACAAAAGAAAACAGTTTATCATCCAATTTTCTACTTAGCAAATTTGCGTGGTAAGCAGAAATCTGCAGGGTACCAGTCACAAGCAATATTGGAATTTCGGCTGGTAACCTGTTTTTGCTAAGCAATTAGTTTCCGTGCTAAGCAAATTTCGGCGATAAGGCGCTCCAAGCTAAATATCAAAATATTACATACAGTTTGCCATTGAGTTATTATTACATGTACATACTGAGTTAAAAAAATATTTTTTGAGAATTTCGAAAGCGTCCTGGCAGTAAAAATTTCCTTGAGTTTGAATTTTTTTTCAGTAAAAGGATACAGTTGCCCTGTAGTGTTGTGAGAAGAACTGGTGTACGTATCTTTTGATGACGCTGGTCTTACCCACGCCAAGGTCCCCTATGACCAAAACCTTGTACAGGTGTTCCCGCTTCTCTCCTGTTGCCGACTGTTGGGCGGGGCAAAGTGGTTTGGTTGGTGGGGAAAGAGAGAATGAAAAGAGAAATTCATAAACGAAATCAAATATCCATCAGGGTGTATTATAACACCTCACCCACAGATTCTGTATTTTGATTGGCCGAAAGCTACCGGTAGTCATGTGGCATTCACTATTTTACGGGAAAAATACATGTACAGTCGAATCTCGTTAGTACAAACTCTGTTAATACAAAATTCTGGTTATAACAAACACAAAGCCTTAGTCCCAACTGTGCATTTATGCGCACAATGAATGGGACTGATGTTCCTCTTAATAAAAAATTTTGATATAACAAACAATTTGGCTAGGTCCGAACGAGTTTGTATTAACGAGACTCGACTGTAGTATGCTCAGTGCATCATGTCGGGAGGGAAGTTTTACTACACAACTCGAAGCAGTAAATGTTTGTATACTATTGTCTTTCAGCAAACTTAAATCCTTGAACCTGATTGGTCGATCCATGGAAACAATGGCGAGATATTCGATCTCATCTTTCAAAACTAACAATTGCTAACATTTCACGATAATAAAAACATTGAATACATCTATTACTGAAGAACTTTGTTTACTTGTTAAGTACCCGTATGCGTGTGTAACTTTAAACTCATAGTGTTTACAGTGTACATGTACTTGTGTATAATTTACGTGTCAATAAAAACGTCTCTCAGTTTACACACTGTACTGCCAAAAAAAAAAAGTGCACACGGTCCTGCCATTATGTTTACAAGCTTCTGAACTGAGGCCCATCAGATAATTTGCAAATACCCGGAAACTTGCCAGATATCTACATTGTATGTGATAAAAGTGTGTTAAGAACATGTACCCTCTATAATCACATTGAACCTGGCCCTTGTTTTCAGCACAACACCAACAAGTCACAAGTCTGGTGCCCAATTCATGAATGTGATTCTTCTGCTTTTCGGTGCCGAACGTGGGGCTCAGTGTAATTTCCAAAATTCAAACAAAATTTCTTATGAAAAACAAGCTGAATCTTTAACAAATTTATTTTCACAACATCTGTTTTGTTTTTGTACTACAGTATGTACCGGTATTTTAGATTTTGAGCACTGCTGTTTCCTTGAAATTTTTTAAAAACATGCAAATGATATTAATTTACTGGTACCTAACCTTCCCAAATCCTCCAAAATTCTCTTTGCAAAATGGAGCATTTTGAGGATTGAAGCTCTATGGCAAAATGTGCAAATGGCTGATTTTGGAGAATGCACTGTGTCAAGGTCTTTGGGCCGGACATTCTGTTGTTACTTAAATGCTCAGCCGGGCATAAATTTAGGCCTAGATTATACTTGAAATCCTCCGCACTGCTCCAGGATGTCACTGGCTCGGCCTCAACATATTGACAGTGATTGCCAGAGAAATTTGCAGGATTGAGGCAGTGGTCACCCCTCCAAGGACCACATTCAAGAAATAACAGAGGATTTTGCAGGATTAAGGCTGTATGCTATTTTAACAAGGAGGCAGTTGAAGGATTTTGCAGGATTGAGGTTACATCCTGGCAAAAATGCCTAGGGAGTTAGGGTTGATGATTGACCTTGAAATATGTATTTACTTTTCGTATCAGTTACAATTTCCTTGTACAGGAACATACATGTAGGGCAATGGAATGGTCTCAATACTGCACTCACCAATTTAAGAGGACGAATAAACAATATGGACACACATATTACAAAATCTCTTTTTTTGGCATGTGGAGACAAAAACTACGAACTTTATAACCTTTTACCTGGAAGGAAGTGAGGCGGGCAATTTATAACATTTAGCTTGAAATATTATCGTTACTTGATGGGATGTGTGCTTTTGGAAGATAAAAATCCCTGAACTTTGCACTGGGGGTAATGACTGAATAAAGGTCAGCGTTGGATCGGGTTGAGATTACATGTACATCCACACAGATAATTCAATTCAAGCCAAAAAAATGAAGAAAAAAAAAATGCTACTGGACTTCATTTGAAATGCTATTGTATAGTATGCCTATACAGTGTATTCAAGCCATGGTGGGAAAAATTCTTCAAATTTTCTTTTGTTTGAAATTATATACAAAATAAAATTCAAAACTTAAATTAGATTTCATTTTAAATTGTAGCTTGCACAGAGCCCTCCTAAAGCATGAAACTTGATTTTTTTTTAAAGCAGTTTTTTTGGACTGAACAATTTACAAAACATACACATGTAGTGACTACTTCAGCTGTATTGATCATAGCGGAGTCCCAACTGCACGGATGAATAAAATGTGTCAAGAGGTGAAATGTCTTTTATCTATCTATAATTTCAACCTCTTTGTAGAATTGTACACTTACATTCAGGGGCCTACAGTCTATTTGCTTGATTCGGGTACCCCTTTAAACAATGTACATGTACATGTACAACCGCTCTCCGGTTTTATTTAGGCCCTATTTTTGTGAAAATAGAGGGAAAAAAGGAATGCACGTCTTGTTTATCGAACTGGATTTTTGGCAAATTTGCCTACGGCAATATACAATTATTGTATACAAAATATTGGAGTGTGTCAACAATTACACGGTGAACTGCAAAGGGCTTAAAATATAATGTATGTGTATGTACACACAATGATATTATTACACAACACTGAATGTGTATAACTTGTCTCCATTATTGTAAACTGTTGAATATCACTGGTACTTGGTAGGACATGTATGCAGATTGCAGGAAAGGTCACTTAAGGTCATACATGTACATGTAGTTTGGCAAACCTACATGTACATGTACATGTACAATGTACCGGTACATCCTGTAGTTCGTACAGCCTTTGCTACTCAGAATATAAACAGAAAAGTTTAGGAAGTTCCGAGTGCATTGAAGTATCCTGTCCTTTTATCTAACAAGACGATAACACAATGTCTGGAAATCCAACTTTGAAAACCACTGGTACATGTACATTGATTGTTGCTGTCATTTTGTGAGATTCAAGTTTCCGTTGGTCTATGCAAATGTCAGTGCGAACAGCGATGCAAATTCGTTAGGGTAGGCCTATCGGTGAATGTCACAATGGAACTTCAGTTGTGAAATTCGATTCGCTTTCGTGTGGCTTAAAGTCTCAACCGGCCCTGTAACATCACATGGCCAAGCCCGGCTTTAGAAAATTGACTTCATTTAATCTCAGTACACAATCTGCTATCAAGTTCATAGAGCTTAGCATAGAAGTGTGCCAAGCAAAGCTTAGCAAAACAGGTTACCAACCGAAACTGTCATGCAGTGTACATTACATTTGACTGGTTCCCTGCTGATTATTGCTTAGCACATTAAATTGGCTGAATGTGATTTTCTGCCTTGTACATGTACATGTAGCTCTATAAACCAGGGCCCTGTATTAACAAATTTTCAAAAAAAAAAAAATTTAAGGGTAGATTTGACAATTTTATTGATACTTTGAAAATTTACCGAAAAATAGACTGGCCTCAGTTAAAATTAGTGATTTTAACCATTTTAACCCACAGAGGAAACTGCATTTGTATGAAAAAGCACCCCTCAATTTCAATTGGAAGGCAATATGCCCATACAAGTTTTGTATGGCTCTCACGGATGAGGGGAATTCTTCATGTAGAGGATTTTCCACTTTCTGTTTTGTAACTTAGCGGCTTTTATGCCCTGCACTATACAACACACCCCCATGATTATGTGATCATAATTTCCCCTTGGTTGAAGGTTGGGTCGGGGTTGGGCATGTGACACATTAGCCATGTTACTAGTATTGGCTTGGTTTCACTTCCTTACAAAAGTGTTTTGATTTGCATTCTGAACACTTTTTATTTGTAATCTAAACAAATACTTGCGCAATGGTTTAAAATGTAATTTTTTGGCAAAATAAACATGATATTAAAAGGAAAAGTTTGGTTTTAAACACAAATTTTGGACAACACTCACTTTTTAAGTACTAAAGTTCATTCCACGGATCGAAAAAAAGTAAGTGGTATTTCAGCAAAATGAAAACAAATCGGAAAGAATGTTGCAACCTGACGCTGCTTTTTTCTTCACATAAGCTGCTTTTTTCTTCATCTCAATGAAGGTCAGTCGTTGCAAAAATGACAAGTCATGAATCTGGGACTGAGCAATATTTCCAATTTTGTAAGGAAAATTTTCTTGACTCTCCATAGACTTTGTACACAACCGCCGAAGTAGCGTCAGGCTGCAACACTCTTTCCAACAATTCTCAGAGTCATTCATAGGGATGCATGTGAACTGTAGTTTAATTTAAAATATTCTGGTATTTAGGCCCTAGAGCTAGACTAGCCCCATAAATGTGGCCTATTTACTGGACTGCCTCTGTAAACATAGGCCACACATCCACATGTACAAAAACGTGTCGCATTTTGCCAAACTTTGATTTTCACATTTAGGCTTAGTTTGTACTTTGTAGGGTTTTTTTTTTGCTTTAAGTATACTCACCCTCTTTATGGGATAGTCAGAAAGTGCTGCCTTTTTCAGGTGTCTATTTTTCGTGAAATTTCCAGATTCATTTGCACACGTTTGCGTATCAAAATTTCAACATAAAATTTCACAAAAATTAGACATCTGAAAAAGGCAGCACTTTCTGATTAGCCTATAAAGAGGGAGAGTATGTTTCTAAAGCAAAAAACCCCTACAAACTAAGCCTAAATGTGAAAATCAAAATTTGGCAAAGTGCGACACGTTTTTGTACATGTGGATGTGTGGCCTATGTTTACAGAGGAAGTCCAGTAAACTGGCCACATTTATGGGGCTAGAGCTAGACTAGTTCCCTTCATTGGGAAAGACCTCTAAATTCCATCTCTACACTACAATACAGAGCTAGGAAATAAAAAGGACCAGTCACTAGTCAGTCAACAAGTTAAGCATGCAGCCATTAACTGATTAAAAAATGAAATCAAACTCACAATTCATATGAGAATATGCAAAAGAAAAAAAAATATTGGCAGAGAAAATGTAAAACTTTGTACACACTCAATCATGATGATCTGTCATTAATTCCAACTTTTACTGCAATTTACAAATGTTTTGACATTTGTAGGTCCACGCCCCCTCAGGCTGTAGCTAGCCACGCCCACCCTAGTGTGTATATTAAACTTTAAGAAGTACATGTATGTATGCCCAGTCTAGTCCAACCCAAGCCAAAACCACTGATACGTAAAATTAGGAAGAGCTTATCGTTCATACAGTATATGCAGTACGTGCGTTACTCGGCGTTATACTCACCATGCTTTGAAGTCCAACAACGGCCGCCCCAACAATCGTCTGCTGCTGACCTGTGGAATCCCCGACCTGTGGCTGAGTAGGCCTATGTGGTCAACACTGGCTGCTGAAAATTTTCACTTGAAAACTTCGGCTTTAATCTTCACGTTTTAACAGATATGAAAGGGAAATTCCGTAAAAGTCTGCCTGCAAACAGTAATATCTACCGAGTATTACTTGATGGTAGGCCGGCACAAATTCTGAGTGTCCGCATAGCGGAATAAATTGGACTGAAAGTAATCCTTTTCGGTTCCAAAGAGTCTCAGAAGTTTGCAAAAACTAGTACATGTAGTACACTGCAGGATTTGCGCACTGTACGTACGTACCCGTACCCTGCACACTGCATACGCACCGCATGCATATCATGTGATTTTCATTTAACTTGGCTGGTAATCACGGTTTACATTGACAAAACAATTATTCCCGGCAGGAAACCACCTTTTGAGTAAACCTAGTTTGGGACTCGAATTATTCATGCATCGAGTGGGCTGGAGCCAGACTACTTATCACTCGCTGGATAGTAGACTTGCCCCCAATGACGAGACATGGATGCGACACTCAAGCGACTGAAATAAGTTTAGTAGTGTCTAGCACCTTGTCTGTTTTACATGATGTAGACGCATTGATGATATGGGTATCTGACTGTGTTCCGCGATCGTACGATCAAGCGCAGCAAGCATGGCGACTGGACAGGCATCTGGGGACCTGAAACAAGGGGCCAAATCTCGACCGGTCTCTGGCCTGGCGACAGCATATTTGGTCATCTATAATGTCGTCTTATGTGCTGGGTAAACTGAGAATATCTTTTCTTAATTTTGCTTGAGGTGATCGTTAATTTTGGGCCAAGTTTTGGAAATCCGCCTGGCTCGCAAGGCTGGCATCAAATTATGCTGGAGTTCTGTTGAGTATTGGATAAGAATGTATAGCGCCCTCAACGCCAACCCTTATTCAATTAGGGGTTTCCTGAAGTTTTACTATTTTTTTATGACATTGTCATTAGGTCAAGTAAGTTCGTAGTAACATCAGAGGATCATGCTATCTGTATACTAATATAAAAAATAAGGATTTTTTTATGTACACTGCATGCAATTGCAACTGACTTTTTTACATTTGTGGGGGAAAAACGACGACGTCCTTGACCATTGTTGACCTTGACCTTGAACATATAATTAATTCAACAAGGACACAAGGCCTTATATCTTAATACGATTTTCATCTGATATTGCTACGGCATGTACGGCATTGCCAAAAACACCATCGTGAATCTGCTGCCCTACCACTACAACCAGAGTGCTTAGATAGCTTGATTGGTTAATTAATAAAAGCTGGACAACCAAGGTCCCGGGATCAAATCTGTGCTCTGCCACACCTTTTTTCCCCTCTTTGTTTTTTCCTTTCAATTAATATTGTTATGTTTTTAATCAAGTCCTATGTTTTATTGTGAAGTAGATTTCATTTTCTTCTTCATAATCTGTTGGTTTGGAGGATTTTTTTTTAAGGAATAAAGTCCGAGAACCATTCGGTTGATAGTCTGGTTCCAAAAATCCAAGAGCCAAAGATCCTGATGTTGACGAAGAGACGTCTTCACCATGTTCACGCTTTCCACAACAAAATTTTGTTTATTTCAGATGGACAGCTGTAGGAGTGATGGCTGTCCGTCATTACTTACAAACCAAAACCAACATTGGCATCTATGACACTGTAGAGGTCCCGCTGAAGGTGTTTCAAACGGCAGCTGTCTTGGAGGTAAACAAACACTGTGACCTTTGACCCCAATCTAATTAGGTGCCATCTTTATCCATTCAGTTAAAGGGTCCATGCGATGAATTCTTCTCAGGAACACACTTTGTGCAACTTTCTACTCCTCTGAAATGTATGAAAATGATTTGACACCCCTTTTTGGTTAATGTTATTGAAAAGTGCACTTTTTTAAACTTTTAAACATTTTCCATGCTTTTCTGGAGAACTGAGGGCACTGTTGCTGTGATGCCATTTCAAGAAGACACTGTTTAGTTTTACGGTTTTTCTGTTCAAATTGTGAACCTAATATGTGCTCATTAAAAACATTTGTGAGAAAGGTTTGCGCATTGGCTTACTGCCGTGTACTGACACAACAACGAATCACCAAAGAAAAGAAAACAAAATGTACGACAGCAAAATATGCAAAATTCTAGCAACTTTTTGTGCTGAAATAGCTGTAGGTTTCTGCCCGGAATAATATCACAGTTTTGCTCACGAATTCATATGGAAATTCACATTAGCATAAAAACCAAAAAGGCACCAAAATACCCTTGAAAATGGCAAAACAAAAAGTGAAAATAAGGTTAAAATGGGACACAAAGGTGCATTTTCAAGGATTGTATTAATACAATTACATTGCATGGGCCCTTAGATGCAGAAAAAAAAGTCACAGAGTTTTATAATTTACAACCTAAACAATCCTCTAAATTTCTTTTGTTCATTTCTTAGATATTTCACTGTGCTATTGGGATTGTGCCTTCTTCTGTGATGATCACAGCATTCCAGGTGTTCTCCAGGGTGATGCTGCTCTGGCCAATCACACACGCTGTACCACAGGTAAGACAACTTTGGACCAATGAGAGAGCGGCATGAATAAACATGAGTGAAACTTGGCCAATCATGTACATGCTGTACCACAGTTAAGAAAAGGGTGGACCAATGAGAGATCAGCATAAATAAATACAAGTGGTGTGTGGCCAATCACATAAATCAGACAACAGCTTAGGATAACAATTCACCAATGAGCTTCATGGGAATTAAACAAAATTATGGTTTAGCCAATCACGCTGGCTGTAACCAAAGCTAAGGAAAGAATGGACCAATGAGAGACTGACATATGAATAAAATATGAGTGGCACTTGGCCAATCACAAATGCTGTACTTGAGGTTGGGATGACTTTGAACCAATCAGAAACTTGTATACAACAAGCCACATTGATTTAGCCAATCACAAAGGCTGTATAATTGGTGACACAAGAATGGACCGACAGGAGACTGATATATAAATAATGTAGGGTGCAATGTGGCCAATCATACATGCTGTACCAAAAGCTTAGTGTAACTTGACTGTTTGTTTCCCTTTTTTCATAACGTCAGGTTCAAGACGAGATTAGCGTACCGCTCTACATCGCAGCGTGGACGGTGACGGAAATCATGCGCTACGCCTTCTACACGCTGGGCCTACTGAACCGACTGCCGTATGCACTGACGTGGTGCAGATACACGCTGTTCATCGTGCTGTACCCTCTCGGAGTTACTGTAAGTTTCCAAAACGGGACAAAATCTGAGACTGTGGCTAGCAGTAACACACGTGTCTATGGGCAATGGCTTCAGCCTCTTCCATAGGCGCATGCATAATTTCAAGCCGTAGCCAAGAAAATTCGGATACGGCTAAAGACAAATGAAATGCAGGTGTAACATTATAACCTGAACAAACTTTAACCCTAACTCCCTAGGCATTTTGGCCAGGATGCAACCTCAATCCTGCAAAATCCTCAAACTGCCTCCATGTAAAAATTTGCATGTAAAATCCTCCGTTATTTCTTGAATGTGGTCCTTGGAGGGGTGACCACTGCCTCAATCCTGCAAAATAGAATAAAATGAAGAACTTACTCTTTTTTTTGTCAGGGTGAGCTTTTGACCATCTATGCAGCGCTTCCCCACGTCAAGGAAAGCGGCCTGTTCTCGTTTACACTACCCAACGATCTCAACGTGTCATTCGATTACTATAGCTTTCTTATAGTCATCATGCTGCTGTACATACCAAGTAGGTATTTTATTTGCACCCTCCTATGCAAACGTACAGTCTGTGCCAAGTTGTCCTTCCTGTAAAAATCAGACGAGTGACTGTTTTCCGAACAGTTAAAGGGAAAATACAACATTTGCAAACATCAAAAAATAAAACTACCAAATCATTTTGAAATACCTTGCTGGACTGTTAGTGAATGACAGTGTAAAGCATCCTGTAAAATCATGGCACCTGGTATACTGTCATTTTCAAGAAAAGTGGTATTTTTGTATCAATTTCCAACGCTGGTCGGCCGACCAGCGTTGGAAAAAACTGGATTTTTTTCAAATACTGGCCCCGATTGACCATCGCACTTGTTTGCAATCGATCACACACCTAAGAACGGGTACAAGACAGCTAGACTGGTTCCCTGACCTTACAATTTCCCAATGTATGTAAACTGCTCTGTTTCTTCATATATGGAGTCAGGGAGCCAGACTACAGGAAAATGATTGTTTTTCTTGGTTTTATAGCATTTTCGAACCCAAAACCTCAAAAAAGTCAGTGTAACTATATTTGCTATATATTTCCAACCCCCCAATTCCATCCATTTATGAAAATTACAGCAAAAGCAAATGATGTATATTCCCTTTAAGAGCTCCCAGCCTACGTACAGCAGATTAAGATTGACTGGCTGTGACTGTTTATGGAACTTGATACAGCTATGCTTTGACCGTAGGTGATTGATAAGACAGCTGTGCCTACTTATGCCTGCTTTTTGTCGGTTGACTGAATTTGACTAGTAACAGTCCTTGCTTGAAATATGATCCGACTGCTGGTGACTAGAAAAGAATGTACTATCCAGACGCCACTTCGTTGGATGTGTACAAAGTCTATGGAGAGTCAAGAATTTCAAAGTGTTTTGTAACAAAATTGGAAATGTTTCTCAGTCCCAGATTTATGTCTTTTCAACATTTTTACAATGACTGACCTCCACTGAAATGATATATGACGAAAAAAGCGGCATCAGGATGCAACATTCTTTTCTTTGACTAGCCTGTGTAAAAGGCATGGCAGGGGAAGAGGATTAAGTTTTTGACTGTCTGTGACTGTTCAGACAGCAGTAGGGCTTATCATTTTTAATGTCATCATAGCCGGGCTTTATGCTTCGGAGTACTATAGACGAATACGTGCACGTGGTCACTGAACACGCACGAGGCCCCCTTCAATGGAGAAACCATTGTGCATGCTATTGAACACAGCAAGTGCCCTGGACGGATTATTTGAACAATAGCTAGCACAATGCTTTCGCCATTGAAGGGGGCCTTCGTCATAAAATTGATACATGTAGTTTACCCAGACTGGCTTATACATGTATCCCATATACATGATAGATGTTAATATGGATACTTCTATGTCAGTTGTTCGCTTTGGTTTATCCGTTTCATATTCATTCACATATAAAATTGGACTAATTTTTTAATTTTGTCTGACAGTTTTCCCACGTTTGTACTCGCACATGATTCGCCAGCGTAAGAAGGTCATCGGAGGAGTCTCGTCCAAAAAGATCGACTAAACCGTCCCCAACCCCAAAGAGTTTTGAAAGGAGTAATTTTTGTTTTTTACTTTTAAATGTTTTATAATGTTTCCAACCCAATTAAAAATTGGTTAAAATCAAAAGATATGAATGGTTCTTGTGTTGTCCGTTTTCTAATGGCTCTGTGCATGAACTACATGTAAAGAGGGCGCTTTGAAGCTGAATAATTTCACTGGTTCACATGCGCTGTTCTGTTTTCTTTGACATTGGGGTCGATGCATACCAGGGAAGAAGGGTTAATCGTCACTGAATGAGGCAATTTGATAGTCTGGTTTACAGTCTCGCCATATTGTAGACTTTGTGAATATGGGGCGGAAACCAGCCTAGAATTCACCTCACTGGTTCACGTGTGCTATTATGACCAATTAAAGAAAGAAAACAAAATTGCATACCAGGGAAATAGCCTACATTGAAAGTGATTTTTAAGTTTTCATTGACGCACAGAGTTAAAAATGAGAAAAGAAAAAAAGGAACAGAGCCATAGGACGGACAGAAATTCAGTTTTTAAAATGAAATTCATGCGATGAAATTCAAGGAATCGGTGGTATTTTGAAGATTGCTTGGAATTGGAAATGCTGCAAATTTTGGCTCTGTATGACAATTTAAAAACCATTTGTGCCAATTTTGATTTTTAAATGTTGTTTTATGAATGAATAATGACTACCACATACACGTACAGTGTAATTTTGCATGGCAGGGTATGTATAATTTGAATTAATGTATAAAAACAACTCTTCAATGTAACATTAAGAAATCTTTGTTGCCCTTGTTATAGAGTAGCTATTTTCTTATATAAATGTAAGATTATTCCAATTTCCACCACATTTCCACCAAAATTATTGAAATCAGGGAAAACTCCCAGAGTGGTTTGTAATCTGCATGACATTATAAAAAGTTGTGATATTTTCTTAAATTTGTGACAAAATTTAAACAGGAAATGAACATTTTGACATTCAAAATGTTTTGACACAAATTTTATGTGTTCTATTCATAGTTATGATTTGTGCTTTAAAAAAAAAAAAAAACTAGCATTGTATTTTTCAGTATTTCTTCTGTGTTTGCAGTAGAGTAGAAATATCAAATTTGCTGTGAGTTTTGGTCAAATGTTGTGCTACCCATCTTTAAGTGCATATACAACAGAGATTTTAATAGGAGGACAAAAAGGTTACCCCAGACTGGGACTTTGTGTGTAGAAAAACATGCAAAACAAAATCAGGCCAACTTTACCCACTCTTTAGCTGACAAAATTCTCCAAAATTTGCATGAGACAAAGAAAAGGTCCTCAGTATTTCACCAGCCACATTTGAGGTCTCAATTCATTTTTTAAAAGAGACTTTTCTTCAACATTTTGCTTGGGAGTGAAGCCAAGTGCTTTCAATGTGAAGCCTAAGGCTAGACTGGTACATGTCCAACTTTTTGAATAGATTGACCCTTCAGTAGTCTGGTGGCATGACTTCATGTGTGTGTGTGTAGAAATAGACAATGTGTAGAAATAGAGACTAGGTACCAGATGTTTCTTTTGACACAGTTGATTGATGCAGTACTAAAAGGGTGTTGGACTGGTTGTTTCATGTGCCAGTCTTTCTTGTGTTGCATGTTTTCAATACCTTAAGTTTTGGGATTTTCATACACAGTATATGAGAGTCCCAAATTTTCAGTCTTGGTCACCTTATAACAAAAGTGTGCTTGAGTTTCGGGAAATTGGAGAGTCAAAGCGAGGTTAAAAAGAAAAATGAAAAAAGTGGTGTGTTCTAAATATCAAAACTTTCATTTCAAATTCCATATCCGATAATACATAAATGTGTGTTTCAATTTCAGCTGAAAATAAAGCCAATGTTTTTCTTACACCCAAGTAAACCATTGGTCCCAACTGAAGTATTCCAATTGAAACACTAGGTGGGACGGCCCCAACTTGAGTTGGGCCGATAGTCTAGTTGGGCTGTAACATTTTTAATCGCTTGTTGCTTTTCTTTGTACATTAGGAACAGCATGCTTTGTTTTTCATTTTGATATTGCACCCAATTGGACACGCTGATATAGATTGTGTATGTTGACACAAAAAAATACTGAGTTTGTGCAAGCTTTAGTAATTTGAAGTAAGTTTGGCGACCCAACTCACTTCAAGTCATATTCGATAGCTTTTGTATTAACTTAAAAGTTTGAATTCCGAGATTTGCCTAAAATTGCCTTAAATGATTACGAAATGAATGAGAATTTAAATGGCTGAAACACACCCTTTCCCAGAAATTTCCAAAAAAGGACTTATTACCTCAATAATATTTTAATTATTTTAGTAAAAACCAATTACACATGTACTAATTTTAAATGCCAAAATGTCATGTAATGTGTAATTTTGGCGGGTTCACTGCTCCCTGCTTAGCAACATTTTTATGCTCAGCAGCAAAAGTCTGGTGGGAACCAGTCACTAGTTGTAAACATCACACATTTTTGCTGGTAACCTGTTTTTGCTTATCAGATTTTTTGTGTGGTAAGCAAATATCTGAGCTCAGAGAATCTATCAGATTTGCTTAGAATTGATTAAAGATTGGCCCTCTTCTATTTAATTTTTTTTTCAGAATATTTATCAATAAGCTGTGTTTTCCCCCAAATTGTGAAACAATTTGATGTGATCTGCTTTCTAGTTGTGATTTGGTTGAGATGAATTAAAAATTCATGACGTGAAAAGACAAATTGCATTATTTGTTAATTTTGTCAATTTTTTTAGCAGGTATAATTTTGAAGACCAATTTGAATTAAAAAAAAGATACACACTACAATGTTGTAAGACATTCATAACATTTATTCAGTTTTGGCATTACATAAATGATACAGCACAAGACTAGATCGGCATTTGCCTGCCAAGTGCATGCAAATGAGGGCGCTCTCAACAGTGACGGAGAGATATGGTGGCCCTTGAATGCCATTGTCACCATGTACCTGGCAGTGTACTACATACTTTACATAAACCCCGAGGAGAGACAGACAAAGGGAGAACAACAGATTCTTTGTTGTTCTCAAGACTTCATCATTTGTTGAAAACGGTCCTCGATTGTGAGTTTGTGTGCTTAGTCTATGGGAGAGTGTAATATTATAGGGACAAAGGGAAAGACAATCGTCAATGCCTTGTCATCGACGGTTATGAAAGTGCGACTCTGTGTGTGTGTGCCATATGCGAACTGGTGCAGGCGCGTTATGGGGAAGTTTTTTTTATTGTTGGGCAAATTAAGGACCGAGTTGTGAGGACATTCTGCTGTCCCCACAGCGTCTTGTACCATGGGACAACTCGTGTGTAGTCCCCACAACTACGGAACAAGTATGGGTGGGTAGGCCGTCACTGCGTTATGGGGAAGTTTTTTTTATTTTTTTATTGTAGGGCAGTTGGGAGGACTTTCTGCTGTCCCTCTGCTGTCCCCGCGTCTTGTACAATGGGTGTGCTCGTGTCCCCTACCCCACAGAAGTATGGGTGGGTAGGCCGTCACTGCGTTATGGGGAAGTTTTTTTTTATTGTTGGGCAAATTTAAGGACCGAGTTGTGAGGACATTCTGCTGTCCCCACAGCGTCTTGTACCATGGGACAACTCGTGTGTAGTCCCCACAACTACGGAACAAGAATGTGTGCACCTGCACATGCCCTTCGTTAGAGGATCTCAGTAATAGGCTACTTGGCCACAAACTCTAGTTTACGTCGTTGCCAAACTTTGACACGCCAAGTCACAAACAGTCATTGAATACATCTTCATGAAATTATCACGCTAAATCATTCAAATCTACTGTGATTTTAAATATTCCCTGAATTTCAAGTCGATGACTGAATCAATGACAACACCCGAAAGAATACCAGTGTTTAAATTAAAAAAACAGGAATGTGTTGTTTTTGTTTTTATATGTTACTAAATCTCAACTTTGTAATTTTAAACTGAAGCTAAAACATTGCACTAAAATATTCCACACGTGAATAAAACCCTACTGCTATTCTGTACATCAATATAACTCTTATGTGCACTTCATGAAATAGTCTTCTAACTACATATCAACAAATATAATCTAAATCATATGTTTACATTTACTATCCCAATAATGAATATATTTTCCATTCACCTATTGCCACTTTTTAAATTACAAGCACAAAACACTGTACTGTATCAGTGTATTCTATTGTCCTAATACATTTTGAGTATTATTTTTTTTCCATTGAGGAATGCACAATAATTGACCAATACGGTCTTATCTGCATCAATGCACCAATTGGTAGAAAGTCTTGAAACACACATACTCATTGGTTGAAACATGTATAACAACCAACAACTGACCAATAAAAGTGTGACTCTCTTCTGCACAGGTGAACACTCTTGAAACACACATTCCCATTGGTCAATCAGGTCAATTTGCATAATACTGAATTCTGACGCTTTGCTGAACTGTCCAATCACAATTTCAGTATTGATCACTAAATACTTACTAAGTACAATGGCCGATGAACTGTGTTTTTACTTACACCACATAATACATATGTACTACACTTTTTTGTACACATCTCTATGTATATATTTAGGCATATATTTTCCACATACAATTGAACATATTTTTATACATGCATTTATTTATAATTCTAAATATATCTGTTTGGAAGAATTTGTGTGTCACTTGTCAAATTTGTATTCCTGAATAGGTTAAACTTTTATTGTACCAAACAATACAAAGTAAAACATCTCAAATTATTTCAGCTTTTAACGTTAAACAATATTGAAGAAAATGAATTAAAAATTGGTCTTAGATTTCAAATATATTTTGGGTCTGTATATGAAAAGCACATCTTAGCTTTCGAATTAATTTCGGAACAACTTTTTTGTTGGAATGGAATACGATCAAAATGGAATACGAATGGAAAAAATTGGTCCTGTTTTTTTTTAACACAGAATCACAAAACTAATCTTTGGCAAAACAATTACAACACAATCTTAGTACTGAACAACCACATGTAACATGTACAATATATGCACCCTGTTTAACAATAAATACAATTGTGAGAGCCCCCTATGGACAAGCCCATTAGTTTGGGGGTGCAAATGACAGCCCCTTTTTGCTAAGCAAGTTAGGCGGTGTCCGACTTACTTGGCTACGGCTTGAAATTACACACGAGTGTATGTGAAGTGGCTACAGCGGCTACCATAGACTCATGTGTAATTTCAAAACATACCCAAGTAATTCGGACAACACAGCCTTATAGTGCCTTGCAGGCTTCAATGCTTAGGAAAGCCACATCAGCATAAGTTAGTGCTAAGTAACTTTTCTTGCTAAGCAGAAATCAGCTGTGAGCCGGTCATTCTCATTATACTTCACATGGCACTTTGGCTGGTGACCAGTTTTTGCTAAGCAAAACTTTTTTTCTGCTAAGCAGCAAATGGCGTGTACTCACTTTTTTGGCCGGAGCCTGGCTCTTTTAATGGAGTTCTGCAAAAAGTCACAGAAACTGCATCGCCTAAAATTTATACTAGACATTTTAAGCTGCCTATTTTGTTTGTTAGTTAATTTTTTTTTTTTTAGTTTTTCTGGTAAACATTTTCTGAAGGCTTTGTGAATATCCCAAACCCTCCTGAATCCAACAAAATCCAACAAAATTCAAACAATTTCCACTGAATTTTGTTCAGCAGTGAACAAAAAACCACTTGTTCTAGCTGTTGGCTTCACTGTTTTTATACTCTTTTGAATTAAGAAAATAAAGTGGTTGTGCAACTGGGAGTAAATTGTTTTGAAAAAAATTGCGGTCATTGGAAAAATGAACCAAATGTTGGACCAGTTTAAAAATTACAATGTAACGCTAACTTTGCAGCATGCTATGTAATTTCATCTATGTACAACCCATTTTCACTATCATACACAAGTAATATACAACTTAGCACAGTTTACACGACCAATAACTTATTATTCTGACACTGATGTCTCTAAAACAATGAAACATATTATCATTTTGATTTTATACTCGAGATAAATACCTCTATGAGTGCAGACAATAAACTGAATACTAGGTTTTTATATGCAACTCAACCTCAAGAAAATATCAGCATGGACTCAAACAAATTGACTGAAAAGTTTCCTTTCGAAGAAAAACAACCGAAAATCTTTGGACAAGAAATGTTTGAAATTTGACTACATGTTGCTTGGTTTTGTTGCTATGTCTGAAGGATTTGTGGTAAATTTGGTCTTTAGTTTAAAATAAAACATTGGTGTGACAACCTTAACAAAAAACTTGGTAAATTCATACCAAACCCGTTTTAATAATGAATGGAATAGTTACTGACCGCAAAGTTTGAAACTGTGACCATCAAACTGCTAAGACCACTAACTTTAAAAGCCAATTTTAAAACACACAGAAAAAAGTCATCGAAAGTTCTTCAAATGTTTTGAAAACTGACTTAAACAGCTGATTTTGTTGACAACAAGTATGTAATACTGCCCTCTGGTGTCATGATTGGATAGATTTTTGTGTAACCTTTGACCTGAGGTCATTTCCATGGCATCAAGCTACCCTTAATTCCTTTCGAATTTTTTTCTCAGAGAAAGAGATTTGTGACCACAAGGACTGTAGAAAAGTGAAGTAGGTTCTTTTTGAGATTTGGACACAATACGAGGGCGCTATTTTATTGCGGGTAAACTCTTGAAAAGTTATTCTTCGGCAAATTTACTCACTCCAAATAGCGCCTTCATATTGTGTCGGCCATATTTTGAAAAAGACTACCGGTAATTGAACCTTATGTGTAAATGTGTGTATAATACATTTTGCGGTGCTACTGTTCCTGACCGTACTCAAAATCGTCAAAGTTGGCGTCGTTGACCATGGACTGGTGATAGCGCCCTCTTGAGGCGAAGTCCTGGTTGTCCTCTGTGAGCTGCTCCGTGGTGATCTGCGGTGCAAAGTTCTGAGAGGAGTGGACCACCATCTGCTCCTCTGGGGGTGGGGTCCTTCTGCTCATGGGGTGGGGGAGGGAAAGTTGAAAAGTCAGAGAGAAACAAAGAATGAATTTAAATCTGAAAGAAAAATATTCATTCATTATTGCTGCATACTGAACCCATTCTTATGCTATTTTTGTAGAACAAAATTTCTGTTTGAAATTGTATTTTAACAAAAGACATTTGTGACATTCGGGAAATTGCAACCCGGAAAAAAGGCTTTTATTTTGAACTTCTTTTGCACCTCTGACACCTCAAAAAAGATCCACCTGAATTTTTGTCTATGTTCAAAATTTGTGAAGAAAATTATTCCAGATTTAAATGTGGGCAGATTCTTTTTTTTTTTGATGTCTCGTTTGAAAGTGAATAACTCTTGTATCGCTAGGAAAATAGCAGTCCAAAAAAATTTCAAGTTGAAGTTTTTGATTTTCAAGTGGAAATTAAAAACAAAAGCGGGGGACAGAAAAATTGAAGATGACCATCTTGTTTTTTTTATTTGGGGGGCCTTCTTTCCTCAAATTTTCTAGAAATCTATGATAGATTGCTTGGTCTAGCTCACTCTTCTCAGAAGAAATAGAAAATAAGGAAAGAATCATTTTATAAGTGCATGCGTCTAATGACAAAACAAAAGAAATACAAGAATTTGACATACATGTACATGTAGATGTGGAAATTCCATAATAAATAACAACCGCAATATCGACTTTTTAACACATAAATCTATGACATAAAACAACATTTGACACTAAATATTTGGAAGACATTGCTACAAGCAAAACACTATATGCTTCAATGTAAGGGTTATCATAATTTATTTGGCCTATAAATACAACTGTAATGTACATTTTTTTAAATACAAGTTCAATGTACATTTACATATGAATAATATAGTAATATAACTTTGAACCCTATAGCTGTAAGTTATGTTAGGCATACACATGTTAAGGGCCCATTCATAAGAAAGGACATATGGAGTTTTTGAAATCTCGGCTTTGCCTTCAAGCTCAGCTTTAGAAGAATTTTAGAGGTGATGCCAAACCTGGCGATGAAACCAAGGTTTGAAAACCACCTTTTGACACAGTCAATGCACGGTCAATAAAAAGAAACAGTGAATCACACTCAGTTTACGGATTTTGCTCTCAAAAATTTAACTGGCACTAAACAAATTGCACACTTATAAATGGAAGAAACAAAACAAAAGTAACAAAACCCAACAAAGAATTTCGGTATACACGATAATATGCGCAAATGTAAATGAAACTAGTGAACCCACTGTGATTTCTTTATTGCACATGTCATAGCTTAAAAGGAAAATACAACATTTGCAAACATCAAAAAATAAAACTACCAAATCATTTTGAAATACCTTGCTGGACTGTTAGTGAATGACAGTGTAAAGCATCCTGTAAAATCATGGCACCTGGTATACTGTCATTTTCAAGAAAAGTGGTATTTTTGTATCAATTTCCAACGCTGATCGGCCGACCAGCATTGGAAAAAACTGGCTTTTTTTCAAATACTGGCCCCAGTTGACCATCGCACTTGTTTGCAATCGATTACACACCTATGAACGGGTACAAGCCAGCTAGACTGGTTCCCTGACCTTACAATTCCCCAATGTATGTAAACCGCTCTGTTTCTTCTTAAATGGAGTCAGGGAACCAGACTACAGGAAAACGATTGTTTTTCTTGATTTTTATAGCATTTTCGAACCCAAAACCTAAAAAAAGTCAGTGTAACTATATTTGCTATATATTTCCAACCCCCCAATTCCATCCATTTCTGAAAATTACAGCAAAAGCAAATGATGTATATTCCCTTTAAGGGTGTTGGCAACCTGTCCATTGTGGCCGTATTTCGTGGGTGGCCACTTCGCACCGATTCAGCTGATTTTCATTAGCAACCTTTGTTCCATTATACATGTTAAACCAAAGACAAAGACACTCCATGTTTTGGTAAACAATGTTATAAATATATGTTAACACACCATTGAATACAATATAAAATATGTGACCAGTGAGTATTTCTTTTTCCCAATTTCATTGAAATATACAAAACAAAAAACAAAAACCAACAAGTTAAAAGAACACAAATGTTTCACTAAGAAATTTTGGTATTACTTTAAGTCAAAACTTCAGATTTTTTTTCAAGGAGCTGTCTCACTAAGTTGAAAATGAAAAAAAAGGAAAGGTGAAGGGGAATATAAGGACTTTTTATAAATTAATTAATAGCTAGAATTTTGTTGTACATATTGCAACATGTATTTTAAGTCAATAGCACTTTGTACTTGTCATATACAATGGGTTAAATAAATAATACAAATGACCACTCATGCTTTACAATTGCGATTTCAATTTAAAAAAAAATATCACTACACATGCATAAAATAACATAAAAATGACCTTGCCCAAATTCAATCAATTGCAGAACACCGCTTAGCAAATTAAAATGCTGAACACCACTTAGCAAATTAAAATGCCTAGCAAGAAGTGGCTGGGAACCAGTCACAAGTGTAACATATGTATGTATCTTATTATTATATAGCTTTGGCTGGTAACGTGTTTCTGCTTAGCCAAACAGTACTGTGCTTAGCAGCTGAAGGGTGTTGGCCCATTGCAAGTTTTAAGTACCTGTTCAGATACAAACTTTCTTTGTTACACTGCATAAATACATTTCAGATTTCAAAACTAAGATATTTCACGATGACAACTTAAATACTACATGTATAACAACAACGACATGGCTGGAATGTCTTCAACCTACTGGTACATGTATGTAAACAATAAAACAAAACTGAACAATTTGTGACCTTTTGGTAAGTTTGGTGTAATTTCTGTCACTATTGCAGCAACAGACACTTTTCACATCTTCCGTGTTGAAATGAAGCATGTCTAAAAACCTCACACATCCCTGCCTATCTGCACAACTTTTACCTCCAAAGTAAAACTACCATCCCTTACAGCACACAACTTTTTATTTTCTTCATGTAACAATCACTAAATTGTCCTCATATACAGGGTATCCCCAAACAAATTGTGCAAGCAGATATCCTTTAAATTCTCAAAAACTATGTAACATGGGTATTTCATCTTGATGGAGCACATTAACTATAATTTTGTGTATAATCAGATAAAATGCCATGGAAATTTGTTCATGCAAACCAGAGATCTAACAGATTATAAAAGGCTATGGTTTTTTTTTTACCCATTCCAATGTGATGGGATTTACACAATTAACTTAATTTACATAAGAGTGAAAAGGCCAATGACAATCTGATGCACTGATATCACTGTGTAAATCCCATTGGAATGGGTAAAAAAAAACATAGCCTTTCATAATCTGTTAGATCTCTGGATTTCCATGGTATTTCAACTGGTTATACACAAGAGTATAATTAATATGCTCCATCAAGATGAAATAGTCATGTAAAGTAGTTTCTGCGAAATTAAAGAATACGGTATCTGCTTGCATGACATTTTTTGAAACACCCTGTGTAGAGAGTGTGGTCTAGTAATCAGGCTTTGTGACTCATGACCAGAGGGTCAGCGATTCAAATCAAGCACTGTGTGTCCATGGGCAAGCCACTTAACCCTGATCTCCCAATTGTATTATGACTGGCTCCTCTTGGGCTATACTGTCTTCAAACAGATCCTCTTCACCTCAAAACCTTATGTAATAGGCGAACAAAATCAAAATCGAGTCTTGGACAAATATTAAATAAACCCCCTTACACTGACCCTCCCCACCCATCCCATAGCTACTTCCCCTGTGTCATGGTTCCGGTTTGTTCACTAACTGTTCCCCTTCGTCCAAAAGTCCTGCAGGTTCGTATTCCCATTCCATCTGATCCCTGCTTCCCCCCGTGGGGTTCATCAAGCGCGAGTGGTGGTAGCGGCTCCGCTCCGCAAAGTCCCCGTTTTCCTCCGTCACCTGCGTCTCTTCGACCATTCCCGGGGTCGAGAGGAGCGGGGTCAGGACGTATTGGTCCGGTGGGGGAGGGCCTGATCTGTGGTTTACCGATGGCGGTGGTGAGATGGGGTGGGGGATGGGATGGGGGATGTGGTGGGAGATGTGGTGGGGGATAGAGTGGACAGGATGGGAGATGTGGTGGAGGACGTGGTGGGGACATAGTGGGGATGTGGTGGGGGACAGGGTGGGAGACCAGGTGGGGACAGGGTGGGGGACAAGTTGGGGGATGGGTTGGGGAAGAGTTGAGGGGGGATGGGGTGGAGAATGAGGTGCGGGATGTGGTGTGAGATGTGGTGGGAGATAAGATGGGGGACAGGATGGGGGATGTAGTGGGCGACACGGTGGACGTGGTGGGAACATGGTGATGCGGTGGGGGACGGGGTAGGGGATGGAGTGGGGACAGAGTGAGAACGAGTTGGGGGGGGGGTAGGAAACAGGTGGTGGTGGTTTTTCAGAGGGAGGGAAGAAATTCAAGCTGACTTTAGTTTGGAAATATTGATCGATTTTTTGATTTGGACAACCACCATTTCAATAATGTTTCTAGATATTTATGAAATTTTGTATGTGTTAAAGCAATTTTTTTTAACTTGGCAGGATCTGCATGAAGCAGCACTTGAAGTAATTATATACATTGTAAGTATTTTATTAAAAGTGGTGTACATGTACATGTATATGTTATAATAATTTGGGACTGTAAATTCACCATCCCCACCACCATCACCACACCACCACCACCAGATAATTTTTCTTTTATGAAAATTTGATTTATTAAAAAAATAACACGCAGAATACAAGATGTTGGATAAAAGTCTTAGGCAGAATTTGTATGCAGTTTAGGCCTCTCAAGATGGCGCCTAGTGACTTCAGCCGGTATTCTACATGCACTATTACATACAAAATTCAGCGGGCAAAACTCTGCCTCCTGGTATGCAGTCTCAAATGCAAACCACTAAGCAATGCATGTGACCTAAATGAAATGATAAGTGCCCTTCACTTGGCCATATTGCTAGGGTAAACACCGCCCTCTTTAGTGCATGTTCGGCGCCTATAAAACATTGATCCAACATTAAGTGAAAAATGAATGTAATGAGAAATATGACCAACCCAAGCATATTAAGTTCCAACACCGAAAATGGCAGAAGGCATGCAGAGAGTTCCAGAAGAACCGGAGAGACAGATGACGATGTCCAGAAGAGATGACCTTAACTTGACCTCATGCTGACCTTGGATGACCTTTGGAAAATGCTACACGAACCTTTTTGATTCTAAAAGAATCGTCTTGCTACACGTTTTTCCAAAATTCTTCAATTACAAATATTGTTTGTACACATGTTAAATATTGGGTACTTTTGGAGGTACCGGGATCGATCACATGATGTTAGATATGGTTAACATTATCTTTGTTTTATTAGTACCTAAGAAAAGTAAGATATGAAAGGTATTAACAAACAACCTGTTAAGTTTTTATAAATGAACTTTATGTTATTATGGATGATCGAACGCACAAATCCACAATAACATAACAATGTCATTTTTGAAAATGTGAACATAAAAAGACATAATTTCTAAAGTAAGACCAATAGCTCACTTGAAGTGTCTGAATTATTGGTAAACATAACAAAAAAACCTGATATATATTTATAAAATAAATATATTTAGAAAATATATATTCATAAATCAGGTTTATTTTGTTATGTATTTCTAAATCAGGTATATTTAGTTATATTTTCAAATAACTCACACACTTCCAGTGAGATACTGACTTTAGAAAATATGCCTTTTTATTCTGATTTATTAATTATGCAACAATCTACTGCTTTCTGAATCAGTTTGATTCTTGCCTTTAAGGCTACAATGCACTGAAATTAACATACCAGAGTAACCAACTTAAAAAAAAATTAAGAAAAAAAATTGCAATCAGAAAAAAACAAAAAGGAGTAAAAACACATCAAAAATTGGAGTTATGCATACAGGAAAAATACAACTGAACGGAAACAATTTCAAGCACACAATAAACCATCAAATGAGAACAGTGCAAAACATGCAGACGAAGAGTGAACACAAACCCCTGCACCAAACATAACGTATTCTACTTGAACAAAGAAATTTGACTGGACACAATGCTGGAGGGGATTTGAACCCCCAACCTCCGCAACAAACTTACCTGCATAACCTGTTGAAGAGCGACTTGATCCACTGGAAGAATTTGAACTCTGAGATGCCCGGAGTCACCCCGGGGTTGGCCTGGCCGATGTAGATGTAGAGGATTAAGTAGACCGAGACGTTGGCAAGAGCGTAGCCCCACTGGATGGCAAACATGATGACAAACGAAGCTAGGATCTGTGGAAAGAGGGCAATACATTAATTATTACAATTGGCATACGGGTTATAAAAAGTTGAAAGCACCCATGGTGCTGCACCTTTCAAACATGGAAATCTTGTGATGAAGAAGTGTATAGATTTGGAGTTTAGAGGAAAAGCTGGGATAAATATGGGTTAACATGGAGCTAGGGTGGGCGTACATACAAGTACAATATTAAAGTTGCATCACCCATGCTCTTATAAAAGTTTCATTTTTTTCTCTTAATAAATGTTCAACTTGTATGTTTTATTCCAAACCCAAAAAACTCCTTTTTAAAATTCTTTTTGGGGAGTCTGCAACCCTTTGAAACAAGGTTTTCAATTTGGGCACAAACAGATCCCCTTTTGGAGCAGACTGGTTTCCGGTCTGTACACTATCGATACTGATTGAAGGGTCAGGAACCAGCCCAACCGGAGCAGACCGGTTTCCGGTCCGTACACTATCAATACTGATTGAAGGGTCAGGAACCAGCCCAACCGGAGTAGACCAGTTTCCGGTCCGTACATTATCAATACTGATTGTAGGGTCAGGAACCAGCCCAACCGGAGCAGACCGGTTTCCAGTCCGTACATTATCAATACTGATTGTAGGGTCAGGAACCAGCCCAACCGGAGCAGACCGGTTTCCGGTCCGTACATTATCAATACTGATTGTAGGGTCAGGAACCAGCCCAAATGGAGCAGCCTGGTTTCCAGTCCGTACATTATCAATACTGATTGTAGGGTCGGGAATCAGCCCAACCGGAGCAGACCGGTTTCCAGTCCGTACATTATCAATACTGATGTAGGGTCGGGAACCAGCCCAACCCGTGAGTACAGAATTATTGTCGGGCTGCAAGTAATTCGGAAATTCGATAACTCAGAGTGGGCCGATTTTTCTGGTCGACGTCTTGTTCGAAAGTGAAAAACTTTTGTACTGCTAGAAAAATAGCAATGTAGAAAAAAGAATCTACTTTTTGGGATGACACTCAAAAATATGTGAAATTCACAATGAATAATTTGTAGGCTTTACTCACTCCAAGAAAAGACACCCATCGATTGCAGAACCTGGAATACCACGATGCTGGCATGCGATCGACGGTGCCAAACGGTCTGTTGTTATCTGTAGCAACCAAAGAACACAAGATGTTATAAAATGAGTTCTAATACCCCCCCTCCTCCAGCATGTCCCTCCCTCCTGTTTCTCCTGCTCAGGGCAGGAGAAGAAAAAAAAGCTTTGTATTCCTTGAAACTGTGACCAAACAAATTTAGTATCCACTCCAGAAAATAAGGACCCCATGTTTGCGTAGTGGTACTTTCCTCGCCTTCCACTGCTGTGACTCGGGTTCGAATTCCGCCTGTGCCAATATTTGGATTGGGTTAACAGTCCCTGCCTGATTCCGTGGGTTTTTTTCCTGGAAATGTCATTCTGGGGTTTTCTTCCCACCACTAAAACTGTAATTTCCTTCAACATCTTCTACCAAGGGACCCCACTGGAAATAAGTCGAGAGACTTTAGTGGGCTATGCCGGCCAATAGCCGAAAAACCACAAACAAACAAACAAGTACCGCCCGTACCTGCAAATTTGATGCTGTTACAAAACTGAATCTTGATGAGAGTCCTAGTTTTTATTTCCTCAAACCTGACAGAAGAGTTCCACCAACTATAACTTTGTCTCAAACCACCATTCAATTCCTTCTGCCCCCATCCTGAATGAAAATTCGTAAATTTTAAAGCAAGCTTTAATTTTTAAGGATGAAAATGACCGAGTTGATGGCAGTTGTACACCTATTGAATTCAAAATTATTTATTTTTCCACAATGTGACAGTTTCTTTTTTCACATCTTAGATCCCTCTTTTCTCACCTTGCTTATCTTGCCCGTCGCTCGAATCAATCAGCCCTTCCTTGTCGCTGACGTCCACTGGTCCGTCCCCGCCCCCTCGATTCTTCTCCCATCCGTCGTAATCCTCACCCGCGGGCTGTCCTCCCATCTTCTCCTCCTCCTTCTTGGGAAACATCTTCTCGGCCTTTTCGATGTCCTCTTTGAACTCGTGCAAGGGGTCGTCCTTGGGTAAGACGTCACTCTTGAGGGCGCCATATGTCTTGTCATCACTCTTGTTCAGGACGTGCGCCAGGAGGCTGTCCTTCTCTTTCTTGGACTTGGCGCTTTTCTCTTTGTCGTAGCTCATGGCCAGGGAGAAGTAGGCGTAGTCCATGGCTGGTGGTGACAAATTTACAGAAAACATTAGAGCCGATTTCATGGCGTGGATTAACAATTTGCAGAAAAGTTTAGGCTAAATGTTCATACATCACGCTAATGTCAGCAAAAAGTTTGCGATGAAATCACCACAGTTGAAATCAGTGTTGTAGTCGAGACCGGATAGTCCGAGACCGAGACCAAGACCGAGACCTAAAGATTCGAGACCGAGATCGAGACCGAGACCAGCCCCTTCAAGGCGGACCGAGACCGAGACCAATATGGTCCGAGACCGCTGATAATAAATAACAATAGTCGAAATAAAAAAACAAGACACGTTATTATAGTTGAAAGTTGTAACCTTTCTATTCACAAAGATTACAGACCAAAATTTTGACCAGTGGCAGTGTTGTGGCATAAAAGCTGGACATGATGTCACAAACTCGAGTTCCCATTCGCTTTTCGTGCCAAGTATGAACCGGTCTCAACTCTTGAATTAGTTTGCTGCTTCTTCGGATTTTCAGTGATGTTATTATTGGGAATGAATAAAGTGCATGTACAGCAAATGATCCTATAATGCCTTCAAGGTCTCAAAGAATTCTTCGTACCTGCGTAAGTGACAAGAAACGGCATAGTGACGATGGGGCCCAACTCGTTCACGTGACCGATGAAGATGAAGAGGATGGCGACGAAACAAACGACTAGCGAGGCAAAGATTGGCTCCTTGTTGGGCCCTTTCTGCAAATTGGAAAAGCGTACAAGGAAATTAACAATCACTGTGATCCCGTTTGTCGTTTCCCTGGTTTGCAGCATTGCTACAGGTTTATGGCTTCTGACTTGTGCCCCTTCAACAAAGACATTGACAAAATGGGGGGCAGCCAACATAGGGCTGGATAGCTCAGTTGGTAGAGCACCGGAACGGCAATCTGGAGGTCGCAGGTTCAAACTCTGCTCCAGTCAATTTCTTTGTTCAGGTTTTAATAACAGCAATAACTGCTATGCTATAAAGCAAATTATGGGTGTGTTCATCAGTTGCTTACGCAAATCAGGCAGCTGTGTTACAAAGGTTTTTCTGTGTGAGTGGGTGCGTGCGCACGTTTGTCTACATGGGCAAGTTTTATTCCCAGAAGCCATTTCACAAAACACTGCGTAACTTATGCCATGCGTAGGATTTACACGAAACAATTGTTACATGGCCGCGCAATAATTTTATGACCGATCTGCACAACTTGCGCAACATTTCAAATAAGAAACACCTTGCAAGATATTTCATGTGGCTGTCTGTGTAAATTTTTTTGTTTTTGTCACAAAACAGTAAGTGGAGATACGCTGCTGCGTAAAGTTTTGTGAAATCAGCTGCGGGACATTCCAGGTTTCACCGTCTACCTACCCCGTGGCCTAGCACTTTGATGATGGGGATGACGTTCTCGTTAGCAATGCATTGAAGGATGCGGGGGGCTCCGTATAGACCCCCTAGACAGGAGGACAAACTGGAGATGTACAGACCCATCAGCCATAGGAACCCTACCAGAGATACCTACACAAAACAAGTGAAACAAATGTATCAATTTGTTGGCTGAGAACCAGTCACAAGAAATATACAATCACATGATATTTTGGCTGGTAACCGTTTTTTGCCAAGCAAATATTTTGTTTGCTTAGCAAATTGCTTAGAATTTTATTTGCTTAGAAAAATTTGGCAGAGAACCAGTCAGAAGCAATATATAATCACATGACATTTGGCTGGTAATCGGTTTTTGCCAAGAAGTATTTTCTATGCTAAGCATATTTATAGATGTGCTTAGAACAAATTGGATTAGAACCAGTCGGGAGCAATATACTATCACATGAGATTCTGGCTGGTTACCACTCAGAAAATGTATGTGCTGAATTTGTTTTGGCTGATTACCAGTCAGGAGCAATATACAATCACATTAGATTTTGGCTGGTAACCTGTTTTGTTGCTGAGCAATATTTTCTACAATGTATGGTAAGCATATTTATTGATATGCTTCAAAAACTGTTTGAGAACCAGCCACAAGCAGTATACAATCACATGAGATTTTGGCTGGTAACCAGTTTTTGCTAAACAAATATATTCTATGCTGAGCAGATTTCTGTGCTTTGTAGCGCCGTGAAATTGGCCCACTACTGCCTTTGTACAAAACTGACAGAAATTTTTTTTAGTCCGATAACGAATGATCTTATTCATGTTAGTACCTTTTCCGCAATCATGTAGTCTTCCTGCAACGCATAACGAGCGCACGTCGCCCCGAGTAACAACACAAAAAGCAAGTACAGTATAGTCGTCACGCCCAGCGCCGAGAGCGTGCCGTACGGGATGCTCTTCTTGGGATTCTTGAGGTCCCCGCTCATGTTGATGCCGGCCATCACGCCGGTCGCCGTCGGGAAGAAGACGCCGAAGACCGTGAAGAAGTTCTCGCCTTCTAAGTAGGAGGGGCCCGAGTTGTTGGTGAAGGCGAGGCTGTTGAAGCCTAGGACGCCATTTTCTAGATGATGAAAGGAACGTTACCAACGAAAATCTTCAAGAACCCATGTAATATAGTTTTTTTAATGCAGTTTTTGAAAGCGCACTTTTACAATTTGCCATTTTCAAGGTTTAATGCAAATCTAAATTCGTGAACAAAAGTGTGATGTCATTTAGTCATGAACCTTAGTGTCACAGCTACATTACATGTATATCAGCACCAAAAGTTACCAGAATTTTGTGTATTTTGCCGTCTGAAATATTCTGCTTTTGGTGATTCTTTGTTGTTTCCGCACATGCAGGACCATATTTTGAATGAAGGTTCGCCTGTAGCACTTTCAAAATCTAGGAAATAAAAGCCCCGTCATTAGGCTTTCTTTTAGTGCAAGAATCATTCAAATATCTCATGTACTTTAAGTTAACAGAATTTTGAACACAAACACCGTTCTAAAGTACCGTCCATGGATCACAAAAAAAAGTAAGTCTTCTTTCAGCAAAAATGACCAATGATTTGAATGATTCTTGTACTAAAAGAAAGCTCACTGATTGGGCTTTCATATCCTAGATTTTGAAAGTGCTGCAGGCAAACCGTCATTCAAAATTGGTCCTGTCATTTCGTTTCGTTTGTTTTTGACTCACCCTGAATGTTCCCCAAGAAAAACTCATGGCCCCTTTAAATTACTTCTTTCTACTCAAAAAGTAAACGGTAGTAGTGGATACGAATGCTCGGTAAATTAACATTATTACTGTTTTTATTACCGCGGTCAGACTGGGCGAATGTCCCCACCAGGAAGTCCAGCGTGGCGATCCCCAGCACGGCCAGCAGGATCAGCTGCATCTTGATCACCCATTTGACCCCGGCAATGTTGACGGCCAGTAGCAGCAGGATCGTGGCAATGCCCACCCCGCGGACGGCCCACGTGTTGTCCCACTGGAAGGTCTCCGCGACGGACTCGCCGAACCCTGTGCAGTAGAGGGCGCATGCTACGGTCTGCACGTTTCAGAAAAAAACGAGAGAAAAAGATACCATGCACAATTAAGGGTACCGTAGGTTGGTTATTTTGAAAAAAAAAGAAAGGGTTTTGGTGAAACTTTGAGATTCTACCAGAAAAATGATCTTTCCAGCTTACTTTGCTTAACTGTGTTTTCCCTGGTAAGCAGTAACATCAATGGATGGATAAGAACTTTCAAGTGTATCACAAGTCAATCATAAGTCAATCACAGGCAATCACAAGTCAATCGTAAGACTTAAGTCCATCGCAAGCCAATCACAAGTCCATTACTAGTCCAACCACAAGTCAATCACAAACCAATCTCAAGTCAATCACAAGTCAATCACAAGTCAATCATAAGTCAATCACAAGTCAATCACAAGTCAATCACAAGTCAATCACAAGTCAATCACAAGTCAATCACAAGTCAATCACAAGTCAATCACAAGTCCATCATAAGTCCAACCACAAGCCATCCATCACAAGTCCATCACAAGTCATTTACAAGTCAATCATCTTACCTGTCCAAATACATATAACATCCCGATGGCTCCCCCTATCCTGGCTCCTAGAACTTTGGAAACTAAGAAATAGACGCCGCCACTCTCTATATGGCATCTCTCACAGACACCAATGGCCGCTAGAGCCGCCACCAGGGCTACTATGACGGTAAGTACAACTATGAGGCAAGATAGGCCGATTCCAGCATTACCCTGTGAAAAAAGAAGAGCAACACAAAGTTTTTATCAGTGTGGGTGCAATTTTGCAGACGCCAATGGGTGCACAAGTAAGCAGGGGGTCATGGGTTCGAGTCCCACCTGAGTAAGTTTGTGACTTTCTCGCGAGCTAAGACAGCACTAAATACATGTACGTACAATGTTTATGAAATTCCTTTGGAAAAGGGGAAAAGGTTCAAATATTGAATCAATATTATATATTACCCTAGATGCAAATTACAGGCATGCAACTGGGAACTTAGAAAAACAAGGAAATTCAAAACCAAACAACACTTTTTACAGTGTTTTTCAATTTCTAATGGCATTCATGAGAAGTACCGGTTAAAAAAACAAGGAAATCAACAGATCCGAGGAAAAGTTGCATGCCTGAATTTGGAGCAACACAACTCAATACCTCTGCGCATTAAGCTATTGTGGACGACATTTACTACAGAACCGTAGCTCCAAGATTCGAAAAAATTCCAAGGCACTGCCGTCAACTTATTGGGGCAGCTAAGCTAATCTGCTAAGCAGCACATGTAGTGCTTTGGCTGGTCCCACTGATTTTTGCTAAGCATATAAGTTTGCTATGCAAATCTTTCGGAATGTTTTTCGCTTACCACAACCCAACCGGTTCTCAAGAAGATGACCACACCGAAGATGTTGATCATACACGACGTGAAGACGCCGTCCCAGGTACCGAAGAGAACTGGCTCCCTGACGAAGAAGTTGGCTTTCCACCATGGCTTCTGGCTTGTCAATGATCCCTGAGGGAAAAATAAAATTGTCAAAATAAAGCACAGAGTCAATTAACCCACCTGCTTTTTAAACAGTCACAGACAGTCAAATTTTTCATCAACTTTTCCTGCTATAAAACAGGCAAGTTGTGGACAAAAATATTAGTGTTCATTAAGAAATATAAATTGATTTACATGTACATTTTGTTTTTCAAGTTCATGATCAAAAGGTGAAAATACAAAATGTAGAACACATGTACCAGTACATTTTGGAAACAGAAAATCATTTGCTGGATAGTTGAAATTGGAGTTGGTGTTTAATATTCTATCTTATTGAATATTAAACACCAACTCCTATTTCAACTATCGAGCAAATGATTTTCTGTTTCCAAAATGTACTTTCACATAAATCAATTTATATTTCTTTATGTGTGTGAAGTGTTGGATATCAACGAAAAGTTGTTTAAATTTCTTTCCCATAATATGCACATTTTACAAAGAATTGATGAACTTTTTAAGGGCAGACCAGGGCGGCAGACCTTAGTTCAAAGTTTGAAATTCACTACATCTACTGCTTGTCTTAAACGCTATATTTTTGTGTGCAATATTTCATTGGAAAATGAAAGGAAATTTGTCAAATGCTGCATTATAGTTCTCTTTAAATAATGACTTGTTCAAGTTGTATCCCAGAAAATCCCTAAAGCTTCTGTTCTTTTAAAACTATACATTTTTATATCAACTGAGTTCCATTTCACTAGGAAAATTCAATTATTTTATGCCCAGTTTGAGCATTAATCTCAATCCTCCTCAATCCTGCAAACTCCTCCTGGCAGTTTTGGATGGTTTCAGAGGATTGTGGGTGAATGCAAAGTACAATTTTGGAGGATTTGGGATTAATGTTGTTGAAGCACATAAGGATTTTGGAGAATTGCAGATGAATGGTGTTTGAAGAAGAGAAGGATTGAGGAGGATTGAGGAGGATTTTGTAGGATTGAGGATGAATGCATTTTGAGAGGCAGGTCTGTCTGAGGATTTTGAAGGATTGCCTAGGCACTGGGTATCCTTCATTTGAACATAAAGTTCAACATTTTGGAGGATTTGGGAGGATTGAGGATGGTTCCTAGGAGCAAGGGCCTGGGGGTTAGGGTTGATAACAAAAAATACTGCAACTACAAGTAAGTCTAGACAAAAATACTTCATGGAAAAACACCATCCTGTCCATAAAAAAATATACCACCCACACAATTTTACAACCGTGCCCCACCCATAATCTGTAGGCCAACCATGCACAAACACTGATGCCCGGCAACAAATGACCCTCCAAATGTTAATCAAATCTTAACCTAACAAGATCCTCTTGTACATTATCTATGACATGATATGTGTGCACACACGAGCACTTTAATCGACGAGCGGTAATTTGGTAAATACCGAAAATTTGGGAGACACGAATATTCTGTTTGGCTTCTGTAAATAATGATGTGCATGTACACATGTACCGTACACGTGAGGAAAACGTACAGCTATTGCTGGGAGATGCTGCAATGTAGCAGATGCGATCATTTGCTAAAAATACAAAATGTATGTCACGAATTGAAAATTGAAGGGTTTTTTCGTGGGGGGGGGGGTAGTGATCGAGCTCAAACAAATCTAACAACCAAAAAAGTGTGCAAAAAGCAAACAATAATTTTTAAAAAAAACAAGTAAACGTACCGCAAAAAAAATCCCCCCCCCCAAAAAAAAACCCCGAACCCAACAGGGTAATTAAATTTGGGCTTTAAATTATTTCAGTACTATGTCTTGAACAACTTAGAGAGTTCCGAATATTTTTCCTGATTTTTTTAATTTTTAGGAGAAGGTAATTATCTTATGTGTTTATGGCAGTTTATTTAATTCGGTTTGCACCCACAAGTAAGAAGTACACTGTACACTGTAGGCCTACATGGGAATGTACATGTACATGTACATGTAAACATGTACATGTACGTACACATGTTCACTTGTACTGTATAACATGAACACGTGGAATACAATACAGTAACAGTGTAGTGTACATGTACATTACACATGTGTACAAGGTACAATGTATATTATCTTTAATGTTCAACCATCAATTTGCATTAAACTCAATCATGCTTAAGCTCTATGCTCATTTGTGTGTGTACAGAGCTCAATCCATTCTGCCAACAGCATCTGAAATCAATAATTTGCGAGCTTCCCCCAACGATATTCACATATCGCACAAGGCCACGTCTCATTTCATATTCCACAGATGGGCAGTAGAAGGAAATTATATGTGTGGGATATTATGAATGAGGGGGATATATCAAGCTAATATGCATAGTTTTCCTTTGGGCTACGATGGAGTTGTATTGTGTGCACATGAATAGGGTTGTCAATATTTAAGAATATAAGAATTAATATTTCTTGTAGTACATAAATGAATACATTTTTTATGTACATTGTACTTTACATTGGTGAAGAGCCAAAAAAAAATCCCTTACTTTACAGTCAGTTTGACATTCCGGGAAAAATAATCAGATAATGGCATTCAATCCTCAGGTTTCCCAGCACTTCATGACATACATCTATGAAAACAAAATTCCTAGAGATGTTTACCCTGATATGAAATTTCCAAAATTCTTTAGAAATATTTTTAATTTATTGAGATAATGATTGCTGGGTAGCACACAGCTAGTAGTTAATGTCTGGAGAGAGGTGTGTAATATTAACTATTATATAACCGACATACAGATCCTTGTCATTTCATTGGTGGAACTCACATCACGTGACATTCGTTATTGCTCCCATTCACGCCGCGGCTCAAAAAGTACTACCCGCCCACGGGGAATGGGAAATACTATTGAACAGTTAAGATCATTCTTGTTCCAAGACGCGGTATTTGTGTGCAAAGGCATGCTGGTGTGCAGCATTGCGCGTAGCGCGTATTGTTCCAAAGAGCCAGCGCTACCGCGTTGGGTTCAAACATTTTAGTGAAGGGGTGGTTTGGAAGAGAGAAATACATTTTCCTCCAGTTTTGTATTGAAATAAAAGTTCAAATATATCAAATGACAAGGATCTAGGCCTATATGTCAGTTATATATAAAACACATATTGAGTGGCTTTAAATTGTGAAATGGGAGGAATATTATTGCTCGGTAAAATCTGGACTTTTCCAGTTCACTCGTGAAATGAAAAAAGTCCCGATTTTACCTTGCGACAATATTCCTCCCATTTCACGCTGAGCCACTCAATATTTGTATAATATTCACACTGTAATCCAGCCATGGCTCAAGACGCAGTGATGCACATATGTACTGGTATTTGATACGTACAGTATGTACCGGTACATGTACGCCAAACTGGCGAAGACCTTTTCCTTCTGGGTCACTGTCAAATTCCCTGATGTTTCCCCGACTGGAAAATTGGAAACTGGCATTTCCAAGGTTTTCCCTGATCTCCACAGTGGCTGGCCATGGGAACCCTGCCCCTAAAATTTCTGTTCAAGAACAGAAACAAGATCTTTGCACAACTATTTATGTATAAGTTGCCAGAAAAAAATTGTAACAATGTTCACATTCAAAGATTGTCAATGCACAAACATGTACATTACAAAATGCTTGAACACTTAAAACCTTGTACAGTAATTATTTTTTTTTTACTGGAAAACACTCAAAATTCCATTGCCGGACATAAAACTCCTTGTTCAAAACACATCCCTGTCATTAAGACAAGACGACTCTTCAATAGAAGCTAAGTCCATTACTACACACTTAAAAGGTTGAAACGCTGATGGAATCCCTAATCAATAAGATTACATGGAACATCCCCTTTTCAGAGTTAAGTGAAGAGAGACTCTTCCTTGAGAATCACCTGGTAATTCGGACACAGCCTTAGTTATAATCAATCCTTAGTGTGCAGCGCACACTGACAGCCCAGGTGACGTGCTGAGCCCAGGTGACGTGCTGCTCATTATGATGGAGACGGTTTCTGGACGAGCGTATGCCTCGAGGCAAAAAACAAGGATGAAGATGCTAATTTTAGAACGGTGGAGAGCATATGGTGTCCAAGACATGTCAACTTGCTGATATGCGTACTTATTTCTACACTTTTTTTTAACAATGTTTAATTGTAGATTTTGTTGATTTACCAATGCGTACACTTATTGGTAGACTACACTTCAATAAAATGCCAGAAATTTTAGCAAAATGAAGGTACTAGAATATATAAGAAAATGCATGTACATGTACATGTACTTGTATGCCACATGCTGAAAACATGTCAAATTGTGTAAATAAATGTATATGCTCAGGCAGTAATGCATTTTACGATGTTTGATTATTGAAGATTTTATGAATTTGCCAACACTACACTTGGATGCGCTTCAATAAAATGCCATGTATTTTTCCCGACATCAAATACAATGTATGCTCAGTGTGCATGCACAATGTATGCTCAGTGTGCATGCGTGTACAAATGTACACACACATGTACACGTATTCTAGAACTTGGTGAAGTTGAGTTCATCTCAAATCTGGTCAAAAGAGTATTAATCACCTGTAATTAAGTCTTTTAAGCTTCACAAGTCCAGTTGCAAGTAACAGGAGATTTGAAAGCCATGAATGCTTTTGTCATAGTTCATAAGAATGGATTGTTACTTGAGAGTGGAGGACTTTGGACTTGTGAGGACTTGTGATGGACTTGTGGGGACTTGTGATGGACTTGTGGGGACTTGTGATGGACTTGTGAGGGCTTATGGGGACTTGTTAAATGGACTTGTGAGGGCTTGTGGGGACTTGTAAGGACTTGTGAGGGCTTGTGGGGACTTGTTAAATGGACTTGTAAGGACTTGTGAGGACTTGTGATGGACTTGTGATGGACTTGTGAGGGCTTGTGGGACTTGTAAGGACTTGTGAGGGCTCGTGGGGACTTGTGATGGACTTGTGAGGACTTGTGATGGACTTGTGAGGGCTTGTGGGGACTTGTTAAATGGGCTTGTAAGGACTTGTGATGGACTTATGGGGACTTGTTAAATGGACTTGTGGGGACTTGTGATGAACTTGTGATGGACTTAGGGGGACTTGTGACGGACTTGTGGGGACTTGTGAGGGCTTGTGGGGACTTGTTAAATGGGCTTGTGAGGACTTGTGATGGACGTGTGAGGCCTTGTGATGGACTTGTGGGGACCTCAAACTCACTAATTGATTTTTTTGTTGAATGTTTTTGTTCCCAATATGCAAGTCAATTAAGCCACTCTTTTGGAGGATTGATAAGAGTTTCTTGCTAAAAATAGCCAAAGAAAGTACGAACAATAGTGCATAAAAATATCAAAATTTAGTTTGAAAAAAATTCCTACATAAACAAATCAAAGCATTTAATTTAATCCCCAAACACTTCTGAACCACTTCGAATAACTGTCATAGACTACATGTAGATAAGCCTGGTACGAATTCTCGAGTACCAATCAATGAAAATGTAGCGGGCTGACGGCATTGAAGTAAATAGCAGCCCAATCGAAGCGCAGTCAACCCGCGGTGTGTACACAGTATTGACACACTATCGCAGACAGCTGTCACTGGCAAAAACAGAATATCCAATAACCGCTGGAGCGACTGTGCGGCACACATATTAATTTTACAGAAGTGCATACTGTATTTAAGTACATGTACACTCTCTGTATTGCAATGTAACTACTGCAAAGAAAATGGAGAAGTCAGAATTTTCTTTACAATATACATGTACATGTAGAAATGTATAGATTTTTGTAACGGCTTATACAGGGTGAGTCAAAAAAAGCGGAACCCAAACCCCCAAAAATATATTTCACATTTAAAATAATATGTAGCACCAAAAATAATACTGACTGGAAAGCCAATTTCAAAAGCTACTTTTAGTTGAAAAAATTACTGAAATTACTCAATCCGTTCAAAGAATATAACCATTTAAACGCAATGACCGTAAAACCTGTCTCGTCCCAAAAAAAATCAATTTATTGTGTGTTTTGACTGTTTGGAACAACAAAGAAAGGACACAGAATACTTGTTTCAACAACTGTCACCAATTGTAGCACACAATATTTAGATTAACAACCCTGGTTAGGCAAACAATATGATTTACAAATGTATAAAATCTACTTTTTTAAAAGACGGGCCTTCAAAAGGACTTTGTTGCATACTGTTAACGTTTAAAGTACGATTTAGTTGCTGGTGATGTTTGAAGACAATTGTGATGACGATTGTTGAAATCGAAATTTTGGACGAGACAGGTTTTAGGGTCATTGTGTTTAAATGGTGATATTTTTTTAATAGATTGACCAATTTCAGTAATTTTTTCATCCAAAAGTAGCTTATGAAATTGGCTTTCCAGTCATTATTATTTTTGGTGCTACATATTTTTTCAAATATGAAATATAATTTTTGGGGTTTGGGTTCCGCTTTTTTTGACTCACCCTGTATTCATGTACATGTGTTTACCATGTTTACCAGAGCAACTGCACAAGGCTCTGTACTTAAGAGTAAGTGATTGCACAGGAATAATGTACAAATGTACATTGGCATATATGTGTATGCATGTAGTTGGGTCCTTATTTTCAAGTAAAAGAATTTTAAGGAAGAGTAGGTTTAAATCGTTTGTAATTTGTGACAAATGTTTTTAGGGGCATTGCGTTTAAATGGTGATATTCTTTGAACGGACTAAGCAATTTCAGGATTTTTGCCTCATCTAAAAGTACCGGTACAAATTAGCTTATGAAATTGGCTTTCCAGTCATTATCATTTTCATTACTACATATTTTTTAAAATATGAAATGATTTTGGGGTTTGGGTTTTGCTTTTTTTGACTCGTCCTGTACTCACATACATACATGTACATGAACATGCACCTCCTACAAAATGTGCTTGTTTGTGTGTAACGGAAACCCTGATCAGGCAGTTCAGGCCAAGTGCTTCAGCTGAAACGTAATACACCAGAAGCACTTGTTCCCGCTTCTCCAACGAGAGGATACTTTCTCATGGATGTCAACGTAAGACTCAAGCTAGTACTGAGTGGAAGAGCTTCAATTTACATGTACATGTACATTACTTTCTCAAACTGATTGAACCTCTTGCCCAAATTTCTTGGCTAGCAGTGCCCGGCAAGTAATGTTTGGCTGAAGACGCAAATTTTATGCAATTGTGTGAGTTGGACTCGACCCCATAACCTCACTGCTTACATCTTTTTATATTTAACACCAAATATTTGTAATTTCCAAAGAGAGAAACTAGAGTCTGTGGGCTCAGTGCGTCAATGGAAGAGGGTGCCCTTTTACCTAGCAATGACGTCCCATGGTTTGTCTGCTTCTGCCTGTTTGTTGTTTTTTCTGTTAATCGTCATACCGTTATCCATGTGTATCTGTCCTATGGTATGTTGTTTGTGTACATGTTTGTCCATTTTCAGTTTTGTCTGCTTTTGTTTATTTTTAAATAATGGGTCAATATGTTTTAAACCTTTCACTGTGTGTGTAATGTACATGTAACTTTAAAAGTGTATTTTCTTTTTTGTTAATGAATGGTTTAATTGTTTGAATTTATCCTTTTCACTCAATGTAATTCAATGTCAGCCTTCTGGCTGCCTGTTTCAAATTGTTAATAAACCAGAATAATAATAATAATCATAACGTACGGTACGTTGACATTTTGTTGACACTACAGTTAATTACATGTTATATCAGTACATGATGTGCTACATGCATGACATGTCATACATGGGCTACATGTACTCAAAAATGAATACATTGTACATGTACACGTAAATGTGTACGGTAAATAATACATGTGCAGTTGAGAAATTGTAACAGATGGTACTACATGTAATGTAGCCACACCCACATGCAATTGAGGTAGACAATTTACATTTTGCTTTAATTAAATTACAATGTACCCCGGTACATGTATTTTGGAAAGTATCACTGAACCAATAAACTTTAGGGCATTAATATGTGACACCAGCTGGAGGCACTATTGTGAGAATATATAATATTAAGCCAAAAAAAAAAAGTCTCCGGTTTCTGGTATGCACGCGCGTCGCTGTAGCCATGCGCGTCGGCAAAATGAAACAGTTTTTTTTCAATGAAGGATGATGTCTCAAAACCGCCAAACTCACTGGTTTGACTGGAATCCTGCTGCTGCACAATTTTAACGTGTTTTTATATGGGGTTATGATGAGAATAAGCTTTATGTGGCCTCTCTGGATTCCCATATATTTGCACTAAGTTTAGTCGGGCACCATTTGCAGTCATCAGCCGACATTTGAAGCAAAAAAAATCAGGTGAAAAAAAAAAAAGCCGCGTCGCCGCACCACTTTTTGGGCAAGCTCCATACCAGAAACCGGCGCCTTTTTTTTTTGGCTTTAATATATGACACCAGCTGGAGGCACTGTTGTGAGAATATATTTAATATTACAGCAGGGATATATTTCAACGAAATACACATGTACATCCACGTCATTTCCATTTTTTTGTTGTTGAACTCTTAAACCTTCAGAACTGTGAAAGGCATTGTACCGGTTCTTATCAATAATTTTAAAGAATGGTACATACGTATACATGTACATGTGTTTAAATCCACCATGCAATTCTTTATCTTCAATCGATACAGTGTGAAAAAGACAGTTGAAAATGATATATCGCTGATTGTTTTTGAGAGTTTCACAGACATTTTCTGCGATTAGAATATAAAAAGCTGTATTATGGATTTATAACTTAAATGGATAGATTTGTGGGAAATCCATCTTTTCTTGATTTACGTAAAAATCTCCAATGATACGTTTAATTTCTTTTGCGAGAAATCCATTGTACTATAAATTTCCGTCTGCATTTTTCTGTTGAACAGCTGTATAGCTGTGTACTTACATGTAAAACAATGGTCATTATGCCGTGTACAAATGTACATACTATTATTAATGACCTTGTACACAATGTAGGCAATAAATTATTCCAAATCTACATACTGGTACGGTACCTACATACAGCCCTTAGAATAATTTCCAATTATGTGGAAGTGCTATGAAGGGCAATTAATAGGCCTACTGGTAGTGGTAGCCAACCCTCATAATTTCTCAAAACAGGTTGAATGGGGTAATGAGTATAAAACGTCACGCATGGTTTATTTTTACATTTTGTAATTAAGCGCTTGACTGGACTTTTGGGTACACAATTTACGGTAAAAGTTTTGTATGTGAATATCGTGTACATGTACATGTACCGGTTCTTGTACATTTGTATACGTACTGTACATGTACACGCACATGCATACATGTACATATGTACCCAAATGCGTACCGTTACACAATTTGTATACATGTACATGTAGGTTTGTTTGTGGTGTTAACCGAGGACATATGTGAAGCATCATGGAGTAATTGAGGACAGGTCAAATTGAAAAAGTCCTCGATTAGAAAACGTGTACAAAACCAATGGGATCTGTTGCAAAAAAGGATCAACGATGAGGAACAATAGAAAATCCTCGATTTACACCATAGACAAACGTGCAACGTATAGATCTACCAGTCTACACATTTGTGCGTTAAATCAACTCATTATTATAATTTTTTTTATTGGAAAACTAACGCAATTGATAACTTTCTTTGTGTATCCATTTGTGAAGTGACTGCTACTGAACATGCTGAAGACTATTCCTTTTATTTATGTCCAATAATATTGTAATTTATTTACTGAAATAATATGTTGACGCACAATGTATACATGTACATATATACACGTATACATGTATGCAAAAGTGTAATTTAATCAATGTTACCGGTAATGAAGCACTTTGGTATATATGTACACCACATACACCATATTACATATATTTAGGCTTGTGTACATACAACTTTCTTAGTATGAAATTAAAACAAATACCCTTGTTCACCAACAAACAAACACCCTAACAGACAAGCATACAATGTTCCTACATTGTACCCATTCTCTCATCAAAAGAAATACACACAAATACAGGATGCTACGTAATACACATGTTTTTATTTTCTTTCTTTATAATTTTTGTTTTTAAAGAAAATCCTTCTAATGGTCACAATTTTGTACAATTCGCAGCAGCTGGACATTTGGGATGCGTGTTAAAAAAAAATATCCAACTGACGTAATGTAAGCTGGATGAATGCACAATTAGCTCTCAAGAAATGCAGAGAGCTGCGCGGACAGTTGAATGAATGGGAGCCATCCTGACTGCACTGAGCATTCTAGTGACGCAAATCAGGAAGATGTTTACGCATTTATAATGGCAGATGCCAAAGGAACGGCAAATGGCAATCAGCAAGCTCTTGACCGCAGGAAACTGTTCTCAGAGTTGCTGTTCAAAATCAGGTGATTTTTTTTAAGTTCCCAGTATGTAAAATACATACATTAACCCTAACTCACTAGGCCTTTTTGCTAGGATGTAGCCTCAATCCTGCAAAATCCTCCAAGTGGCCTCATGAAAAAATAGCATAGTCTCAATCCTGCAAATTCCTCCATTATTTCTTGAATATGGTCCTTGGAGGGGTGACCACTGCCTGAATCCTGCAAAATCCTGCGGCAGTGACTGTCAATATGTTGAGGCTTGGCCAGTGACATCCTGGAGCAGTACGGAGGATTTCAAGCATAATCCAGGCCTACATGTATATTTATGCATGGCTGAGCAAAAACAACACAAGGTCCGGCCCAAGACCTTGACAAAGTGCATCCTACGAAATCAGTAACGCACTTTTGCCATGTAACCTCAATCCTCCAAATTCCTCCACTTTGGCTAAGAGGATTTTGAAGGATTCAGGGCGGTTAGGGTTATATTTTAGAGTACATAATTTACATGGTAATATCCACATAAAAGCCATGTACGGCACATGGTGCACACTATTATAAAATATGGTATAAATTCACAGTTAATTTCACCCAGGTCTAAATTTGTAAAGTGTGTGATTAGAGATGTGTACTAGTGCAGTGCCCATCTATAATGTGCCTGTTATAATGGGGCAAATGTTTGGCCTCTGGTCGTGGCTGCTTGCAGCTTTTTTTGAGAACTCCTCCTGCAAACAATTTATGCGCACGATTCAATGTTTTAGTTCTCACAGGTTGAACGCATGCTGTGCATGGGTGCTCTTTGTTTTTTTAAAAATATTTTCTGTGTCTGGATATTTATTTTTATTAGCTGGTCCAGGATTATTTTACTTCATGTGTTTTTATGTACCCCGCATTTTACTGTTTACTACTATTTTTTTAAGTGTTTTTTTTTGTAATTGGAATTTAAATGAATTGTACTGTATAATTGCTGGGAACCTCTGAAAAACAGTGTTTCACTGAGAGGTTTCCCCAGGGTTAATAAGAAATAAAGAGAGCAGTTGTAACTTATTGGACAAAATAAACTACACATGCAGCAAAACTTTTTTTTGAGCTCTCAAATTTGAGTGCTAATTTTTTTCACAATTGAACAGCTCCTTTGATTGAAATATCATGTACATGTAGCCTGGCTCCAGGGATAGCTCAGTTGGAAGAGTAATGGCTCCAGGCAATCTCTTTTTACAACTTTAAAATTATATTTTTGATCTTTTTTTATTTTATAACACCGGGGTATGATTCTGGAGTAAACAAGAAGGTCTTCAAGAGCCTTAAACTGATAATGTACATGTATCATGTATTGCAGTTATTTACATAAAATATCTGTCTGCAATGTTGGAGCTGCTTGTTCATGCATTTATGGATATTGTTGCATTGTAATACATGTACATGTACTGTAGTTCTAACATATGGTACTGTACATGTACATGTACATGTATAGATTCCCTGTGCAGTATACTAGTTGTTGTGACATGTACAGCTAAATAATAAGAAACATTTCATTTTCCTTGATTGTAATTATACTACAGTCGAATCTCGTTAGTACAAACTCTATTAATACACAATTCTGGTTATAACAAACGTAAAGCCAGCAAGTTTGCAGGCAAGCTTGCCGGAAAGCTTACCCGCCGACTTGCCTGCAAGCTTGCCTGCAAGCTTGCCTGCGCAAGCTTGCCTGCAAGCTTGCGGCAAGCTTGGAACCTTGCAAGCTGGCAGGCAAGCTTGCCTGCAAGCTTGCAGGCAAGCTTGCAGCAAGCTTGCCTGCAAGCTTGCAGCAAGCTTGCAGGCATTTCTGTAAGGGTTAGTCCCGACTGTGCATGTACACAATGAATGGGACTGATGTTGCTCTTGATACAAAATTCTACATGATATAACAAACAATTTGGCTACAATGTAGGTCTGAACGAGTTTGTATTAACGAGACTCGACTGTACGTGTAAACAACATGTACATTGTAAATGCTTATTTGCAAGTATTCAAGTGCTATGTGTTGTGTACCTCAAACAAAGACTTTTCAACTTGATGATCAATACAAATGTTCTGTTTGGCTTATTTTGTATGTTATTTTCCAAACGAGACAAAAAATATTAATTTTCTTGTGGATGCACACACGTCACACATAAAAAGGCTATCAAATGTTACATGTACCATGTGTACATTTGTGTACCGGTGCTTACAAGTGCAATTAACCTGATTACACAATAATACACAAAACTTGACTGACTTTGACTGGTAATAACATAGAAAAACAAGAAGCAAATACATCACACTAAACGGTTATTCAACAAAATTTAGATAAACAAATTCTGTACTGAATCAACCACGGCCGCCCAATAGGCATTAACGCTGTTTAATTCCACGCATTGAATCGATTGACATTTGAGGTTCATGTCCTGTGCGTGTGTGTGTTGACCACGTACCGTTCGTAACCTGCCTACGTCCTGACACTGCACAAAATTGGCCTTTGAGTTAGGCAAATAGTGCACTGGGAATTCTAGCTAATGATTAATCTTCGTGACATATTGGAGCAGTTTTTTTTCTCTTAAAATGTGATTTCTGAACAAGAAATGTTGGACGTTGTATTTTAACGGGGGACCATTTTATAATTTTTAAGTTCGTTTTGAAGATAATAATTATTTGCTCATTGCATGTACCGGTACATGTACACTTGAATTGTACATTACAATGTTGACTGCATATTTGATATTGAAGCAGGTTTTTTTTCTTAAAATGCGATTTCTGAATAAGAAATGTTGGACGTTGTATTTTAACGGGGGAACCATTTTATATTTTTTAAGTTTCGTTTTGAAGATAATAATTATGTGCTCATTGCATGCACACTTGAATTGTACATTACAATATTGACTGCATATTTGATGCAAGTTTGTATTATAAATTATCAATTAATTTTGAAACTGAGACAGCACATACTGTAAAATTTAGGTCTTTTTAAAGATTTATCAAATTTTCAGATAACATTTTTTTTAGCACCCAAAACCTATACGCTATAAAAGGGAATGTACAACATTTGCTTTTGCTGGAATTTTCAGAAACAAATAGATTTGGAGGATTAGTATGTTAGAGAAAATATTGTTTAACTGACTTGTTTCACGTTTTGGGCTTGTAGATGCTGGAAAAACCAAGAAAACCTATCATGTTCTTGTAGTCTGGTTCCCTGACCCCACTTAAGATGAAACGGAGACATTAATTAACTTTGGGGAATTGTAAGGTCAGAGAATCAGTCTAGCAGGCTTGTACCCCTTCATAGGTGTGTAATCAATTGCAAAGAAAAGTCAGAATAACTAAATATGAAAAATTAGGAACAGTTGTTGGAAAAAAGCCAGTTTTCTCCAACGCTGGTCAGTCGACCAGCGTTGGAAAAATACAGTTTTCTTCAAAATGTCAGCACACCAGGAGCCACGATTTTAAAGGATGCTTTAGAATGTCAGTCCCTAACAATTCAGTAACTTATTTCGTGATAATCTGATCATTTTGTTTTTTGATGTGTGCAAATGTTGTATCTTCCCTTTAAGTGCACTTCAATATTTATAAGCAACATTTATTTATTTTCCTGGAAATTTCTGTTTCTGTGTCATGTACTTGTAAAAAAACCTGCTTTTCAAATAAAGCAATTAATATATTAACCTACTTCTAGTAACTAACTCATAACACTTTCACATAAGGGCTGTCCCAAATATTCATAAAGAATGTGAATACATGTAGGCTTATTGGATCATCAACCGAATATTCAAATAGATTTTGCCGGTTGGAATATTCAGAGAGAAAAAAAAATATGCACATGCACACACAAGATTTTATTTTAATCGTAACTTTGTGTTTTTTATTGTCACATGCCACTTTATTGGTCTCATTCTTTTAGCATGTTTAGCTGGGTAAAAGTCCATTCACATTTACATATATGTACAAATACAGAAGCATAGGCCTACTGCAAGACACTCCAGTTGACCATAATATCCATTGCCGCATGCAAATTTTAACCCTAACAGCCCTGAATCCTTCAAATCTTCTTTGCCAAAGTGGAGGAATTTGGAAGATTGAGGGTAACATGGCAAAAGTGCGTTACTGATTTTGTAGGATGCACTTTGTCAAGGTCTTGGGCTGGACCTTGTGTTGTTTTTGCTCAGCCATGCATAAATATAGGCCTGGATTATGCTTGAAATCCTCCGTACTGCTCCAGGATGTCACTGGCCAAGCCTCAACATATTGTCAGTCACTACTGCAGGATTTCGCAGGATTCAGGCAGTGGTTACCCCTCCACGGACCATATTCAAGAAATAATGGAGGAATTTGCAGGATTGAGGCTATATTTTATTTTTCCATGAGGCCAATTGGAGGATTTTGCAAGCTGGAAGCTACATCCTAGCAAAAAGGCCTACGGAGTTGGGGTTAACTGGCTCGTTTTGTATGCAACTTTTGACCAGGGAGGAAGGCAGCTGCAGCATGTACATGTATGTGTAGAACTTGATCGTTGAGTTTTGACTTTTCAAAAGTTTTGTCAAGTGCAGTTTCGAATAATCAAATACTAAATGTTTCGAAAATGGACCTGGCCCTATTTCACATGTACCGGGTATTTAACCAACTTTTTGGTTGACATCCTGAACATATAAAGAAGGATCAAAGAATCGATACAATCCAAACTTCACAGCAATAATATTGCAACAAAAATCCTGACGAAAATAAACAGGGTTCTTCAGTTTTGCATTTATTGCAACCCTGCAAAATCAGCATTGGATTTGTTGTGGATTTGGTGTAGTCAAATGGTCTTGGTATATACAGTAGTACCGGTATATTATCGGGAAAAGTCCCCTAATACCCAAAGTGTCTGTTCATGAGCACGTGTACATGTTCGCCATACATGTACATGTAGTGCTACTGGTATTTTGCAATTCTTACACAAACTGACAAAGAACAAATTTGTGAAAATGAATAAAACCGCTGCAAACTGATTTGGTTTGACCTGAAATATCCAAATCTCAAAAATTAAGACGGCCTGGCGTTGCGATCTTAACCAATTTGCGTGGAAGGCCGTATTAACACGCACTGCCTGTTTTTATACACAGGCACAGCTGACACTGACACTTTGTGACAGGCTTAAATGTAAACGTCAAGCATGCCTCGATTCACCCCTGTCGAAAAATACATGTACAGTGTATGAGGTTTTGGCAAGAAATATCGCACTGTACATTGTAAATACGTACATGTACTGTTGAAATGACTCTTGCGAATCAGTTTTTGTGGTGTTTGGCTGTACATGTATACAGAACTTGGCTGCTATATTTTGCTTTTTAAAATAATCCCGGCGTTAACAGGATCTTCTTCAGAGGCAAAATGACACACAAGCATGCAGGGTTGGCAGGGGTAACACAAAAGAGGGATTAAATTGGGATCAGGTCAATGTGTATGAATCAAAGGGAATGGAGTAGAAGAACAAAGGACGGATTAAACACCAAGAGGGGTTAATACACAGTATTAAGGAAATTTCAGATTCTGGAAGTCCACACAAACGTACCAGCAGTTATTTTGACTAATTTAGTAATTTGATCTCACCTGCTGCTCATCATAAAGCTCCTGGATTTTCTCCTTGCCCCCGCCGGTCTGGTACCCATCTCCCTCCCCTGCCAGCGCTGCGCCATTCTCGCCGGGCTGGTCCTCCTTCAATCCAAACTTCCCCCACTCGATGTTCTTGCTCGGTTTTCCCTTTTTCCCTGCCAAGGGGGCGCTCTCCTGATCCTGATCCATCAAGCCGTCAGACATTGTGGGGTCAGAGGACAGGGGTCACAGTTGGGTGGAGCTGAATATCCTGGGGGGGGGGGGGTCGACAGGTCTGACTGGCAGAAGGTCTCACTCTATGAGAAGGGTAGATTGTCTCTACCTACATTTTCCAGGCTGCATTTTCATGACTTTCGTGACAGGATACAGGTATGTGATCTGACCATGGAAAAAACATGAACAAACTATTACAATCTAAATCAGTTTAGCAAAAAGCCATTGTAAAACGAAGAGAGTTGTATTTTTTTTTCATTCAGAAATATAGAAAGTGTTATGTACGTACTTTCTGCCAAATTTACCAATTTGGGAATGAAGATACACAAACTATCTTCAGTGTAAATCATGGCTAGCACCCATGATGAGCAGATACATGTTTATTCAGTTGACTAACTTGACTTTAAATATAAAAGTTAGGACGGTTATTGCAATGAATGTGTGGATCGATCCATGGTAAGGGCCTACTGTCTTTTCTCATTTGTATTCTTTTTACCAGTTTTATGGGGGCCTTTTGTCCTCGCGAGGGTATGCCCAAAATGCATACCGTGTAGTAGACCCGTGAACATGGCTTGTAAACTCAACGCCACGTTCACGGGTCTAACCGTGTAGGTGCCTGTCACCACAGTATGCCAAATCGGTGGAACGTTAGTATGGAGGTACCGTAGGTATGGTAGTATGGAACGCCAAAGCCGCCTTCTATAGTTCGATTTCATTCCATAATCAATTTCATTATTCCATTCGGCGATTTCATCATTCCATTCGGCAATTTAATCATTCCATTCAGCGATTTCATCATTCCATTCGGCGATTCCATCATTCCATTCGGCGTTCATCCTTTATTCGTCTATTTCGCATTTGATTTAGCCATTCCACATTTCATTCAGCAATTTCGCCCCTTTTGCACTTCATGCTATTCTGCATTTCACTTTTCATGCAGCTATTCCGTATTTCATTCGGTCTGGCAGCGTCCATCCGTACGGAAGCGTTAAAGGGACATAACACAAAGTTAAAAAAAAGTCTTAATTATGACTTATTATTAAGTCATTGTTATGACATATCTTGTAATAATGACTATTAAGTCATAATTATGATATATATCATAATTACGACTTAGTAATTGTTAAATCAAAATCATGACTTCATACTAAGTCGTAATTATAAGATATTAGTCATGACTTAATGATAAGTCATTAATATAAGATACGAGTCATAAATATGACTTAATAATAAGTCATAATTATGAGATATAAGTCATGATTATGATTTAACAATTACTAAGTCGTAACTATGAGATATATATCATAATTATGACTTAACACTAAGTCATTATTATAAGATATAAGTCATAGCAATGACTTAATGATAAGTCCTAATTATGACTTTTTTCTTTTTCTTTTTTACTTTGTGTTATATCCCTTTAACGCTTCCGTACGGATGGACGCTGCCGGACCGAATGGAATGCGGAATACCTGCATAAAATGCGAAATAGCTGCATGGAATGCGAAATGCAGAATAGCATGAAGTGCAAAAGGGGCAAAATTGCTGAATGAAATGTAGAATGGCTAAATCAAATGCGAAATAGACGAATGAAAGGATGAACGCCGATATGGAATGATGGACTCGCCGAATGGAATGATGAAATCGCCGAATGGAATGATGGAATCGCCGAATGAAATGATGGAATCGCCGAATGAAATGATGGAATCGCCGAATGAAATGATGAAATCGCCGAATGGAATGATGAAATCGCCGAATGGAATGATGGAATCGCCGAATGAAATGATGGAATCGCCGAATGAAATGATGGAATCGCCGAATGAAATGATGAAATTGATTATGGAATGAAATCGAACTATAGAAGGCGGCTTTGGCGTTCCATATGGTAGGCCTAGTTCAACGTTCCACTCAGTAGAGCTACATGTAGCTACACGATCGCCAAACGGGAGAAATATAAGGCGATCGTGAAGTGTAGGGCCCCTGTTTTGTTTTGATCAAATTAGAGTCAAAAATATTTTTTATTGCTTAAAAATCACCTTTACAATAAAAAGCAGACTTTTCTCAATTCTAATGTCACCCATTTTGCAATTTTGAACATAATCTTGGGGTAGAAATCACGATTTTCCTGCGCGGTTTGTGCCTTGCGATTCAGCGGGCCGTGCGTGCTCACGGTACAGTGTTGTAGGACTCGGACTCGGGACTCGGACTCAATCCGGACTCGAGTCCTTTTTTCAAGGACTCGGACTTGGGCTCGAGTCCTTTGCTCAAGGACTCGGACTCGGACTCGGACTCGGACCCCAAGGACTCGAGGACTCGGCTTCGAGTCCGGCTCGAGTCCGGCAAAATCGGGGTTTTTTTAGGTGTTTTATTTCAATTATTTTATGTCTTTCACCTTGATTTGGTTTTTAGTTTCTTTACATATTCTGTAGAATTGATCTGTGGCTCGGTCTTCTGTTGATTGTTTTGTTTAACAGTTATGATCTTTACAAGTTTGTTAGTTAGAACTTTTCATATTACAGAAGACTTTTTCAGTTTCTTTTAGGCTTTACATATTTTGTAGACTTGATCTGTGGCTCTGCCTTCTGTTGATAGTTTGTTTAACAGTTATGCTATTTACAAGTTTTTTTAACCTTTACTGTAAGAAAGGGAAATAAAGAAAAGCAACAAATGTGAAGAATAATTACTGAAGATCATATGCTAATTGTAATTGTCACTTTACTGTAGTATCTGCGTCAATATCTGTAGGCTTCTACGCATACTAAGGTAAAAGTTAATGCAAGTTTTTTTTTAATGTACATTATAAACATAATGAATGCATTGCATAGTGCATACAGCCAAAACCATTACCCCTTCTCTATCACCTGACATTTGATGTGACATTTTGAAAACGTTAATATAGTATTGGTGAACCGCGACTTGAATTTGATACATAAGGACTCGGACTCGGACTCGAGTCCTTTTTCAAGGACTCGGACTCGGACTCGGACTCGGACATCAAAAATTGACAAGGACTCGGACTCGGACTCGAGTCCTTTGCTCAAGGACTCGGACTCGGACTCGGACTCGGATGAGGAGGACTCGACTACAACACTGTCACGGTACATCGCGCGGTGATCGCCATCTTTATTTCCGGGTCGCGTGTTGTCGCCGCACTGTCATCGTCATTTTACCCCCAAATTTTCTCTAAAAAAATCAAAACCCTGCCCTCTATCTATGACATACCGGTACCTGTTTATTGAGAATGTCGCCAACTAGTTTGGTAGGTCCAATAATTTTCAAGTGGATTTTTTTCCCTTATAGGAACCGGCCCTACACTTCACGATCGCCAAGTACTAGTTACTATATACTGACAGTCACAGTGACAATGTTGTGCCCATTCTTGAAAAACACGCATTCTCGAAAATGAGCGCGTATTCTTAAGAATGAGCGCCCATTCTTGAAAATGAGCGCTCATTCTTGAAAATGAGCGCTCATTCTTAAGATTGGGTGGGAATACCACGTGCACAATTTATGAATTTTGCCCAATCTTAACAAACATTGCACGACATAATTATGTTAAATGAATTGTATAGCGGTTAAAAGGGAAACAATTCATATAAAGAGGAAAGAAAATGTTCCATGCTTCTGTACTCGTATAACTACGATAATTTGAATCAAATTAAACCTGTTATTGTTGCTTTTTCCTGCCTACTTAAGGGAAGTTTTGTAATAACGGAGGACTGGGAACTAGTCTGGGAAGTGCTTTGTTTAGGCTAGACAAGTACAAGTCCCTGTATGTATCATGTGCGTGCCACGAACAAAAACGATGTCCAGAAGCTGCCAAAATTGCTCTTTTGACTAGATAGAATCCAGCTCTGCGACGTTATGGTGGGGTGTGAACAATAAATTGGTGGCAATTTAAATGGGAAATAGCATTAGCACTATGGGATGTCGCAGTATTCATTCTCATTCTTCACAATCTTCATTCTTACGACTCCCCTCCCCCTCTTTTATTATCCCAAAAATCTGAATTCTTTCTTATTTATTCTTATTTTTCCCCCGGTCCCCTCCCCCAATACGCGTATACTTTTCATATCCACTCTACTTTTCAGCGCCTTGCGTTGCAACAGTATAATTATTAAGAATCAGTGAACGAGGATGCAGCTAGACTTGCCAAGCGCAGCCGGTGCTCGGCATCGACAAGACCGTTATCTTGTCGCGTATTCTCGAGAATGTGCGCTCAATCTGGAAGAGTTATTTTTTGCCAAGATTGAGCAAGGATCCAGTTGCACATTTTCGAGAATGTGCCTGCCCATTTTCGAGAATGCATGATTTTCAAGAATGGGCACAACAACAACAGAAGTGACAAGCCGTGACACCGGCCGGTCCCACGACATGACGAGGATCATACGATCACACCTTTACTTAGACATTTTATCCTGAAATATGGTTCATCAATCGAAATAAATGCATAAACTCACCATCCGTCAAACTGTCATCGAAATCGTGAAACTCTGGAGGTCACAGATGAAGGAATTCATCAGACGTGTCAAAGTGTCGATTTGTTACACGGTTCCCGAAAAAAAAGTGTACATTATTAGTTTTTAGACTGGTGCCACATCAGGGTTTTGTTGCCTGCCTTGAAAATTACAGCGAATTTGTATGTGCCAAGTTGGTTACCAAACTACCCTGGGCTTTTGCAACAAGAGAGGGCGACATTTATGCTTTGCAGACCCAAAGTTCAGTCGATGGCGGTGTAAAAAAAGACAAAGTTGTTTTTATTACAACAACTTTAGTAATCCGAATCCATCACCCAAAATAATACTTTTGTTGTTAATTTGTGATAATTTTGTACATATACAAAGCGGGCGGGATTAAAATGTAGCAATTTTTATTTTGTTGGGGGGTTCTTATTAGAAGACCACACCCCCAACAAAACAAATTCACCCAAATAAATGATTGGCCTTGGGGGACATAATTTGGTGGGTAAAGAAGGGGAAAAAACATATTACCATGTCACTGACATGGTTATATATTTTTGTTTTTTGGAGAATTATAACTTAACTTGAGACACCAAATTCTTGACTTGGGCCAAGTCTGCCAAGTGGTGTCATCAGAGCCCGGGACATACCGACATTATTCTCTGAAGCTGTAACTGTGACGAAGCCGGGAATTTGTATATCGGTCACAAGGAAAAACATGCAAAATTATTATGGATTTTGTCCGTAAAAGGTGGGAGCTAATTAAAAGCCCGACGTGATGATTGCATCGCGCGCCACGCAATAACTTTAGATGACGTCACAGCAGAGCGCACGGCGCGCACGCACGCTGCCAGTGACAAGTACCAACGTTGCAACGAAACCAAACGAAACGCACATTGCGTCGGTAACATGCACGTGCATGAGAGCTAGCTCAGGCAATTTGTGAAGTACATAAGTTCCATGGCACATTCTTGTAGATTTCACCGTCTCGAAGTCATGCAAAAGGCGAGGTTTGAGCGCTTTCAAATGCTGCCAGTTTGAGGTACGAATTCCAGGAACTTGAACAGGGAAGAGGACTATCTTCAAACTGACCGAGTCTCACAGACGGGAGGACGACTTCCGACGGAAAGTGTGCGGTTGATTCTTGTCACACCGAACGTAAAATGGCGGCCGCGGAGTGTAAGGTAAGGTTGTGAACTTCAATTCTCTCCCATCACAGAACGTGGTGTTCCCTAACGTGGCGCACTTCAATGTTTACACCGATATTCCTCATGAGTGTGTTGCCAAACTTCTTTGTTGACAAACTTCAAATTCATGCTGTGAAATAGTGGTACTTTTACCTTATAAATGCTTGTATTTTACCTTTGTGAACAATTTTAGTGTCATGAAAATGATAAGCCTGAAATTCAAAAACGGTGCCGTCCGGAAATTGGGCACAATTTCCGTAAAGTTGTAAAATTCTGATAAACCATTATTATCTTTACTTGCATACCGAACTAGAAGTATATATTTGGGGGGACTTTTTCCAAAGGGTTCACTGCGAATGAACTTAAAATTAAAAATCACGCCGAAATAATTGCTTCCTCTAACGTGGTAACGGGTAGATAACATCTTGATTTATGAACGGGAGTGTTTAGAACTTGATGAAATTTCATTTTTTTTGAAATTTCAGTTTTAGGTTTTGCTCTGGCTACAGTAGTTGCAGGCGTACAATCAAAGTGCGCGATTTTAGGGGCCGCGCCACGTTAGGGTACATCTACAATACTATAAAGGAAACGTTCTATTGCCATATCCTCTATTTACATTTAACTTATTTACAGTTAACATACAGTGTTGTTTAAAGCAAACTAAATGCATTTTAATTTGGTAATGTAAATTTAGTAAGTGTTGGTGAAGTATTGAATAATAATTCTCGGATGTAGAGTCGAGTTAAATTTTGGGCTAAAGTTAGAGGGTATTAATGTTTTCGTGCATGCATTATTAGACCTTTAGGCAAAACAACAAAAGTAGTTCTGCTGCCGATTACATATATGGCATTCGAAAATAGGGTAGGTGTGTAGGTTTTTATTTTGCGTGTGCTTGTAGTCAAGGTTCAAAGTTAGAAATTGTAGGGAGAGCCTGTCTAGATAATTTCCCTTATTAAGGCATCTTTTGACATGCATAGAGAGCCAATCTTGCCCGGGCTGACCTGCCTTGCTATGGGAGAACTGCACAAAACGAAACTAGCCGGACTAAGTTACTATATTTTGCATTTTCTCTAAAAGTCGTGGGTCTGAAGTCTTGGTTTTTGTTGCAATTTGTAGCCCTGCTCAGTAGCTTTTGAACAAACTAAAGTTTGTCTATAATTTTCTACAATAAGGTACCTTTTGCACGACACATAGCCAATGTCTTCGACTCTTACGGGCCTTGCTAAGTATGAAAGAACTGCACAAAACGAAACTAGCAGGACTGAGTTACTAATATTGCATTTTCTCTAAGAGTCTTCGGTCTGAAGTCTTGGTTTCTTTGCTTATTGTAGCCCTGTTCAGCTGAACAAGCTACAGTTTGTCTACAATTACCCATATTAAGGTACCTTTTAACCGACATATAGTAAGCCAATGTCCACGCCTCTTATAATTATGGGCCTTGCTATGAAACTAGCCGGACTAAGTAACTACATAGCATTATCTCTAAATGCCTTTGCTCTGAAGTCTTGGTTGTTTTGCATGTTGTAGCCCTGCTCAGTCAGCTTTCAAACAAGGTATGGGTTGATCTATAATTGTTCATATTACCTTTTAAACGACATCTAGGGTCTACAAGTCTAGCCTTGCTATGGGAGTACCTAAGCAAAACGAAACCAGCCGGACTAAGTTACTATATCTTGCATTTTCTCCAAAAGTCTCGGGTTTGAAGTCTTGGTTGTTTTTGCATGTTGTAGCCCTGCTTAGCAGCTTTTGAACAAGGTAGAATTTGTCAACAATGTTCCATATTAAGGTACCTTTTGAACGATATAGAGATCCAATGTCAACGACCCTTACGGGCGTTGCTTTGTGAGTTACGGCACAAAACAAAAGTAGCGGACTAAGTCTTGCATTTTCTCTAAAACTCTTGAATCTGAAGTGTTGGTTGTTGTCGCATATTGTAGCTCTGCTTAGCAGCTTTCGAACAAGGTACAGTTTGTCCATAATTCCAAAATTAAGCTACCTTTCGAACGACAGATAGACAGCCAATGTCTACGGCACTGACGGGCTTTGGGAGTAACTGCACAAACAAAACTAGCCGGACTAAGTTACTAAATCTTGCATTTTATTAAAAAGTCTGAAGTCCGAAGTCTTGGTTGTTTGCATATTATAGCCCTGATAAGCAACTTTCGAAAAAGGTAGAGTTTGTCTGTAATTTCCGTTATCATTAGAGATTCAATGTATACGGCTCTGACGGGCTTTGCTATAGGGGTTACTGCACAAAACGAAACTGGCAGACTTGGTTGTTGTATGTTGTAGGCCTGTTCAAGAGCTTGCCAACTGCTAAAGTTTGTCTTCTAATTCTCATTTTAAGGTACCTTTTGAATGAGATACAGATAGCCAGTCGAGCACGGCGCTGACAAGTGTTGCTATGGGAGTTACTGATTTGGAGTTACTGCTATGGGAGTTACTGAATACGTGATTTTTATGTATGTTGTAGGCCTGTTCAAGAGCTTTCTAACGGTGTGAAGTTTGTCTGCAAATTCGCATTCTAAGGTACCTTTTGATTGAGATATAGATAGCCAGCCGAGCACGGCCCTGACAGGCCTTGCTATGGGAGTTACTGCACAAAACTAAACTCGAAGGACTTAGTTACTACATCATGCATTTTCTCCAAAAGTCTTGAGTCTGAATACGTCATTTTTTGTATGTTGTTGGCCTGTTCAAGAGCTTTGTAACGGTGTAAAGTTTGTCTGCAAATTCGCATTTTAAGGTGCCTTTTTATGACATAGAGAGCCAGTCGAGCACGGCGCTGACAGGCCTTGCTATGGGAGTTACTGCGCAAAACTAAACTCGAAGGACTTAGTTACTACGTCTTGCATTTTCTCCAAAAGTCTTGTGTGTGAAGACTTGAATTTTTAGTATGTTGTAGGCCTGTTCAAGAGCTTTGTAACGGTGTAAAGTTTGTTTGCAAATTTGCATTTTAAGGTACCTTTTGATTGAGATATAGAGAGCCAGTCGAGCACGGCGCTGACAGGCCTTGCTATGGGAGTTACTGCACAAAACTAAACTCGAAGAACTTAGTTACTACATCTTGCATTTTCTCCAAAAGTCTTAGATCTGAAGATTTGAATTTTTTGTATGTTGTAGGCCTGTTCAAGAGCTTTGTAACGGCGTAAAGTTTGTTTGCAAATTTGCATTTTAAAATGCCTTTTTATTGAGACACAGAGAGCCAGTCGAGCACGCGCTGACAGGCCTTGCTATGGGAGTTACTGCACAAAACTAAACTCGAAGGACTTAGTTACTACATCTTGCATTTTTTCCAAAAGTCTTGAGTTTGAAGACTTGAATTTTTAGTATGTTGTAGGCCTGTTCAAGAGCTTTGTAACGGTGTAAAGTTTGTCTGCAAATTTGCATTTTAAGGTACCTTTTGATTGAGATATAGAGAGCCAGTCGAGCACGGCGCTGACAGGCCTTGCTATGGGAGTTACTGCACAAAACTAAACTCGAAGGACTTAGTTACTACATCTTGCATTTTCTCCAAAAGTCTTGAGTCTGAAGACTTGAATTTTTAGTATGTTGTAGGCCTGTTCAAGAGCTTTGTAACGGTGTAAAGTTTGTCTGCAAATTTGCATTTTAAAGTGCCTTTTTATTGAGACATAGAGAGCCAGTCGAGCACGGCGCTGACAGGCCTTGCTATGGGAGTTACTGCACAAAACTAAACTCGAAGGTCTTAGTTACTAAGTATTGCATTTTCTCCAAAAGTCTTGAGGCTGAAGACTTGAATTTTTAGTATGTTGTAGGCCTGTTCAAGAGCTTTGTAACGGTGTAAAGTTTGTCTGCAAATTTGCATTTTAAGGTACCTTTTGATTGAGATATAGAGAGCCAGTCGAGCACGGCGCTGACAGGCCTTGCTATGGGAGTTACTGCACAAAACTAAACTCGAAGGGCTTAGTTACTACATCTTGCATTTTCTCCAAAAGCCTTGAGTCTGAAGACTTGAATTTTTTGTATGTTGTAGGCCTGTTCAAGAGCTTTGTAACGGTGTAAAGTTTGTCTGCAAATTCGCATTTTAAGGTACCTTTTGATTGAGATATAGAGAGCCAGTCGAGCACGGCGCTGACAGGCCTTGCTATGGGAGTTACTGCACAAAACTAAACTCGAAGGACTTAGTTACTACATCTTGCATTTTCTCCAAAAGTCTTGAGTCTGAAGACTTGAATTTTTAGTATGTTGTAGGCCTGTTCAAGAGCTTTGTAACGGTGTAAAGTTTGTCTGCAAATTTGCATTTTAAAGTGCCTTTTTATTGAGACATAGAGAGCCAGTCGAGCACGGCGCTGACAGGCCTTGCTATGGGAGTTACTGCACAAAACTAAACTCGAAGGGCTTAGTTACTACATCTTGCATTTTCTCCAAAAGTCTTGTGTCTGAAGACTTGAATTTTTAGTATGTTGTAGGCCTGTTCAAGAGCTTTGTAACGGTGTAAAGTTTGTCTGCAAATTTGCATTTTAAAGTGCCTTTTTATTGAGACATAGAGAGCCAGTCGAGCACGGCGCTGACAGGCCTTGCTATGGGAGTTACTGCACAAAACTAAACTCGAAGGACTTAGTTACTACATCTTGCATTTTCTCCAAAAGTCTTGAGTCTGAAGACTTGAATTTTTAGTATGTTGTAGGCCTGTTCAAGAGCTTTGTAACGATGTAAAGTTTGTCTGTAAATTTGCATTTTAAGGTACCTTTTTATTTAGACATAGAGAGCCAGTCGAGCACGGCGCTGACAGGCCTTGCTATGGGAGTTACTGCACAAAACTAAACTCGAAGAACTTAGTTACTACATCTTGCATTTTCTCCAAAAGTCTTAAGTCTGAAGATTTGAATTTTTTGTATGTTGTAGGCCTGTTCAAGAGCTTTGTAACGGTGTAAAGTTTGTCTGCAAATTTGCATTTTAAGGTACCTTTTTATTGAGACATAGAGAGCCAGTCGAGCACGGCGCTGACAGGCCTTGCTATGGGAGTTACTGCACAAAACTAAACTCGAAGGACTTAGTTACTACATCTTGCATTTTCTCCAAAAGACTTGAGTCTGAAGTCTTGATTTTTTTTGTATGTTTTAGGCCTGTTCAAGAGCTTTGTTACGGTGTAAAGTTTGTCTGCAAATTCGCATTTTAAGATGCCTTTTTATTGAGACATAGAGAGCCAGTCGAGCACGGCGCTGACAGGCCTTGCTATGGGAGTTACTGCACAAAACTAAACTCGAAGGGCTTAGTTACTACATCTTGCATTTTCTCCAAAAGTCTTGAGGCTGAAGACTTGAATTTTTAGTATGTTGTAGGCCTGTTCAAGAGCTTTGTAACGGTGTAAAGTTTGTCTGCAAATTTGCATTTTAAAATGGCTTTTTATTGAGACATAGAGAGCCAGTCGAGCACGGCGCTGACAGGCCTTGCTATGGGAGTTACTGCACAAAACTAAACTCGAAGGACTTAGTTACTACATCTTGCAGTTTTTCCAAAAGTCTTGAGTCTGAAGTCTTCATTTTTTTGTATGTTGTAGGCCTGTTCCAGAGCTTTGTAACGGTGTAAAGTTTGTCTGCAAATTCGCATTTTAAGCTACCTTTTGATTGAGATATAGAGAGCCAGTCGAGCACGGCGCTGACAGGCCTTGCTATGGGAGTTACTGCACAAAACTAAACTCGAAGGACTTAGTTACTACATCTTGCATTTTCTCCAAAAGTCTTGAGTCTGAAGACTTGAATTTTTAGTATGTTGTAGGCCTGTTCAAGAGCTTTGTAACGGTGTAAAGTTTGTCTGCAAATTTGCATTTTAAAGTGCCTTTTTATTGAGACATAGAGAGCCAGTCGAGCACGGCGCTGACAGGCCTTGCTATGGGAGTTACTGCACAAAACTAAACTCGAAGGACTTAGTTACTACATCTTGCATTTTCTCCAAAAGTCTTGAGTCTGAAGACTTGAATTTTTAGTATGTTGTAGGCCTGTTCAAGAGCTTTGTAACGGTGTAAAGTTTGTCTGCAAATTTGCATTTTAAAGTGCCTTTTTATTGAGACATAGAGAGCCAGTCGAGCACGGCGCTGACAGGCCTTGCTATGGGAGTTACTGCACAAAACTAAACTCGAAGGACTTAGTTACTAAGTATTGCATTTTCTCCAAAAGTCTTGAGTCTGAAGACTTGAATTTTTAGTATGTTGTAGGCCTGTTCAAAAGCTTTGTAACGGTGTAAAGTTTGTCTGCAAATTTGCATTTTAAAGTGCCTTTTTATTGAGACATAGAGAGCCAGTCGAGCACGGCGCTGACAGGCCTTGCTATGGGAGTTACTGCACAAAACTAAACTCGAAGGGCTTAGTTACTAAGTATTGCATTTTCTCCAAAAGTCTTGTGTCTGAAGACTTGAATTTTTAGTATGTTGTAGGCCTGTTCAAGAGCTTTGTAACGGTGTAAAGTTTGTCTGCAAATTTGCATTTTAAGGTACCTTTTGATTGAGATATAGAGAGCCAGTCGAGCACGGCGCTGACAGGCCTTGCTATGGGAGTTACTGCACAAAACTAAACTCGAAGGGCTTAGTTACTACATCTTGCATTTTCTCCAAAAGTCTTGAGGCTGAAGACTTGAATTTTTAGTATGTTGTAGGCCTGTTCAAGAGCTTTGTAACGGTGTAAAGTTTGTCTGCAAATTTGCATTTTAAGGTACCTTTTTATTTAGACATAGAGAGCCAGTTGAGTACGGCGCTGACAGGCCTTGCTATGGGAGTTACTGCACAAAACTAAACTCGAAGGACTTAGTTACTACATCTTGCATTTTTTCCAAAAGTCTTGAGTCTGAAGTCTTCATTTTTTTGTATGTTGTAGGCCTGTGGCAGAGCTTTGTAACGGTGTAAAGTTTGTCTGCAAATTCGCATTTTGAGGTACCTTTTGATTGAGATATAGAGAGCCAGTCGAGCACGGCGCTGACAGGCCTTGCTATGGGAGTTACTGCACAAAACTAAACTCGAAGGACTTAGTTACTAAGTATTGCATTTTCTCCAAAAGTCTTGAGTCTGAAGACTTGAATTTTTAGTATGTTGTAGGCCTGTTCAAGAGCTTTGTAACGGTGTAAAGTTTGTCTGCAAATTTGCATTTTAAAGTGCCTTTTTATTGAGACATAGAGAGCCAGTCGAGCACGGCGCTGACAGGCCTTGCTATGGGAGTTACTGCACAAAACTAAACTCGAAGGACTTAGTTACTACATCTTGCATTTTCTCCAAAAGTCTTGAGTCTGAAGACTTGAATTTTTAGTATGTTGTAGGCCTGTTCAAGAGCTTTGTAACGGTGTAAAGTTTGTCTGCAAATTCGCATTTTAAAGTGCCTTTTTATTGAGACATAGAGAGCCAGTCGAGCACGGCGCTGACAGGCCTTGCTATGGGAGTTACTGCACAAAACTAAACTCGAAGGACTTAGTTACTAAGTATTGCATTTTCTCCAAAAGTCTTGAGTCTGAAGACTTGAATTTTTAGTATGTTGTAGGCCTGTTCAAGAGCTTTGTAACGGTGTAAAGTTTGTCTGCAAATTTGCATTTTAAAGTGCCTTTTTATTGAGACATAGAGAGCCAGTCGAGCACGGCGCTGACAGGCCTTGCTATGGGAGTTACTGCACAAAACTAAACTCGAAGGGCTTAGTTACTAAGTATTGCATTTTCTCCAAAAGTCTTGTGTCTGAAGACTTGAAATTTTAGTATGTGTTAGGCCTGTTCAAGAGCTTTGTAACGGTGTAAAGTTTGTCTGCAAATTTGCATTTTAAGGTACCTTTTGATTGAGATATAGAGAGCCAGTCGAGCACGGCGCTGACAGGCCTTGCTATGGGAGTTACTGCACAAAACTAAACTCGAAGGGCTTAGTTACTACATCTTGCATTTTCTCCAAAAGTCTTGAGGCTGAAGTCTTCATTTTTTTGTATGTTGTAGGCCTGTGGCAGAACTTTGTAACGGTGTAAAGTTTGTCTGCAAATTCGCATTTTGAGGTACCTTTTGATTGAGATATAGAGAGCCAGTCGAGCACGGCGCTGACAGGCCTTGCTTGGGAGTTACTGCACAAAACTAAACTCGAAGGACTTAGTAACTACATCTTGCATTTTTTCCAAAAGTCTTGAGTCTGAAGTCTTCATTTTTTTGTATGTTGTAGGCCTGTGGCAGAACTTTGTAACGGTGTAAAGTTTGTCTGCAAATTCGCATTTTGAGGTACCTTTTGATTGAGATATAGAGAGCCCGTCGAGCACGGCGCTGACAGGCCTTGCTATGGGCGTTACTGCACAAAACTAAACTCGAAGGACTTAGTTACTACATCTTGCATTTTCTCCAAAAGACTTGTGTCTGAAGACTTGAATTTTTAGTATGTTGTTGGCCTGTTCAAGAGCTTTGTTACGGTGTAAAGTTTGTCTGCAAATTCGCATTTTAAGATGCCTTTTTATTGAGACATAGAGAGCCAGTCGAGCACGGCGCTGACAGGCCTTGCTATGGGAGTTACTGCACAAAACTAAACTCGAAGGACTTAGTTACTAAGTATTGCATTTTCTCCAAAAGTCTTGTGTCTGAAGACTTGAATTTTTAGTATGTTGTAGGCCTGTTCAAGAGCTTTGTAACGGCGTAAAGTTTGTCTGCAAATTTGCATTTTAAAGTGCCTTTTTTATTGAGACATAGAGAGCCAGTCGAGCACGGCGCTGACAGGCCTTGCTATGGGAGTTACTGCACAAAACTAAACTCGAAGGTCTTAGTTACTACATCTTGCATTTTCTCCAAAAGTCTTGAGTCTGAAGACTTGAATTTTTAGTATGTTGTAGGCCTGTTCAAGAGCTTTGTAACGGTGTAAAGTTTGTCTGCAAATTTGCATTTTAAAGTGCCTTTTTATTGAGACATAGAGAGCCAGTCGAGCACGGCGCTGACAGGCCTTGCTATGGGAGTTACTGCACAAAACTAAACTCGAAGGTCTTAGTTACTAAGTATTGCATTTTCTCAAAAAGTCTTGAGGCTGAAGACTTGAATTTTTAGTATGTTGTAGGCCTGTTCAAGAGCTTTGTAACGGTGTAAAGTTTGTCTGCAAATTTGCATTTTAAGGTACCTTTTGATTGAGATATAGAGAGCCAGTCGAGCACGGCGCTGACAGGCCTTGCTATGGGAGTTACTGCACAAAACTAAACTCGAAGGACTTAGTTACTACATCTTGCATTTTCTCCAAAAGTCTTGAGTCTGAAGACTTGAATTTTTAGTATGTTGTAGGCCTGTTCAAGAGCTTTGTAACGGTGTAAAGTTTGTCTGCAAATTCGCATTTTAAGATGCCTTTTTATTGAGACATAGAGAGCCAGTCGAGCACGGCGCTGACAGGCCTTGCTATGGGAGTTACTGCACAAAACTAAACTCGAAGGACTTAGTTACTACATCTTGCATTTTCTCCAAAAGTCTTGAGTCTGAAGACTTGAATTTTTAGTATGTTGTAGGCCTGTTCAAGAGCTTTGTAACGGTGTAAAGTTTGTCTGCAAATTTGCATTTTAAAGTGCCTTTTTATTGAGACATAGAGAGCCAGTCGAGCACGGCGCTGACAGGCCTTGCTATGGGAGTTACTGCACAAAACTAAACTCGAAGGACTTAGTTACTACATCTTGCATTTTCTCCAAAAGTCTTGAGTCTGAAGACTTGAATTTTTAGTATGTTGTAGGCCTGTTCAAGAGCTTTGTAACGGTGTAAAGTTTGTCTGCAAATTTGCATTTTAAAGTGCCTTTTTATTGAGACATAGAGAGCCAGTCGAGCACGGCGCTGACAGGCCTTGCTATGGGAGTTACTGCACAAAACTAAACTCGAAGGACTTAGTTACTACATCTTGCATTTTCTCCAAAAGTCTTGAGTCTGAAGACTTGAATTTTTAGTATGTTGTAGGCCTGTTCAAGAGCTTTGTAACGGTGTAAAGTTTGTCTGCAAATTTGCATTTTAAGGTACCTTTTGATTGAGATATAGAGAGCCAGTCGAGCACGGCGCTGACAGGCCTTGCTATGGGAGTTACTGCACAAAACTAAACTCGAAGGACTTAGTTACTACATCTTGCATTTTCTCCAAAAGACTTGAGTCTGAAGTCTTGATTTTTTTGTATGTTTTAGGCCTGTTCAAGAGCTTTGTTACGGTGTAAAGTTTGTCTGCAAATTTGCATTTTAAGATGCCTTTTTATTGAGACATAGAGAGCCAGTCGAGCACGGCGCTGACAGGCCTTGCTATGGGAGTTACTGCACAAAACTAAACTCGAAGGACTTAGTTACTACATCTTGCATTTTCTCCAAAAGTCTTAAGTCTGAAGACTTGAATTTTTAGTATGTTGTAGGCCTGTTCAAGAGCTTTGTAACGGCGTAAAGTTTGTCTGCAAATTTGCATTTTAAAGTGCCTTTTTATTGAGACATAGAGAGCCAGTCGAGCACGGCGCTGACAGGCCTTGCTATGGGAGTTACTGCACAAAACTAAACTCGAAGGACTTAGTTACTAAGTATTGCATTTTCTCAAAAAGTCTTGAGTCTGAAGACTTGAATTTTTAGTATGTTGTAGGCCTGTTCAAGAGCTTTGTAACGGTGTAAAGTTTGTCTGCAAATTCGCATTTTAAGCTACCTTTTGATTGAGACATAGAGAGCCAGTCGAGCACGGCGCTGACAGGCCTTGCTATGGGAGTTACTGCACAAAACTTAACTCGAAGGACTTAGTTACTACATCTTGCATTTTCTCCAAAAGTCTTAAGTCTGAAGACTTGAATTTTTAGTATGTTGTAGGCCTGTTCAAGAGCTTTGTAACGGTGTAAAGTTTGTCTGCAAATTTGCATTTTAAAGTGCCTTTTTATTGAGACATAGAGAGCCAGTCGAGCACGGCGCTGACAGGCCTTGCTATGGGAGTTACTGCACAAAACTAAACTCGAAGGACTTAGTTACTACATCTTGCATTTTGTCCAAAAGACTTGAGTCTATAGTCTTGATTTTTTTGTATGTTTTAGGCCTGTTCAAGAGCTTTGTTACGGTGTAAAGTTTGTCTGCAAATTTGCATTTTAAGATGACTTTTTATTGAGACATAGAGAGCCAGTCGAGCACGGCGCTGACAGGCCTTGCTATGGGAGTTACTGCACAAAACTAAACTCGAAGAACTTAGTTACTACATCTCGCATTTTCTCCAAAAGTCTTAAGTCTGAAGATTTGAATTTTTAGTATGTTGTAGGCCTGTTCAAGAGCTTTGTAACGGCGTAAATTTGTTTGCAAATTTGCATTTTAAAGTGCCTTTTTATTGAGACATAGAGAGCCAGTCGAGCACGGCGCTGACAGGCCTTGCTATGGGAGTTACTGCACAAAACTAAACTCGAAGGACTTAGTTACTACATCTTGCATTTTCTCCAAAAGTCTTGAGTCTGAAGACTTGAATTTTTAGTATGTTGTAGGCCTGTTCAAGAGCTTTGTAACGGTGTAAAGTTTGTCTGCAAATTTGCATTTTAAAGTACCTTTTTATTGAGACATAGAGAGCCAGTCGAGCACGGCGCTGACAGGCCTTGCTATGGGAGTTACTGCACAAAACTAAACTCGAAGGACTTAGTTACTACATCTTGCAGTTTTTGCAAAAGTCTTGAGTCTGAAGTCTTCATTTTTTGTATGTTGTAGGCCTGTTCAAGAGCTTTGTAACGGTGTAAAGTTTGTCTGCAAATTCGCATTTTAAGGTACCTTTTGATTGAGATATAGAGAGCCAGTCGAGCACGGCGCTGACAGGCCTTGCTATGGGAGTTACTGCACAAAACTAAACTCGAAGGACTTAGTTACTACATCTTGCATTTTCTCCAAAAGTCTTGAGTCTGAAGATTTGAATTTTTAGTATGTTGTAGGCCTGTTCAAGAGCTTTGTAACGGCGTAAAGTTTGTCTGCAAATTTGCATTTTAAAGTGCCTTTTTATTGAGACATAGAGAGCCAGTCGAGCACGGCGCTGACAGGCCTTGCTATGGGAGTTACTGCACAAAACTAAACTCGAAGGACTTAGTTACTAAGTATTGCATTTTCTCCAAAAGTCTTGAGTCTGAAGACTTGAATTTTTAGTATGTTGTAGGCCTGTTCAAGAGCTTTGTAACGGTGTAAAGTTTGTCTGCAAATTTGCATTTTAAGGTACCTTTTTATTGAGACATAGAGAGCCAGTCGAGCACGGCGCTGACAGGCCTTGCTATGGGAGTTACTGCACAAAACTAAACTCGAAGGACTTAGTTACTACATCTTGCATTTTCTCCAAAAGTCTTGTGTCTGAAGACTTGAATTTTTAGTATGTTGTAGGCCTGTTCAAGAGCTTTGTAACGGTGTAAAGTTTGTCTGCAAATTCGCATTTTAAGATGCCTTTTTATTGAGACATAGAGAGCCAGTCGAGCACGGCGCTGACAGGCCTTGCTATGGGAGTTACTGCACAAAACTAAACTCGAAGGACTTAGTTACTACATCTTGCATTTTCTCCAAAAGTCTTGAGTCTGAAGACTTGAATTTTTAGTATGTTGTAGGCCTGTTCAAGAGCTTTGTAACGGTGTAAAGTTTGTCTGCAAATTTGCATTTTAAAGTGCCTTTTTATTGAGACATAGAGAGCCAGTCGAGCACGGCGCTGACAGGCCTTGCTATGGGAGTTACTGCACAAAACTAAACTCGAAGGACTTAGTTACTACATCTTGCATTTTCTCCAAAAGACTTGAGTCTGAAGTCTTGATTTTTTTGTATGTTTTAGGCCTGTTCAAGAGCTTTGTTACGGTGTAAAGTTTGTCTGCAAATTCGCATTTTAAGATGCCTTTTTATTGAGACATAGAGAGCCAGTCGAGCACGGCGCTGACAGGCCTTGCTATGGGAGTTACTGCACAAAACTAAACTCGAAGGACTTAGTTACTACATCTTGCATTTTCTCCAAAAGTCTTGAGTCTGAAGACTTGAATTTTTAGTATGTTGTAGGCCTGTTCAAGAGCTTTGTAACGATGTAAAGTTTGTCTGCAAATTTGCATTTTAAAGTGCCTTATTATTGAGACATAGAGAGCCAGTCGAGCACGGCGCTGACAGGCCTTGCTATGGGAGTTACTGCACAAAACTAAACTCGAAGGACTTAGTTACTACATCTTGCATTTTCTCCAAAAGTCTTGAGTCTGAAGACTTGAATTTTTAGTATGTTGTAGGCCTGTTCAAGAGCTTTGTAACGATGTAAAGTTTGTCTGTAAATTTGCATTTTAAGGTACCTTTTTATTTAGACATAGAGAGCCAGTTGAGCACGGCGCTGACAGGCCTTGCTATGGGAGTTACTGCACAAAACTAAACTCGAAGGACTTAGTTACTACATCTTGCATTTTCTCCAAAAGTATTGAGGCTGAAAACTTGAATTTTTAGTATGTTGTAGGCCTGTTCAAGAGCTTTGTAACGGTGTAAAGTTTGTCTGCAAATTTGCATTTTAAAGTGCCTTTTTATTGAGACATAGAGAGCCAGTCGAGCACGGCGCTGACAGGCCTTGCTATGGGAGTTACTGCACAAAACTAAACTCGAAGGACTTAGTTACTAAGTATTGCATTTTCTCCAAAAGTCTTGTGTCTGAAGACTTGAATTTTTAGTATGTTGTAGGCCTGTTCAAGAGCTTTGTAACGGTGTAAAGTTTGTCTGCAAATTTGCATTTTAAAGTGCCTTTTTATTGAGACATAGAGAGCCAGTCGAGCACGGCGCTGACAGGCCTTGCTATGGGAGTTACTGCACAAAACTAAACTCGAAGGACTTAGTTACTACATCTTGCATTTTCTCCAAAAGTCTTGAGTCTGAAGACTTGAATTTTTAGTATGTTGTAGGCCTGTTCAAGAGCTTTGTAACGGTGTAAAGTTTGTCTGCAAATTTGCATTTTAAAGTACCTTTTGATTAAGATATAGAGAGCCAGTCGAGCACGGCGCTGACAGGCCTTGCTATGGGAGTTACTGCACAAAACTAAACTCGAAGGACTTAGTTACTACATCTTGCATTTTCTCCAAAAGTCTTGAGTCTGAAGTCTTGATTTCTTTGTATGTTTTAGGCCTGTTCAAGAGCTTTCTTACGGTGTAAAGTTTGTCTGCAAATTCGCATTTTAAGATGCCTTTTCATTGAGACATAGAGAGCCAGTCGAGCACGGCGCTGACAGGCCTTGCTATGGGAGTTACTGCACAAAACTAAACTCGAAGGACTTAGTTACTACATCTTGCATTTTCTCCAAAAGTCTTGAGTCTGAAGACTTGAATTTTTAGTATGTTGTAGGCCTGTTCAAGAGCTTTGTAACGGTGTAAAGTTTGTCTGCAAATTTGCATTTTAAAGTGCCTTTTTATTGAGACATAGAGAGCCAGTCGAGCACGGCGCTGACAGGCCTTGCTATGGGAGTTACTGCACAAAACTAAACTCGAAGGACTTAGTTACTACATCTTGCATTTTCTCCAAAAGTCTTGAGTCTGAAGACTTGAATTTTTAGTATGTTGTAGGCCTGTTCAAGAGCTTTGTAACGATGTAAAGTTTGTCTGTAAATTTGCATTTTAAGGTACCTTTTTATTTAGACATAGAGAGCCAGTTGAGCACGGCGCTGACAGGCCTTGCTATGGGAGTTACTGCACAAAACTAAACTCGAAGGACTTAGTTACTACATCTTGCATTTTCTCCAAAAGTCTTAAGTCTGAAGTCTACATTTGTTTTGTATGTTGTAGGCCTGTGGCAGAGCTTTGTAACGGTGTAAAGTTTGTCTGCAAATTCGCATTTTAAAGTGCCTTTTTATTGAGACATAGAGAGCCAGTCGAGCACGGCGCTGACAGGCCTTGCTATGGGAGTTACTGCACAAAACTAAACTCGAAGGACTTAGTTACTACATCTTGCATTTTCTCCAAAAGTCTTGAGTCTGAAGACTTGAATTTTTAGTATGTTGTAGGCCTGTTCAAGAGCTTTGTAACGATGTAAAGTTTGTCTGCAATTTTGCATTTTAAAGTGGCTGTTTATTTAGACATAGAGAGCCAGTCGAGCACGGCGCTGACAGGCCTTGCTATGGGAGTTACTGCACAAAACTAAACTCGAAGGACTTAGTTACTACATCTTGCATTTTCTCCAAAAGTCTTGAGTCTGAAGACTTGAATTTTTAGTATGTTGTAGGCCTGTTCAAGAGCTTTGTAACGGTGTAAAGTTTGTCTGCAAATTTGCATTTTAAAGTGCCTTTTTATTGAGACATAGAGAGCCAGTCGAGCACGGCGCTGACAGGCCTTGCTATGGGAGTTACTGCACAAAACTAAACTCGAAGGACTTAGTTACTACATCTTGCATTTTCTCCAAAAGTCTTGAGTCTGAAGACTTGAATTTTTAGTATGTTGTAGGCCTGTTCAAGAGCTTTGTAACGGTGTAAAGTTTGTCTGCAAATTTGCATTTTAAAGTGCCTTTTACTGGAGACATAGAGAGCCAGTCGAGCACGGCGCTGACAGGCCTTGCTATGGGAGTTACTGCACAAAACTAAACTCGAAGGACTTAGTTACTACATCTTGCATTTTCTCCAAAAGTCTTGAGTCTGAAGACTTGAATTTTTAGTATGTTGTAGGCCTGTTCAAGAGCTTTGTAACGGTGTAAAGTTTGTCTGCAAATTTGCATTTTAAGGTACCTTTTGATTGAGATATAGAGAGCCAGTCGAGCACGGCGCTGACAGGCCTTGCTGTGGGAGTTACTGCACAAAACTAAACTCGAAGAACTTAGTTACTACATCTTGCATTTTTTCCAAAAGTCTTGAGTCTGAAGTCTTCATTTTTTTGTATGTTGTAGGCCTGTTCAAGAGCTTTGTAACGGCGTAAAGTTTGTCTGCAAATTTGCATTTTAAAGTGCCTTTTTATTGAGACATAGAGAGCCAGTCGAGCACGGCGCTGACAGGCCTTGCTATGGGAGTTACTGCACAAAACTAAACTCGAAGGACTTAGTTACTACATCTTGCATTTTCTCCAAAAGTCTTAAGTCTGAAGACTTGAATTTTTAGTATGTTGTAGGCCTGTTCAAGAGCTTTGTAACGGCGTAAAGTTTGTCTGCAAATTTGCATTTTAAAGTGCCTTTTTTATTGAGACATAGAGAGCCAGTCGAGCACGGCGCTGACAGGCCTTGCTATGGGAGTTACTGCACAAAACTAAACTCGAAGGTCTTAGTTACTACATCTTGCATTTTCTCCAAAAGTCTTAAGTCTGAAGACTTGAATTTTTAGTATGTTGTAGGCCTGTTCAAGAGCTTTGTAGCGGTGTAAAGTTTGTCTGCAAATTTGCATTTTAAAGTGCCTTTTGATTGAGACATAGAGAGCCAGTCGAGCACGGCGCTGACAGGCCTTGCTATGGGAGTTACTGCACAAAACTAAACTCGAAGGACTTAGTTACTACATCTTGCATTTTCTCCAAAAGTCTTGAGTCTGAAGACTTGAATTTTTAGTATGTTGTAGGCCTGTTCAAGAGCTTTGTAACGATGTAAAGTTTGTCTGTAAATTTGCATTTTAAGGTACTTTTTATTGAGACATAGAGAGCCAGTCGAGCACGGCGCTGACAGGCCTTGCTATGGGAGTTACTGCACAAAACTAAACTCGAAGGACTTAGTTACTACATCTTGCATTTTCTCCAAAAGTCTTGAGTCTGAAGACTTGAATTTTTAGTATGTTGTAGGCCTGTTCAAGAGCTTTGTAACGGTGTAAAGTTTGTCTGCAAATTTGCATTTTAAAGTGCCTTTTTATTGAGACATAGAGAGCCAGTCGAGCACGGCGCTGACAGGCCTTGCTATGGGAGTTACTGCACAAAACTAAACTCGAAGGACTTAGTTACTACATCTTGCATTTTCTCCAAAAGTCTTGAGTCTGAAGACTTGAATTTTTAGTATGTTGTAGGCCTGTTCAAGAGCTTTGTAACGATGTAAAGTTTGTCTGTAAATTTGCATTTTAAGGTACCTTTTTATTTAGACATAGAGAGCCAGTTGAGCACGGCGCTGACAGGCCTTGCTATGGGAGTTACTGCACAAAACTAAACTCGAAGGACTTAGTTACTACATCTTGCATTTTCTCCAAAAGCCTTGAGTCTGAAGACTTGAATTTTTTGTATGTTGTAGGCCTGTTCCAGAGCTTTGTAACGGTGTAAAGTTTGTCTGCAAATTCGCATTTTAAGCTACCTTTTGATTGAGATATAGAGAGCCAGTCGAGCACGGCGCTGACAGGCCTTGCTATGGGAGTTACTGCACAAAACTAAACTCGAAGGGCTTAGTTACTACATCTTGCATTTTCTCCAAAAGTATTGAGGCTGAAGACTTGAATTTTTAGTATGTTGTAGGCCTGTTCAAAAGCTTTGTAACGGTGTAAAGTTTGTCTGCAAATTTGCATTTTAAAGTGGCTTTTTATTGAGACATAGAGAGCCAGTCGAGCACGGCGCTGACAGGCCTTGCTATGGGAGTTACTGCACAAAACTAAACTCGAAGGACTTAGTTACTACATCTTGCATTTTTTCCAAAAGTCTTAAGTCTGAAGTCTTCATTTTTTTGTATGTTGTAGACCTGTTCCACAGCTTTGTAACGGTGTAAAGTTTGTCTGCAAATTCGCATTTTAAGCTACCTTTTGATTGAGATATAGAGAGCCAGTCGAGCACGGCGCTGACAGGCCTTGCTATGGGAGTTACTGCACAAAACTAAACTCGAAGAACTTAGTTACTACATCTCGCATTTTCTCCAAAAGTCTTAAGTCTGAAGATTTGAATTTTTAGTATGTTGTAGGCCTGTTCAAGAGCTTTGTAACGGTGTAAAGTTTGTCTGCAAATTTGCATTTTAAAGTGCCTTTTTATTGAGACATAGAGAGCCAGTCGAGCACGGCGCTGACAGGCCTTGCTATGGGAGTTACTGCACAAAACTAAACTCGAAGGACTTAGTTACTACATCTTGCATTTTCTCCAAAAGTCTTGAGTCTGAAGACTTGAATTTTTAGTATGTTGTAGGCCTGTTCAAAAGCTTTGTAACGGTGTAAAGTTTGTCTGCAAATTTGCATTTTAAAGTGCCTTTTTATTGAGACATAGAGAGCCAGTCGAGCACGGCGCTGACAGGCCTTGCTATGGGAGTTACTGCACAAAACTAAACTCGAAGGACTTAGTTACTACATCTTGCATTTTTTCCAAAAGTCTTGAGTCTGAAGTCTTCATTTTTTTGTATGTTGTAGGCCTGTTCAAGAGCTTTGTAACGGTGTAAAGTTTGTCTGCAAATTCGCATTTTAAGCTACCTTTTGATTGAGATATAGAGAGCCAGTCGAGCACGGCGCTGACAGGCCTTGCTATGGGAGTTACTGCACAAAACTAAACTCGAAGGACTTAGTTACTACATCTTGCATTTTCTCCAAAAGTATTGAGGCTGAAAACTTGAATTTTTAGTATGTTGTAGGCCTGTTCAAGAGCTTTGTAACAGTATAAAGTTTGTCTGCAAATTTGCATTTTAAAGTGGCTTTTTATTGAGACATAGAGAGCCAGTCGAGCACGGCGCTGACAGGCCTTGCTATGGGAGTTACTGCACAAAACTAAACTCGAAGGTCTTAGTTACTAAGTATTGCATTTTCTCAAAAAGTCTGAAGGCCGAAGACTTGAATTTTTAGTATGTTGTAGGCCTGTTCAAGAGCTTTGTAACGGTGTAAAGTTTGTCTGCAAATTCGCATTTTAAGATGCCTTTTTATTGAGACATAGAGAGCCAGTCGAGCACGGCGCTGACAGGCCTTGCTATGGGAGTTACTGCACAAAACGAAACTCGAAGGGCTTAGTTACTACATCTTGCATTTTTTCCAAAAGTCTTAAGTCTGAAGTCTTCATTTTTTTGTATGTTGTAGGCCTGTGGCAGAGCTTTGTAACGGTGTAAAGTTTGTCTGCAAATTTGCATTTTAAGGTACCTTTTGATTGAGATATAGAGAGCCACTCGAGCACGGCGCTGACAGGCCTTGCTATGGGAGTTACTGCACAAAACTAAACTCGAAGGGCTTAGTTACTACATCTTGCATTTTCTCCACAAGTCTTAAGGCTGAAGACTTGAATTTTTAGTATGTTGTAGGCCCGTTCAAGAGCTTTGTAACGGTGTAAAGTTTGTCTGCAAATTCGCATTTTAAAGTGCCTTTTTATTGAGACATAGAGAGCCAGTCGAGCACGGCGCTGACAGGCCTTGCTATGGGAGTTACTGCACAAAACTAAACTCGAAGGACTTAGTTACTACATCTTGCATTTTTTCCAAAAGTCTTGAGTCTGAAGTCTTCATTTTTTTGTATGTTGTAGGCCTGTGGCAGAACTTTGTAACGGTGTAAAGTTTGTCTGCAAATTCGCATTTTGAGGTACCTTTTGATTGAGATATAGAGAGCCAGTCGAGCACGGCGCTGACAGGCCTTGCTATGGGAGTTACTGCACAAAACTAAACTCGAAGGACTTAGTTACTAAGTATTGCATTTTCTCCAAAAGTCTTGTGTCTGAAGACTTGAATTTTTAGTATGTTGTAGGCCTGTTCAAGAGCTTTGTAACGGCGTAAAGTTTGTCTGCAAATTTGCATTTTAAAGTGCCTTTTTATTGAGACATAGAGAGCCAGTCGAGCACGGCGCTGACAGGCCTTGCTATGGGAGTTACTGCACAAAACTAAACTCGAAGAACTTAGTTACTAAGTATTGCATTTTCTCAAAAAGTCTTGAAACTGAAGACTTGAATTTTTAGTATGTTGTAGGCCTGTTCAAGAGCTTTGTAACGGTGTAAAGTTTGTCTGCAAATTTGCATTTTAAGGTACCTTTTGATTGAGATATAGAGAGCCAGTCGAGCACGGCGCTGACAGGCCTTGCTATGGGAGTTACTGCACAAAACTAAACTCGAAGGGCTTAGTTACTACATCTTGCATTTTCTCCAAAAGTCTTGAGTCTGAAGTCTTGATTTTTTTGTATGTTTTAGACCTGTTCAAGAGCTTGGTTACGGTGTAAAGTTTGTCTGCAAATTCGCATTTTAAGATGCCTTTTTATTGAGACATAGAGAGCCAGTCGAGCACGGCGCTGACAGGCCTTGCTGTGGGAGTTACTGCACAAAACTAAACTCGAAGGACTTAGTTACTACATCTTGCATTTTCTCCCAAAGTATTGTGTCTGAAGACTTGAATTTTTAGTATGTTGTAGGCCTGTTCAAGAGCTTTGTAACGGTGTAAAGTTTGTTTGCAAATTCGCATTTTAAGGTGCCTTTTTATTGAGACATAGAGAGCCAGTCGAGCACGGCGCTGACAGGCCTTGCTATGGGAGTTACTGCACAAAACTAAACTCGAAGGACTTAGTTACTGCGTCTTGCATTTTCTCCAAAAGTCTTGTGTCTGAAGACTTGATTTTTTTGTATATTGTAGGCCTGTTCAAGAACTTTACAACGGTGTAAAGTTTGTCTTCAAATTCGCATTTTAGGGTACCTTTTGATTAAAATATAGAGAGCCAGTTGAGCACGCTGCAGAAAAATAATCCGGCGCCTCCTGTTTATACATTGAGTGTTTCCCTACTGCAATGCGTAATGTCATTTTAAGTACCTCGGAGTTACAGTGAATGCTCAGATTGGTTGGAATGATTGTGTCAATGATATTGTCTCCCGTGCTAATAGAATGCTGGTTTTGATCACAACTGTTGCCTTTAAGTCGTCAGTTAGTGCAAAACTCTGTTTGTATTAGAGCCTTATTCTGCCTGTGTTTGAGTATGGGCTACCTGCGTGGTTTCCACAAACTCACGGACAGCAGGGGTGCTCGATCCCATACAGGGGGGGGGGGGGCTTGGCTTATGTCTTATACAGTTGCTTTCGATTCCATCGATTCCATAGGTTTTGGCCTGCTCTGCCAGTAGAATTTTCAAACTCTAGCATTTTAAATTCCCTACCCAGATTTCTTACTGCACTGAGAACATAGATATTTGATAAAGTGACCTAGTTATTGCGCAATTCAAATGTTTCTGGGTGGTGGGTGTTTTTAGTGTTAGGATGCAACCCAGTGTGCTTCAGAAACACTTTCACCGTACTGCTGTACATGTTCCTGGCTTCAATGGCCATCCACATCACAGTGGACAGAGTCAAGTAGTGGAGTACAGCAGCCACATCCATACAAACAACTTTAGAGCCCTTTAAAATTCATAAACAAAATAAGTTGAATATTCTTTGTATACGAAATATAATTTTAATTGTTAAGGAAAAAAATATTGGAAGAAAACAAGTGTATACAAGCGTTGACGTCAACGTATAAACGTACTCAATGGTAACAATGTAATGAACATTTCGTTTAGGGTAAAATCTCAAACCGCTTTAGAAAACATCAAAACCACATGAAAATAAGCTAGTTAAGGCCAAAAAAAGTCTCCGGTTTCTGGTATGCGCGCGCGTCGCCGTAGCCATGCGCGTCGGCAAAATGGTTTTTTCAATAAAAGATGATGTCTCAAAACCGCCAAACTCACTGGTTTGACTGGAATCCTGCTGTTGCACAATTGTAACGTGTTTTTAGATGGGGTTATGATCGAGAATAAGCTTTATGTGGCCTTTCTGGACTCTCATTTATTTGCACTAAGTTTAGTCGGGCACCATTTGCAGTCATCAGCCGACATTTGAAGCAAAACAAACAGGTTAAAAAAAAAACCACGTCGCCGCACCAATTTTTGGGCAAGCTCCTTACCAGAAACCAGAGACTTTTTTTGGCCTATTTCATAAATAGTATTTTTAGCGATCTGTTCTGAGTTATGTGCAAAGTCTATTCAACAAAATCAGATCACCACAAATACTTTGATTTAAGTGCCAGTATTTTCTAAGAGTTTGGAAAATGGGGTGGTAGTTTGCCCGATGTTGGTCAAAACTTGTGGATAAATTCTTCCCAACTTTTACCCGAATTTTACCCCAATATGCATTCTTCAACAGGTACTTCACCAAGTATTTGAACACTGTATGCAAACTGCATCCGATTGGCAAATTAGAGTTCTGAGAAATTGGTTGACCGCTAACTATTTTGGGCCATACCAATGCATTATCAACGCCGGCATACCCGGCAAGGAACACGATGTACAACATCATTAAGGAGAAGCTTCGTAGTTTCCTGTAAATTTGGAGGTCTAAGGTTTTACAACATGGGGAATTATTTAATAATTCTTATATTCTCTTTTTAAAAAAGATTCTTTTAAATCCCTGGATGCACTCATAAACCGAAAAAAGGTCTACCTTGAGATTGTTGTTAGAAATTAGATTGAATTATAACAGTTACTTTTAAATGCAGGAAAGTTTGCATTCCTTCATAAAATAATGACAAATTACGACATCAGGTGAGCTTTGAAGCCCAATTAAAGCTTGATCACATGTTAAGTAGTTAACCTTCTTACCTGATAGCTAAGTATACAATCAGCATGATAGCTAGAGCTATGATTGACAAGATTTGGCCACTTACATCCTAAAAAAATTTAAAAATGTGACAACATTTATTGTGGACACGTGTAGCCAAACATCTTTACTATTGGTACGTAAAAACTATTAGCCAAACAAAAACATCAACGTCCGTTGAAACCTTCATCCATGTATGAACCGTCATATACTTTACTCAGTTCACCTAAGAGAATGCTGAAAATCTATTTACGGACACGCATGTTGGTCACTTTTGAGGCATACGAATATTACATTTGTGTTGTTGTTTTTTGGTGATTAGTTTCGCTCAGTGCATCATTGGCGATGAAAGGGTTGTTATAGTCGGGATTGAAATTCCGTGTATCTCCGTCGAGCCAGCCGTTAAAGGATTATCAGCTTAATCCTCCGGGGCCCCGAACCCTCCATGTATTTGGGTCAGGCCAGCCAGTGAGGGATTATCAGTTTAATCCCCTGGGCTCCAACCCTCCAAAATATTTCCCTTTGTATTAACTTGGCATAAACTTGGAGTGAACAAGTCAAATGTGCTGGCCAACTATAAATTGAGTAGACATTCCTATGCCGAGGCCTCTGTTAGCCATACCAACACGGGCAGGCGGACCGCTGACAACACTGAAGAACCAGCTCCTGCATATTCAAGTCAAGCTACCTGAAATGGATCCTTTTGGGCGTGGCTGTTTCTTCCACGCTTTGGCTCTTCACCGACTGTGCTCAAGGTTTAAGCTCTTTAAAACAGCATGAACTATTAGCACGGGTATGAAACCCTATCCGTGTGAGCCCCTTGTCGCAATGCAGTCAAGTCCTGCGGTCCCTTCAGTCAAGTCAGCCAAGCTCCCCCTTGTTGGACGTGGACCACATCTCGGAATCCCGAGGTGAGAAGACGCTGTTAGTCACGCCGCCCCTCATCGGTAAACAGAGCAACCCGGCTTCCTACGTTTTCTTCAGTTCACCGGGCATTCATTCATTCCCAGTCTTGCGTAAGAATCGGCCGATACTTAATTTATGATTGTATAAATGTGTATTATATTATTAATTTACCTGGTTACATCTTTCACTCTGATTTGGATTGACTTTGATAATAAATAAAGGTCGTGCACCTTAATTTCTATGAATTCACATCATTGTTTCCCCGCCTTGTTGATTGCTGGTTGTCCAGTACATATCCCTTCCTTTTTTTGGCTAACTGTCTATTCTTCCCATTTAATTTGCATTTGCTGCCATGTGTGACGTACTGAGCTTTGAGTTTGGTGTGTCTACACGTAACAGGGTCCATGAGAAGGATTTTTCCTAGAAACCCATGTTTTGCAACTTTCTATTAAATGTGGGAAATCTGCCAGTGCTGGACATCCCCTTTTGGTTAATTTTATTTAAAATGCACTATTTACTCATTGTCTGCAGGAACTGATCCGCCATCGGCACTCGGCGTCATGTGTGTAATAATCGATTTTCAACCAACCCGACGTGCACAATCTCTGCGATTAGTCTGCGAATGGGTAAGTACTCAATTCCGTTATCATAATATGTATCCTTACAAAATTAAGTACTAAAAACCAATTACAAACTAGCCATTTTAACTTAAAATTACAGTGTAATTTCATGTTTGATAGCCAGAGTTGTAATGACTCGAGTCAATGACTCGACTCGAGTCCGACTCGAGTCACTTTTTTTGGCGACTCGACTCGACTCGAGTCCCGACGGGTAAATGACTCGACTCGACTCGAGTCACTGCGAGCAAATGACTCGACTCGACTCGAGTCCCTCATCAGAATGACTCGACTCGACTCGAGGAAGGCTAATAAGACTCGAGTCCCAAAAAATAAAAGCAAAACTTATTTGCGAAAAATATTTACAATGACTTACGCCGCGCTGTTCGCGTTGCCAGTTTTTGTTCACGTCACGTTAATGTTCGCGAATAATGTACGTTCATATACAGCGGCCGTCTGTTTTCCTTCCTCCATAATGATACAACAAACATACACCGTGTCGCGGACTCCCACCTTGTGGTTCTATAGCATGTAATGCTAAACCCGGAACCAGACTTAAAACGCATTTCTCAATCCGTGGTTTCATCATTGGTTTCGGGCGATTTTGAAGTTCTTGGTGGAACGCTGGCTAAATTTATGTCCCGATTTCACAAAACAAATGGATACGGACGGGCCCACCTTTAAATAGTCAGAAACAGTTTTGTATAATGCAATTAGGTTTTAACGTTGTCAGCGATCAGCGAACAACAAAATCTAGACCCGAAGCCAAACCAGTTATAAGACCGAAGTTTCACATCTTCTTATCTGTGATGCAATGGAAACTGTTGGTTGGGTACCATACAGCATACTTTATGTCTTTGGATTTTCGTAATAGACTGGTGCCTTGTATTTCTCTCTTGTGTGTGTTGATTTTTATTGTAATTTATTATATAGTGTTCAAATATTTGTGACTCGAATTGACTCGAGCTAAATACTTGACTCGACTCGACTCGACTCGACCACACTCTGTGACTCGACTCGACTCGACTCGACCTTGTTGACCTAATGACTCGACTCGACTCGAGTCACTTCTTTAAAATGACTCGACTCGACTCGAGTCACAAAAATCAGTGACTCGTTACAACTCTGTATAGCAGTCGCCTTCCAGTCACTTGTTTGTGCCTGTGATCCATTGCGACTAGCTTCGTTCCCTTATTTTGTGCCTCATCTAATCTGCCACGCCATTAAGCCTCTAACGTTATGTAAAGTTAAAGAGCACGGAATCCAACGCGAATCTCTGAAACCTGTAATAAAAATGTTTCTGATAATCCAAATACCCTCGGCACAGATATTCGAAGACAGATAGGAGAACATTGTATCATTTTTCTGTATTGTATAAACTTTTGCCGTTTATGTTAGGTATTATTGATAACCGAGGTTCGTTCCATATCAAAACGTAACGTTGTCTATACGCCTATTCATGATTTCGTCAGCAAATGTAAGCATATAATTAGGAATGTAGTAGCCGAACGTATTCAATACCGGGATTTTTTTTTTCATGTAGCCAAGTTTCCCGAGTTATAAAAACCCAGTCATCTCATTTTGATATTTTCATTTTCTGAAACCATTTTGAAATCAACAAGATTGTCACAAACCATAAGAATGGCAAAGTTGTTGCCGTGGTTACAGCTGCACAGCACCGTTTCATTGGTCATTTCTCCCCTTGTGCAGCCATAGGTTGACCAATCACCGACCTCATCTTCAAGATCAAGGTCCCAGAAGACACACTGGATCGTCCTTTTATCCTTGTAACGTGCCTCATTAGGTGTCTGTGGTTATTAGGGAAAAATATTTCAAATTGTTCTTTTTGAGGCGAAGTTACACTGAGTCTTAAACATTGTTGAAACCAATAATTAAAAATCGGGTATGAGTTAAGTGACTGGCTATGTTTGATTCAGATGAAGGTGATTCCTCATTCGATTAGTCAACTAACATTGAGTTCAATCAAGAGTGGTTCTGTGAGGTTGACGAGCGCCACAATCTCCACAGTCAGTGAGACGACAGATCCAGCGACCTTACGAGTCGACTTACCCTCCCCTCGATACTCTCTGATTGAAGCAGACTGGAACAACGTGTCATCAGCGTAGATCAGGAAGCTGGCTTGTAGCTTGGCAGAGGTATCATTGCCTACAAAGGATAGCAGAGAAGCCCTTTGCCACACTGAGTAGGAACATGCGCCTTGTTTCCATGTACATCTGACTGTTGCCGTTTTTGCCATGCTTTGGGTTGGAGACGACTAGATGATGGATATATGTAGTTTTTTTTTTTTATATCAAGCAGACAAAATATTAGAACATGCCTTGTGTACTTACTGATGTCAGGCGACTGCATCAAGTCCACAATGCTAGCCGGTAATAGGACCGATGCAATCACTTCGATGCCTGTTGGTATCTCAGTCGTATCAAAGAATGTCCGGAGCTCAGTACCCACGAGTGAGCCCTGGGGAGGTACCGCTTGTCCAGGCTGCCGTAGCGAGATAAAACTGAGTCCGTTGCTAGCCTGAATCAGGTTCAGACTGACCGCCTCAACATGGATGGTGTCCTGACGTATACTGACCCGACCTTCTTGTCTCAGAGTCAAGAACACCTGATTTTCCACGGACTGGACGATGGCTGAGGAGCGACCAGCATCGATGGGAGAGTCAAACATTGCCATTGCGCGCCTGATGACGTAGTAAACAGTTTAAACGACCGGTTTGGCCACCTTGGAAAATGATTCCATGCCTAAGATTCAAGACCTAAATATAATCGGTGTTATCAGCCGTCGAATGACGGCATCTTGACAATAGACGCCCTATTACATAGAATGATCGTTCATATAGCAAAATCTTTAGCATTTTGGAAGCATGTTTAGGTGACAGATAACACCTCGGTTCATCTAAGGGAATTGATTTTAAAGTAAAACGAGTATGTGGATTCTGTACAAATTTCGTCGAACACGATTAATTGAACTAAACAATAATTTTCTGGGTATCAATGGCGAAACCATCAGATCCTACACGAACTTCCAAATAAAATCGATTGCAAAATACGCACCAAAGTCTCGATTCAATTACTAAAACACAACTACCGTAAGTACCCGGTGTGCGGTGCCGCTGATGTCAGGAATGTTATTGTATCTTTTTCTGAAATAAAAACAATTAGTTTTCGAGCTATAAAAAAACGTCAGTAAAGTATACGTTGGAGATTAATGGAGCTAGCTTCAGCACGATTTGGTTTGATTTAAAGCAATTGAAAAATTCTATTTTCTACTCCACTGATTTTAGAGTCACGAAGTAATCATCATAAATTGTTGTCTCCGTGGGGCTCATTGTTCATTGTTGTCGTTCCCAGCGAGTATAGGCATGATAATAGACCACCAGCATTATTTGCACTGATGGTGAGAAATACGCAGAATTCGAATGGATAAGTAGCAAATTTGGGGTGAATTAAGCTGTAGACTAGACAGTTCATTTTATTTGTATCGGGAGTACTGTGTGTTGTACACTGTTTGCTGTTTGACACATCACCAACTCGATTATTGAACACTATACGTGTTTGTTGTTGGTGCTACAAGCACAGTTGTTTTAAGCAAGATGAATTGCGGTTAATCATCAAGCTTCCGTATGCAGACATTCATATAATACGCAGGAATGAACATTCTGACGATGTTGTGACTCATGTCTTAGGATTTTGTCAGATAGGTGAATTTTGGTCTTCGATATTCTCTTGGCACAACGAAGCTTCAATACCCATGGTATAAATCGTGACCAGACGGGAGCCACTGTGTACAAGAGGTGAGAACATTGAAAGGAACACCCTCGAAGAGCTATCGTGTACCTGGTATTATGTGACTGATGAAAACCCGAAATAGGACCACACTACTGTGACGGCATCAAGGCTAATCTTAATGTTGTGTATTGGTTAAGGCCAAGTTCAAGTTTTTCACTACAACCTCGTGAAAGACTGAGCGTAATGGCTTTGGACAACTGCACTGCCCTGTATTTCCGAGACGACCACCAGACAGATTCTTACATGGTGTACCTCCCCATCGACAGGATCATGACTTATTACGTCATACCGGTGATCTGTGTCTTCGGTATCTTGTGTAACGCCGCCTTTATCATCGTGGTCCACCGCGTGCCGTTCATGCGGACACCCACAAGTTGCTATCTTGTGCAACTGGCAGTGGCAGATATCTTATTTTTGATGTCGTCTTCATCAGCAAGGATCGTATTGTATTCCATGACACCGTTCCGCTATGACATCTCCCCACTCGGGTTTGTTACCGGATGCATCCTGCGGCCAGCCTTCTCCTATATCTCCTACTTTGCGTCCTTGTTCTTCATCACCTCAGTCACCTTTGACCGGTATATTGCCATCTGCCGGCCGCTGCAGGCAAGGTTGCGCACGTCTACCAAGCGGGCCAGGCTCAGCGTTGCATTCTGGGTACTCGCGGTAGTAGCCGCTGCTTGTCTACTTCCGGCTTTTTACACAGTGCTTCCAGTTCTGATACCTTGCAAGAATTATCCTCGAGAGATCATGGTGTGCCAGTCTGACTTCTTCCCTGAGTGGGTGTCTTACGTCAGAAACGCACTGAGCACCTTACCCTTCTTCGTCAGTCTTGTAGTGAACGCGGTCATGTACGCATCCATCGTGCGCGCCATGCGACAACGGAGCAAACTGCAGGATACCCTGGTGACATCAAGCCAGCGCAGTGCGATCGACCGGATGGTCTTGACCACAGGGGGCCTGTTCTTCCTGCTTTTATCACCTTTGGAGAGCTACTACCTCGTGGAGACCATCACAGAAACCATTGGAATCCATTTGCTAACATTCGAACAGAAGCTGACCATACTTTGGGTATTCAGGACGCTAATCTACACAAACGTAGCGATCAATCCTATTGTGTATAATATCACCAATTGGCGTTACCGCATTGCTTTCAAAAAGGTGTTTTGCTGCCAAAAGGACAGACGGAAAATTGGCAGCAATAACATATTCACTGTTGAACTTGCCTTGCAGAATGGCAGTTCTGTAACTCCCTCTACACCGTTATCTTAAGACCAATGCTCCTCTGTATAACAAGACGTTTGGAATTTTGTACAAAACGGCGCCCCCTGCCACTGTTGTCCTTTCGTTGAGGACAAAGTTTTTATTTCAAAAGATCTTGATGGATGTCAATTAAAAAACCGCATCTAAATTAATTCTTCCCATTGACCTCTGCATTAACAAATGACCCTGTGTTTGTATTTCTTATTTTATTTTAAGAATTAATTTTTTTTTGTCATGATATTTTGGTGATTATTAAAAGGACTATTGATTATATGGTAAACTATAAAATATTCAGAATTATTCATGTTGAAACTGGCAAAAAAAATCTTTGCATTGCTTTTTACAGTGCAGTGATGGAACCTGGAAATCAATTCTTTTAGAATGGTTAAGTTATATTTAGTATTAGTATAGTATTAGTCTTTGCCAAGGCCTTATTGTTAAGCACGAACCCTGAAACTAATTGTTCGGCACGATAGCAGCCCTGGCCTTCTAACTACATGAAACAGAAGGACTGTCTGATTATTTGCTGGTCAGAAACTTCACTAAATCTAACAAAATAAATAGATAAATAAATTTGTTGTTTTTTCCATTCAAACAATTCCAACTTTTTGTATTTTCGTTCGCATTTACGCATAAGTAGGTGATTTGTTTAATAATGGATGAAATTGAAACCAAAGCGTCAATCTTGGTGGTTTCCCGTTGTGCGTAGGCTACCTAAATTTCGTACTCTATTCTCATTGTTTTTTATGGCTGCTGGCCTGAAATTCACATTGGTATTGATGATACGAATTTAGAATTTTGTCCAGCGACAATATTTCGACACATACACACGCTGCCCTTTTTGGACCTTCGTTGATGATAACTGTTTATTTACATAGGACTTGGCAGGTGTCAAACACCATACCAGCAACTGTGTTAAATTGAACAAACAAAACAATTACCGACCCGTTGATTGTATATCTATTTTTTTTCAATAATTAAAATGTTCTTGGTATTTTGGTTATTTTTTTGTTGAACCAGAAATAAAGCCTTTCGGATATCGGTTATTGCATATGATTTAAATAAAAAACAAAAACTGAGAGGATTAAGCTCGTGTCAACGGGGGACTTTAATTTCAACGTTCGACTTGTTTTTAACTTTGCCACACCCCAATAAACTGAGACCAAAGGTGGAGCATTGTAAACATTTGATAAAATGAACTCCTTTTCAGTTCTTAAGGTATTACCTATCAGCTCAATTAAAAGGAAAATTATTTAATAAAAACACGATTAATCGATACAGATCCAACGGAGTTTCAAAAAGTGACCTCAGACAAAGTGTGCAACACATACAGCAACACATAGTAAATATTTGCAATGAAATCTAATAGTAAAAGCCTACTTATAATATTTATACAAATCTATATTTTTCAAAATAAGAGAGGCAAGTCGAACACGTAAAAGTACTGAAATACTGTGTATTTGAGTAACTATATTCACTAAGTGTAATTTAACTAACAAGATATGACGAGGGCAAAATCTATACCTCGTCTAAAATGAAATTACACATACAGTAACCTTACAATGACTCTTAACACTATTAGCAGCCTTTGACTTTACATCACCTACATTTATACATTTATTATCTTTATTTTTATATTTAAAAGAACCCCGACTTTGATAGGAGAACTATATTGACTACAGACGAAGTTGAATCAGGTTAAACGGCCTTTACTTTACCTCAGAGACATGTTGACTCCCTCCCAAACCCGTCGAGTACCGTGGCTTTGTAGTCTTTTGCATTGAATTGCTGATCTTGTGGGTAAATCTGAAGGTTATTGGTTCAAGTCCAACCTGGGGTTTGTGATTCGTGTCATCCAGCTTGGGCAAGACGCTTTGTCACTCATTGCCTCTCCCCCTCCCAGGAGTAAATGGGTACACGTGATGGCAAAAATATCATGTGTTTGATTCATTTGATGGCGTCGATATGGCAGCATTGAGCTGTATGCTCCCCGGGGAGCTGTGATGTTCCTGGAATAATTTCAACGACGCGGCGAGCGGGGGACGTAAATCATACCGCGAAATGATAGCCTGTTTGGTCGATATGTGTGCTATTATGTCGATACCTTTTTGTTACAAGCTTTCACTTTGGAGAGATAAGAGTTACAGATGGGTGTTTTCTGTGGTCGCGTTCGTGTGATTTATCCCGGACATCCTGGAGGAGATTGTGTTCGTCTGATGCCTTGGGTGGTGAGAAGTCGAATTCGTCGTCCCGGTGTGTGCCGGCTCTACCTTCAGCTTCTGCCTCCACAGACCCCGGACCCTCTTGTTGAGGCAAAAGGCGATGAAGATGAAGACCGCTTGGAGATAGTTGAGAAGGATGTAGATGTAGGAGAATACTACGATGCCCGTCACTGACTGAGACAAGAAGCCGAAGATCCAGGTCACGCCAACAAGTGCGCAGATCTGTTGGTTAAAGAAGAGGACAAGTTGTTGAAGTTTTCCAATCTGACACTGAAACAACCTAACATTGTTGAAGTGGAGTCCATCACAAAACCACCACAGGTCTGGTCACAAGTGAATCACAAGTCTATTCGCATGTCTGGTTTATACGAGTTAAGGGATCTTCAATAACAATGAGGAATGATTATGTCGTTGTACATTTTGAGAAAAAAAACATACTACTTGACTGGGGACTGTTTAATTTTTGAATGCTTTTTTTAAAGGAATTCTGAGGATTGGTGATGGAATCGAGATTAAATGGAGAATGTGTGGTCCCAAATATAGCTAATACCTGTCCTGGTAGTGGAGATTTAAGAAATAGATGCGTATACATTAGGAGACTTCAGATTATTTCGCGAGTTTAAGCTATTTGTTTTGGCGCTGACATGTATGATGCAGTTTTGTTGTTGTTTTTTTTTTCATGCGAAGTCCCAACTTTTCTGAAGTATTCCGCGGCGAGTTTCCACGCTATGGAGACTAAACAAAAGGGATGAAGCCAAGACAACCAGGCTCTATGGCTTGTTTAAATCAGTTTTCGCTCAACGATTAGGATTCAGACTCCCAATTGTCCCCAATGCTGTGTGTCGTTAAAGCCAATAAAAGATAGATATTCTTCACGAACCTTTAAGTAGACGGAGAGTTCTTCTCTGACTGCGTCCGTCGTTGTTTGGTGCCGAGCAGCCTTGCTTGCTTGTCTGTTTCTCCGGAAGTTGATGACCGTGATGACATACGTGGTGATGTTCAGAACCAAACTCACCGCAACCGGTACCAAGAAGACGACCACGCGAACCGTGGCGTCAGTGATCCAACAGATGTTGCTCTCTGCGTAGATTGTAGGTAGGCTGGTGCAGTTACAGAACTGGAGGGCCAGGCAGATGGTCACTATGATCAGGGGGATCCCCCAGGCAAAACACATGTAGGAGACCAGTGCACGATCGATTCCTCTGCCACGATGCGGTATGGACACCTTGGACGCCAGAGTGCGAGCAACACTGACGCTAAGGACCGTCATCCAGCAGAAAGCGGCCAGCCAGGCGAAATGCGCCGCTGCAGCACCGTACACGCAGGCGGCGCGGCTCTGCCTGAGATAGCCCGTCAGTAGGAACAGCAAGATTGCGGCAAAGAGCGCCACCACCAGGTTCATCGTTGACTTGCCCGCGGTGTTCCGGAGCTCAGGAAAGACGCAGTATGTAACGAAGGTTGCGGCAAGTGCCAGCAAAGACAGACAGCTACCTGCAAAGGAAATTGCCCTTCTGATCTTCGGCTCCAACCCCTCCAGAAGCGGACCTGTGAAAGAGCACGTGACAGCAGAGTCGTCTGGGAAACGAACGTACTTGACAGTGGGTATACGTATGCCACTTACAGTCACCTGTAAAATCTCATCCGCCAAGATCGTGTACTCGGAACCGTTTAACGTAAGAAGAGATGAGCAATTCAGGTTGGCAACCTTCAAGCATAGAGGCGATGCTCTTTCCTTTGTATACTCTCCCTCATATCTGATACCTTGAAACCTCATCACCTCCAAAAGGTTTCCGACATATCCTTCAAATGTTTCATTCCCATTTACAGTCTGACAGGTACTAGAAGCTCGGAGATCAAACGGCACGAGAATTGACAGCGTAGATATGTTGCAAAATAATTCAGGGAGTGTGGTGGTGTTGTCTCTTGATTCATGTGCACCATCAAAAGATGCTTCAACGTCAAGCACTCCTCGAAAAGAGGTCAGGAGAACAAGAGCTGACAACTGTCCCGCATCTGGGTCCTTCAGGATGGTAGTTTGTCCTGCCATTAAGGCTTGCCCGCCGGCTGTGTCTTCGCCAAGACGCTTTGCCCAGCATTCGATCGCAGATGTCTCCTTACTGCCGTTTATGGGCGGATCTGCCGGAGTGTATGCCACACACTCGTCTCCGTTGATTCGATATCCAGCTGCGCACGTCAGCACTCGGCACCTCTCTAGGAATGGATCATAGATCTGCCCTTCCAAGCAGGACCTCCCATTGATGGAAGAGGAGGATGTGAAGTCAAAGAGAACCTCAATTGTGAAGAAGTCGTCGTACGGGCTGCATACACCCATGCAGGCACCCCACGGTACTGGTTCGCATGTCTCCGCACAGACGTGGTCCATGCAGGAGTTTTCTGGTACGAGTATCTTGCCGTTGCACATAGCACAGTGTGGGTTACGATACCTGATGTTTTCCCGATCGGTTCGTACGGGTGCGTAGTAAGCTCTACAAGCTCTCTCCATCTCGGTACCGCGGAAGTCAACAAGACAGGTGTCAATGACATGAGCGGGACACTTACGTATTTCAGTGTGACCTTTTGGTGGAGTGACGACCCAGCCCTTTGTCGGAAGGGTCTGGTTGAGAGATGGGTGATATAGGTTCGCAGTACTACTTATAACATTGTCGGAGCCAAAAATGTCCCACCTGCTTAACCTAGCTAGAGACCTGCGGTTACACAGGGCACAGAAGATGTTTTTAAAATCCACACCTTGATCGTCGTGTACTGGTATCGAACCAATAACGTCTGTCACATTGATCGGCTTCTCACACAAAGCACGTGTGCCTTCGTCTCTCCAGTCTTCTGGGCAACGTTCTACTACCACGAAACCAATGTGAGTGAACTGACTGCCCGGTACCCAGACGCAGCCGAACCAATCAGCCGTGAAGCCCCCGCGTTCTAAACTCGGCGGTGTTCGGTCGCAAACATTGGCGTAGTCGTAACAACAGTCGTCGAATAGAACGCAGGCGTCGTCGCACTGGCAATAGTGGAATACATCAGCGTTGTCCGGCAGAGGATGGATCTGTTGATGGCAATCTTGGCCACAGAGTTGCTTAGAACCACACAGATAAGCAATATCTTCATACTCCCGAGTTTCTGTAAACAAGGTATCAAAGGTAAGTACGAAAAAAACCCGTAAGTAAACGGCTAAGTTATGTTTAAGTATCATTTCAATAATGCATGACTGGCCAAACGCTTGTGACAGCGGTAATTTTGTAGCTGTTAGGGTAATGGCGATAATGATTGGACAAGGTTGTGAAGATGTATGCCTCTTTATCATGCTTCGTAATTTCGGCTTCGGCTTTGGCGTCATCTCTAGCTTCAGAATCAGTCACAGCTAAACAGAATGCGCTGTGACTAATGAAGCTTAAGTTGGAAACTCCCAGATTATGCACAGTACACTAATGTTCGCATTAGAAAAAAGGAAAAGCCAAGAGGACCGATGGAAGAAGTAAACTTGCTCAGAACCCCCTAGTTTTATGATAACAAACGATGGTCCCCCTATAAACCTACCGGTAAAACATTCTACTGTGGCGTAACTCTGGCACTGCCGTAGCGAGAAGTGTTCGCACTCGCTCAAACTTGCTTCGTCGCCAACACAACCGATATCCACGAAAAGATTGTAGTCGGGCACTTGCTGCGCATTAACCTCTCCAAAGGCTAGTGTTCCTGTTGATATGGAGTAGTTCGACAATCCAAGATCTCGACAGACAACGTGCCCGGCCCTGAGCTTGGCAAATTTGTTTCCGCAGACGGCACCCCATTCTTGTATCCCACCGCAACGGCCCTGAACGAGTCCACTGGAAATATTGGATGCCTCCTCCACCAGTCGCAATTCAAAGTCTGGCATTCCTGACAACGGTTGAAATAACGTGCCACAAATTATTTGAAATGAATCAAGAACTTGGCCCAATTTCATAGCAATGCTTTCATAGCAGCTGATTTTGTGCTCACCGAGACCCATAGAGACTGTAAGCAATAGGCTCAGCAAAAGTTCGCTTAACCCCAGAAGAAATAGTTGCATTAATCAGTGACATAACAACAAAACTCTCAATGCACGCGCAACCGTCAGCACATCAGCTGCAAGCTGTAAAAAAACGGCCATCTCTGTGCAGGAGAACTGCAATTGCGTATTTTACGTAATCAAGTACGCATTGCGCACGACGCAGCCGATGCGTGTTATGCACATTGACACTCAAAATGCCGATGCACGTGGCTGGTCTTTTGAGAGAGAATTTTTCTACCTAACCGTTGAGCAGCGCTATGAAATAGGGGTGACTGCTCTATGTTTCGACATACCTATGTTCCGACAACCGAGATTCACGGTGTTACTCCCGGTTAGGGTTAGGGTTAGGGTTAGGGTTAGGAATAGGAATATGTGCAGTCGGAACATAGGAGTGTCAGAACATAGAGGTGTAACCGAAATAGGTCAAGCAGAAACAAGACTTGGATTTCCTCATGGATTCGAAAGTCTTAGTTCATGTGACTCATTCAGTCAGACAGTCAGTCAGTCAGTCAGTGGGAGAGTCGGGCAGTCAGTGAGTCAATGACTCAGTCAGTCAGTGACTCAATCAATGGACAGCAGGCTGTCCTTTCGCGTCCACAGAGAACTATTGCGTCTCAGATGGGCTTTATTTCATCTGAAAAGTTTGAAAAGACTCATGTTATCTGCTAACAAGATGTCACGATAACCCCCTGCTCTAACTTAACCTTTTTCCTTTGTTTAGAGCTTCTTATTACCTGCATATCCACACGATAACCAGATGTCCTGTTCATGCGGACAAGGCGACACGCCAATGGGATCAGGTGTCGTAGAGAGGGAGCAGCCCCCTGCAAAGATATTGGTTGGGTCTGACGTGCACTCGGTTAGGAATTCTATGCTGGTTATGTTGGCCATGGAGGGGGCATCGGTCCGCCCCGCCCCTGCCGCCTCCTTGCCGCACGCGAACGGGTACCCGAGCCGCCTGCACATCTCAAAAGCCACCGCGTCGGTGTGGTTGCGACTGAAGCACATTGCCGTCCAGTCAAAATCTGCGGACCAGCGGACTAAGACTCGCCCCTCGTTGGGGGCGCTGCCATTCACCAGCATTATGTCGATATCTCTGATATCCCTCGTTCCTGAACAAATAATAATGTATAAATCATTTTAATGTGCATACATTTATTTACTTCCGGCAGGCAATAGAAAGAACAAATACCAGCAGGGAACAGACGAATCAGTTAGCTTACATGACAGCGATCAGTACGAAAATTATTTTGCTCCCATCTTCAAAAGTGCCATACACTAGAGGCTTCCGCTTGTGGTACCAGATTTGTATAAAAATCCAGTGTGCGTTTTAGGAATCAGGCCAGAAAGACTCTGCTGGAAGTCAGTTTGGCACAGTGGTCGTTTGTTCGCCTTGAACTTCTCTGGCCAGGGGTCAAATCCAATCCAGAACCACATTTGGATTGGATTTTCTATCCCTGTCCAATTCTGTGGGTTTCATGGGAACACCCTTCCCGATTTTCTACCTTCTCTAAAGCATAACATGTCTTCATCCTCTTCAGTCATTGCTTCTCTTTTTTAATGCTTTCTAGCTTCCGTGTCACAAAGAATTAAATCATGAGCGTGGCGCATAATGTCAATGATTCTAAAACTTAGGTCAATAAACTCATCAAAGTCTACATGATATCATAGCCTTCAGCAATAGCAACTAATTTCTGTCACATATTTACCGGTAAAGCATTCCAGAGTGGCATAACTCTCGCACTGCCGCAGCGAGTAGTGTTCGCACTCGCTCAGACTCGCTTCGTCCCCAACACAACCGATGTCCACGAATAGCGTGTAGTCGGGAGCGTGCCCTGGATAAACCCCACCGCGGTCTACCTCCCCCACCGAAATGGCGGGAGGCTGTCCCAAATCGCGGCAGGCAACGCGCCCAGCGGTTGACAGGTCGAACGTGTTGCTGCAGATGGCACCCCATTCCTGCTTCCCACCGCAGCGACCCTGGACGAGTCCTCCAGTCGCACCAAATGTCCCCTCCTCAACCAGTCGCAATTCGAAATTTGGCATTCCTGTACACATGGAGAGAAATGTAATTGATTGCGGTACCACCTGCTTTATCTGTTTCGAACCAGCCGGCCGACCACAGCAAGCTCGGTGCTTGAGTGGTAAAGGCGGTAAGCAGTGGGTTTTAGTCCCAACTTTTCATCATTACCATAACGAAGTGTAAAATAAACTATTTCCAAGTATCAAACCTTTGAAAAAAACTATCATCAACAAATATGGTCTCCTTTTCTTTGCTTAACTTTTCCCCTTAATTGGGCTTACCTGCAAATCCACAAATTAGCCACGTGTCTTGTTCATGCGCACAAGGCGGGTCGATACTGGGACCGAACGGAGGCGACTCAGATAAGGCGCAACCCCCAGCAGTGATGTTAAATACGTGCGTAAAGCAGCCTTCCAGATATTCCACGCTTGGTATGTTCACCAGGGAGGGGTCATCGGTTCGCCCCGCCCCTGCCTCCTCCATGCCGCACGCGAACTGGTACCCGAGCCGCCTGCACATCTGATAGGCGATGGTCGTGTCGGGAGCATACGGATTAAAACACAGAGCCTTCCACTCGGAGTCAGGCAACCAGCGAACTAACACCCTGCCCTCGTTGGGGGCGCTGCCATTGACAAGTCGGATATCAAGATCTCTGATATCAGTGAATTCTGTGATGCAAACGAAAAATTCTCATCAACCACCATTTCTGTTAGCGTTTAACTGACTATAATGCAAAAGGAACAGAGCCGTTGACGTTAGTAATATGATTTCCTAAAAACATAAGATATATTACCCATTCCTATTGGTCGAGAGTCTGTCACGTGGCCGAAAACTGTGCCCAATTGTTTCTATGATTCCCACATGAAATCCTTTATATTATTTGGATGAAGCCCCACATTCGTGGGCTTATTGGTTTTGCCCTAACCCTTTTGTTCTAGGTCCTACTACTTTGCTTGTTTGTTGTGTACACGTTTTCTATCCGAGGAGTCCTCAGTTTGGTTCCTGTCATTAATTCATCCATGATGTTGCACAATGTGTGTCCTCGTTTTACACCATAAAAAAACCGCTGGTTGATTTTACAAAGGCCGGGTGTCTTGCGCCCCCAGGATACGAACTCTCGCTACGCCACTGGCTAGCCCTCTGGCACGAGCAAAAAAGTAAAGCATATTGTTCTGCTTCACCATCATTTATCACCCAACACACCTGCCGGAGTAATATAGCGAACCGCGGTCACTTGTCAAGTTCTCTGCATGAAGAATGCATGTAAGGTATCTGGTACAACTCGAATGTTTATACTACAGGTAATACCCATGTACATTTTCAATTTATCAATTTTCCCAAAACAGTCAGGAAGCTGAATTAATCAGTGAAAATTGCACGTCACCGTAAATATTTATAAGTTCAATCACTCGTGTACAAATTGGTTCCGCATCTCGTTATAAAATTGCCGACCTGTATTTATATCATTAATTGTATAACTGAAGGACGTCGGTGCATACGCTAATTAATCACATTCGCAACTCATGATATTCATAGAGCTAGAGTGTGTCGAATCGGATATTTTCATGCATGAACGCATATCCGAGAAAGGACAAGTAGAGGTAAATCATGTCCACATCTTCGAAATTTCAAGACAATTTTACATATGGGTTTCAGAAGGGAATCTAAGTCACAAATTTCTCATGATCAGCAATGATCAGACATTTTTATCTGGAAATACCAACACGGTAAAAATTATTGCGAGTGAAGATCAGTTGTCATGTTTCTCGGCAGGAAGAATTCATGTTATGTATCCGATGCGACGTAAACATTATACTAGATCGTTTGCATTTCATATGATTAGTATTGAAATATTGAATAATGGAAACATTCAGTTTCAAATCAATTTTGCAAAGCCATCCCAAAGCTGGACTAATTACTAAAAATGTGTGTCGCTCTAGATTTTTGTTTTTGTTTAATCGCTCATCTGGTCTTGAAATTGCCGACTTGTATCAGGCGGATCATACCAATGAATGAAGTAGGCCTAAAAATTCACGATTTATAATGAATGACACAAACACCTAAGCTAATTTACTACATTGGCAACGCATAATATGCACACAAGTGGCAGCAAGCTAGAAATGTCCCGACAGAGGATACGAAGAGCTACATAATTTTAACGTTTACGTGATTCATTATATTACATCGAAAAAGAAATGTTCTGAAAAAAAATATTTAGCATTGTATGAAGTTACCTTAATTTGGTTAATTCGGGCAAAAACAAAAATGAACTAAAGAGTTTCGGCAGTTGGTATACTGACCAGCATTGGGCAAAATACCAACCCATTTGCCCAATTTTCTATTTTACAGTGTACATCATGGGCTTTGAAAGGACATCTAAGTCAATATTTCTCATGGTTGTTTTTTTTTATAATGATAAGCTATTTTAATAAGGGGATAAATGTGTGCTTGGCAGGTTTTAAACACTATGTTTGAAACCGGTTGCAGTCTGAAATGTTGATAATTTGCCGAGGCGAACACTGAAAAAGTGTTGAAGACCAGCCAGCCATGCCTTTATCTCCCGTTTAAGACCGGCCACCTGACGGGCTCTCGACCAATGGAAATGAGAAACTGTATTAGGTATTTATAAATAAGAATTTAAAACTAACAACCCCCTTCAATGACGCGATGGGGACAGTTTGGGCATCCATAAGCATACTCTGATAGCGTGCTCACAGTTATATCTATATGTATGCAAAGTACCTACCCAAGTCCTGCGCCTTGTTAATATTGAACACAGCCACCATCACGACCACCGTTCGCATAATATTCAGTCCTTCCATTCCACCAATGGAAGTCTTGGTAGTTCACCTAATACTCCGTTGTCCGGCTGCGAAACTTCGTTAACCAAAACTCCGTGTAATTTACAGACGCGATTCGAAGAGTAAGATTTGTCGGCCGATACGAAATTCTCACTTACACTGCTGCAAACCCTCAGGTCGATTTCTGCTGTACCACTGGCGTCAGTACTCTCGATAATTTCATCGAGATATTACTAATGCATGCATGGTCGAGCATTAAGACGCACGTAGGTCACGCACCACAGTCAGACCAAATTCGCGGAACTAATTATTCAGTATAATAGGATATTACGTTTAATATGAACACAAGACGATAGACGCTCATGCAAAGCGAACAACAGTGATGGCTCAATAGCATCTGAACTGTGAACGGCCTTCACACGCACGCGCAGAAAGTCGGCAATGGCCCCAACGTGAAGTGCACTTAAAGCTACTTCAAGTTCACAAAGCCAATCGCCAAACATCCTGCTGGCTGCATGGCAAGCGATGGAAACGGCAAATCCATTATTTTAGAGTGCTCGGCATTGGTCTTTGCCAATACTAAATTTGTTCAGAACGGGCTTGTAAACTAATCGTTGACACAATGACAGCTCAGGCTTTCTAACTACATTAAACAGCATAACCTAAACTTATCGGAAATTGTTTTAATGATTGACTGTTAGTGCATTTCACGCAACCTTAAAAAAATATATTAAAGGGATTGGTAACCCTGTTACTTTCATTTCATTTAAACAATTCCATCTTTCGACTCTAATTCTTCCATTTACATGCATACGTATGAACAGGTGATTTGATTATTAATTGATGTATATGAAACCATAGCGCAAATCTCAATGGTTTTAGGTTCATGTGTTGGCTATCTACATTTGTACTCTGTTCTCATTTTTGTTTAAATGGCTGCTTGCCATGAAGATCGCATTGGTGTTTGTGGTTTAACAAGACATTTAAAAGTTAGTCCAACGACGATTTTGCGGAGCTCGCTGCCTTCGTTTGCAATAACGTTTTATTTCGAAAGGACTCGGTAAATGTCAATTAAAAACCCGTAACTGTGTTATGTTATTTTTTTCTCAGTGACCGCTGCATTAAAAAGTCGAACCTCGGTGTGTATATCCAATTTTATTTAAACAAATTTCTGGTGATTTTAAAAGGGGCTGTTGATTATATAGTTAACTATAAGATATTAAGAATAATTCATGTTGAAACCCTCAATAAAGCCTTTCTGGTATCGTTATTGTATGTGATTTAAATTAGGAAATAAGAACCGAAAGGTTTAAGCTTGTTTCAACAGGGGACTGTAATTTAAAAGTACGACGTGTTCTTTACTTTGCACCCCTAATGAAACAAATTGTAAACCATTTTTAATTACTGACGGGCGCAGCATTGGAAATATTAGGTAAAACACTTATTCAATTTTAATTAAATTAATTATTGTCCACTACATGAGGTATTACTTATCGGCTTTATGTAAAAAAAAAAAAAATCCAAAGAAGATTCAAGAAGTTGACACCAAGATATAACGTTTTATTAAGTACAAAACTTAACATTATCTACTGAAGATAACGTTTGTCGATGTCTTGCCTACTTAAAATCTTCGTTACGTGACGGAGCTACGTGCATTTGTCAAAAAAAAGTTTAATCTTAACTATTGAAAGGTACTGACTTATTCAGTCACGAAAATAATGTGCATTGCGTTTCAGTCGAATCTTTGTTCACTGACCTAAGAAAAAGTTTATCGTAGGTGCTGCATTTATCAACCAGCACATGATTATATACATGTAAGTAAAATCTAAAGTTACAGTAAAATGAATATTTATACAAGTTCTTGAGAATATATACCAAATAGTTTGGTTTTTGAAAAAAGAAGAGGTAAATCAAACACTTCAACATACACTGAAATACATTCTGTGAAAGTAACTATGTCCATAAAGTGTGCATTAACAAGTATGACCAGTACGGCAGAACTTATCGCAATGGGAATAAATAAAAATCAAAAGCGATGAATCACCAATATTTACAACCGATCTTGAATTACTATCAAGTGTTATTATAATAACTTTATAAATGACACTTAAAATGATAGGTAGCTTTTGACCACAGTTATACATTGCACATGCACATGCAGTTCTTTTAACTATTCTTCAAAATAACCCCAACTTTGATGTGAGAACTAATTTGACTACCTTTGATTTGATTAGAAGTGGAATCTGGCTATACCTCAGGCTCCGGGACATGTTGTCTCCTCTTTGCTTTTGTGACTGTGTCAATCATCAGTAGAATTCCGTGGTTTCGTGTTCTGGTTCATTGCACTCATGATCTTGTAGGCACATATGCATGTGGTTGCGAGTCTAGCCTGAGTGTGCGATGCGTGTGTCCTTCGGCAGGAACTTTGTCACTCATTGTTTCTTCCCACCCAGGAGTAAATGGGTACCTGACCTTTGAGGGTTAGGGGTAGTAGGGGTAGTCAATCATAGCACAGTGATAACCTAATCGATTGATATGTGTGTGTTATATAGATCGATCCTTTTATTGTTCTAAGCCACGAGGTGGGAGAGACAAGATTTACAGATGGGTGCTTTCTGTGGTCTTCTTCGAATGACTTTGCCCGGACATCCCAGAGGACATTGTGTCCGTTTGCTGCTGCGGATGATGAGAAGTCGGATTTATGTTTGTCTTCCCGGTGTGTGCCGGCATCTTTCTCAGCTTCTGCCTCCACAGACCCCGGACTCTCTTGTTCAGACAGAAGGCGATGAAGATGAAGACTCCCTGGAGGTAGTTGAGAAGGATGTAGATGTAGGAGAAGACTACGATGCCAGTCACTGACTGAGACACGAAGCCGAACACCCAGGTCACGCCAACAAGTGTGCCGATCTGTCGGTAAAGTAGACACCATCTTGAAGTCTTGTGATACACACTTTACAATAAACAAATATGAACAGTTATGTCAAGAATTGTAGTTGAGTCCCTCAAAAGTCTATCACAAGTCCTGTCGTTAGTAACATTGCATCTAAATTTGAAACGCATACCTTTTGTTACAATTCTTTTGAATAGCTTATGACTTCATTTAAGACTGAAAGACTTGATTGACCTGTAATGGACTGGTTGTGACTTATAATGAACTCGACTACTTCACTATAACAAAGTCAGAGTGTAATACTTCAGTTCAATTAAGTAACGTTCTCCGTTATAAAAACGGTCCCGGCAGTTGAGTCATTTGAGAAATTTCAGAGTTGAGATTGATTCGCAGGTAGCCGAAGTGGTTTTGTTCTACCTAACGATATAGTTTCCTATATTTCCTATATAGTTTCCTATATTTTCGACCTTTCTTAAATATTCTAGGTCAAAATCAATCCAACATTTTAGCTCTGGCGGCTAATAAAGGAGGAAGAAACTTAGACAGCATACACAATGCCTAGTGTATGTCAGATAAATAAAACCAACGAATTTAACCATGTGTCCTGTCGCAAGAAAATTTACTGGCTTCATCAACGATGAGGTGGAGGACTCTCTCAAATACCCTATGCCGTTGTGTCCCAACAGTCAATAAAAGGTTAGATATCCTTAACACACCTTTAAGTAGACGGAGAGTTCTTCTCTGACCGCGTCCGTCGTTGTTTGGTTCCGAGCAGCCTTGCTTAATTGCCTGTTTCTCCAGAAGTTGATCACTGTGAAGACATACAAGGTGAGGTTCAGAGCCAGGCTCACCGCAACCGGTACCAAGAAGACGACCACGCGAACCGTGGCGTCAGTGATCCAACAGATGTTGCTCTCTGCGTAGATTGTAGGTAGGCTGGTGCAGTTGCAGAACTGGAGGGCCAGGCAGATGGTCACTGTGATCAGGGGGATCCCCCAGGCAAGACACATGTAGTTGACTAGTGAACGATCGATTCCTCTGCCACGACGTGGCCGAGATACTTTGGAGGCCAGGGTGCGAGCGACGCTAAAGCTCAGGACCGTCATCCAGCAGAAAGCGGCCAGCCAGGCAAAATGCGCCGCCGCGGCACCGATTACACAGGCGGCGTGGCTCTGCCTGAGGTAGCCCGTCAGTAGAAATAGCAAGATGGCGACGAAGAGCGCCACCACCAGGTTCATCGTTGACTTGCCTGCGGTGTTCCGGAGCTCAGGAAAGATGCAGTAGGTGACGAAAGTGGCGGCAAGTGCCAGCAAAGACAGGCAGCTACCTGCAAAGGAAATTGCCCTTCTGATCTTCTGCTCCAGGCCCTCAGGCAGCGGACCTGTGAAAGAACATGTGACTGCAGAGCCGTCTGAGAAACGAACATATTCATCCTCGGATATACGAATGCCGCTTACATCAACTTCTAAAATTTCATCAGCCAAGATCGTGTACTCGGAACCCTTTAATGTCAGAAGAGATGAGCAATTCAGGTCGGCAACCTTAAGGCATAGAGGTTCTGCTCTTTGCTTTGTGTACTCTCCGGTGTGTCCGATATCTTGAAACCTTACCACCTCAAATAGGTTTCCAACATATCCTGAGAATGTTTCATTTCCATTTACAGTCTGACAGTTACTAGAAGCTGCAAAAGCAAACGGCACTAGAATCGACAGCGTAGATATGTTGCAAAATAATTCATAAAGTGTAGTTGAGTTGTCTATTGATTCATGCGCATCATCAAAAGCTGCAACAATGTCAAGCGCTTCACCAGCGGAGGTTAGGAGAACAAGAGCTGACAACTGGTCCGCATCTGGGTCCTTCATGATGATCGTCTGTCCTGCCAATAAGGCTTGCCCGCCGGCTGTGTCTTTGCCAAGACGCTTTGCCCAGCATTCGATCGCAGATGTCTCCTTACTGCCGTTTATGGGCGGATCTGCCGGAGTGTATGCCACACACTCGTCTCCGTTGATTCGATACCCAGCTGCGCACGTCAGCACTCGGCACCTCTCTAGGAATGGGTCATAGATCTGCCCCTCCGAGCAAGACCTCCCGTTGATGGAAGAGGAGGATCTGAAGTCAAAGAGAACCTCAATTGTGAAGAAGTCGTCGTACGAGCTGCAAATACTCTCGCAACCACCCCACGGATCCGGTTCGCATGCCTCCGCACAGACCTGGTCCATGCAGGAGTTATCTGGCACAAGTACCCTGCCGTTGCACATAGCACAATGTGGGTTACGATACCGAATGTTTTTCTCATCGATTCGTATGGGTGCATAGTACGATCTGCAAGCTCTCTCCATCTCAGTGCCGCGAAACTCATCCAGACAGGTGTCAATGACATGAGCGGGGCACTTACGTATTTCTGTATGATTTTTCGGTGGATTGCTAACCCAGCCCTTTGTCGGTAGGGTCTGGTTTAGAGATGGGTAATATGTGTTCACGGTACTTTCTAATTCGTTGTCGGAACCCAAAACATCCCACTTGTTTAACCTATTCAAGGACCTGCCGTTACAAAGGGCGCAGAAGATGTTCTTAAAATCCACACCCTGCTCGTCGTAGACTGGCATCGACCCAATGACGTCAGTCGCATCGACGGGCTTGTCACACAAAGAACGCATGCTTCCGTTTCTCCAGTCGTCTGGGCAGCGGTCGACCATCACATAGCCAATGTGAGTGAACTGACTTCCCAGTACCCAGACGCAACCAAACCAATCAGCCGTGAATCCCCCACGCTCTAAACTTGGCGGTATCCGGTCGCAAACATCGGCGCTGTCGAAACAACAGTCGTCGAATAGAACGCAGGCGTCGTCGCACTGGCAGTAGTGGAATACGTCAGTACTGTTCGGTAGAGGATGAATCTGTTGATTGCATTCTTGGCCACAAAGTTGCTTAGAACCACACAGATAAGCAGTCTCTGCATACTCCCGAATTTCTGCAAACAAGGTGAAAGGTTTCAAGTGTCAAAAAAACCGGAATACAACGGCTAAATATACTTCAGTCTATCTTGAATAATGCACGGCCGAATGCCTGTGACAGCGGTAGTTTTGTAGCTGTTTGGTGATGACGATTTTTGAACAAACTAGTGAAGATGTGTGACCATTTGATCATTTTTCGTGATTTTACAGGACACCCAAATAACGGCTGCGGCTTCAGCCTTAGTGTTAAATCTGGCTTGAGATTCAGTTAAAGTCGAACATAATTGGCCAATAAAGAAGATCGTGCATGAGCCTCTGCGATGTATAGAGCTTGAGGTGAAACTTCCAAGTTCAAGAGAACGCTAATGTTCTCAAAAGAGGAAGGAAAATGAGTGTCCTCACTTTGACATTGCACCCAATGAGGACCGCTGGCAGAAGCACACTTGCTCAGAAGACCTTGTTATACAATATCGAACATATTATACATGTACCATATTTCTATAAACCTACCGGTAAAACACTCTACTGTGAAGTAGCTGTTACACTGCCTAAGTGAGAAGTGTTCGCACTCGCTCAGACTCGATTCGTTGCCGACACACCCAATGTCAACAAACAGCGTGTAGTCGGGCACCAGCTGCGCATCAACCTCTCCCAAGGCTAGTGCTCCTGTCGATATGGAGTAATTAGACAGTCCAAGATCTCGACATACAACATGTCCAGCCCTTTGCTTGACAAATCGGTTACCGCAGACAGCGCCCCATTTGTGTATCCCACCGCAGCGGCCCTGAACGAGTCTCCTGGAACCATCGGATGTCTCCTCCGCCAGGCGCATTTCAAAGTCCGGCATTCCTGACAAAGGATGGAATAAATTACTGCAAATTATTCGAAATGTCTCCAGAACTTGTCGCAACCGAGCAGACCAAGACAAGGATTCCGTAGTCGAGCTGGATTGGAAAGTCAGTCATTCACCTAGTCAGTCGGGGGGGGGGGGGTCAGTCAGTCAGTCGGAGAGTCATTCAGTCAGTCTGACACGAACCATGTGACCCCGTAAGACAGAGAAACATAGACTGGCTCGTCAGGTCCGACAGGGGAACTCTTGCGTCAGTAAATGGGTTCGTAAACCTTTTCCGCAGTTTATGAACAATACTAAACACGTGCATTGCTAACTATAAACATGCCATTATGATCCATTACTCCTAAAAGCTTACCCGCAAACCCACACGATAACCACATGTCCTGTTCATGAGAACAAGGAGTCTCATCAACGGGATCAGGCGTCGCAGAGAGGGAGCAACCCCCTGCGAAGACATCGTTCGGGTCTGACCGGCATGTGGTTAGATATGCCACGCTGGATATGTTCGCCAAGGAGTGGTCATCGATCCGCCCCGCCCCTGCCGCCTCCTTGCCGCACGCGAACGGGTAACCGAGCCCCCTACACAACTCAAAAGCCACGGCTTCGGTGTAATTCAAGCTGAAGCACATTGCCGTCCATTCAAAGTCTGAGGACCAGCGGACTAAGACTCGCCCCTCGTTGGGGGCGCTGCCATTCACCAGCTTAATGTTGATATCTCTGATATCCCTCGTTCCTGAAAAATATAATAAATGTACAATAAATAATTAATTTCGGCAAATTCTTTCGGCAGGCAATACAACGAAAGAATGCAAGCAAGGAACAGACAAATCAGTCAGTTTTTTGACAGTTAATAGTAATCAGTACGAACATTATTTTGATCAGTGACAAACCCTAGAGGCTTGCAATTATGGTACACGTACCGGATTCGTTAAAATATGTAATGCGCGTGTTAGGCATCAGACCCGAAAGACTCCAAGGCACAAATTATCAATTTCTCGCCTTCATCCCCTGCGACCAAGGTTCCAAACCAACCAAAGCACGCGTTATTATTGAGTTTCTATCCCAGTCTGATTCTTTGGGTTACCCGGATTTTTTTCCCTTCTCTAATACATAAAAATCCCTTCATCGTCCTTTCTCATTTTGCTCTCCAGGCTGTCGAGCTACAGTACCTGTGTTCTTTTGAGGAACCTCCGGTTTCAAAACCAGACAGAATTAAAATAAGAACATGACAAACCATTGCAATGTTTCTAACACTCTGCTTGTTAAACCCATCAAAATTGACATGAAATCCTAGCCTATAAGCAATAACAATTTTAGTTTCTGTCATATGTACCGTTAAAGCAGTGCAGAGTGGCATAACTCTCGCACTGCCGCAGCGAGTAGTGTTCGCATTCGCTCAGACTCGCTTCGTCCCCAACACAACCGATGTCTACGAAAAGCGTGTAGTCGGGAGCCTGCCCTGGATAAACCGCACCGGGGTCTACCTCTCCCACCGAATTGGCGGGAGGCTGTCCCAAATCGCGGCAGGCAACGTGTCCAGCGGTTGACAGGTCGAATGTGTTGCTACAGATGGCGCCCCATTCCTGCCTCCCACCGCAGCGTCCCTGGACGAGTCCTCTAGTGGCACCAACTACCCCTTCCTCAACCAGTCGCAATTCGAAATCTGGCATTCCTGTACACAGAGAGAGAAATTGTGACTGATTGCGGTACCCGACGCCGTTAGATTCAAACAGGCCGGCTCACTTTGGCAAGTTCAGTGGTCGAGTGGTAATACATCTGCACTAGTAAGCAGGAGGTCGTGGGTTTGAGTCCCGCTATGGTAAGCTTGTTGTGAGGTTTTTCTTGCAAGCTGTCTGTAACGTAACTATACATCATTGCCATCACGAAGTGAAAAATAAACGATTACCAAGTACCAAACCTTTGAAAAAACTATCATTGACAAATATTGTCCCGTTTTCTTAACTTAACTTTACTCCTTAATTGTGCTTACCTGCAAATCCACAAATTAACCACGTGTCTTGTTCATGCGCACAAGGCAAGTCGATAAAGGAACCAAATGGAGGTATCTCAAATAAGATGCAACCCCCAGCAGTGATGTTAAATATGCTCGAAAAGCAGCCTGCCAGATATTCCACGCTTGGTATGTTCACCAGGGAGGGGTCATCGGTCCGCCCCGCCCCTGCCTCCTCCATGCCGCACGCGAACTGATACCCGAGCCGCCTGCACATCTGATAGGCGATGGTCGTGTGGGGAGCATAACACAGAGCCTTCCACTCGGAGTTAGGGAACCAGCGAACTAACACCCTGCCCTCGTTGGGAGCGCTGCCATTGACAAGCTGAATATCCAGACCTGTGACACAAGCGAAAAATTCTCATCAGAATAAATGACATTCAACCACCATTTCTGTTAGCGTTGAGCTGGACAGCACACTTGATGTTGGTTATATAAATCCATATATACCTAAGACAGTTTAGTCATTCCCACTGGTCGAGAGACCGCCACTCGGCCTGTTTTAAACGGTTGATAAAGACCGACTGGCTGGTCTGAAATCCTATGAAATCTGGTGCCTTGCACCGTTTCATTGGTTGACAATTCTCGTTCCCATCTTCACGTAAGCATGCGCAATATTACCAATGACTCAGTATTTTATAGTCCTAAATTCACACTACACCGGCACAGCCCCGTTCTGCGCCACATCGCGCAGTACGTGCGACGCGCGCACCATTCTCCATATGAGGAGTTATTTACCACTTTTTGCGACAGGGAAATTCCATATTATAAGTCAGAAGGGTGTTTGGAAAAACATGAAGTAGTATTCTTGAACAAAATCGTTGGAAATGTAGTTTGTTTTAAATTTTACTTTTTTTGACTTTCGGACCGAAAAGTGTTGATATTTTGACCGAAAAGATATTTATGAATGGGAATAAATATGTGCTTGGCCGGTATGAAACACTACGTTTAAGACCGGTTGGAGTCTTGATGTTGATAATTATCACCCATCCAGTCACTGGAATGGGTACAAAGAGGACACTGTAGGCTAGCCCCAGCAGCGCAGCTACGGAGCGGGGGGGGGGGGGGGGGGGGGTGGGAATTCAGCCCAAACGATAGCCGTTTCCCATCTTCTAATTGGTCCATTACATGCATATCTAATGCCTTGTTCTCCACAATACAAACCCAAGATAGGTTTTACATCTTGTGAGAAATATTCTTTCCTCACATTTCTTATTTCAAAGGTAAAATGAGAAGAAGTGAAAAACGCTCACTGAGAACACGGATCACCTGATTAGAAGTCAGCACTACTTCCAATTAAATGACTACGAAAGCCCGTTAGTGCCACTAGAGCAGTTTTTTCCAGAGCAGTTATTATCTCTTTTTTTTGGAGAGCAATTTTTTTTCTTTGCAGAGCATTGTGTTTTTTGCAGAAAGGTAATTTGTTTATCGAGAGCAATTTGTTTTTTGTCCGGAGCAATTATTTTTTGTCCGGAGCAATCATTTTTTGTCCGGAGCAATTATTTTTTGGCCGGAGCAATTATTTTTTCTTCGAGAGCAATTTTTTTTTCGAGTGCGTTTTTGTTTTGGTTTTCGAGAACAATTATTTTTTTTCCAGAGCAGTAATTTTTTTCGAGAGCATAGGTTTTTTTTCGCACGCAAGGACGCCTAGTCTTCGCCTATGCATTCAGTCAAAGATCGGAGTCCGCTCAAAAAAAAGAAAACAGGAAAAACTTGCTTAAAGGGTCACGATGGGGAAGGGCCTCTCCACGGCTGGTAGGTAAAAACTAGATTTTTCCCATGCACTCAACGTGAAAGGTTAGTCATGAAAGACGCTAATTTTGTTGGGTTAAAATCATGTAAGATTGAAAATCGGTTTATTTTCTGATTAAAAGCATCACACCTGAACTTCATGAGGAGATGCCTAAAAGTGCCAAATTTTTAATTTCTTTTTAGTATTTTTCTTATGAGCTTACTTTACAGGAACATGGTATCGACAAGATTCAGAGTTATGGATGGTAATGTGAAAAATGTATCCCGATTTTTTCCACGCACTTTGCATCACATTTATTATTGTTTATGGCTTATCAGGATGTTCAAGTAAACAATATAATTGCAATTAATTGTTCAATTAATAAATTTAAAAAAATGAATCAAATTATTAATGAATTTATTTAAAACCTGAAGCTGGTCGCCATATTTGAACAACTTTAGGGAAGTTGGAGACTTTTTTAAGCAATCACAACTTACGTCCTTTTTTATTGCTTTCCCGGTCCCCCAGCTTAAAAAAAATAATAACTGCGATGAAAAAAAATATGATTTCTCTTTAAAAAAAAATGCTCTCGAAAAAAAGCTTCTGAAAAAATATTAATAATTCATCTAGGAAAAACTACTGCTCTGAAAATGAATAATTGCTGTTGAAAAAAGTTATTGCTCTTGAAGAAAAGATTCGAGCACTGGAAAAAAATTGCTTTCGAAAACAAAATAATTGCTCTCGAAAAAAAAATGCTCTGCGAAAGCTACCAAAAATAGACTTCGCGTTCTATGGCCTTAATGAAACCACGGACCGTGAAAAACAGGGACACTCCGCTATCAGGCCTGTTATCGTTGTTATACATTACGTACATAAAGAAGGAAAGTCCAACGACCAAATCTTTGTTACGTAAAAATCCTTGAAGTAAAACTGCTTTCAAAAAACAAATAACAGCTCTCGAAAAAAAAGGGGTGGCACTAACGGGCTTTAATCATGATAATTCAGAGCAATTTAAGCGCTCTGACTAACCGGGAGAAAGTAACACAGCGCTTTACACCAAATGAAAAGTAAGCAAAAACAAGATGACTATAAACAGAATGAGCATTATAACATCCACTAAACAAAATAAAATGAGATTTGTTGAAGCTGCTAGTGGCTAGAGTGGCGGATGCTGTTAGATAATATTATTCCAGACTTTTGAGGCAACAGTGTGGAAGTTTTTTTTCACCAGTTGTACAAGTTCTTGGCGCAAGTACTCGTGCACCACAATGAAAGGTTTAATAACATAAATATTCACAATCCACAATTCTACCTTACGTTTGGTTCAGAGTTTTCCTGAGATATGGCACTGGACTCTTCCACAATCTGTTTGATGACCTAGTTTGTTCATCCGCGGTGCGGCAAGATTAAAGTACATGTTGTGGTTTTTTTTTTGACACTGGTAAAAAACTGAATGAAATTATGTGACCTGTACGTTTTCTGAGCAAACTTTTGACACAGACTCAGTCTATCGCAAAGAGACTGGATTTTCATCTTTATCATAAGTTTTGTATTTATCTTTATCCAACCACTTTTGCATCGGCACCTTCCTCAACAAATTTAACAATTTCCCATGGATATAAAAGAGGAATAACCGATGGTCTAGGCCAGTAGGCTGGCATATTATCTACATCAATTGGTTCTTGGTCTTGAGATTCTGGCAAGCTGTTTGTTGAAAACCTCGGCAATTGTCTTCAAATCAGAACGGCCAATTCCCTGAATGTTAGTTGTGAGCTCAGATGTCCTTTTATTGGCATGTGGACAGATTTGCTTACGCTGTTTGCCTGGATTGGTTTTACGCAGCTTACGAACTCTCTCAGCTGTTTTGCCAATACATTTTCTCGGATAACTTCATTTGTCAAGAGCCTAAATTGTTATTGGTAACTTACCACAGATGAAAGCTTTGGTCTACACTTAATCGTTTTTTTCTCTTCTCTGAATCATAACGTATTATGGCGGTAGTCATTGTAAGGTATATTTTGTGCAATATTAAGCATCAAGCTACTGACACTAAACCTATGCCATTCAGCACCCAGTCGCCGTACTCTCACGGATTTCCACTTCAATGACGCAAGCATTGTGTCAGCTATTTTTCGAATACTGTGTCATGGGGCAGTTTGCCTTCAATGGGGCCTCCATTGTGTACACTGCAGTGATGTAGTGCCTTGATGCTGGGCCTTGGCCTTAAGGCTGCCTTAAGGCTGGACTTCAGGGCCTTGGCCTTGGCCTCGAGGCTTGAGGGCAAAAGCCTTGGCCTTGGCCTTGAGGGATCAGTGCCTTGCAATTTTGAGTCATGGCTCTTCAAGGCCCATAGATTTTTGCATTTTCCAGATAAATCTGTTTTAAATTTTGTTGTTACCATTTTAATCGTGTTACCATGGAGGAGGGAAACACCCTATAGATTTGGGTGTTGGGCACACTTTCACTTTCACATTTTGTTACCATTATAGTACATTTGCTGCAATAATTTTCTGTACACTTGTGGGGCTAAAGATTTGCATGTATCTGTTTTAGGTAATAATGCTAATATTTCTGACCATGTTGGCCCAGCAAATAAACATTCCCCAAATCAGTTTCTTGGATCCCCCGTTTGTTACACCTTGGCCTTGAGGGTCAAAGCCTTTGCTCCAACACTGGTACACTGATAGTGTGCTCATACAGGGTGAGTCAAAATATGCGGCACCCAAACCCCCCAAAAATATATATTATATTTTAGAAAATTATGTAGCACCAAAATCATAATGTATGGAAAGCCTATGTCATAAACTACTTTTAGATGAGCAAATTACTGAATTTGCGCAATCCGTTCAAAGATTATCACCATTTAAACACAATGACCTTAAAACCTCTCTCGTCGTAAAATAGGATTTCAAGAATCGTCGTAACAATTGTCTTCAAACATCACCGTTAAAAATATTGAACAAAAAACCTGGGGTTGTTGTTTTTTTTTTTGGGGGGGGGGGTTCGGGTTCCACTTCTTCTTTTTTTACTCACTCTGTATGATCTATTTCAATTCAATTCAATTCAACATGGTTTATTAACAAATCACGAATAGCAGCCACAGCTGAATTGCACGTGATTTACATTTAAAAAATACATTTTTAAAAGGTTAAACGCCTACCGTGTTTGTATATAATAAAAATATGACATTAAATACTAATATTAGAAAAGGTTTAAACATTGTGCATACAATTCTGACTAAGAATTGTCTATTTAAAGAGATACATATTATTGTACAGATTGTATTGCAGTCAATTTATCTTACTTTGAAAAGGGAGCATTTAAATTGCGTTAAAACTTATAAAAGACATTCAAAAAGGTTGCAGGAAAAAAATATTTATAGTTTCATTTAGGATTAGAACTATACAAATGAGCCAGATGGGGAATGAGTTTAAAAATTGTGCAAGTGGCAGTCAAATTATCTTATTTAAATGAAAGGTAGTATTAAAATAACGTTAAAACTTGTAAAATACATTAAAAAGGTTGCAGGTAAAAATCAATTCATTTCATTCGGAATTAGAGTTATACAGATGTACCAGATGAGGAATGGCACTATTCTGCATTCTATTTGTTTTACACTTAAGTTCTGGGACTTCATTCGAATTTCTTAGTGTACGTTTCATTTTTGGAGGAGAAGGGGATAAAATCCTAAAATTGATCAGTTTGTTTCAATGTTCTTTCGATGAATGATGTACATAGAAATTCTCTTCTTTGTTTCAAGGGGGAAATCCCGAGCTCACATAGCATCTCGGAATAACTATATGGAATAGTATACATGTACATACCCAAGTCCTGCGCCTTGTTAATATTGAACACCACCACCAGCACGACCATCGTACGTATAATATTCAGTCCTTCCATTCCACCAATGGAAGTCTTCGTAGTTCACCAACTACTTTGCTCGGCTGTGAAACTTCGTAAACCAAAAATTCGTGCAATATCACGGACGCGATTCGAAGAGTTAGATCTTTTAGTCAATACCAAATTCTCACTAAAAAGGCTGCAGAGCCTGTAGGTCCGATTCTGCGGTACCGTACCTCTGGCGATGGTACTGTTCACAGTCTCAGTGGGATATAACTAGTGCATGGCCGTGCACAGCCTTGGCCAAAGACGTCAGCGATCAAGAGCGTTAGTTGCAATGTTGTGCAGCGCCCTGGCACAATTGATTTTCTTTTTCACTTTCTCTCTTGGTTATTTCATAGCAATTAATGGGGGTATGGCAATATTTTTGTAAAAAGGTCGTCTGCATAAATTCAATCAAAACGGCAGTTCCCATTTGCCGCGGTAGTCGCGCCCTCCCCATTGAACCTTTTCTCGATCTCTGATTGCTTCCCAAGGAAAGCGATGACGTTGATCCCCGCACGTACGTATACTGTAGGTCGTGCATTATAAGACACACGTAGGTCACGCACCGCAGTCACCCCAATTCGCGAAAACAATTATGCATTGTAATATTCTATATTACGTTGAATATGAATACAAGACGATAGAAGCTCATGCATAGCGAACAACAGTGATGGCTCAATAAGCTTAAACCTAAAAATTTTAGGTAAAACTTTGAAGCTGCGCGTAATTTATAGCATCTGAACTGTGAAACGTTCATTGGCCCCAACATGAAGTTCACATGAAACCTACTTCAAGATCACAAACCCCAATTGTCAAACATCCTGCTGGCTGCATGGCAAACGATGGAAACGGGAAATCAATTATTTTAGAGTGCTTGGCGTTGGTCTTTGCCAAGACTAAATTTGTTCAGAACGAGCTAATTGTTTGACACGATGGCGGCCCTGGCCTTCTAACTACATGAAACAACATGACCTACACGTATCGTAAATTGTCTAACGATTTGCTGGTCAGGCATTTAACGCAATCTAAAAACAAAATAGAGAAAGAGATTGATAACCCTGTTGTTTGCTTTCCATTATAACAATCCATCTTCGCTTCTAATTCGTCCATTTACGTGTATGAACATGTGATTTGCTTAGTAGTTGATGTATATGAAAGCCTAAAACCGTTAATCTCAATGGTTTTCCTTTTTTTATGTTTGCTATCTACTTTTTGTACTTTTTTTCTCAGTTTTGTTAAAATGGCTGCTGGCCATGCTGACCAGATTGGTATTAATGATATACAGTGTGCACTCAACAGATACTACATTTTAGAGAAAATATATTAAAAATACTTCTATTGTGTTTAATAATAACGTATATACGATTAAGGAGTGATCAGTACTGACACAATGCTGTTTTCCCTATCCCTTTTGGACACGCACATCTAAAGATATAGACAGTTAATTGAAATGGATATATCAATGTGGTCCAATTTGCAGCAAAGTGGCTGAAATGAGATTTACATGCCAGCAACCTCTCTGTTGGCCAACTTACCTATTGTTCTTTGCCACAATGAATATTGAGTTGGAACAACCTAAACTTATGCTTCAATGGTTATGTAAATGATTACATAATCAGTGAATCATAGGCGCCAACACGTTCCTCCTCAAGTTGAATGCACAGTGACAGCATAATACCAAAGTCCGCCTTATATCAACATGGACCATCACCCCAAGAATTAGCAACGCACAGATAATGTTTGGTCCTTTCATTTCTGCGAAGGGCTAGCTTAGCAGTTCACCAAATGCTCCGTTGTTCTGGTGTGAAACTTCATTAACCACTCCGTGTTATTTTACAAACGCAATTCGAAGAGTTAGATCTTTCAGTCTAATGAAATTCTCACTTAATCAGCTACAAAGCCCGCTAGTCAAATTCAGCTATACGACTGGTGTCATGACTCTTGCAAACAGGTGGGAAATTAGCCATGCATGGTAGCCTTTACATTAAGACGCAATTTGGTCATGTATGACCTATTTGCCCAGCTATTAATTACTCATTATAATATGCTATTAAGTTAATGGGGATACCAGACGGCAGAATCTCATGGACGAGCACAGGAACAGTGATGGCTCGATCAGCTTTTAATATAAAAGTGACACTCTGCTGTACGTATTATAACACGTGGTGCATTAATATCAGGCATTCCGAATTATGTAACGGCTTTCATTAGCGATCGAGCAAATACACGAGTGGTTCATTACTGTACGTGTTGCGCACCAGCACATGCAGGTGTGCATTTGCCTGCAATCGGGGACCCCCTATTGTTTGTACTCTTAACTTTTTAGGCAGACCTGCCATATGTTTTGTAAACGTATTCAGGTTGGGGGCTTCTCGGAAATTGGGGACCCTATTGTCCTCTATCAACGTTCCCTATTGAATGCAGAAACAAACTCACTTACACCAGTTGAAATCCATCATTAGGCCTTACATACACTCAAAAACTGTGTTTAGCAATTAAACATAACCTTGTTATAACTTTGTGCAATTTGTTATTATGTGTGCAATTCTAAAAACATCAAGGTTCAATTGATAAACACTATACATCCTTACTCTAAATATAGTATTTAAACATGTTTACCAACTGGTACCAAGAAAGTGTTTAGAAAAGTGCTTTTTTTTGTACTCCGTTCTTTTTTTTTATGGCTGCCGGCCATGAAGATTGGCATGGAGGATAATGAAGTCACATTCGTCACATGCAGTTTTCTTTCTGCGAAAGGCATGAATATCCAGCAAGGTCATCAGTAATATTGACCTGCGTATCATAGTTAGTATAATAGTTCATAATTCGTGCAAGGTTTACCCGACCCTCCAACTTAATCGATTTTGGTCGGTAAGTGCCTTGAATCCATTCCGGTGTCAACAACTATCAACCCATTTACCTCAATTTAGGTCATTGAACAATACAAGGGAAAGCAATTTTTACGTTAAAAAAATGTCCTTTTGGAGCCATTTTTAGGGGTGTGGGTGGGGCATGGCCCCCGTTGCCTGTGGTATATCCAGAGAGGGGGGGGGGGCAGAGGAGGCACTTTGCCCGCCTGGCGGATATTTTTCCCATTTTGTTTCCAGCAATTATTTCAATTAATGGTTAAAGATTTCTGACATCAATCCCAAAAAAGAAAACCCGCTTAAAAATTATTACAATGCGCCTTGAAAATGAGTATATAATTTGCAGTATGCATAATAATAGTCAGATTTAGAAGAGCGCCCCCATTTTGAAGGTGGGTACCAGCCCCCCCACCCCCACCCCCGCCCCCAGCCTTTGATTTTCCGGAGGCCAAGTGTCCGGAGAAAAACATGTCTATATTTCGGCGCGGATGTGCGGTTGCCCCCCTGACATCCAAAGCTGCCCCCCCCCATCCCCTTTTTAGATACATGTTTGTCAAAACATTTCGTTTTTCATTTTATCCATAAGTCTGACTTATTCAATCACGAATATAATGTTCTTTGCCTTTCGGTGGAATCTTTATACATGGACCTAGGAAAACGTTTGTCGTAATTTCTGCATTTGTACACAAGCACATATTGAATGTATATACATGTACGTTGAATCAAATCTTACAGTAAAATCCTTCTAAATGAGAATATTATACAAAGCTCCTGAGAATTTATAACAAATAGTTTGTTTTCGAAGTTCATGATATAAATCGAACACGTAAACATTCCCATTCAGTAACTATATCCATTTAGTAACTATATCCATGAAATTTCATTAACAATTTACGACCAGCAAGTCAGAAGCTAAAAGGCATGAAAAAAAAAAGGCTATGAATCAACAATATTTACAACCGATCTCGAGTTAATAAATCAACTGTTATTATAACTAAATAACCTTACACAGGGCACTTAAAATGATAGGTAGCTGTTTACCACTCGTATTTATTGCACATACCCATGAGGTCTTGTTTATTATTCTTCAAAAGAACCCCGACTTTGATGTGAAAACTAATTTGTCAACCTGTGTTTCCAGAAGAAATTGAATCAGGCTATACCTCGGGGAAATTTTGTCTCCCTCTTTGCTTTTGTGAGCTGTGTCAACAGCCGTTGATTTCTTTCGCCTCGCGGTCTGGTGTATTGCATACATGATCTAGTGGGCAAATCTGCAGGTTGTGTTTGCCAGTCTAGCCTGTGTTTGTGGTGCGTGCGTCCTTTGGGCAGGACACTTTGTCACTCATTGCTTCTCCCCACCCAGGAGTAAATTGGTACCTGTGAGGGCAGACGCCAATAGTTTGATTCAGCCGATTACACCGATATGGCAGCATTGAGCTATATACTTCCCAGGGAGCTGAGATGGTTTTTTTAAATGTTTTTTTATCGGCCCGGTGCGCAGAAATAATATCGAACCGCTCAAAGATTGAGCAATTTGTAATTTGTAAATTTGTAAATCGAGCCAAAAGGTGGATTTTTGCGCTACATAAATCGATGTTTAATTGTTATAAGCACCCAGAATTGAAGAGACCAGATTTACAGGTGGGTGCTTTCTGTGGTCGTGTTCGGGTGACTTATCCCGGACGTGCCGGAGGAGGTGATGTTCGTCTGGTGCTTCAGATGATGAGAAGTCGTATTTGTCTTCTCAGTGTGTGCCGGCTTCTTTCTCAGCTTCTGCCTCCACAGACCCCGGACCCTCTTGTTGAGGCAGAAGGCGATGAAGATGAAGACTCCCTGGAGGTAGTTGAGGAGGATGTAGATGTAGGAGAATACTACGATGCCAGTCACTGACTGAGACACGAAGCCGAACACCCAGGTCACGCCAACAAGTGTGCAGATCTGTCGGTGAAGAAGACACCATCTTGAAGTCTTGTGATAAACACTTTACAATAAACAAATATGAACAAAAAAGTATGAACAGTGTTGCAGTTGAGTTATCAAAAGTCCACCACAAGTCCTGTCATATTCATCCACAAGTCCGGTCGTTAGTAACGGGGGATCAACAGTTATAAGGCACGTTATTGTTACAATTCTTCAGAGGTTATGACTTAATTTAGGACTTAAAGGCCTGTGATTGACTTGTGAGGCACTGGTAGGAACTTGTAATGAACTCGACTTCGCCACTACAACATAGTCATGCCGTGATACATCCCGCCACAATAACGTTCTCCATAAAAAAACCAGTCATGGCAATGGGGTAGATAATGAAATTTCACAGCTGTGATTATTTCGCAAGTCGTTGAAGTTGTTTGTTTTCTTGCCAAAATGGTGTACCTGAAAATAAAGCTTCCTATATTATAAGACTCCATCTTTCCTAAACATTGCCAGTCAAGTTCCATCGAAATGGTTGGCTCTATGATCTGGTGGCTAATAACAGAGGATGAAATTCAGTTTCAATGACAAGTGTGGGTGTCAGATAAATCAAACCACCAAATATAACCCTAAATTGATGAAGTTGAGGACTCTGCTTTAATAACGTCCCAATGCCGTAGTGTAGAAACATACAATAATATGTTAGATTTTGGAAACGTACCTTTAAGTAGACGGAGAGTTCTTCTCTGACTGCATCCGTCGTTGTTTGATTCCGAGCAGCCTTGCTTACTTGTCTGTTTCTCCGAAAGTTGATAACCGTGAAGACATACGTGGTGATGTTCAGAACCAAACTCACCGCAACCGGTACCAAGAAGACGACCACGCGAACCGTGGCGTCAGTGATCCAACAGATGTTGCTCTCTGCGTAGATTGTAGGTAGGCTGGTGCAGTTACAGAACTGGAGGGCCAAGCAGATGGTCACTATGATCAGGGGGATCCCCCAGGCAAGACACATGTAGGAGACCAGTGCACGATCGATTCCTCTGCCACGATGCGGTATGGACACCTTGGACGCCAGAGTGCGAGCCACACTGACGCTAAGGACAGTCATCCAGCAGAAAGCGGCAAGCCAGGCGAAATGCGCCGCTGCAGCACCGGACACGCAGGCGGCGCGGCTCTGCCTGAGATAGCCCGTCAGTAGGAACAGCAAGATTGCGGCAAAGAGCGCCACCACCAGGTTCATCGTTGACTTTCCCGCGGTGTTCCGGAGCTCAGGAAAGACGCAGTATGTAACGAAGGTGGCGGCTAGGGCAAGCAGTGACAGACAGCTACCTGCAAAGGAAATTGCCCTTCTGATCTTCGGCTCCAACCCCTCTGGCAGCGGACCTGCGAAAGCGCACATGACCACAGAGCCGTCTGGGAAGCGAACGTACTCGACTGCAAGTATGCCACTTCCAGTCACTTGTAAAATTTCATCCGCCAAGATCGTGTACTCGGAACCCTTTAACGTCAGAAGAGAAGAGCAATTTAGGTCGGCAACCTTTAGGCATAGAGGCGATGTTCTCTCTTGTGTGTACTCTCCCTCATCTCCGATATCCTGAAACTTTACCACCATCAAAAGGTTTCCAACATATCCTACAAATGTTTCATTCCCATTTACCAAGTTACAGTTACTAAAAGCACTAAGAGCAAACGGCACGTAAATTGACAGCGTAGATATGTTACACAATAATTCAGAAAGTGTGGTTGGGTTGTCTATTGATGCATTTGCGACATAGACATCAAATGCTGCATCGATGTCAAGTGCTTTGCGAACCGAAGTCAGGAGAATAAGAGCTGACAATGTTCCTCCGTCTGGGTCATTCAGGATGATAGTTTGTCCTGCCATCAAGGCTTGCCCGCCGGCTGTATCTTTGCCAAGACGCTTTGCCAAGCATTCGATTGCAGATGCCTCTTGACTGCCGTTTATGGGTGGATTAACCGGAGTGTATGCAACACACTCGTCACCGTTTATTCGGTATCCAGCTGCGCACGTCAGCACCCGGCACCTCTCCAGGAATGGATCGTAGATCTGCCCTTCCAAGCAAGACATCCCATTGATGGAAGAGGAAGAGGTGAAGTCAAAAAGAACCTCAATTGTGAAGAACTCATCGTACGGGCCGCAGACAATCCCGCAAGGACCCCAAGGGTCTGGGGCGCATGTCTCTATACAGATCACATCCATGCAGGAGTCATCTGGTACGAGTTCCTTGCCGTTGCACATAGCACAGTGTGGGTTACGATACCTGATATCTTCATCATCGGTTCGAACGGGTGCGTAGTAAGCTCTACAAGCTGTCTCCATGTCGGTACCGCGAAAGTCAACAAGACAGGTGTCAATCAGATGAGCGGGGCACTTACGTATTTCTGTATGATTTTTCGGTGGAGTGATGATCCAGCCCTTTGTCGGTAAGGTCTGGTTGAGAGATGAGTAATATGTGTATGTGGTACTACTTCTTCTGTTGTAAGAACTAAAAACATCCCACCTGCTCAATTTACCCAGAGACCTGTGGTTGCACAGGGCGCAGAAGATGTTTGAAAAATCCACGCCTTGATCGTCGAAGACTGGCAACGATCCAATGACGTCTGTCGCATTGATCGGTTTCTCGCACAAGGCACGGATACCTTCATCGCTCCAGTCGTCCGAGCAGCGGTCGATCATCACAAAGCCAGTGAAAGTGAATTGACTGCCAGGTACCCAGACGCAGCTGAACCGGTCAGCTGTGAAGCCTCCGCGCTCTAAACTGGGCGCTCTACGGTCGCAAACACCGGCGTAGTCGTAACAACAGTCGTCGAACAGAACGCAGGCGTCGTCGCACTGGCAGTAGTGGAAAACGTTAACGTCGTTCGGCAGAGGATAGATCTGTTGATTGCATTGTTGACCACAGAGTTGCTTTGCTCCACAAAGATAAGCAGTTTCTTCATACTCCCGAATTTCTGTAAGCAAGGGGAAAGTGTATCTAGCACATAAATAAACGGAATTCAAAGGCCACTATGATTTAGTCTCATTTTAATAATGCACAAAAGGCCGAATGCTCGTGACAGCAGTAGAGGCCAGTCGCCGTTATGATAATGAGGATTATAATTGATGAAGCTTGTTGGATGTGTGTCTTTGTATCATTAATCCCAAATAACGGTTCTGGTTTTGGCTTTAGCGTCAACTCTAGCTGCGGAATCAGTTGGAGCTGAATATAATGTGCTGGTTAGCAAATCGTCAGCCTTTGCGATTTATAGAGGTTGAGGAGGAAACTCCCAAGTTATCTTTAGAACGCTAATGTTCTCATTTAATAGAGGAAGGAAAATGAGTGTCCCCAATTTGACATTGCACCAATAGAGGACCTCGGGCAGAAGCACACGTGCTCAGAACCCCTTGTTCTATCTATACTACAATAACGAAAATTTGGAGGGCGCTGCCATTTTCCCGACCGGTCTCCCGTCCTCATCGCGCGCGTTGGCTACGGGGGAAGCGGAACGGGGCCCGGCTATTTTCCACCCTATTTCCCATAATTCCCTTCCCCATTGGGCCTCGCCGGCCATCTTGCGTACGGGCCGGATAATTGACGTGCCACGTATACGTTCGTTATGAGCGCTGAGCATTAACGAAAATTTGGAGGGCGCTGCCATTTTCCCGACCGGTCTCCCGTCCTCATCGCGCGCGTTGGCTACGGGGGAAGCGGAACGGGGCCCGGCTATTTTCCACCCTATTTCCCATAATTCCCTTCCCCATTGGGCCTCGCCGGCCATCTTGCGTACGGGCCGGATAATTGACGTGCCACGTATACGTTCGTTATGAGCGCTGAGCATGCAGCGCATGCAACTTGCATGGCCCACATTTCTTCAGCACAGCGTTGTTGACATGGTTGATGTATATCTGTTCCTTGCTCCAGTTTTCTCTTTGAACGGTAAGTCTCACTTATGATATGTATTGTTGTTTGTGAAAAGTGGTATTCTTTCGAACGCCACTGGCAATGAGAAGCATTGTTGTTTGTGAAAAGTGTGACTGTGAGTTTCAGTTTGTGAGTACGGGGAGGGTTGTACGGGAAGGGTTGTACGTACGGGGGGAGGCCTCGGACATCGAGAGTTTGGCCGTGGCGTGGGTTAACTTACTAGGCTTAATGTTGCCAATTCACTGCATGACCTCCGTAAATACAGGCCTCACTTGGAACATGTACCCGAACATGTTTGTAGAACTTTGCCAACTCTTGATTTCACAATTGGGCTTTGTTTGTAGTTTATTTTTGGATTTTGCTTTAGTTTGTTTTAGGCCTAGGCCTATAGGCCTACTACTAGCTAGAAAAAAACTGCTGCATTTGTATATAGGCCATGAAATGTACATTCATTCCATACAAATTATGCACACTAAATCTTTGTGCTAATCTTAGAACACGGCAAATCATACGTAAAACTTCCTTTAAAGAAATGACTTTCATACTCATAAGTCATAGGCAAAACAAAATTAATTTACTGCAAATCAAAGACCAATAACCAACTTAATAAAGAAACCCTCAAATCAAAATTAAAGACGTGATCAAGTTCAAACCTCAGGCCAAAAACCAAAAAATACAGGCAAAGACTAAAACCTGAAACCAACACAGTTAGAATAGTGGATATTAGAGAATACACTCTGGCAGAAAATCAAATGACTCGACAACAGACATGAACCCAAGCAGGATAAAGAGCTATTGTTAGCCGATGTATTTTTGTTTACAAGTTTACTTCACCTTAGTCGTTATTCTTTTCTTTCTAACTCCTTTACACAGGAATCTCGATGACACCCACATCACATGACCAGCTCCAACCATGCTCCAAGCATGCACCAGTGCATGCTTCAACCAGTTCCCAAAGCAAGAATCTCAACTCAAGACGAAGACGTGACACACCTATTCTTTCCAGTTCAACTGCAAGATTCCTGGTTTTTCTCTTTCCCCATTCAAAACACATTTTCCTTCTAGCCATAATTTCATTTTTAGAAGTCATGAAATAGTGCAAAAAAAATCACTCTTTTCTGCTGTTTTATGTCCATCCTTTTTTTAAATTATATCCTTGGCTTAGTTGTACCCAAGAATAATGATGGAATGATTACCCGATAATTACTGGCCAAGCAGACTTATTTGATAACAAAACAATGTCTTTGATTACCGAGTTACATAATCACTCTTAAAATTTCACAACAAAATATTCATACTCGCATACCCCTCCTTTCTCATGAGTTTTCACCAACACTCATTAAAAATGTTGTCCTGTAACTTACAATGCCACTGTCATTATTTATGATTACAGCTTTTAACAAAAAAAATGCAATTGCACAATAACCTTTGGCCGTCTTGCTTGAAAGTCTTTCATGGAATGTTTGTGCCTATGGTAAACAAGCCTGGACCGACGTCCCTTGCGAAAATTGCTCCGAAAACTGACAACAATTATATCCCCTGAGTTTTGTCGAAGTACTACCCTGTAAAGTAATGAATGCTGCAAATACATTATTACTAAAAAAATTCTGATTGTATACCTGATTTCATTTTCACAGTTTTGTAATAAATACATTTAACATGTGGTGCTTGACATAATTATGAAGTGCTCCAATATGTCCTTTCTTTTAGTTTTACTCTCTTCTGCAAATGAACGTGTTACAGTACTTTGCTGTACAACCCCACCACCATAATAAAAACACCAACTGCTATAATGACATTAACTTCTACTTTAATAAGAAACACCCCCTTCACCATAACAAATATAAATTGTTGCCCACTTCCCCGGAAATATAATATGTGACCATTCACAGGTGTAACATAAATAGGCATGGGCGTCGCGAGGAGGGGCCTCCCCGAAAGCAAAAAAAAACAATAATAAAAAGAGGCGCAAAGTCATAGTGGTGTGAATTTAATGGGTTTGGGTTGGGGGTGCAAAATGTCCCTGCCCCCCTCTAAAACTCATAAATCGAGAATGTGTTGAGAAAACCAGGATTTTTTTGGGCCAAAATATGTTTTGCCCCCTCTAGAAAAATCCTGGCGAAGCCCACGCAATATCCAACCCCCACCCCCACTGTCTGCCCCCTCCTCTCTTCTGTAGTGAGAACGATGGATACGATTTTGTATAGGCCAAGATCAAACCGCGTTTCGTCTAAATTACCTATTTGTACAGTTGGTGTATACGTCCTTAATGGTTTGGCACCTTGAAAAATCAATGTTCAAATTGACTGGACAATATTCTAGCACAACATTATTTATGAGCTTTATATAATGAGACATCGCATGAGACAATCGGTCGGCAATAAATACTTAATTTCATTCAACTGTTGACAGCAAAACCTTCCTAATCGGCGCGCAATTTCAAACAACATTTAAACGGTATGAATCCCAGCACAAACATAAACCTCCACAATATCAGCGATTTCAATATCACCATCTCCCCTCTATAACAAAAACCATTTCTCCCCATCCCTGGAAATATTTCTCCCCATCCCCGGAAATATTGGTGACATGGTTGACGGGTTTGACGGAAATTGGGCGTTCCAACTAGCACCCTTCACCCTAGCTACTCCCTTCCCCTATATTGACAATATGTCCTGGACCCTCGCACAATCTCCGCAGGAAACGTTATGTGCACGCAAATACAACTTAGGCGAGACTGATGGCGAATCCAAATAGGCTCGCGTGCAGCAGAGGGTCTGATTCTTTATTTGACTTAACAGTTTCTTGGAGTTATTAGAGTTTAAATTATCGAGATTTCATTGTGTACAGTAATTATTACGAAACAGTCAACTCCACCCATCTAGCGGGTGCCGCGCGAAGCGCGGCATCCCGCTAGTAATACCATACGAGCATAAAATACCATACTTCCATAAACCTACCGGTAAAACACTCTACTGTGGCGTAGCTGTTGCACTGCCTAAGTGAGAAGTGTTCGCACTCGCTCAGACTCGATTCGTTTCCGACACACCCTATGTCAACGAACAGCGTGTAGTCGGGCACCAGCTGCGCATCAACCTCTCCCAGTGCTAGTGCTCCTGTCGAAATGGAGTAATTAGACAGCCCGAGATCTCGACAGACAACAGGTCCGGCCTTTAACTCGTAATATCGGTGCCCACAGACAGCACCCCATTCGGGTATCCCACCGCAGCGACCCTGAACGACTCTACTGGAGCTACCAGGCGCTCCCTCCACAAGTCGCAGTTCGAAGTCCGGCATTCCTGACAAAAGATGGAATGACATGCCGCAAAACTATTTAATGAGCCTTGAGTTAATCGCAAGTATAGACAAGTCTAGGATTTCCTCGTCGAGCTAGATCCAAAGTCTCAGTTTCGATGAGTCGGGGAGGCAGTGGGGGAGTAAGTCAGTCAGTCAGTCAGTCAAGCAGTCAGTGCCCATGGGCGTCGCCAGGATTTTGTTTAGAGGGGGAAAAACATATTTTTCCCAAAAAATTCTTGTATTTCTCTCGATTTATCAGTTTTAGAGGGGGGCAGGGACATTTTGCCCCCCCCCCAACTCATTAAATTTACACCACTATGACTTCGCACATCTTTTCTTATCTTTTTTTTCTTCCTTTTTTTTGTTGCTTTTCGGGGCAAGCGCCCTGCCCCTCGCGACGCCCATGTCAGTGCCTATGTCACACAGTGACTCAGTCAGAGGACAATAAGCTGTACCTTCGGGTCCAGGAGAAGACTGTTGCGTCATCAGATTAGTTCGCAACAACTTTTTTTTTTAAAATCAGCAAACCACTTACTCTTACTTTACTTTTTGCTTATGTTTAAAGCTTACCTGCATATCCACACGACAACCACAAGTCCTGTTCATGCGGACAAGGATGCACATCAACGGGATCAGTCGCCGCAGAGAGGGAGCAGCCCCCTGCGAAGATATCGTTCGGGTCTGACCTACACGTGGTTAGATATGCCACGCTGGATATGTTCGCCAAGGAGGGGGTATCGGTCCGCCCCGCCCCTGCCGCCTCCTTGCCGCATGCGAACGGGTAACCAAGCCGCCTGCACATGTCGAAAGCCAACGCGTCAGTGTAATTCGAACTGAAGCACACTGCCGTCCATTCAAAGTCGGGGGACCAGCGAACTAAGACTCGCCCCTCGTTGGGGGCGCTGCCATTCACGAGCTCGATGTCAATATCTCTGATATCCCGGTTTCCTGCAAACAATGAACAAATTATAAGTTGGTACATGGTGCTAATTGGTTGGTTCTTCTCGTAAAAACTCGTGTATTTACACGAGTATTTACGAGGTGTTACCGGGTTATTTTACGTTGGTCCCGTGTATTGTGTAATGCAATCATAACACAACAGCTACATACGGCTTTACGTCCCGTCCGAAGGACGAAGCAATAATGGTTAAGTGCCTTGCTTAAGGGCACAAGTGTCTAGACCTGGGTTCGGACCCACATTATGTTGCGTCTGAACACCAGATCATGAGTCCGTAGCACTTAACTGCTAGGCAATGAAACTCCATAACGAGAGTTGTAACTTTAGTTTCTGTATAAAATACAACAAATTATAGATTCCACAACGGAACGGACAAAGCACTTCATAGAAGTAAGTAAGGATTTTTTGCCAAACTTTAACTCAAAAGGCTGGGGCGGAATCCGCCTTCCCCTTCAACTTTTTTGTACATGTATAATAAAAGGGACACTGCGTCCTGAAATCCACAAATTTTCATGTTTTGGATTGCTAATACTTATCCTATTTCAAACATCTGGTTGAAAGGAAACCAGTGTATTGTCTTACCGTTCCCGAGAAAAGAGGGGGAAAATTGTTTACATCGGACAGGAATGATGGAGTACGCATACGTTTTTCACGCGTTTCAGTCAATGTAAGATACACATTGGGCATGTCGCATAACATTACACACAGCACCAATGCCAATGTGGCTTCCTACGCGTCTGAAAAAAAGAAGCAATTTCGTTCAAAGGGCGTTTTGTAGCCCATTTTGGCTCATTCCAGGACGCAGTTCCCTTTAATGAGCCGATAATTAAAAAAGCCTTTAGCCCATAGTCATTACATTTCTTGGGGTAGAACGCCACGGTCCAGTGGTTACGGTGTTTGACTCATTTGACAATTACCTCTCTCCACCCAGGAGTATAAATGGGTACCTGTGAGGGTCGAGGACCGATTGAGCGCCGATATCGGCTGCCGCGTGGTCTCATAGCCTGATGAACGAGGTAATTGTAAAGCGCTTTGAGATCGTTGATACGATGGAAAGCCCTATATAAGCACAATTATTATTTATTAATTATTATTCTTATCAAGTTGTTCTGTACATGTTACATAATTTTTCTTCACAATGGCCGAGATCTGAGGGGGAGGGGGGCGGCCGGCTACGAGATGGTCAATCTGGGCTCCTCAAGGTTTAATAGTATCGTACCTCAGAAGCTTCTATTTACGGTATCGGATTAATTTAAATATGTAGTTTTAGTACCCTTAAACTTTTTAGGAATTCCTTGTTTCATACCAGAAAAAGTTAAAATAGGAGCATCACGGAAAATGTCAAGAATGTAAACACCCTGATCGTGAAATCCATCAAGATTGACATGAGATTCTAGCCTCACAGTTAAGCAATAAAAAGTAAGTTCGGCGATATATTTACCGGTAAAGCATTCCAGAGAGGCAAAACTCTCGCAATACCGCAGCGAGTGGTGTTCGCACTCGCTCAGACTCGCTTCATCCCCAACACAACCGATGTCCACGAACAGCGTGTAGTCTGGTAGGAACTCCGCATCGACCGCACCGCGGTATACCTCCCCTACCGAAAGGGCGGGAGGCTGTCCCAAATCGCGGCAGGCAACGTGCCCGGCGGTTGACAGGTCGAACGTGTTGCTGCAGATGGCACCCCATTCCTGCCTCCCACCGCAGCGTCCCTGGACGAGTCCTCCAGTCGCACCAAGTAACCCCTCCTCAACCAGTCGCAATTCGAAATCTGGCATTCCTGTATACAAAGGACGGAAATCGTGATTGATTGCGGTACCCAATCTAAAACTGTAATTTCTCCCCATTGTCTTCTCTCTAAGTTGGTGTGATGTTCCCCCTGGGAAGCTTTACCAACTGTAATGATACAGATACAGATACAGATACACGACGCTCAAACCGGCCGGCCAACCTTAACAAATTCGTGGTCGAGTAGTAAGACATCTTTACCAATACCCAGGGGTTTGTGGGTTCGAATCCCACTTGAGTAAGCTTGTGAGTATGCTATCGGGCAACACATTAAGCAGTGCTAATGAGCTTACCTCGGTTAGAGCAAACCCGAATGATGAGAGAAACGTGTTTTTTGTGTGTTCGGCATTCCTCGCTTAACACTTCCATAATACAGGGTGAGTAAAAAAACCGAAACCCAAATGTCGGGACTATTGTTTTATTGAAGTTCTGAATGTTGCACTTTCAAAATCTAGTATATAAAGGCCAAATTCATAAGCTTTCTTTTAGTACAAAAATCATTCAAGTCACTTATGCACTTTTCATGTTACGGATTTTTAAACACAACCACCGGTTTAAGGTTCTGTCCACGGATCACCAAAAATGTGTGCGTTCTTTCAGCAAAACGAAAACAGTTCACACACATCCCTATGTGATTTGTTTTCGTTTTGCTGAAAGAACATTGAATTTTTTTGCGATCCGTGGACAGAACCTGAAAACGCTGGTTGTGTTTAAAATTCCGTAACTTCAAAAGTACGTGAGTGATTTGAATGATTCTTGTACTAAAAAAAAAGCTTATGGATTGGACTTTCATATCCTAGATTTTGAAAGTGCTACAAACAGAACTTCTCTAAAACAATGGTCCCAACATTTGGGTTTCGTTTTTTTTTTTACTCACCCTGTATATTTGTCTGTGGTAAAAGGCTTCCGTTTTCGAGTTAGATTGCATTTCTATTGTACTTCCGGTGACCGGAAGTGAAGGTCAAGCGGTTTTTACCCGGGTATAAGAAATTGGGTAAACATAATTTACAGTGGGGCGTACACGTGACCACATGATAGCCTGATGATTGTTCAGTGCACATTTTGCGCCACTTTAATGCTCGAATGTGATCTGCATCGTGACTATAGATCATTGTCGACAGGAAGAGAAAAATGAATGTTACTCAAGAACCAAGCCTTTGAAAACTATTTTTGAAAACTTTAATCCCCCTTTTCTCTCCTCGCCGGTGCGGCTTACCTGCAAATCCACACGTTAACCACGTGTCTTGCTCATGTGCACAAGGCGGGCCGAGACTTGGATCAAACAAAGGTGCCTCAAATAAAAGACAGCCCCCAGCCGTGATGTTAAATAGATGCGCGTTGCACTGATACCGATATATCACGCTTGATATGTTCCGAAGGGATGTGTCATCGGTCCGCCCCTCCCCTGCATCCTCCATGCCGCACGCGAACTTGTACCCGAGCCGCCTGCACATCTGATGGGCGATGGTGTCTGGAGCGTACCGCTCAAAGCACAGAGCCTTCCAGTCGGAGTCGGGGGACCATCGAACTAGCACCCTGCCCTCGTTGGGGTCGCTGCCATTGACAAGCTGGATATCGAGATCTCTGATATCTGTGAATTCTGCGAAACGAACGAACAATTCTGATCAGTATGAGTGACGAGTTAACTAATTTTGCTGAAAATACAAAAGGAATAGCACGGTTGTCGTTGGTAAAACAAATTAAAAATATCGTTTCACTTTGTTTTATTTTCTTACTGTTTAAGTACAGGTATGTCAGTTAATCAGTCAGTCAGTCGGTGAGATGGTACAAAGAGGACACTATAGACCATTACCATGTTGCGGCCATCTTGATTTTTTTCCCTTTCAAATCAACCTGTAATTGATCTTTTGTCTGCCCTAAACATACAAGCCCCACTGCAAACCGTCACCATGCACGGCTGTACCGTGTGCGTTCATGCGTGGACCGTCTCCCGCTTTGGCTTGAAGGGTCCCACACTTCCTCAATAACAATACCGTCTCCCGGTAAGTGAACCAGGGGTATTTAGCCCGCCCGCCTAACCAAAGCGAGACTGGAAGGAAAAATATTTGGTTCTTTTTTGCGCAAAAAAAATATTTTGTCATTCAGTGTGCCTACCGTTATTGGATACAGGGAACATGACTGAAATGCTTGCAGCATGATGAATGTGTAAAGGCTGGTTCTCTGGCACCAGCAAACAAATTAAGCACAATCAGCTCCGCCATCACTCGTCACCCAACATATAATAATAATTGTAGTAAGCTAAGGTAATGTATATGTTGTGACGTAAACACAATTCCAAATCTTCCAGTATCAGTTTACAAAACAGTCACGCAGCTGGACTAATTAGTGAAAAGTGCACGTCACTCTAAAAGCTTAATCGCTCACATACAAAATGGTTCCGTATCTCGTCATGAAATTGCCGACCTGCGTTTAGATGGATCATACCAATTAACGAACGAATCTTTCACGATGTTATTACTGAAGGACACGTACGTGTACGCTTATTGAATACACTGGTAACTGATGGTATTCGCAGTAGTGTGACGAATAGGAGATTTGCGCATAAGCACATATCCACTGGTGGCAAGACAGAAACGCCCCGAGAAAGGACACGTCGCGCTACATCATTACGAAATGTTCATAATTTTGTTTTATGCCCTCCTGCGAAGCCGAAGGGGTATAATGTTTCCACACGAGTGGGTGCTGGTACCTACAGGGCTCCTCTTTGGAAAAGCAATTAATAGAACAATTATAGACCCCATAAGGCAGTCGTTAGAAATCAATCTGTCCTATAAAGGAAACGCTATGGAGTTTGAGATTTCAATTGTAACAACAACAAAAATAAGGAAAACAAAGGTCTACCCTATAAAAAAAATATGTGTGTAAATATACGATAACAATTATACACACTTCAGTTAGTTTGAGTTTGTTCTGCATTCAATAGGGGACGTCAGACAATAGAGGACAATAAGGTCCCCTATTCCCGAGAGGTCCCCAATTTTGATTCGTTTACAAAACATATAGGAGGTCGTCCTACAAAGTTTAGGTACAAACAACAGAGGGACAATAGGGGGTACCCGATTGCCAGCAAGTACACACATGTATGCGTGTGTTACACTTTCAGTTTCAATACGAAACTCAAGTTGGACTTGCTTTATGTCACAACTCGTGATAGGTAACATACTAGTGGAACTTTAATAAACTTGAGTTTGAACCTTATATGACAAAAGCCAAGGTCATTATGGTTAAAAATCTAGTAATTGTCTCCTGGCATAACTCAAGAAAGACATGTCATAACAACTGAACATTTAGTTAGGACGTTGGTGAGTCTGGTGATCCCAAAGAAGCCTGTTACGTTTGGAGGTCAACTAAGATCGTTAGGTTAAAACAATATAAGTATATGTAGTGTTTCAAGCATAACTCAAGGAAACCTTGGCATATCAACTTGAAACCTTAAAGTGTATGGGTTGCCCTTTGGTCACTGTTGGACCCCTTAGGCCAAAGGTCAAGTTCGTTATAATTAAAACTAAGAAATCAGGATAACTCGAGTTAGCTTTCTCAAGATACATCCTTTTGCCAAAACAAGCTTTTTGTTACGTTTGTGAAACTTCATGACAAAATGAAATTTCTACCGTATGTTTAAAAATTATTCACTACCTCTGGTAGAAAAATTGGTTAATTGATTGAAAATGCAATTTCACACAGATTTTTATCGAAATGCCTTTTTTTTTCATGTTGCACCCTTTTCCCTTTTGAGGGCCGTGTGGAAGGGCACTGACAGATGCCAAACTGGAACAGTGTATTTATATTTATGTATGTATGCGACACAGGTGTACTATGTAGGTTGCTTTTTGTATACACAAATTATTTATTTTGAATTGCTCTCTAGGCAGCTGTTCACCTGTTTGCATACATGTAAATGTATTCTGAATAATTACGACAATCCATATTTGACTTGTCAGATTGTCAAGGTTCAAATCAATAGAATCGTGATACCGCATCTACTCGCTGATTTCAGTTAACCATATTCCGTCCAGGTGATGTTTGTGATCCCACACGCGCGTTGTTTCGTAGGGCAAATTCATTCTGTCTCCTTCGTGACAACTCAAACGCCTGTACACGCGGGTTTTTTTTGTCCCATAGTACAACGCGATCAAGTTTGAATTTATTTGTTCGTGAAAACTGACTACAATTCAGGTGAAGTTTCCCCTACATTGATTGTCACAATTTTTTAAGTGATTTTCACCCGACAAACTTCGTCACTATTCACTTAACCAGTTTCGGCTGGAAACAGAATTTCTAAAAACAAATATGAATTGTTTGATATCGCGGTTTGAGAGTAAACCCTCATTTGCTTGCGGGTTTGACTTGACGCAGAAGGGACTCTCAGTCCGAGGATTTTCAGTGTATCGTGTTTGATATAATGACAGGCACACGTCATTTAAATCAGAAATTAAAACATAAAAGTGATATTAGCAATCTGAAATTCGTCAGCGGCCCCACCGTATCCTTACTTAGATATACGTGTACATCCTTTTCTCGCTTTCTAAAACATACCGTTCTAGCGATACCCCTAACAGTCGTGAATCCTCCAATTTCAGTACGATTTTGCATACCCCCTAGGGAGTTATGAACATCTTCATCCCTTAAAAATTCGTTAAAGAGCCATTTTCCCTTGAAATTACTGTTAACTAAATTTTCACGGATTTTTCAACATATTAAGCCAGATTTGGAGTCCGTGAAAACACCCTTAAGAAGGTCCTTTGTTTACCCATGGAGATAGATCCAGTGTACCGTTATGTATAACCAATGATAATCCTCAGTGGCCAGGGTCATTAAAAAAACGTGAAAATACCCTTACAGGAATAAGTCCTATATAAACCCATGTAAATGTCCGTGAAACATCTCTTACAGATTCTTTTCACGGAGAAATGGACTTTTAATGAATTTTTAAGAGGTGAAGATGTTCATAGTGGTGTAGATATATATTTTGCGATATTAAACATTTAGCTACTGGCACCTGTCCGAGCGCATAGAAATGTTTATTTGCCTGCAGTCAGGGACCCTTATTGTCCCTCTTTTGTTAGTAGGTCCTTTGAAGACTTCCCATATGTTTTGTACACGATCGTAAATTTGGGACCTTCGGAAATTGGGGACTCTATTGTCCTCTATTGTTCAACATCCCCTGTTGAATGCAGAAACAAACTCACTATGAACTGTACACTGTACACTCACGGAGGCCGTCTTCAATGACGAAAAGATTGTACCAGCTATTATTCAGTCAATGCGTCATGGGGCAGTTGCACCAACTAGAAGAATGCTTTCAATGCTTTATGCAAGAGCTAATACAGTGATTTGGCCATGGCCCTCCGTAAATGCACAGTAACAGCATGTTCAAATAGATACTTACCGGAGTCCTGCGCCTGAACATGGAACGTCACCATCAGAATTAGCAACACACGGATAACGTTCCGTCCCTTCATTTCTACCAAACGCTTGTCCAAGTAGTGCACCAAGTACATGTACTCCGTTGTTCAACTACGAAACTTCATAAACAGCTTCCTACTATTTACCCGACGCGATTCGAAGAGTTCGATCTGCTAGTCTAGACCATAATCCCATTTAAACCGCTGCAAACCTTGTAGGTCAAACTCTGACAAAGCACTGGCGCCGGCACTCTTAGTGATCTCAAAATCAGCGGTATACTACTAATGAATGGGTAGTGCTTAGGTCACTTACCACGATCGATGTAAACCGATTCGTGGAACTATTTTATGTAATTTGCCATTACGTTTAATATGAATTCCAGAAGATAGAGTATCACGGGCGAACAAAAGTGATGGCTTAAAAAAGCTTAAATGTAATACTCTGCTGCACGTAATTGGTCCTGCGTGGGGCATTAATCGAGCGTTCTGATTAGTGAAACGGTCCTCAATTGTGATCGTCCGAACTAATGCACAACCGGTTAATTATTATACTCCTGGCGCACGTACACCAGTTGAAAGTCACCATAAGGCCTTCATCAGGTGCACTATAGCTTGAACTGAACACAAACCCCACTTGTCACACATGCTGCTGCTGTATGTCATGTGATATAAACGGGAAATCAATTTATTTTAGAGTGTTTAGGTTTTATTTCTAGTACTGGTCTTCACCAAGGCCGCGTTTGCTCAGAATGAACTCTTCAACTAATTGTTTGACACGATGACAGTTCTGGACTGCTAACGACGTGAAACAGAAATACTTATCATTAATTGTCTAAAGATTTGCTGGTCAGGAATTGAACTCAATCTAAACATATAGAGAAAACAATTGGTAACCTGGATTTTGTCCTTTCCATTTAAACAATTCCGTTATTTGGTTTTTTTTTGTTCGCCATTAACGTATAAACAGGTAATTTGCTTATTAATTAATGCATTTGAAACCATTGAGCCTCAATCTCAAAGATTCTCCGTTATGTGGAGCTTATCTATATCTTTTGTACTTATCTATACCTTTTGTTTTTTTAATGGCGGCTGATGATGAAGATCGCATTGGTAATAATGACAAACCTTTATTCTGAAAGATTGATTATGAGACCTGCATGACGACAATGAAAACGAAGTCAAATTCGTCGGAAACTAGAGTTGTGTGCCGAAACGTTTCTCACATGCTGCTTTCTCTTAGCAACGTATATATCCCGCTTTTTATCCTCTATCTTGATAAACACTGACCCGTGGGTAATAGTTAATCATTTGTGCAAGGTTTACCCGACCCTCCAACTTAATCGATTTTTGTCGGTATAAAGTGCTTAGCATCCACTCCGGTGTCAACAACTATCAATCCATTAACAACCAAAAAGAAAGGTCACTTAGCAAAACAAGCGAAGGCTTTATGTGTTAATTGCCCTTTTTTTGTCTCTTTCCATATCTGTTCGGTTTATATAATGCTTCTTTTTTATTTTGCGAAGTCATGATTATAATTCGTTTTTTTTTAAGTTTAACCTGATTGTTCACATTCGGATTCAAACCAGATAGGGTCCGAGTAGAATATATCACACAACCTCATTATACATGTATTATGTATTCAAGCCCCTCACAATGACTACTCTTGTTCAGGCAATTGCTGTAAAGTGCCTTGCCCGGGAACACAAACGCTACCACGTTTGTTTATGGTGTTAATCAAGAATTTTCTTTTGTTCTTCTTTCCATTTCCTTTGTTTATACTCTAAATTTTTCGCAACAGCTCTCATTGGTTTTGTACACGTTTTCCAACCGAAAAGTCCTCGATTGGGGTTCTGTCCTCGATGTTGCAAGTGTATGTCCTCGATTTACACCATAAAGAAGCGCTAGGTTCCCGTCAGGGCTCGAACACACACGTACCATCATCGAACGTGAGTTGGGCACCGTAGCCAATAAACCTGTGTACGTGCTCCCTTAAACACTATTATGTGTCGTTGTATTCAAAGACATGTATTCAATTCAAAGACACTGTTTTGAAATGATTGCGTCATTTTGACACAATCGTTTGCTTCGTTGACAGGTGTAATGACATTTTAGCCTTTATACAAAACACGCGTGTATTTGACTATTAACGGAAATCATATAGTGACTCTTTGATGTAAATTGATTTTGACAGCTAGATCTGTCCTTGTTGGGGTTTTTTTAATTAAAATATACGATACCTCTCGGGTGATTGCTTTTACCTTCATTAATTTGGAAGTGACATCTGATATGCTGGATAAAAGATGGATATTTTTTACCAAAGACCTCAAGTCACATTTCACCCAAATATCAGTTTGGTGACTCATTACAACTGAAATTGTAAGTATTGCAAAGAGCAGTCACTATCGTTATTGAAAATCGTACAGATTTGTTTGACCTTTCCCTCAATTTTAAAGGGGTCATTTTCTTACGTGAGGAGATTCTCAATTATATTCAGAGATTCTTTTTCAACAATTGGCACATTACAAACGTCATTTAATATGAAATGTTGGTGAAATGTTTCGGCTTCTGACGCAAACTCTAGTGAACATAGTTCTCTTCTTCTTGAGCGCCGATAGCTTCGTTTTAGCCTTTTGTGGCCATTTTGTCATTAGCCAAACTATCGAGTGAATTCAAAGCCGAGTCTTTGGTGTAATGTGTAATGATTGATAGTGAAGTTAAATCGGACACGAACAAAGTCACATTTGCGAAAATTTGCCATTAAAAATGTGTCCATTTCCCGGGCTCTATAGCCGTCTCTTCAGCGGAAGTAAACCTTCCTGGAAACGATTGAATAACGGGTCAGCTAATGGCTAGCCAGTGACTAGCCTCATCAATCATACAAAAGATTCTCGTGATTTTGTCCCTGACGCTTTTCGCTTGTCACTTTTCACTGATAGTCAACCAAGCTTTTGCATCCATATCTGATCATTGTTGCCCTCTTTTGTTCAGTCACAAGCCCTTATACGCATGCGTCACTTGTTAGAAAATGGTTTGCTGACGTCACAAAAGAACAATACCAGTCCAGATTGTAAGAAAGATAAAGTGTTTCATTAAAAGTAGGACTTGGTCAACATAAACCAGGGTGGAATTTTATGAATAAATGGGCATAATCCGAAGATGTATTAATGCGTGTCGCTTCTACTGGTATACCCAAATTTGAAATCAAACCTATCTGTAATCAAGTAATGTCAACTTCTTGTCATTCCATATTGTACACATAGCCTTTATGGTTAACAACTGAAATCGCCCCAAGATGAATCACATTATTGAAAGGGTATAAATGTGTGATTGAACTTTATTTTTTTTTTAACATCATGGATTAATTACGGTTTTGTCGCGCACGCCGTTGATCGAGTTTTCGTTAAATGGAATTGTACGTGTTAGCACTGCAAAAGGTGTGATTACAGCGCACAGTAAGGTGATTTGGGAAAGACCCAGAAAACGAAGCAAAGTTAATGATTTTCACACCTCGGGAATTAAGATTTCGTTCAACGCGACGACTTTATTAGAAGCTGAAGAACACAAACTAATTCAGTGGGTATTGTGCGTTAAATAACAGACATCGCTGTCTAGCAGTTACCATGATGTGTCATCAGCTTCATAAAGGGAATATACATCATTTGCCAACGCTGATCGGCCGATACAAAAATACCACTTTTCTTGAAAATGACAGTATACCAGGTGCCATGATTTTACAGGATGCTTTACACTGTCATTCACTAACAGTCCAGCAAGGTATTTCAAAATGATTTGGTAGTTTTATTTTTTGATGCTTGCAAATGTTGTATTTTCCCTTTAAGATCGGCAGACAAAATCCTGACTGGGAAATGACATTGTACAATCGCATGTTGACATCGCTGTTTATGCTTGATGATCGTGTGATGACTTGTGAACTCAGACAGGCTGTCGGAATACATCAATGACCTCTAGGAGGCGCCCTCTATCGTCATTGCTATATATTTGCGGCGTGTCTGCAGTTGATCGTGTCCTACACCAGCTTCATAATGAAATAATTCCGCCTACGCCCATGCGAGTTTAATTCATTCTATTAACTGAATGTGACTCAAGTATATTTCTACGAGGTGTCTATCGATGGGCGTTGGTAGGATTTTTTTGGGGGGGAGGAGGTGGGGAAATCACATTTTCCCCAAATCCTTGTACTTTCTTCAACATATTCCCATTTTTTCTAGCCTGGGGGACATTTGCCTTCCCCAGTTCCACTGCCCCCCTTTTTTCCCCTTTTTTTGCCTTTCCAGATGGAGAATTTCCCCTTTGCCCCACCCTCACGCGACACCCACACTGCAAAAACCGTGTTAAGCAATTAAACACTTGTTGGCTATCACTTTGTAGCTTTGTTTAAATACTAAACATGTTTAAGATGGATAGTGTTTAGTAATTGATCATTGATACCCCTTAAGGACGGGGTGTAATGGGGACATTCCTCTACAAGCAAGTGGCCCGCATGACTGCCTTTGTGTGGTAGCGGGACTGCACAAAAGCAGCAGCTGTGGAACTACCCACTAGCCGTGCGCCACAGCATACCACAACTGGCAACTGCATTCCAATGAGGATTAGCGGCCGCGGCCATGACCGCTTCCCGTAAGCATGGGGTTACGTAATTGAAAACATTATGCTTGGCTTCTAAACATGTTAACATAGTGACAGCAAGATTTTGTTTAATTTCTAAACACAGTTTTTAGAGTGCATGTGCATATCCTTCAGCTTGCCACATAAAACTCTCGTATTTCGTCTTCCGGGTATACAGAAAGGCCTGTCTCGCATGCCGTGTATCCATCAGTAATACATTTTCATACATGTAGTGTATTGTTACACTGTTTCATCGCAAGAGCTTGAAGAGACAACGACTGTAGTGCACTGTAATCCAATCCACTTCAACTTAAAGTGGTGAAAATATTGCCCAGCAAATTGTGTCCGACAGGGATACTTAGTGACCTAAGTACCCCGGCTTTTTAAGAGATAAAATCGGACATATTGCACTTAAATTGTGTTAATGGATCGTTTACAATTACGCTCAGTGGCATGAGAGAGAGAGTATTTTGATTTTACTGGCGTCGCCAATGGCTTCCGAGAAAATTAGGTTGATTATTTCGAGAGAAAAATAGTAGCAATACACGCTTGAAATGGTCTTGCCAAATTTCCCTCGAGTCCAACTGGTCAAGTTAGATGGATGCAACTGGGAAAAAAAAAACAGTCGTAACTGCACCAGGATTATTGACCGGTAAACTGACGTTAAAGTGGCACAAGGTCCTGAAATCCCCGAAAATGTCATGTTTTGGATTGTTTACCTATCCTATTTCAAACATGTGGTTGAAAGGAAACCAACCTAATGTCTTACCGTTCCCGAGAAAAGACGGGGAAAAACCCACGCTGCTAACGTCATCCCCGCGCGTCAACTCTTTCAATTTCGTTTGATATTCTACTGGAGAATGTCTACTGCACTGGGGACGAGGACAGTCTGGTTGATTGTGAAATATGGTAGCCGGCCGGGGAGTTCTGTTCTGGTTATAAAGGCCTGGACTGAAGTGAAGTCGAAGGCAAGAAAATAAGTCATTTGTAGTTCCACGGTGGGAACAATGTAGGCAAAAAAACCTCGATAGAAACTCTTAGTGGGGCCTGAACTTCCGCGGTTGTTCCTGTGCGGTTTCCGCGTTCATGCAAGACGTCGTTCATCAGCCATTGGCAGACGCTAACATAATTTGTTGGGGAATGGATGAGTCGATACACACTTCTTTGGTTGAGGGCTGTGTTTACCGTGACTGTTTATTCAACAACAATATTTTAATGAGAACCGGGTAATCTAACTGGATGAATGGAATGAATTGCACTGACTCCATGACTGAATTATAGAGAGAAAGAGCTGAATGAGGAAGTGGTTACGGGGCAGTACTTATATACTGTGGAAACAGGATGTCTTTGAAATATGAAATTCTTAAGAAAGGAGAAACTTAGTCATGTTTTTTCACAAATATGGTGACTATAGATGAGTAATAACACCTTCAAACAGTGGTGCCCTAACTTGGCTGTACTGAGAAATGACCAGTGACGTATGTGTGGGCAGCGAAGGTCATTTGCTCTGTATAAAACAACGGACACTGCATAGGCATTTATGTTTAATAGGAAAACTATGAGTAATGCATTACAATCAGGAGAATTAATCATTAAACAGGTATGATCATTTAAACAAGTTCAAAGGGAACGTTTAAATAAGTGATGATTAACTAAGAATTAAGACGCATTGATAATTAAGAACTGATAATCCGAAGACGCTACAGTATAAACTGCACAGAAATGGTGGTGTCAATAATTTGTTAAAGAGGTTGTAGAATGCTGAAAGTCATTTTGTTTTTTATATTTTTTTTTCATTGTAGAGTAGACCCATATATAACATAATGACAAACTCTCATTCTTTTGTAATGTGCGTTTATATGTTTATAAAACTGAAATTCATCGAGTAATTTGTTGGTCGGCGAGCGAGCGCATAATCAATCAACAGTGGTCAGGTTCTTCGTAAAAAAAATCAGAAACGTAATAAACAGGACTCCTTATATTATACTACGCTGGTAGTCCTGTTTATTACGTCACGATTTACTGTTTTGTTTGCTGCCCAACGACGACTTAACGACTTTTATTGCACAATTGGGCCGAAACAGGAAAAGACCTGAAAAAAAACTCTCAATTATTTTCTTTTTTCATTCCAGAAAGAAAAAAAAGTTCTTTATTTAGGCACACCTTAGGCATATACCCGAAAAAATGAATGAAAATCTCACGAGCATACCACACCCTCTTTAAGGGCACCTCTCGTTGAATCTCGTTGATTTAGGCCTAATATATGTTTCTACATTTGGAGACTTTTCAGACGCTTGGTGGCAGCAACCACACTGTTCTAATAAGCCAGTTTGGTATACCAAAATAGTCTGGTGCGCAGCAAGATTCGACGAGTTTTTTTTTTTCGGGGTAACCGCGGCAGATAAATGCACACAACGCTAAGGGGATGTGGTAACCGAATCTGTGCAATTACAATCGAAAAGAGATGGAACTTTCGTTCGCAAAAAAAGGTTTGACACATAAGACACGTAAAAACACCTCTCTGTCCAAAAGGTTTTTGCAAAATGTTATACTTCAGAACACGATGATTTCTTAAATGTTGCTGGTACCCCGCTATACTTTGGCACGCATACGATGAAATTTGTATCCCATAAGAAAAATCGGCAAATCTGAATGTGCACATGCGCAGTTGTAATACCGAACTGGCTGATTCAGTTCAGTTCAATACAAAAAAAACCCGGTATGTTAGTTCCCACCAAGTTTCTCAAAAGTGATAATGTGACATGTGATAATTAAGCCTACATTCTGTTGTTTTGTTTTTCCTCGAGACTACTTGAAGTTTATGGATATTCTCTAAAGTCCTGGGCCCGTTAACTTCTCAGTTTAAGCAGATTTAGCTAGGTCTACGTTGCTCCAATTCAAACAAAAACTGGTTCTCAGACTCTAGCTCTACATCTTGCTGCACGGCATCGTCGCAATCAAATCTGGTGTAATATCCGATAGCGAGGAACAACCTGAAAAAAGAAATGCAGAATGAATTCTCCAGATGTCTCCCCGGTCATCTGGTAAACTCCTACCTTTTATTCAGACCCGTCTGCCTTAATCTAATTATTCGACGGTAATTGATTATTTGACGCTTATTGCCAAAGACTTTACATAGTATCCGAATTAGTGAATTTTGGTTTTCTTTTTGCATATAAAATCAGCTGATCAAAAGCAGCTGTTTTCTTTAGCAAGTTTTTATCCAATTGTGTTTACTTTGTATTTTATGTGTAAATTTGCCTAGATAAAGAGTTTATAGTACAATAAGATAAAGTTAAAGTAATGAATTAAAATACTGTTACATGTTATTTACCAACTTCCCTAAGCAAATTCTCTGTTTGGAACATTGGAAAAGAGAGTGTAGGCTGATATACAAAGTCCTACTGGCGGTGGAATTGACATTAAGACAAACAAATGATTCAAGACATCAACCGATATATAATTACCACATAGAGCCATGGCCCTGCTAAATTCCTCTTTGAGAATCCCCAGAACTTTTTCAACTCCTTTCTCACCCTGTGTATTTGAAAAAAAAAAATGTTTAAGTGAATTTAAAGATGTTTCCAATATTAACGTTTTATTCTGTATTAATAGATCATACGCTGTCTGTCTGTCTGTCTGTCTGTCTGATGCCTGTGTGTCACGTTTCTATAAAAGGTCTGAGGAGTGTGCGGAAGCACAAAATGCAAGGGTTCATGAAGAGGCTTGGTTATATACAAATATCAACACTGCAAAAACTGCAGTGTTAAATTTACACCATTGGTATCTATATAGCACCATCTGGTGTTAAATGTTACTGGTGTTGTCCTATATAGATACCGAATGGTGTTGTATTAACACTATACAGTTTTTGCAGTGAACGGTTCCATTGATTATGTGGTCATCCAGTGTAGGCAGGTCCTAAATGGTAGATATGAATATGTTCCTGATTTCACTGTCTTTTGCAGTCACGTTTGGCACGAGGGAAAAAATGATTTATTTTGTTTTGTTGTGCTTAATTTTTTTTTGGGGGGGGGGGAACTTGGTGTGTTTTTTTTTACAGACTTTGACAATCTGCCCAAATTACTTCACTAAGGTTTACCACGCCCACTTGGGGTCAACATGCACATTGAGATCAAAGCAATACTTTAGTATATAACCCTCCAAAACGTTCGATTGGACGAATTCATGCGATATGAATATGCATGTTGAAAGCTGGCTGTAATGTACATCGTCTCAAAATATGTCAATTGAGGGCGCACTGATCATTCGTAAGATTCACAGTAACGTTATCCGATAATAAATCCATCATGTTCGTTGATAAATCTGTCAAGTTTTCGCTCATAATTGTGGACTTTCCCACTTCCGGTTAACAGTTGCAGGTTCTAATTGTAAAGGTAGGGTCGCTGTAGCTGATATGTGTTGTTGTTTTTTCTCGAGAAATGAATATTCGGCAACTCACGTCGTAAGCGAGCCCCCAGATTGCCGGTCGACCGATGAAGACGGCTCGTGCTCCCAGAGCAAGGGCCTTGAGGACATCGGTGCCTTTGCGTATTCCGCCGTCAACATACACCTCAACACTGGAGCCACGTACGGCGTTGACTATCTCAGCCAAAACATCGATCTGATAGAGATAAAGTTTAACATTCATAAGCAACGGTAACAACACGAAACACACTTCCCTGCGAAGCATAGGTCTCACCTGTATAAACGGAGCACGCGAACCAGCGTGGGACAAGCTCTCCCCTCTGGACTGGTTGTCGCCTCTCCAATAATGTAATTACGAAGAGAGGGAAGCACACTGCCTTTTTGCTGAAGTTTTCATGGTGGGCATGCTTAAACATGACATCGCACGTTTACCGGAGATAAAGATAATGCGAGTGCACTTATTCAACTAAGTCGTATGCTACTTAAAAGTTGTCTGCGATTTGAAGCAATCTCAGATATGTCTTGACAAAATATAGGAACCTTTTGACGGACAATAGTCCTTGAACATAAAAGTAAAGCGACTGAGGTAAGCTTTCTGTTTGCTTATAGTTTCCTGATTTTTCACAATATTGATAATTTCAATAGTCGAGTCCTGCACATAATAATGTGACCGCTCATAATGTGGCCAAACCTCGACTTCATTTTACGCATAGTCCATACTGTTGCTTTAATTCCAGGTAAACTGAAGAAACTGTATCCACTTGAAAGTCCGCTTCGGTCGTGTTTCTTGAGACACTTATACAGTATGGAGTGACTGATTATACTTACTGGAGCTGGTACCCCGTCCAGCTGCCGACCACCGTGGTTAGACACCAGGATACCAGCAGCACCGTGCCTCACAGCTTCTCTTGCATCTTCAGCTTTAAAGGTGAGAATAGATAAAATGCAAATCGCGAAAAGTAAGACAAATAAAGTAATTTGGAAGAAAGTTTCAACTTGGTACTTTGGGAATTCATGTTTACCTATTCGGAGAAGCCTTATTAGACTGTTTCCCTGCCTCCCCCTAAAGATATGGGGACCGGTAAAAAGCGCCCATTTAAACCCTTTGACTGGATCGCCTCTGCACGCGCGCATCACGGTTGTATACTTTTGAATCGCTGTTCCATTCGGGAATTGACGCCGGTGATTGAACTCACGATCATCAAGAAACTCACGCTTGTCTTACCACAACAAATCCCCAGTGTCTCCATGAAAGCAACTTATCAATCCCTTCAACTGCATAAGTTGTATATAATTGAACAGCAATATTTCTGTTTTTATTGATATTGTGTCAGAGATGCTTTCAAATTCAGCAAAAATCGAAGCTCATTCCCTCCAAAATTGCAAATTCGTGGCCAGGCCTTTGGCCGTTTTAGGCTGGCTCGGCGCGCGAAAACAGTACCGTTGTGATTCGAGGCGAGGTGGGTTCCAGACCTACGCACGTCATGCATAATATATAATTAACATATATAATCCGGAATTCCTGGCAATGCATGCATGCCAGATTCACTGCTGGCTACACGACCCCATTTTTGAGGTCGAAAACACAGTGGGGTCAGGGAACCAGACAAGCGAAGCCTGTGGAAAACATCAGATGTTTCTAAGCATTCGTTAAATCATCACTGTATAGATGCATCATGTTGTTGCAAAATCCAATGTGCATATATCTCTCCATTTCATTAATCTGCTAGGCAGACTCTCTCTGTTCAACAACTTTGAGTTGAAGATGTATGAGTGAATTTACCTAATGCTTATACAACCTGTTTGGCTGGTACCCTATTTTTGCCTGATACAATTTTTGTTGTACTGAGCCCATTGATCGATTGACCTGGTAATCAGCCAAATGCATCGTGTGCACACGACTGATTTTAAAATTCTTTTTGCAGATAATAATATGCGGCTGTTTCATTATTTTGACCTCAAACTTTGCTCACCTGTTAGAATACCTTTCAGCACAACCGGAAGTGACGTAATTCCCGTCAGCCACAAGATGTCCTTCCACGTCACAGCTTTTGACTCGTTAACAATCGCTCGAGCCTTTTCGTGCGTCAATTCCTCTCCAGGAAGTAAAATATGCGGACAGCTTTGCACGGAAAATAAACAAAAATCATCAATCTTTGTGTGGTTAAGGAACCATTGAAAAATGCGTCAAACAACCGGGAAGGAAGTTCGGCAAAACAGATTTTTGTCATGAGTAACTTGTTTTTCCATGTTGTAGTTTTTTATTATTCCTTCTGTAAATCTAGATATAGACTGCTCCTTTAATCTTGCATGTATGTCTCCCCGGAGCATAGCCATTTCATTCTCAGGTGAAGAAACACAATAGCCTTTAGATTCCTATCCAGTCCATCTAGGGTTTTTACAGTAGGGCCATAGTTAGTCAAATTAGATCTGTTGTTGTTATATTGACTTCAGGAAATTAGTAAACCTGATACAGTGTAGAAGAAATGCTAAGAATGTTATTGTTTATAAAATGTTATATTTAAGCTTGGGCGTAATCCCACATCCCAGAACACTCACTAGACGCCGGAGGTGTAGGCCTGTCCAACCGGTCATAATAGTTCGCCTTTATATTTCGATTGGAGCTGAGATATGTTGACGTCGAGATTTGTGCCAATTTGGGCACCTTTTACTTCTGTGTAAAGCCAGTGCTGTGTGCGTTTTCGGCTTTTGCCAAGATTTCTGCGTCAAATTCTGTGTCAGTTTGGCACTCATTTATGCCAGTTTGGGCATCCTGTGTGGAGGAAGAGTTGGCCCAGGCGACGGGCGACGGCTGAGTGAACTGAGAAGAGACTAACTGTAAGCACGATTTCTTTTATTTCAAATGTTCAGATTTACAGAGATTGATTGTGAAGTTTTGAATTGAATATTTGGATTACTTTTACTTTGAGATTTGATTGGACGTGATTGGACGTGATTGTGTGAACGTGTAAATAATATTTTTGTGGGTTCTTGTAATTAAGATTTTGTTTGTCAATTATTTTGGCTAGCTTTAACTCCTTTGATTTTGTGAGTGTTCCCTGTCCGGCCGAAATGGTGAGCACTGCCTTTAGCCGGGACAATTTTTATATAAGCCGAGTCATATTTCACCAATTTCACATTTTAAACACTGCAGACTGACTTTCAGTCAATAATTAATTATATAGTATTTTTTATAATTTTAACCAGACCGATTTTTTTTCTAGGTATCTTATGTGCACTATCTTATGAAATTGCAAAAACCTTCCCCATCAATTTACGTAATAGTCGGGTCCACATCTATGTTCTTCCTCATGTGCATTCTGTTCCCCATCGTCGGTTGATCAACCGTTACCACTAGTGCCTTGTAGCATGCTGCCTCGGCCCGTCTGATCACCGCCTCCATTCTGCTTCTGTCGAACAGGAGGTTCAGGTGAAGCAGCAGTGGCGTGTCAGGTTGCACTGATGCAGCCACGTCCTCCAGACTCTTGTTGGACCACATACTGAGAACCATGGCAGACCCGGCATTTGATACACCTAGATGAGACAAGGCAAGCCCATCAAAGTTGATCAAAGAGTGTGCCATATTCTTCTGAATTGATTCAAAAAGACTGCTTTAAGGTTTTTTTGTGCATCTGGTTGGCACACTTGGCCCGATTCAGCGGATACATTGGCATAACGGGATAATCCTATACGATAGCACTGCTCGAGACACAAGATAATGTACAGAGGACGCTAGGCTAGCCCTCTGGGACCAGCACTTCTATACAGTAACTTCTCACCCTTTGCAGTGGCGATTTCTCCATCACGATGCACAAAGGCATGACACCCCATGGGAGACACACCAACGGGAAATGACAAGCGATGACCGAGTATAGAGGTGCTGGTGTCTCGTTGAGACACGTCCCTCAAACATCGCGGTAGAAGACGATACCTTTAGTCAGGAAACCATTCAAACAGTAAGACTGGACTCATTGCAGTATTAAATATATATCTTGAAAGTTTTTGGTCAGCATGATCTACAGGTTATGCATTTTGGCATGGCATACATTATATTTTGTTGACCTGATTAAAACTATAATGGAGCATCTCTTCAATGACACACAACTTGACTCAAACATACTCAAACATGCAAATGGATTACCTCTGAAAGGCCAGTGGATTGTCTCTTAACGTCTGCTCACCGTCTGCCCCGCTTCTGAAGTAATGCCAGAAACTGTCCGACACCCTCGCCTTCAGGTACGGCTCAAAGTCCTCAACACAGACTGGTTCCGATGCCATGATCATCGTTCACAGCCCCGACTTTTTTTTTCCAAATCTGACAGCAAACTGAACCCGATCAGGCAATATGAATCATGATCACAATTAATGGCGGAGGTTTATCGACTTGATGCTGATAGCTTTGTCAGTATTTTGCTGATCCATTTTGCTATATATAATTCTACACACTAAAAAAAATGGGTCATATTTGACATGATAGTTTTCACGTTTCAATTAATGTCACTTTTGTAAGACTCTAGAAAGCATCAGGTCAAAGTACTTTTAGACCTGAAGAGTGCAAACCTAAAAGAAGTTTCTTGTGCTGCTTCTTTCTCAAGACCAAGTACCACGAATGGTCGCGTATGATCTCTTACCAATACGACTGCAACGCTGGCCCGTGTGTGTTAAAGTTGTGCTTTGCTAATATTAGAGTTCTGCCTATACTTCGATCTACCACAAGAACAATCAATAATGTTCGATTAGAAAGCAGCATTCAACTTAAGCTGCAACGCTTCTTTTCAATATAGTTTGCACTATACCATTGCACGGACGGCCTCGATGCTTTCGATCATTGTAACTTTGTACACACTTCTATGAGGCAATTGCTTTGTGCACAAACAGTAGCAGTGACCACTGACCGGTCACGTACCTTTCCCTCGTGCGTGTACAAACACTGCCTTGTGGGGTACCGGAACAATGGGAGGTACCCCACAAGGAATGCCCACCGACTTGCGGGGTACCGTTTTGGTACCCCACAAGTTTTTCACGAAATAGATATATGGATTTTACTCAAAAACTAGAAATTTTCCAAGGTGGGTTGATACATGTATGTCGCAAATGGAAGAGTTTTAGAAAAGAGATATTAGGTCCGAATTTCAGCCCAGGAAATTAACTATGGTTAAATTAAAAGCATTTTGACATAAGTGTGCGACGTTGCAAAATTTTAGTACACGAGAACAAAGGAAGTACCCCACTTCTGTGCCTATGTAAGCGTGGGTGTTTTACGACTGTGGTTTGTGGCAGCCAGGTAGGCAAGGCCATTAAGCGAGATCTGGGTCGAGCTGTGACCGCGCCGCCAGCGCCAGTGGGATTCGTTGTTTCAAAGACAAAGACCAAGTCGGAAAGCCCATAGGCTACATTTTTAAAACTACATCGTACTTTTACTTTCTCGATTATGGAAAATCCATTACTCCACAAAAGAATTATAGTACATGTTTGTTGTATTTTCTTTTAAAATTTCCGTACTGCTGTGCCTTTCCATAGAGTCCTTCGAAATTTAACCCTAAAGGGGCCGGGGCGGAATCCGCCTCCCCCCTCCCCCTCGACTTTTCCGCGATAGCCTTTGTAATAATTTTTTCCGCGACCCGAGCTGTTATGACTTTTTAGCCTCAAGCCTTGCGCATCTTTTTACACCAAAAACATAAAATCGGACCAGGGCTTGTCGCGCAGCGAATTTTTTTTCCGGCGCTACACGCCGTGAAAACTGAAATTTCCCATATACGTCGTGTACACACACCAGAATTTCCATTCATACATATGACAAATTAATTAGCCATAATTCCAAAACCCTTTGACCTTTGGTCATGAAATTTCTTGGGTATGTTCATGAAGAGTTGCTCTATGCATGTACCGAGTTTCAAAATTTTCGTCACTCGTTGGCCGAGATCTTGGCACCTGTTAGGCCCAAAAAAAATACTCGGTCTCTGGTCAGACCAAAGTTCCAGAATTGATGCGGCGACGCGGCTTTTTTTCCCCCTTTTTTTCAATCTTGGATTGTACGGACAAGGTGGGGTACTATTTTGCTTTATTTTTCCTCATGTACATTGGTGTCCTCCATAAAATCCCTTGGTGCCCTCGATCATTTGCCTTGGTGCAATTTCCCATTCCTTGGTGCTCTTTGGTAAAAAAAAATAAGAGGAAGCGCGGCAATAGAGGGCGCTGTTGGAGCTACCGCGGAACATTTTGGAAAAAAAAGATTGACGCGCATGATTAAAAAAGGCCTTTCTTTTGTTTGTGAACATTGCCGCCATTTTGTATGGGTTGCCGTAAGCGCATAAATTGAAGCCGTGGTTGGCAACATATTTTTCCAAAAAAGTACTCATAACGCCATTAACACATTGTAAAAAGGCACATTTAGGAATTATTTTGTAGCTTTGTTGAAAAGGTTGTATTTTCAAGTATCAAATAATATTTTAGTGATCTGTAATAACTCTTCTTCGTTTTTGCAGTGTTGGACCTTTCATAGTTCTGCAGGCCGTGGTTGGCAAAAATGCAGTTTGCCAACCAAGCTTAGAAAGGTCTATTGTCATTACCAAAATGGCCAGGTCACTGCCAGGGCCAGTCCTGTGGGAACGAGTTGACAACTGCATCATGTTATGCCTCAGCCGATTGGATTTGTAGGGTGATTAAAAAGACACGAAACCGAAATGTCGGAACAATATTGTTTTAGTGAAGTTCTGCATGTAGCTTTTTGAAAATCTAGGATATGAAGGCCCAATTCATAAGCTTTCTTTTAGTTTAAGAATCATTGAAATTACTTACGTACTATTCAAGTTGAGGAATTTTAAATACAACCACCTTTTTAAAGTGCTACTTGCAGAACTTCACTAAAACAATAGTTTCGACATTTGGGTTTCTCTTTTTTTGACTTAACCATTCATTATAATGTTGTTTTACATGTACGTTTTCGAAATCACTTCCACGTTCAATGGCAAAGTTGACAGTCAGATTCAATTCTCTCTTGTCTTTTCCCAAAAGAAAAAATTACTGTTGTCCCAAAAATATGTCCGATCCCCCTAAATCGGACGGGGGGAGTCGAGTGCATTTCCATAAAATAAAAAAAATCCGAGTCGAGTGTTTTCCTTTGAAAACAAATTGTCCGACCCCTCTTTTTTGAAAAGAGGGGTCGGGTGCATTAATTTCCTTTGAAAGAATTGCCCCACCCCCTTAATTCAGAAAAGGGGTCCGGGTCCATCTATTTCTTTTGAAAAAAACTTGTCCGATCCCCTTAAATCAGACGGGGGTGGTTCGAGTGCATCTCCTTTAAAAACAAAATAAAATAAAAACAGATGTCAGAGTCGAATTAAAGAAATTCAGATTTATATTTAAAACAAATCTGCTTTAAATTTCGAAAATCTTAGTAAGGCCAAATAAAAAAAACATGTTTAGCGTCCTGTCTTTTTGAAAAAAAGCAAGGAGGAGGCCCTTTTTTCCTATCCAAAATGGCCGAGCGACCGAGCTTTTTTTTTCAAGGGATAGCAAGGGTTGAAAAGGACCCTACATGTGCTGCACGAAAAAGTCACTGCAGGGTAATAAAAGCTGCGGTAGACAATACCAGACAATTCCGGAGCTGGGGTTGCTAGCGTAAGGCTTGCCCCGAATCATGTGATATATGGCCCATTTGAATGAGTGTCGGTAGACAACTTGAGCTAATATGTCATAGATTGGGGCATAGCATTCTGTCGCCTTACAAAAACAACATATTGATAAAAAGGAAAGAAATCGGCAAACAGATCCTCGAATCATACGTTTACGAAACCAGTGACCGGAAAAACTAACAATTTCAAATGTCCCGCGCAAATTTGTTGACCATCTCTCACAATGCACTAGGAAAAATTAACTCTCAGTGGCAAACTCTTGGTGGCGCACTGCATTGTGAATCGCCCGAATTGAAATGACAATTCTAAAGCTAGTCCTTGAGTGAACAAAATTCATAGCTGTGGATCACTGGAAATATTTCCATGCTTCTGGTTAGAAAAAGGCGAAAACAAAGCTGTCAGTAGACTACATCAGATTTAGATGGATGTTCCAGCGGCTAATAATACGGCCGCATTAATTTGGTTCAAATTAAATTGAAAGACCTGCCAAACGTGAAGGCTGTCAGTGCAGTGATGCGTTTCACAATGGTCTGCGTGTAGGCCTTTATATGCTACTTGATTGCTTCGTGGACTTAATGAAGAGAAGTTACGGTAGCATTTTGTGCGCTGAATTGAAAAGAACCAATTAGGCCCATAGTGAATAGTCGTATTGGCTGCTTCGTAAATTGCACGATAATATTGTAAGCCAAGGTTTCAACTGTCATTTTCTCCATGAGATGAGGCTCTCTTGCCGTTTTAATTATGTTACCCGGTCTGGCGAATGGCATAAAGTGCCCGTCGTACTCCTCAATGTTCAGTGAAAATTAATTGGAACTGTCATTTTGCGCTTCGGCTCTTACGGCCCAACCTGTTGCCTCATTTTCCTGCACATTAACGCGTGCGCTCGTGACTACGGAAGCGTTAAAGGGACATGATACAAACTAAAATATAAAATAAGTCACAACAATGACTTATAATAATGACTTAGTATTAAGTAATAATTATGATGTATATTTCATAATTACAACTTAGTTATTGTTAAATTACTATTATTATGACTATTATCTTATAATTACAACTTAATACTAAGTCGTAATAATGACTTAGTATTAAGTCAGTATTATGAGATATAAATCATTATAATAACATATGAGTCATGAATATGACTTAATAAAATTATGAGATATATGTCATAATTATGATTTAACAATAACGAAGTCGTAATTATGAGATATACCAGTAAGTCATAACTATATTTTAATCTTTTCTTTAGTCTGTATTATGTCCCTTTAACACTTCCGTAGATGACTCTATAGCTTCGAAGTGCTTTTCAGCGCGACAGGATTTTACTCTAGGAATATAACAGCATTGGATCAGACAGACGGCGATATGATCTGTTGGGGGAATTCGTTCTTTGTTGGTCTATTTGCGGTACTCCTGTCTTTTGCCGTCGTTACATTATGTGCACACAAGGGTAAGTGACGCTACGTAACTTACTTCTGAATTTGATTTGTGTTTTACAAACCACAATGGTCTGTTGCTGCCCTAGCTTTCTTCGATTTTTCTATTTATTTTCCAATTGGACATAAGGGCATTAAAACGAACTCGGAGGTAGAGCTGAAGCTGGCGGTGGAGGTCTTATCGGGGGTTTGGAAAACGGTCGTGTATGCATCAAGTATGTTGTAAACAGTGTTGTAGGTCTCGAGACCGGTCTCGGTGTCGGTCTCGTGACCACTTTTTTGCCGGTCTCGGTCTCGGTCTCGTGAGCTGTGGTCTCGGTCTTGGTCTCGGTCTCGGTCCCCTTTGGTCTCGATATTTTGGCTGGTCTCGAGTCGAGACCAGCCAAAAAGTGAGAGGGCGGATTCCGCCCCGGCCCTTTTAGGGCTAAGTAAAGAATCAGTTTAGGGCAAATGTGACTGCAGTGTGATGCTAATTATGAATGGACATGTCTCTCTTCACTTTCTAGTGAGTGAGGCATAGTCCAATATAACCATTGCTCCTCTTCTTATTTCTCGTTTTTATTGTGGGATGATCTGTTGAAACAAGCACTTTATAGCCATCCTCATTGATTCCAAATACAACTGAGATTTAAATCTTATGAATCAAGACTGAAACATTATTTTTACCGTCAGATTTTGTATTTTGAATATGGGGAACAATTCAACTCTTTTTCCCTAGAAATATTGGTGATTTTTTTTCTATTTTCCTTTTCAATTTTTTCTTTATTCGTGGAGACGGGAAAACTTTTTTTTTCTTTATATTTATTAATGGATATTCATCAATTCGTTGACCGTTAAATTCGTATTAGTGGTAGACAGCTGAATTTTGTTATCTCTTTATTAAAATGGACACGACTTGGGAATAGAGTATGCAAATTACGTGAAATGTTCACAGTTACTACTCAATAACATGTTCTTTATCCCAATTATATTTTTTACAAAATGGAGCGTGCCATTTTTTTTATCATACGGTCACTTTCTTTTTGACTCGCCATGTATTCATCTTTTCATCTGTGATAAACACAAATTGAGCTACTGCCATGGTCACACAAAAATAGAGTCTAATTGCCTGCCTCGTCTCCTTCCTAAATGTCAATTGCATTTGCATGAGTCGAGAAGAATTGTGTTCCATTAATCGCTATATGCTGTTTACGGCCATCACAATAAACTATTTATATTGGCAATATGTCGTACTTGTTAATCACTAAAATACTCAAGTAAATTGCCCAGCAAAGTAGTTGATGCGGGCGATACGATGGCACGGTACAAAACACAGAGTGGCGTGCGCACTGAGTCATGAATCCTAAAAGTACATCTCGCCCACCACATTTAGTTTGTGACAGCGCCCTTCTATTGTGTCGGCCATATTCTCAAATAGGCTAATGGCGATGATGACGGCGGGCAGATTAACAGAAGATAGATCAGGCAAATATGGTTCATCAATCTTCTATAGCATATGTAACGTTATTGACATTAAACAAAAATGAAGTGGCATTACATTTCAGCCTTAGCCAGGCCTTCTTCAGACGTAAATGACAGAGGAACAAGAAACAAACATGTAGGGGACACACAAACATGCAGGATGGGGGGGGGGGGGCAGACCAATCCATATCTGGCTACCATCTCTCAATTTTTGGGTCTACGTGTACAAATCTATATTCCATGACTGAAATTTTAAAAAATAAATCAATATTTTCTTGCTCCAAATTTTTTTCGAATCAGGTTTACAAGGAGGTCCAATGTAAAATTAAAGTTACATTTAAATATCCGTTAGTGGTCATTGCTGAAACCAAGGGGTGGCTGTGAAGTTTAGGGTCCGAGTTCCTATAACAGATGAAACATCCACCTTTAACTTTTTACTTTTGTGAAGTTTCAACATGTTCAAGTTTTGCAAAAACTAGTACAAATTGTCCTAAGTTAGAGTTTCTAACTCCTAAGTTAGAGTTTCTTCATCAGATTTACACTTTATAGTAGTTAAACAATATTAAAAAAAAAAAAAAGTGGCAAAAATATATGGAGTTCATCAAATACGGTTTCCCCTTCTTTAAATTAGGTTGTTTCCAATTTTTCAAATTGATTGTGACAATAACAAATTCTGTTGTCATGTTGTAATTTATGGCATGAAGCAAACACGAAGAGCACTCGCATGACACAATTAAGCAGGCACAAGTGATTCCTAACTTTCAATCACTTCCTTCACATCCCCATGAACATCAACATCTCAAGGACAGACTGTTGTTTATTTAGATTATTGTTATTTATTATCCGCGGCCTCGGTCTCGGTCTCGGTCTCGGACCATTTCGGTCTCGGTCTCGGTCCACCTTGAAGGGGCTGGTCTCGGTCTCGGTCTCGCAACTTCAGGTCTCGGTCTTGGTCTCGGTCTCGGACTTTTGTTTATCCGGTCTCGACTACAGATGTAGTCTTTAACCCCCCCAAAAGTGTCGTCCCCGAATAAAAAATAATAATCAAATATCATAAAAAAAATATATATATTTTTGGTATAAAGAAATCAGACAATAAGCGAAACTGAAATCGAAATATTGATCTGGAAATGACATGTTGAATTCTTTTCCAAAAAAAATGGAAAGAAAAAACCGGATGATAAATTAATGGAATTATTTCCTTTCCATATGGCCAAAATAAAATTATTGTGTTGCCCTCACATGTCGCCTTTTAATTGAATTTTTTTTTTGGGGGGGGGCGGTTATAGATAGTACACATATAGGTAAACTCACTCTTCTACTTGACGAATAATGGTCCCCTCTACCAACGTAAAGAAATGTTTAGGCTTCATGTACTGCACGCGCCAACTATATAAGCTGTGTTCCATGGACATATAGGCATGCGATATGCATAGTGCATGTACACATGTATACGTTGTATGCAGTACATCACGCCACATTCCCCAGGCCTCGGCCTATTAAGTTACTGTTCTACCATTTACGAATGTACGTATTGTAACGACATGCAAAATTATGGCATTAAAAAGAGAAAGTAATGGCATGGTTAAAGTTAATTTTAAACAAAAACACAACTTCTTCTTTTGGCCTAATACGCTAACATGCTTTAATGCTCCATTTAGGATCATAAAAGCACATCAAACTGTAATGGAAAGGAAATGATTACATTACTTTCAGTTGTTTCCATCCGATTTTAGGCCGCAGGATCAGTGGCGCTATAACTGAGATCTCATTTGCGGGTAGAGGGGGAGAGGGACTTTGGGCCTCATTTTCAGGAGGGGAGCGCTACTTCCAGTTCCAATGCTTTTCCGTCTGTAGTGGGCGAGGTCTATGTTGAAATGACGTCACACCTACGACCCGGATCAGAGGACGTAGCGTTTATGGGGCCAGAAATTTCAGGCATATCGCCTGGCTATGTTTTGTGTTTAGATGTTTATGCCAACGATAGCCATCTATCATGAAATACATTGAAAGACAAATAGTGTCTTTATTTATATGCATCTAGCTCCAAATTTGGGTTGTAGCCATAAGATATATTTTAAGAGTAGGCCTACCTTGATTTTCGTTACCAGGTGACGATCAGTTACAAGAAAACGATGACACGTATTACCGTCTGTTTGGTGGAACTTCCCCAAATGAGGGCGTTCTACAGTTCCGCAATACGCCAAATGAGACGTGGAATACCATGTGCTACAGCAGATCATCTGGGTTGGTCGTATACCCTGACATCTGGGCCAGTGTTTGCAAGCAGCTCGGGTACAAGGTCTACTGTAGCTCGGATAGTCTGGGTCCGGCAGCCCTGGGTTTTACTTCGCCAGATGGGCTTGCTATTGTGGACTTCCCGTTAAGGCGGGCCAGATTTTCTTGCCCAATTTCGGACGGAGCCGCCTCTGGGTGTAGTCTGGTTGCTGACATGGCCGACCATGACGATTGCACTTTGGACGAGGCGGTGTGGCTGGAATGCGACTCGGGTAAGTTGCAGCCGAATACTATATTCACAGAATCCCCACGTTATGAATCGTCTCTGCCCAGCTCATTCTATTACCAGATTATCACTCGAATTTACCCCCACCCCTGCCGCTGTTTTCTCGTCTCTTCTCGACAGATTATTTTAGAAGCAAACGATCAATTCGGCCTACAAATCCGATTGCTTTTTTTTTCTCGATGTCATTAATATTAAAATCTCCATAAATAACAGTGTATTTAACACGTTAGTAGTGATTAAATTCCATTCACCAGTTATTAACGAAATTACCTAACGATAAACCTTCTAGACTATTTTTTGGTTGAGTTGTTTGAAGGTCTTTTGTTCCTTTCTATTTTCCCAAAATTAAGTTCTTGACTTTCATCTTGAGTACGGATTTCACGGAAACACCGGCATGCTGCTTGCACGCTGCAGCAACAGCACTCGATGGAAGGCTGTATGCGGTAACATGTGGAAGCTTCTTGAGCATGAGCACCAAGTCGCCTGCCGCCATCTTGGATACTCTGACGCCGCGCGCAGCACTGCTTACGTCATTCCCACGTGGACTCTTTCAACCTCGTTTGATATTCTACTGGATTGTGTCAAATGCACTGGGAAAGAGGACAGTCTGGTCAATTGTGAGATATTTCAACCTTCCACGGATGCCTGTTCAGGTTTTGCTGGTCTGGATTGCAGTGAAGACGAAGGTAAAGACTAATAACCATTATCCTTCACCTTATTGTTCTGTATTTTTCATGCAAAACACTAAACAGCATCACATAATCACATAATCAGTTGAATAATTTTATTCACAATAACTACGCAAATAATTATTCAAAATTCTGGCAAATGTGGAATTCATAAACGGGACATCTTTGGTAAACTATCAACATAGCATTTCTTTCCGTCTTTCTTGGGTAAAAGGCAAAACATAATAATAGCATCCCTTTATCTTTTCTTCCAACTGATCTGTATAAACGACTAAAATCGCCCGCCGTCTTGTCGCACATTTATTCTGTAATCTGTAAAAAAAAAAGTCACGATTCATCTTCAGCCATGAACATAATGAAACGGTTTATTTCACTTTTGTCACTTGTTCATTTTTTTAAAAAAATTCTTCGCGTTTGCCAGAACGGAGATTAGAGCTCAGGCTTGTCGACTCCAAATACGAAGCCTCGGGTATCGTGGTGGGCCGACACCATCCCAGCGACGAGTGGGGCGCCATCTGTCAGCAAACATGGGACGACCGCGACGCGCAAGTCGCGTGCCGCCATCTTGGCTACGTCACCAGCATCGACGTCAACCTGGTACACCGCAACACCGCGAGTCTTGGGTTCAACGGGACGTTTCTGTCGGGAGTGGGCTGCTACGGACACGAGAGCGACTTGTCCCGGTGCGAGTTGGCCTCCGATCAGGACGTGGTTTGCGACCAACTTGCCTACGTGGAATGCATTGCGGGTACGTGAACAAGTAACGACGTATTGGAATTAGCTTCTTCTTCTTTTTTTTAATTATTATGTTAGACACAATAGGATGGAGGTAATTGGTTGCGATAATTTTTGTTGATTCATCCATTAAAAGAGTAAGTTTTGGGCGAAGACAATTAGTCGACCTCTGACGTAACTTACGCCTGTTCACTAACAGCAACGTGCGAACTACTCTAGTCAGACGATTGTCAAAAGTCCTTGTTCCCCGTTGTGCTTTAGGATCCGCACGTCTGTTGGTATCAGTGATGTAATCACGCGCCGGGTTCGGTTCCAGATAGTCGAATAGATTAGTGCAACCGAGCTAAGTATAAGTCGAACCATAGTTACCTGTAGTTCCCGCCCGACCTGGCTCCAAGTTTTCCCATATCAAATAGCGTCCTCTGTTGCCTCCTCCACGTTTCAAATTTTGCTAATTAGCTATTGTGCTGATTCTAATTGCTTGGTTTACTCGAATGTTTATCATTCAAAAATCACATGAATGTTTTCTTACTGCATAAAGGTGTTGCAAAGTAGTAGTTTTGGCAGTTCTAAAATAGGAGGGACAAACTGTTGCGATTATCTCGAAAACGTGTTATTCTTCAAAATGGCTCTTCGTGAAAACGGTGAAGTCCGACATGCGTGTTAAGTGTGGTGGGTTCTCTTTGCAGAAACGGAGAGGTTTGACACTCCAGCCTATTTGTGCGGCGAGATCAACTACTGTGGCTTCGAATGCAACCAAGGGCGCCGCGACACGTTGAGAAAATTCAAACAAGAAACATGCAAATGCGACAGCTTGTGCGAGTACTTCGGGGACTGTTGCTATGACTACCGGTCCAACTGCGTAATGCCCCAGGTCGAGGTCGACCTAGGGCATTACGCATGCGTCTCGGTTACCGGACAGGTCCATATGGATGATAATTACGATAACTGGGGGTATGCGCTGGTGAGTTTCTGCCCGAAGTGGTGGACGGATGCTTCAACAAGGCAGAGCTGCGAAAAGATGGCCGACCGTGATGACGTCATCGGCACCCTGCCGATCTACGACGAAGAGGGCGCTATGTACAAGAACGTATTCTGCGCAGCGTGCCATAGAGTTGGACCGGAAAGGCTGCATCCATGGCCAATATCCGTGCAATACATCGACTATGGGGGTAACTTCCAAACCTTCGATTGGAAATTTAATGTGACCGTGCACGGCGTGCCGACCGGCATTTATTACGTCGAACCTCCGCCGCACATCACCGCCCGTTCTTGCCCCGTGAACACGATCAAATCTTGCCTCCAGGAGTTCAAGAACACAAGCCTTGAGTCAGCCTGTCAGCAGTACTTCGCACCGCTGGAAATGAACGCAGCGCTCTACCACAACCCGCACTGTGCGATGTGTAACGGGTTATCTGTTAGCCCAACTGACACCTGTGGGTCCCTCTGTCCAAAGTGTAGGAACCAGGAAAACTGGGATTTTTGCGTCGTGTCTTGTTCGCCGGGTCAGGAAGCAGACACTCTTCCAACCGTAGAAGCTCTCTTTAACTTCGCCTGGGGTGGGAACGAGAACGCCTTATGCCGGACTGGCGAGCTGTTTGATCCGTTCCTCGGCAGATGCCGCAGAGTTCTCTGCGTGTCCGGTAGATTTACCGCGGATGGTGGTTGCCTACTGCCGGGATCTGCACCTCCGCCGGTTTTGCCATGGTTCTCCCTGCTCGACGATAGTTGCACGGAATCTATCAATCGAAGTCTAGACCCCGATGTTCTGTACTGGAAGGCTGTCCCAATGCTAGTCAATCCAACTTTTGATTTTGACCCTCATGCAGAGTTCTCGGTTTCGGTCATCACCGAGTCACCTGCTGCACTTGAGCTTAACTTGAGCAGCCTGTTTGAGAACCACAAGAGCATTCTCGGACGCTGTAACATCACAGAAGTCAACGTTTATATTTCTGAGGGTGCGCCTCTGTTGGCCGATCTTGAAAGTTGTGCGAACTTTACACAAGTAGCGACTGATGTTTTCCAAGATTCACAAGACGCAAACGAGTCGAGTCTGGAATTTTTAATTTTCAGGTCCTTCAAATGGAGCAAACAAAACTCGGACTTTATAAGAAATGTGCTTGTGCCAACGGAATGCCTAGAAGTGCTCACATTGGGATGTCAACAGATTGTACTCTTCCCTCCTGACGAGTTTGCTTTTCGAGATTCGAGTGGGTCCATAACGCACACCGCGAGAGGGAAGGACTTTCACACGGGAGAATTCGTCCTCATGCCCCACGGGCAGGCTGCAGTCTGCGGTCCCGTGCAGTGGACCGACCCGAATGAGTTTGCGATGGGCGTCGTCGCTTTGGTCTGCAGCTGCGCGTCTCTCGTTGCCCTGACAGCAACCTTTGTAACATACTGCGCATTTCCCGAGCTGAGAAACATGACCGGTCTGTTCATCATGAACCTCGTGGTGGCGCTCTTTGTCGCCATCTTTCTTGGAGTCATGGTCTGGGGCCTGGACTTCCTCGGCCACGCCTGTGCGGTTTCCGCCTCCTTGGTCCATCTCACCTGGCTAGCCGCGTTCTTCTGGATGGCTATGCTGTCCTACAACGCAGCTAAAACCTTCGGTGGGAGCAATATCGCACAGAGGCGATCGGGGCCTAACTATCGCAAGTTTCTAGCATCCGTCATAATTGGTTGGGGTGGTGCTTTACTCGTCGTAACTATCTGCCTAATTCTTCACTACTGCAACTGCACCGCCCTAGCTCCCATCTACAGCGAAATCCAGCCGTGCGTGATCGCTGACGCAAACGCGCGCCTGGTCTTGTTGGGTGTTCCCGTGGCAACCTTCCTTCTTATCAGTGGAGCCTGCTTCGTCTCTGTCATCTTCAATGTGAGAAAAGCCAGAAAAGACAGCAAGATGGTTCATCAAAGGGGAAGAGCAGAAGAGGTACTTAAAGAGGTGAAAATATACGCAAAGGTAAATATTAAGTGTGTGAAACAAACAAATCGTTTCGTATCAGGTCATATACGGTTTTATAACACCTCACCTACAGATTATGTTTCCTGCTTGGTCGAAGGGCGTTACATGGTATTTGCTATTTTAACAATTATATATTATGTGTAAAGCCGAAAACATTTCGTTTATGTTAGAAGGACATGCCTAGCCACGAGGTTCACGTCATTTGTCAAGAAAATTTTAACGTTGCAATATAATCATGTAGTAAGAAAATAGCCAAATGCATGCCATACATTTAGATTGAGAGCGCCCACGAATGTAAGGAGTTCAGTCATTTTTTTTTCTCAACAGCTTGGTGTACTGATCGGAGTCACGTGGGTACTGGCCTTCGTGTCTGAACTCGTCCACCATGTGGTGTTCTCTTACATTAACGTCACTGTGAACACGCTGCAGGGGGTCTTCATTTTCGTCGCGTTCTGCCTAAACCAACGCGTGAGGGCGTTGTGGAGGAAGAAACTGCTCAGTCTGAATAGTAAACGTAGAGGGCGCCAGTCATCATCTAATACGCCGACTGGTACCCATTCGACGATTAACGATGACAAACAGTCCAAACAGAAACAAGATGAACAGGAAACACGCTTGTAGACAAATTACATCGAAAATGCCTTTTTTTTGTTTTGAACTTAACATGTCAATAATAATTAATGATATGTTAATCGAGAAATAACTAGCATGGTGACAGTTTTCGTTGTGATTGAAAAATAGTGTATGACTTAGGCCTAATTATGATATGGTACGTGTATTGCACCATTTTGTCTCATTGGGTAGACAAAAGTAGTTTCATTGAAAGTCTCGGCACATGGGGTTTTCTTTGGGGGAATAACGCCCATTTCCTAAATTGTGGCGCCAAACCCTCATAACGTTCGTGTAGGACCAGTCATCAAATCAGCTTGATAACCATATGATTGTAATGGGCCGATTTGCAGTTCATAATCTTACGTGGCGTGTCTATCAACGAACAATGCTGTGCATAAAGTCGAAGTATTTTGTAACCCATGATTGTTCTTCGCTCTTGGATAGGTCGGCGAGTCTATCAACGATGTTCTGCAGCAAAGCCGAGTAGTTTGTAACCATGATTGTTCCTAGCTCTGGGATAGGTTAGCGTTTCTATCACCGATGTTGTGCAGTAAAGACAAAGTAGTTTGTAATCCATTGTTAGTGTTCGTAGCTCTGGGATAGGTTGGCGTGTCTATCAACGATGTTGTGCAGTTGAAAAGTTGACGTAGTTTCTAATCCATACTTCTTAGCTCTTGGTAATAATAATAGTAATAATACCAGGCATTTATATTGTGCTCTAAAAAGATTACAACGCCGCACGATAAAGAGCAAACAGTTACAGAAAAAAATCAAAAGAAATGGTTGTCAGTGATGTAACTAGGCATTTGAGCATGGATAGATTCATATCCATACAATAGATCGGCGAGTCTATCAACGATGTTGTGCAGTTATGAAGTTGAAGCTTAAGGATATTCTGTCAAGTCCCTGGGCCCGTTAACTTCTCAGTTTAAGCATATTTAGCTGGGTCTGCGCATTGTTTCAATTCAAGCAAGAACTGGTTCTCGAAATTTACTTCTACATCTTGCTGTGCGGCATCGTCGCAATCAAATCTGGTGTAATATCCGCAAGTGAGGAACAACCTGATGAAAGAAATGCAGAATGATATCTTCAGATGTCTCCCCAGTCATCTGGTAAAACTTAGCCAAACTACGTTGTATTCAGAGCTGTCTGCTTATTTGATGCTAATTGCCATATACTTTGCATAATATCCGAATAAGTGGATTTTGATTTTGCTTTTGTATACTACATCACCTGGTCACGAAGTACATGTAGTTGGTTTTTATTTTCCGTCCTTTGTTATGCGATTGTGTTTACTTTGGATTTCATGTGTACATTTACCTAACTAAAGAATTATCATTGTTGTAAGATTAAGTGGAAGTACTGAAATAAACTACTATTGAATATTATTCACTCTTCTGCACATGCATAAACAAACTCTCTTAGAAAAGATATTGCATTGTAGCGTTTTTATATGATGAGTTCTTAATTATCAATTCTCCTTGTTTTTTGGTTAATCACCACACTTTGAAAGTCAACGTTACTTTTTGAACTTGTTTAGTAATCATTCCTGTAGAACGATTAATCCTTCTGATTGTGTTGCAATTGGCCAAAAAAAAAATAAGTCGGTCTCTGGTCAGCGCGCGCGTCGTTTTTAATCATGCGCGTCAACCTCTTTTTTTTTCAAAAATGTTCCTCTATTGCCGCACCTCCTCAATTTTTTTTACCAAAGAGCACCAAGGAATGGGAAATTGCACCAAGGCAAATGATCGAGAGCACCAAGGCAAATTATGGAGGACACCAATGTACATAAGGACACCAAAAAAGCAAAATAGTACCCCACCTTGTCTGTACAATCCAAGCTTGAAGAAAAAAAAAAAAAAGCAAACAAAAAAGCCGCGTCCCCGCGTCAATTCCGGAACTTTGGTCTGACCAGAGACCGAATATTTTTGTTGTTGGCCTTACTGGTAGTTTTCCTTACACCTCCAAAGTGTGCCAATGCAGTGTGTAGTCACTATTGCTTTATACAGAGCAAAACGATCTTCGCTGCCCCGGCCACACACATGTTGTTAACCCTAAGTCACTGGTCATTTGACATTAACAGTTTCTCACTACAGACAGCAACTTACTGGGCCTTTGTTTTAAGGTGTTTTTATTTATCCATAGTCCTTTCATTTCTGAGAAAACATAACCGAGTTTCTCCTTTATTAAATATTTCTTATTTCAACTTCATCCTGTTTCCACAGTATATTCTTTAGGTATTGACCTGTGAGCAGTTCTTGGTTTAATTCGATTGAATCTTCAACTCAACTCAACTCTTTCCCTCAGTTCACTTTAACCAGTTAAGTTAATCAACGTATATTTGTAAAAAAAGTGTGGTATAAAGTCACAGTAAACACAGTCCAGAAGTAAAGAAGTGTTTATTGACTATCCATTCCCCAACAGTATACTGATATACATAGGCCTACTGACGGTGTAATTGAGATACAAAAAAAAAACGGTTTTATCCCTGTATCCATGTACTTACCTGTTAGAGCCATGGCCAGGCTAAATTCGTCTTTGAGAATCCCCAAAACCTTTTCAACTCCTTTGTCACCCTGTGTATTTAGAGAAACATACTTCAATTTCAGTGAATTTAAAGTTTTATAATCTATGTAATTTCACCAATTCAGGCACATGTATGTAGAAAAAAACAGCATAGAAAGTGTTTACCAAACGGAGCTGGCTGTTTCTAAAGAATAAAATATTAAGGAAATACCTTTTTTCTCGAGAAATGAAAATTCGGTAACTCACGTCGTAAGCGAGCCCCCAGATTGCCGGTCGGCCGACGAAGACGGCTCGTGCTCCCAGAGCAAGGGCCTTGAGGACATCGGTGCCTTTACGTACTCCGCCGTCAAGATACACCTCAACATTGGAACCACGTACGGCGTTGACTATCTCAGCCAAGACGTCGATCTGATAGAGAGATCCAGTTAAAAATTAATTAGCGATGGTATATTAACACAAAACGCACTTCCCTGGTAAACATAATTTTGACCAGTTACCTGTATGTAGCACGCGAACCAGCGTGGGACAAGCTCTTTCCTTTAGACTGATTTCCGCCTCTCCAGTATGGAGAGAGGAAACCACACTGCCTTATTAAATGGCAGTGCGTTTTCATCGTGTACATGCTTAACTTACTCTGGAATTATTTTGCATGTTTACAATAGATAAAATCATGGAAGTGTACTAATTTAATCAACGGTTCAATGGTAATTAACTCTGCTGACGTTGTCAGTACATTTTAAAACTATTTATTTACTACTCCGTAATTTTGTCGTGCATATATTTTTTACTCAACAAATTCCCTATAAAGACATAGCTAAAAGAGCATCGTGAATGCCTCTTTAGCCCTGGTTTGACTTTCGACCCTGAATTTCTGAGGCAAAGATCAGACCCAGGCCAACTCCCATAGGATTTGTCTTGTCCAGCTCCAACCACATGGCTTGTGCAGTATGGTTACTGTTATCACAAGGCCATCAAAATTAGGCCCAGCCTTGAAGCCTGGAAACAGGTCGTCCTCATCCTTTTTAGCTATATAGATGTAGCCTCAGCCTGTTGTGCTTGGGTCGGCCATGCAAAAGCTAGGGAAGGGAGATAAAACGCGACCTTTTTCGCACGGCTACTGACCAAATACAGAGTCATCTGAACATACACTTTTTTGGCTTGAATTTGTTTTTCTGGGCCTCTATCTATCCATCAATTTAGACACTATGAGAAGGAATTATGTGTTTCATTTCTCCATGGTTCACCAAAACGCCCACTGGAAGGATTGTATTAGATCGTCTCAACCATGCACCGTCATACTGTAAAGTTCAGTACTGTGGTGGACTACAACTACAATAAAACAATGGCGCCTCGCAGGGTTAAATTTGTCTTCGATTTGAATTATGAAACTCAGATTTGTTTTTCCAAAACGGGACTTTCTGACGGACAATGCTCCTTGAACATAATTGCCTAAAGTAAAGCGACTGAGGTATTGAAGGCTTCTGTTTGTTTCAAGTTTCCTGATTTTTCACACAATTAATGTGGGGATCTGCCCCATATAGCTTTCAACTGCAGTTTATTTGGCTTTACTTTGTTGCGGGGCAACGAGTACTAGGTTTACCTTACACTTAATAGTGTTTACTTCAGAATCTGCCACGTAGTTCTATAATTACTTTTTCCAATGGTAATTTGATTAATACACATTTTGGTGGGGATCTATTATTGCTTTGTAAATTATACTGAATCATTTTGACATTGATTCCATGACAAATTCAATGTAGTTTTATTAAATAAAAATAATAGGTTTCTAAAGCACATACAGTGATGGGGTGACTGACTATACTTACTGTAGCTGGTACCCCGTCCAGCTGCCGACCACCGTGGTTAGACACCAGGATACCAGCGGCACCGTGCCTCACAGCTTCTCTTGCATCTTCAGCTTTAAGGGTGAGAAGGAATACAACAATTTCCATTAATAGTAAGAAAGTATTGTGGAAAAGCGTTTAAACTTGGTACTTCAGAACTACATGTACATGTAAACAGATTCAAGCGAAGCCTGTGGAAAATATCAGATGTCTCCTAGCATTCGTTAAATCACCACTATGGATGCATCATTTGTTGTAAAATCCAATGTGCTTAATCTCTCGATTTTACAAATCCGCTACGCAAAAATTTTGTTCCACAACTTTTACCTGAAGTAGTTGTATGAGTAAATTCACCTCTGCAAAGATAACCTTTTTGGCTGGTACCTTGTTTTTTTCTTGATAATTTTTGTTGTGGTGCTGAACGTACCCATTATGCAAAGCGCAGCAATGATGAATTGGCATGGTTACCAACCAAGACGTCGTACGCAAGGGGCACATTCAGTGACTCGTTTTCAAACTCTAGTTGCAGTGCGGCTGTTTCATGATTCTGACCCCAACTTTGCTCACCTGTAAGAATACCTTTCAGCACAACCGGAAGTGACGTAATTCCCCTCAGCCACAAGATGTCCTTCCACGTCAGAGCTTGTGAGCCGTCAAGTAGTGCTACAGCTCTCCTTCGCGTTATTTCCTCTCCAGGAAGAAACATTTGCGGAAGGCTTCGCAACGATAACACAAAAACAAATATCAAGCTTTTCTTGGTTTACGTGTGCTTTACTTTGAACGCGTGTTTACTTCTTGGTGAAGTATGGTAAACCCGATTTACATATACGCAGAGTCATGCTTTCCGCCGTCTGACACATCTTAAAAGTACAAATTCACTTCAAATTAATCATAAATTATATAGTATTTATCATAATTTAGACCAGACCAGTTTCACTCCAAGTATTGTATCTGCACATTCTTTTGAAATAGGAATTTTGGAAACCTTTTTTCGAACAACGTACGTTAAGTTCGAGTCAATGTCCATGTTGAATCTTCTGTGCATTCTGTTCCCCGACATCGGTTGATCAACCGTTACCACTATTGCCTTGTAGCCTGCAGCCTCGGCCCGTCTGATCACCGCCTCCATTCTGCTTCTGTCGCGCAGGATGTTCAGGTGGAGCAGCAGTGGCGTGTCAGGGTGCACTGATGCAGCCACGTCCTCCAGACTCCTGTTGGACCACATACTGAGAACCATGGCAGACCCAACGCTGGATGCACCTAGACGAGACAAGGCAAGCTTAGCAAATTTTGTCTCGGAGACGCAAGATGCAGAATGGCTACACATTAGAGGTCTTTCGTACATCTAGTCGGCACACTTGGTCCGATTCAGCCAATAATCCTATACAATAGCACTGTTTGGATCACAACTGTTATTGAGTAAGTGAGATAATGCACAGAGCAAACTTAAAGAGGTTGTGGAATGCTCGAAGACATTTCCGTCATTTTTCGGGTATATGTAGCCTAAGGTGTGATGAAATAAAAACCAATATTGTTTCTGTCATGAAATGAATACAAAAGGTACTTTTGAGAGCTGTTTTTCAGGTTCTGTTTCGACCCGAACGTGCAATTTGTGTAAAATTCGTCGTTGGGGGCAGCAAACAAAACATAGTAAATCGTGACGTAATAAACAGGACTCCCTATGCATCGTAGTATAAACGAGTCCTGTTTATTACGTCACGATTTACTATGTTTCCGAAAAATGACGGAAATGTCTTCGAGCATTCCACAACCTCTTTAAAGCTGGCCCTCTGGGATCAGCACTTCAATGGGCCTTATGCACAAATTGGCCATTTTTTGTCGTGTTCCCTAAATGCATTTCATAAATTGTGAACTGTTGAATGTGATGGTGCCAGTCTATTTATTCACTATAGACTCCCTTTATTTATTTTTTAAATGTGGCTAAACATTAGAGTATGTTTAATCACAAATTTGTAATTATTCATCAGAGCAGACTGGTATTAATTTGTAATGTCATTGCTTTCACTTCTCTACACAAGCTCCAAAAATGAAGATTTTACCTCACTCTCAATCCAATATGGCCGACTCGTGAATAAGGCCCATACGGTAACCTCTTACCCTTTGCAGTGGCGATTTCTCCATCACGATGCACAGTGCCATGATAGGCCGTGGGAGACACACCAACAGGGAATGATACGCGATGACCGAGTATAGAGGTGCTGGTGTCTCGCTCAGACACGTCCTTCAAACATCGTGGTAGAAGGCGATACCTTTATTTGGTTAGGAAATCATTGAAACCATGAGACTGCAATTAATATGAGGTCTATGTATGTCCGAAGAACAGGACCTAGGGCTTTTCCGCATAATGATTTGTGTGTGTGTCTTATGTACAAACAAAGGTCAAAGTGCATTTTAATGGTATCACAATGAGTCAAACTTTTTCACAATTTTTGGGCACTGAACATGACCCACAATACATGTAAAAAGAAAAAAAATCAGCATATCTTGTATGCTAGATAAAGTGAACGTTTCTCAAAATTTTAGAAATTCAAAAATTTATAATGCATCTCTATCTCTGTAAAATTCAAAGTTCCAACCCAATCAGATTGTAGTTATGTAGATATAGGGCTTAAATATGTGCGCCTTTAAGATGACGTCACATGACATATTATAATGTCATCGTGACGGCACTTATCAATCCACACTTTTTCAAATTGGTCTTAGTGTGTGTCCAAATTTTGGAGTCGATCTGATCAAAACCAGTGTCAAATTTTGTAAGTAAAATCATATTACAAAATTCAAATTCATAAAAAAAACAGCCGATGACGTCCTAGCTTGTGACATCACTTCGGATTTTGCATATTAATATCATTATCCAACTTACCACAGAGTTTCATGACGATCAGACTTTTCCTAATATATGTACTTTAAAAAAAATGGCATTTCTAATGACGTAATGATGACGTCACACATTAATTTTAATGCATATATTTATGACCTAACAAACCTCTTAAAAAAAATTGAATTAAGCACGTTGTGTTCGAGAGAAATTGCGATAATCATCTGGTAATATTTGCGGGGTCAATGAATTTTGTATAGGCTACCTCATTGCCGCTATGTTTAATCTTCCAAATGCCACTTTTTCATGACCAAAGTCTAAATAGTTCAAAAGAAATGTATTTTAACTATAATTCTACAACATGTCATGAATTCAGACCCCAAGGACAATTTAGTCACAACCTCGATCTCATCTCCACTTCCGTATTAAAAGATAGGCTTTATATACAAAGGTCATGACCTCTAGAAGATCACCAGAGGTTAAATATGAACTATCATACATATGAAAATTGTTTTCATAACATGATCACCTAACATTTAGACTTGGATCGTGAAAAAAAGTTGGGGTATAAGGAGTAAAAATATAATAAGTAGCTATAAATAAGGTTTACAAAGTTAATTGGCCTCTCTAAGGTCACTATGCAGAGGTCAGATATGAGTTGTTTCTACATCTGATCATTCTTTCCATTGTATGAAGACCAATGGCATAGACTTGGGTCACATGGAAATGAAGTTTTGAAAAAAAATATTGAAAATAGAATATGTAAAGGTCACTGACTTCTTAAAGGTCTCCAGAGGCGAAATACAAAAGGGCCTCCATATCTTTCTCATGGCATGAAGAATCTTCCTCATGGCAGAAAAAAAAATCAAATTGCGAATTGTTATGCTTTTATCACCAAGTGCACAATTTTGTCATGAGGCTGTGCCGCTCCACCAAGAAGAAAACAAATCACAACAAGAACAATGTTCCGCAACTTAAAGCAACTATACCGTCAAGTGACTCAGACAAATACACGACAATGTTATTAAAATGGATTACCTCTGAAAGGCCAGTGGATTGTCTCTCAGTGTCTGCTCATCGTCTGCCCCGCCTCTGTAGTAATGCCAGATAGCGTTCGACACCCTCGCCTTGAGGTACGGCTCAAAGTCCTCAACACAGACTGGTTCGGACGCCATGATCATCGTTCACAACCCCCTACTTTTTTCACGAATCTGACAGCGAAGTGAACGCGATGAGGCAAAATTATTATCACAATATGGCGGAGGCTATTCAACTTGATGCTGATAACGCTGCCAACTGGTATTTTGCCGAGTTGCGCTGTTATGAACAAATGTACTTTATTCTCTACACTAAAAATGTCTCACCTTATTTTTACGCTACATGAAAAACACGAATGCCACGTTTCTGGATCAGAATGACACTTTTGACAAAGGATTTCGCAGTCAAGGTGACCGGTCAAAACTGCCCATTTGAAAAGCAGGAGGTCAAAGTGTAGACCCAAACAGTGCTTACTAGCTGCAGACCTACGGAATGGCCGACATTCAAGTCGCCGTGAGTACACTGGAATTAACAAATTCTAAAACCTACATGTACATGTACAGCCTGAACCAATACGTTTAAAGCTGAGTAGGAATATACTTGCTACCTTGTGACAACACTTGCATCCACTCGTCCACCGTGGTCCGAAGGTGTGCCGCTGTTTGGTCAAAACCCTACAACACGAATGGTCGTGTGAATAAACTTTCAACAGATTTCCGCCACTAACAACAACAAGGAGTACACAAAATGTTAACTATAACGTTAGCCATCAAGATCGAAATTCAGCTGCATTATCGGCCCGTGTGTGTGTCGTGTTTATGCTTGGCCGAACCTTGAACCTTAGCATTATAGAAATGAACTTGTTATTGTATGTTTGTCGCCCTCTACCGACCGACTCCAAAATCTGGAAATATCCGGTCGGCTTTTTTTATACCATGATTAAGGATCTCGTTAAAATAAACGTACATGTAGGCCCACGTTAGGTATTAATGGTAGTGTAGTTCGAACTTACCGTATTCTGTATGATTGGTGTAAATGGAGGTCGAGGCGTATAGTGGGACATGTATGGTGTAACGCACTTACTGCATAAGTAGTAGGGGAGGTGGGGGTATGGGACCAAAATGGAAAATCTGCGGCCAGTCTGGACACGCCGCTCTCGATTCTAAAAATAGTTGGGGAAAAAATAAAGGGGAATCCCCGCGGCAAATGTTTTAGAAATCTGACGTCAGGTTTGGGAGCAAAAAAGAAAAATGTGTGTCAAGTCAGCGCCTGTCGCTCTGGAGTTAAAAAATAAATCTGTCGTCGCTAAAATGAGGTGATGTCACCACCACGTGACTTTGAAAAATATGAGTCACCACCACGTGACCTTGAAACGTGTTGAGGCATGATAGGAATTTGGCGTAAACAACGTGACCTTGAAAAATGTGTGAGTCACCACCACGTGACCTTGAAACTCGGGGGAAAAAATTAGCTTCTCTATCTGTGAAAAGGTAGAGAAGCTGTTTTTATTTAAAAATGGAGAGTAATATATTCAGACCGACGAGTACTTGAAAAATTATTAAAAAATAATATCGGTTTTTATTAGATATATCCATGACTTTTTTTCAGAGTAAAAACCTCGAGCTATCTGATAAAACAGATCAGTGCGATCACCATATAATCATCGAGAATGGTTTTTTAGTTTGTGAAACGTGCGGTGAAATAGTTTCACGTTACTTTGATTTTTCGGCAGAAAATGCGCAAGAAGATCGTATCAATTGGTCAACTTTAAAAAGAAACAAAAGAAAAACTGTGGAGAAACTTATTTTTTCTGTTTGTCCAGAGCAAGACTTAGAAGATGTCCAAGAAACAGTCAATAAATATAACGAGCTCGTTAATTACAAAACATTGAGGGGAAATGGTTGCGTAAAACGGTCGTTAATAGCGGCGTGTTATCATCACGTCGTTGGATTAGACAAAAAACGAGTTAGAGATTTATTTAAAGTGACTCAAAATCAATTTAATAAAGCACTAAAAAGATACGATGACCACTACAATAAAGGCGGGGCCGAGGGTGTAGCCCTAAGAGGTGAAATACAGGTATAACTCGGCGGATCGCTTTCATAATGTTTATTTACCGGGAATTTGAACTTGTAAGTTTTTCGATAAGAGATTTTTTTTCTTTTGCCAGCCGTTCGTCTACCCGTTTTTTAACTTCTTTTTCAAAGTCTGTATCGTTTTTAATTTTTTGAAGCATTGCAAGGGGTTAACCTTACTTTTTTGTGAAATTTGGCCCGCAAAAAAATGAATTTCTTCCCAGTACCTTATCCATCCCCAAATCGCAGTGGAATGTGTTTGAGGGTCTTTTAAGAGTCTTTCTAGTTAGTTTGGAGCAATTTCATTTTTTTACCAAAATTGACAAAAATTGCAAGGGGGTTACTTTTTCATGAAATTTGGCCCGCAAAAATTAATTTCTTCTTAATGACTTATCCATCCCCAAATCGAGGTGGAATGTGTTTAAGGGTCCTAGAAGAGTCTTTCAAGTAAATTTGGAGATATTGATTTTTTTGACCAGAATTGACAAAAGTTGCAAGGGGTTAACCTTACTTCTTTAAGAAATTTGTTCCCCCCAAAAAAGAATTCTTCTTAATAATGACATATCCGTCCCGAAATCGAGGGGTAATGTGTTTAAGGGTTCTTTAAGAGTCTTTCTAGCAAATTTGGAGCAATTTCACTTTTTGACCAAAATTGACAAAATTACAAAGGGTTAACCTTACTTCTTTAAGAAATTTGGTCCACAAAAAGATCAATTTCTTCTTTATTTAGTATCTTTCCAGAAATCAAGTTGGAATGTCTTGGAGGGTCTTTTGGAATGTGTTGGATGGTCTCCTTTTCATTAATTTTGGAGCAATTTCATTTTTTGACCAAAATTTATCAAAATTGCAAGGGGTTAACCTTGCGCCACCAAGAGTTTGCCATGGAGAGTCCAGTTTTCAAGTTTACGGTCGACAAAACATGGCCCATTTGAATGAGTGTCAGCAGACAACTTTACCTAATTTGTTATCGATTGTGACATAGCATGCTGCCGCCTTACAAAAACACCATAGTGATGAAAAGAAAAGAAAAGGGCAAACATATACTCGAATCATACGCTTACGAAACAACTGACCGGAGAAAGCAACAATTTCAAATGTCCCGCGCTGCGAATTTGTCGACCATCTCCCACAATGCAATGGGAAAAATTAACTCTCCATGGTAAACTCTTGGTGGCGCACTGCATTGTGAATCGCCCGAATTGAGAAAGGAACCGCGCCTGGAAGTCACGCGATTTGGGGTAAGTAAGCCAGCATTCTGTTGTTTTGTTTTTCCTCAGGACTACTTGAAGCTTAAGGATGTTCTGTAAAGTCCTTGGGCTCGTTAACTTCTCAGTTTAAGCATATTTAGCTGGGTCTGCGCGTTGTTTCAATTCAAGCAAGAACTGGTTCTCGAAATTTACTTCTACATCTTGCTGTGCGGCATCGCCGCAATCAAATCTGGTGTAATATCCGCAAGCGAGGAACAACCTGGTGAAAGAAATGCAGAATGAATTCTTCAGATGTCTCCCCAGTCATCTGGTAAAACTTAGGCAAACTACGTTGCATTCAGAGATGTCTGCTTATTTGATGCTAATTGCCATATACTTTGCATAATATCCGAATAAGTGGATTTTGATTTTGTTTTTGTATACTACATCACCTGGTCACGAAGTAGTTGGTTTTTATTTTCCGTCCTTTGTTATGCGATTGTGTTTACTTTGGATTTCATGTGTACATTTACCTAACTAAAGAATTATCATTGTTGTAAGATTAAGTGGAGGTACTGAAATAAACTACTATTGAATATTATTCACTCTTCTGCACATGCATAAACAAACTCTCTCAGAAAAGATAATGCATTGTAGCGTTTTTATATAATGAGTTCTTAATTATCAATTCTCCTTGTTTTTTGTTTGATCACCACATTTTGATAGTCAACGTTACTTTTTGAACTTGTTTAGTAATCATTCCTGTAGAACGATTAATCCTTGTGATTGTGTTGCATGGAGGACACCAATGTACATAAGGACACCAAAAAAGCAAAAATACCCCACCTTGTCTGTACAATCCAAGCTTGAGAAAAAAAAAAAAAAAAAAAAAAAAAGCCGCGTCCCCATCTTCCCTTGAACTTTCCAGAGACCGAATTTTTGTTGTTGCATTACTGGTAGTTTTCCTTACACCTCCACAGTGTGCCAATGCAGTGTGTAGTCACTATTGTTTTATACAGAGCAAAACGATCTTCACTGCCCCGGCCACACACATGTTGTTAACCCTAAGTCACTGGTCATTTGACATTAGCAGTTTCTCACTACAGACAGCAACTTACTGGGCCTTTGATTTAAGGTGTTATTATACATCCATAGTCCCTTTATTTCTGAGAAAACATGACCGAGTTTCTCCTTAGTAAATATTTTTTATTTCAACTACATCCTGTTTCCACAGAACTGTGAGCAGTTCTTGGTTTAATTCGATTGAATCTTCAACTCAACTCAACTCTTGCCCTCAGTTCACGTTAACCAGTTAAGTTAATCAACGTATAGTTGTAAAAAAAAGTGTGGTATAAAGTCACAGTAAACACAGTCCTGAAGTAAAGAAGTGTTTATTGACTATCCATTCCCCAACAGTATACTGATATACATAGGCCTACTGACGGTGTTATTGAGATTTTAAAAAATCCATTTATCCCTGTATCCATGTACTTACCTGTTAGAGCCATGGCCAGGCTAAATTCGTCTTTGAGAATCCCCAAAACCTTTTCAACTCCTTTGTCACCCTGTGTATTTGGAGAAAAATACTTGAGTTTCAGTGAATTTAAAATGATATAATAATTTCACCAATTCAGGCACATGTATATAAGGAAAAAAACAGCATAGAACGTATATACCAAACGGAGCTGGCTGTTTCTAAAGAATAAAATATCAAAGGAAATCGCCTTTTTCTCGAGAAATGAAAATTCGGTAACTCACGTCGTAAGCGAGCCCCCAGATTGCCGGTCGGCCGACGAAGACGGCTCGTGCTCCCAGAGCAAGGGCCTTGAGGACATCGGTGCCTTTACGTACTCCGCCGTCAAGATACACCTCAACACTGGAACCACGTACGGCGTTGACTATCTCAGCCAAGACGTCGATCTGATAAAGAGATCCAGTTTAAAATTAATTAGCGATGGTATATTAACACAAAACACACTTCCCTGGTAAACATAATTTTGACCAGTTACCTGTATGTAGCACGCGAACCAGCGTGGGACAAGCTCTTTCCTTTAGACTGATTTCCGCCTCTCCAGTATGGAGAGAGGAAACCACACTGCCTTAATGGCAGTACGTTTTCATCGTTAACATGCTTAACTTACTCTGGAATTATACTGCATGTTTACAATAGATAAAATCATGGGAGTGTACTAATTTAATCAACGGTTCAATGGTAATTAACTCTGCTGACGTCGTCAGTACATTTTAAAACTATTTATTTATTACTCCGTAATTTTGTCGTCCATATAGTTTATACTCAACAAATTCCTCATAAAGACATAGCTAAAAGAGCATCGTGAATGCCTCTTTAGCCCTGGTTTGACTTTCGACCCTGAATTTCTGAGGCAAAGATCAGACCCAGGCCAACTCCCACAAGATTTGTCTTATCCACCACCAACCACAGGGCTTGTGAAGTATGGTTGCTGTTATCACAAGGACAACAAAATTCGGCCCAGCCTTGAAGCCTGGAAACAGGTGGTCATCAACCTTTTGAGCTATATACATTTAGCCTCAGCCTGTTGTGCTGGGGGGTGGCCATGCAAAAGCTAGGAAGGGAGATAAAACCTTTTCGCACGGCGACCTTTTCGCACGGCTACTGACAAAATACAGAGTCATCTGAACATACACTTTTTGGTTTGAAATTGTTTTCCTGGGCCTCTATCTACCCATCTATTTAGACACTATGAAATGGAATTATGTGTTTCATTTCTCCATGTTCACTAAAACGCCTACAGGAAGGATTGTATTAGATCGTCTCATCCATGCACCATCATACTATAAAGTTCAGTACTGTGGTGGACTACAACTAAAATGAAACAATGGCGCCTCGCAGGGTTAAAATTTGTCTTCGATTTGAATTATGAAACTCAGATTTGTTTTTCCGAAACGGGACTTTCTGACGGACAATGGTCCTTGAACATAATTACCTAAAGTAAAGCGACTGAGGTATTGAAGGCTTCTGTTTGTTTCAAGTTTCTTGATTTTTCACACAATTAATGTGGGGATCTGCCCCATATAGCTAATACACTTTCATCTGCAGTTTATTTGGCTTTACTTTGTTGCGGGGCAACGAGTACTTGGTTTACCTTAGACTTAATAGTCTTTACTTCAGAATCTGCCACGTAGTTCTATAATTACTTTTTCCACTGGTAATTTGATTAATACACATTTTGGTGGGGATCTATTATTGCTTTGTAAATTACACTGAATCATTTTGACATTGATTCCATGACAAATTCAATGTAGTTTTATTAAATAAAAATAGGTTTCTAAAGCACATACAGTGATGGAGTGACTGACTATACTTACTGTAGCTGGTACCCCGTCCAGCTGCCGACCACCGTGGTTAGACACCAGGATACCAGCGGCACCGTGCCTCACAGCTTCTCTTGCATCTTCAGCTTTAAGGGTGAGAAGGAATACAACAATTTCCATTAATAGTAAGAAAGCTAAAGTATTGTGGAAAAGCGTTTAAACTTGGTACTTCAGAACTACATGTACATGTAAACAGATTCGAGCGAAGCCTGTGGAAAATATCAGATGTCTCCTAGCATTCGTTAAATCACCACTATGGATGCATCATTTGTTGTACAATCCAATATGCTTAATCTCTCGATTTCACAAATCCGCTACGCCAAAATATTGTTCCACAACTTTTACCTGAAGTAGTTGTATGAGTAAATTCACCTCTGCAAAGATAACCTTTTTGGCTGGTAACTTGTTTTTTCTTGACAATTTTTGTTGTGGTGCTGAACGTACCCATTATGCAAAGCGCAGCTATGATGAATTGGCATGGTTACCAACCAAGACGTCGTACGCAAGGGGCACATTCAGTGACTCGTTTTCAAACTCTAGTTGCAGTGCGGCTGTTTCATGATTCTGACCCCCAACTTTGCTCACCTGTAAGAATACCTTTCAGCACAACCGGAAGTGACGTAATTCCCCTCAGCCACAAGATGTCCTTCCACGTCAGAGCTTGTGAGTCGTCAACTAGTGCTACAGCGCTCTCTTGCGTTATGTCCTCTCCAGGAAGAAGAATTTGCGGAAGGCTTCGCAACGGTAACACAAAAACAAATATCAAGCTTTTCTTGGTTTACATGTGCTTTACTTTGAACGCGTGTTTACTTCTTGGTGAAGTTTGGTAAACCCGATTTACATATAAAGTACAGATTAACTTCAAATTAATCATAAATTATATAATATTCATCATAATTTTGACCAGACCAGTTTTACTCCAAGTATTGTATATGCACATTCTTTTGAAATAGAAATTTTGAAAACCTAAGACAACGTACGGTAGGTTCGGGTCAACGTCCATGTTCATTCTTTTGTGCATTCTGTTCCCCAACATCGCTTGATCAACCGTTACCACTAGTGCCTTGTAGCCTGCAGCTTCGGCCCGTCTGATCACCGCCTCCACTCTGCTTCTGTCGCGCAGGATGTTGAGATGGAGCAGCAATGGCGTGTCAAGATGCACTGATGCAGCCACGTCCTCCAGACTCTTGTTAGCCCACATGCTTAGAACCATGGCAGACCCAACACTGGATGCACCTAGATGAGACAAGACAATCTTAGCAAAGTTGGTCTCAAAGACACAAGATGCAGAATCTGAATGGCCAACATCATTAGAGGTCTATCTAGTCGGCACACTTGGTCCGATTCAGCCAATGATCCTACACGACAGCACTGCTTGGATTACAACTGTTTCCGAGTCAGTGAGATAATGCACATAGGAAACTATAGGCTGGCCCGCTGGGACCAGCAGTTCAACGGGCCTTCTGCACAAGGTGGCCATTATGGTCGTGTTCCCTGAATGCATTTCACAATATGTGAACTATTGAATGGGATGGTGCCAGTCTATTGATTCACTGTGGCCTTTCATTTTTTTTTTTTAAATGTGGCCTAACATTAGAGTATGTCTAATCACAAATTTGTAATCATTCATCAAAGCAGACTGGTATTAATTTGTAACGTCATTGCTTTCACTTCTCTACACAAGCTCCAAAAATGAAGATTTTAACTCACTCTCAATCCAATATGGCCGACTCGTGAATAAGGCCCATACGGTAACCTCTTACCCTTTGCAGTGGCGATTTCTGCATCACGATGCACTAAGGCATGAAGGGCTGTGGGAGACACACCAACAGGGAATGATACGCGGTGACCGAGTATAGAGGTGCTGGTGTCTCTTTCAGACACGTCCTTCAAACATCGTGGTAGAAGGCGATACCTTTATTTGGTTAGGAAATCATTGAAACTGTGAGACTGCAATTAATAAGAGGTCTATGTCTGTCCGAAGAACAGGACCTATGGCTTTCCCGCATAATGATTTGTATGTCTTATGTACAAAGGTCAAAGTGCATTTTTAATGACATCACAATGAGTCACAATTTTTTTCCAATGAACATGACCCACAATACGTGTAAAAAAGAAAAAAATCTGCATATCTTGTAAGCAAGATAATGACTTAATAATGGCGTCACACATTAATTATAATGCATATATTTATGACCTAACAATCCTCTTCAACAAAAATTGAATTTAGCACGTTGTGTTCGTGAGAAACTGCGATAATCATCTGGTGATATTTGCGAGGTCAATGAATTGTGTATACCTCATTGCCACAATCTATGTTTAATCTTCCAAATGCCACTTTTTAATGACCAAAGTCTAAATAGTTCAAAAGAAATGTATTGTAACTATAATTCTACAACATGTCATGAATTCAGACCCCAAGGACAATTTAGTCACAACCTCGATCTCATCTCCACTTCCGTATTAAAAGATAGGCTTTATATACAAAGGTCATGACCTCTAGAAGGTCACCAGAGGTTAAATATGAACTATCATACATATAAAAATTGTTTTCATAACATGAACACCTAACATTTAGACTTGGATCGTGAAAAAAGTTGGGGTATAAGGAGTAAAAAATATAATAAATAGCTATAAATAAGGTTTACAAAGTTAATTGGCCTCTCTAAGGTCACTATGCAGAGGTCAGATATGAGTTGTTTCTACATCTGATCATTCTTTACATTGTATGAAGACCAATGGCATAGACTTGGGTCACATGGAAATGAAGTTTTGAAGAAAAAAAATTGAAAATAGAATATGTAAAGGTCACTGACTTCTTAAAGGTCTCCAGAGGCGAAATACAAAAGGGCCTCCATATCTTTCTCATGGAATGAAGAATCTTCCTCATGGCAGACAAAAAAATCAAATTGCGAATTGTTATGCTTTTATCACCAAGTGCAACAATTTTGTCATGAGGCTGTGCCGCTCCACCAAGAAGAAAACAGATCACAACAAGAACAATGTTCCGCAACTTAAAGCAACCATACCGTCAAGTGACTCAGACATATACACGAAAATGTTATTAAAATGGATTACCTCTGAAAGGCCAGTGGATTGTCTCTCAGCGTCTGCTCACCGTCTGCCCCTCCTCTGTAGTAATGCCAGATAGCGTTCGACACCCTCGCCTTGAGGTACGGCTCAAAGTCCTCAACACAGACTGGTTCGGACGCCATGATCATCGTTCACAACCCCCGACTTTTTCACGAATCTGACAGCGAAGTGAACGCGATGAGGCAAAATTATTATCACAATATGGCGGAGGCTATTCAACTTGATGCTGATAACGCTGCCAGCTGGTATTTTGCCGAGTTGCGCTGTTATGTACAAATGTACTTTATTCTATACACTAAAAATGTCTCACCTTATTTTTACGCTAAATAAAAACACGAATGCCATGTTTCCGGATCAGAATGACACTTTTGACAAAGGATTTCGCAGTCAAGGTGACTGGTCAAAACTGTCCATTTGAAAAGCAGGAGGTCAAAGTGTAGACCCAAACAGTGCTTACTAGCTGCAGACCTACGGAATGGCCGACATTCAAGTCACCGTGAGTACACTGGAATTAACAAATTCTGAAACCTACATGTACATGTACAGCCTGAACCAATACGTTTAAAGCTGAGTAGGAATATACTTGCTACCTTGTGACAACACTTACATCCACTCGTCCACCGTGGTCCGAAGGTGTGCCGCTGTTTGGTCAAGACCATACAACACGAATGGTCGTGTGAATAAACTTTCAACAGATTTCCGCCACTAACAAAAACAAGGAGTACACAAAATGTTAACTATAACGTTAGCCATCAAGATCGAAATTCAGCTGCATTATCGGCCCGTGTGTGTGTCGTGTTTATGCTTGGCCGAACCTTGAACCTTAGCATTATAGAAATGAACTTGTTATTGTATGTTTGTCGCCCTCTACCGACCGACTCCAAAATCTGGAAATATCCGGTCGGCTTTTTTTATACCATGATTAAGGATCTCGTTAAAATAAACGTACATGTAGGCCCACGTTAGGTATTAATGGTAGTGTAGTTCGAACTTACCGTATTCTGTATGATTGGTGTAAATGGAGGTCGAGGCGTGTAGTGGGACATGTATGGTGTAACGCACTTACTGCATAAGTAGTAGGGGAGGTGGGGGTATGGGACCAAAATGGAAAATCTGCGGCCAGTCTGGACACGCCGCTCTCGATTCTAAAAATAGTTGGGGAAAAAATAAAGGGGAATCCCCGCGGCAAATGTTTTAGAAATCTGACGTCAGGTTTGGGAGCAAAAAAGAAAAATGTGTGTCAAGTCAGCGCCTGTCGCTCGCTAAAATGAGGTGATGTCACCACCACGTGACTTTGAAAAATATGAGTCACCACCACGTGACCTTGAAACGTGTTGAGGCATGATAGGAATTTGGCGTAAACAACGTGACCTTGAAAAATGTGTGAGTCACCACCACGTGACCTTGAAACTCGGGGGAAAAAAATTAGCTTCTCTATCTGTGAAAAGGTAGAGAAGCTGTTTTTATTTAAAAATGGAGAGTAATATGTTCAGACCGACGAGTGTTTGAAAAATTATTAAAAAATAATATCGGTTTTTATTAGATATATCCATGAATTTTTTTCAGAGTGAAAACCTCGAGCTATCTGATAAAACAGATCAGTGCGATCACCATATAATCATCGAGAATGGTTTTTTAGTTTGTGAAACGTGCGGTGAAATAGTCTCACGTTACTTTGATTTTTCGGCAGAAAATGCGCAAGAAGATCGTATCAATTGGTCAACTTTAAAAAGAAACAAAAGAAAAACTGTGGAGAAACTTATTTTTTCTGTTTGTCCAGAGCAAGACTTAGAAGATGTCCAAGAAACAATCAATAAATATAACGAGCTCGTTAATTACAAAACATTGAGGGGAAATGGTTGCGTAAAACGGTCGTTAATAGCGGCGTGTTACCATCACGTCGTTGGATTAGACAAAAAACGAGTTAGAGATTTATTTAAAGTGACTCAAAATCAATTTAATAAAGCACTAAAAAGATACGATGACCACTACAATAAAGGCGGGGCCGAGGGTGTAGCCCTAAGAGGTGAAATAGAGGTATAACTCGGCGGATCGCTTTCATGATGTTTATTTACCGAGAATTTGAACTTGTAAGTTTTTCGATAAGAGATTTTTTTTCTTTTGCCAGCCGTTCGTCTACCCGTTTTTTAACTTCTTTTTCAAAGTCTGTATCGTTTTTAATTTTTTGAAGCATTGCAAGGGGTTAACCTTACTTTTTTGTGAAATTTGGCCCGCAAAAAAATGAATTTCTTCCCAGTACCTTATCCATCCCCAAATCGCAGTGGAATGTGTTTGAGGGTCTTTTAAGAGTCTTTCTAGTTAGTTTGGAGCAATTTCATTTTTTTACCAAAATTGACAAAAATTGCAAGGGGGTTACTTTTTCATGAAATTTGGCCCGCAAAAATTAATTTCTTCTTAATGACTTATCCATCCCCAAATCGAGGTGGAATGTGTTTAAGGGTCCTAGAAGAGTCTTTCTAGTAAGTTTGGAGATATTGAATTTTTTGACCAGAATTGACAAAAGTTGCAAGGGGTTAACCTTACTTCTTTAAGAAATTTGTTCCCCCCAAAAAAGAATTTCTTCTTAATAATGAAATATCCGTCCCGAAATCGAGGGGTAATGTGTTTAAGGGTTCTTTAAGAGTCTTTCTAGCAAATTTGGAGCAATTTCACTTTTTGACCAAAATTGACAAAATTACAAAGGGTTAACCTTACTTCTTTAAGAAATTTGGTCCACAAAAAGATCAATTTCTTCTTTATTAAGTATCTTTCCAGAAATCAAGTTGGAATGTCTTGGAGGGTCTTTTGGAATGTGTTGGATGGTCTCCTTTTCATTAATTTTGGAGCAATTTCATTTCTTGACCAAAATTTATCAAAATTGCAAGGGGTTAACCTTGCGCCACCAAGAGTTTGCCATGGAGAGTCCAGTTTTCAAGTTTACGGTCGACAAAACATGGCCCATTTGAATGAGTGTCAGCAGACAACTTTACCTAATTTGTTATCGATTGTGACATAGCATGCTGCCGCCTTACAAAAACACCATAGTGATGAAAAGAAAAGAAAAGGGCAAACATATACTCGAATCATACGCTTACGAAACAACTGACCGGAGAAAGCAACAATTTCAAATGTCCCGCGCTGCGAATTTGTCCACCATCTCCCCCAATGCAATGGGAAAAATTAACTCTCCATGGTAAACTCTTGGTGGCGCACTGCATTGTGAATCGCCCGAATTGAGAAAGGAACCGCGCCTGGAAGTCACGCGATTTGGGGTAAGTAAGCCAGCATTCTGTTGTTTTGTTTTTCCTCAGGACTACTTGAAGCTTAAGGATGTTCTGTAAAGTCCTTGGGCTCGTTAACTTCTCAGTTTAAGCATATTTAGCTGGGTCTGCGCGTTGTTTCAATTCAAGCAAGAACTGGTTCTCGAAATTTACTTCTACATCTTGCTGTGCGGCATCGTCGCAATCAAATCTGGTGTAATATCCGCAAGCGAGGAACAACCTGTTGAAAGAAATGCAGAATGAATTCTTCACATGTCTCCCCAGTCATCTGGTAAAACTTAGGCAAACTACGTTGCATTCAGAGCTGTCTATGTGATGCTAATTGCCATATACTTTGCATAATATCCGAATAAGTGGATTTTGATTTTGCTTTTGTATACTTCATCGCCTGATCACGAAGTAGTTGGGTTTTTATTTTCCATCCTTTGTTATGCGATTGTGTTTACTTTGGATTTCATGTGTACATTTACCTAACTAAAGAATTATCATAGTTGTAAGATTAAGTGGAAGTACTGAAATAAACTACTATTGAATATTATTCACTCTTCTGCACATGCATAAACAAACTCTCTTAGAAAAGATAATGCATTGCAGCGTTTTTTATATAATGAGTTCTTAATTATCAATTCTCCTTGTTTTTTGGTTAATCACCACACTTTGATAGTCAACGTTACTTTTTGAACTTGTTTAGTAATCATTCCTATAGAACGATAAATCCTTCTGATTGTGTTGCATTACTGGTAGTTTTCCTTACACCGCCACAGTGTGCCAATGCAGTGTGTAGTCACTATTGTTTTATTCAGAGCAAAACGATCTTGGCTGCCCACACACATGTTGTTAACCCTAAGTCACTGGTCATTTGACATTAGCAGTTTCTCACTACAGACAGCAACTTACTGGGCCTTTGTTTTAAGGTGTTTTTTTTTCATCCACAGTCCCTTTATTTCTGAGAAAACATGACCGAGTTTCTCCTTTATTAAATATTTCTTATTTCAACTTCATCCTGTTTCACAGTATATTCTTTAGGTATTGACCTGTGAGCAGTTCTTGGTTTAAAGGGAATGTACAACATTTGCTTTTGCTGCAATTTTGAGAAATGAATGGATTTGGATGATAAGTATGTTATAGCAAATATTTTTAAACTGACTTGTTTCACGTTATGGGCTTGCAGATGCTAGAAAAACCAAGAAAACCAATCATGTTCTTGTAGTCTGGTTCCCTGGCCCACTTAAGATGAAACGGAGCAATTAATATACTTTGGGGAAATTGTAAGGTCAGAGAATCAGTCTAGCAGGCTTGTACCCCTTCATAGGTGTGTAATCAATTGCAAAGAAAATGCGGAATAGCTAAATATGAAAACTTAGGAGCAGTTTTTGTAAAAAAAAAAAAGTTTCCTCCAACGCTGGTCGGCCGACCAGCTTTGGAAAAATACTATTTTTCTTGAAAATGTCAGTACACCAGGAGCCACAATTGTACAGGAAGCTTTAGACTGTCATTCCCTAACAATCTAGTAAGGTATTTTGTGATAAATTGATCATTTCGTTTTTTTGACGTTTGCAAATGTTGTATCTTCCCTTTAATTCGATTGAATCTTCAACTCAACTCAACTCTTTCCCTCAGTTCACTTTAACCAATTAAGTTAATCAACGTATATTAGGAAAAATGTTGTGGAATAAAGTCACAGTAAACACAGTCCTGAAGTAAAGAAGTGTGTATTGGCTATCCATTCCCCAACAGTATACTGATATACATAGGCCTACTGACGGTGTTATTGAGATTTTAAAAAAAAATCCATTTATCCCTGTTTCCATGTGCTTACCTGTTAGAGCCATGGCCAGGCTAAATTCGTCTTTGAGAATCCCCAGAACCTTTTCAACTCCTTTGTCACCCTGTGTATTTGGAGAAAAAGTACCTGAATGTCGGTGAATTTAAAATGATATAATAATTTCACCAATTTAGGCACATGTATATAAGGAAGGTAACTGCACAGAACGTATATACCAAACGGAGCTGGTTGTTTCCGTAGAATAATATATCAAAGGAGGTCGCCTTTTTCTCGAGAAATGAATATTCGGTAACTCACGTCGTAAGCGAGCCCCCAGATTGCCGGTCGGCCGACGAAGACGGCTCGTGCTCCCAGAGCAAGGGCCTTGAGGACATCGGTGCCTTTACGTACTCCGCCGTCAAGATACACCTCAACATTGGAACCACGTACGGCGTTGACTATCTCAGCCAAGACGTCGATCTGATAAAGAGATCCAGTTTAAAATTAATTAGCGATGGTATATTAACACAAAACACACTTCCCTGGTAAACATAATTTTGACCAGTTACCTGTATGTAGCACGCGAACCAGCGTGGGACAAGCTCTTTCCTTTAGACTGATTTCCGCCTCTCCAGTATGGAGAGAGGAAACCACACTGCCTTAATGGCAGTACGTTTTCATCGTTAACATGCTTAACTTACTCTGGAATTATATTGCATGTTTACAATAGATAAAATCATGGGAGTGTACTTATTTAATTAACGGTCCAATGGTCCAATTAACTCTGCTGACGTCGTCAGTACATTTTAAAACTATTTATTTATTACTCCGTAATTTTTTCGTCCATATAGTTTATACTCAACAAGTTCCTCATAAAGACATAGCTAAAAGAGCATCGTGAATGCCTCTTTAGCCCTGGTTGGACTTTCGACCCTGAATTTCTGAGGCAAAGATCAGACCCAGGCCAACTCCCACAGGATTTGTCTTATCCAGCTCCAACCACATGGCTTGTGCAGTATGGTTGCTGTTATCACAAGGCCATCAAAATTCGGCCCAGCCTTGAAGCCTGGAAACAGGTGGTCCTCATCCTTTTGAGCTATATACATTTAGCCTCAGCCTGTTGTGCTTGGGGGTGGCCATGCAAAAGCTAGGGGAGATAAAACCTTTTTCGCACGGCGACCTTTTTCGCACGGCTACTGACAAAATACAGAGTCATCTGAACATACACTTTTTGGTTTGAAATTGTTTTCCTGGGCCTCTATCTACCCATCTATTTAGACACTATGAAATGGGAATATGTTCACTAAAACGCCTACTGGAAGGATTGTATTAGATCGTCTCATCCATGCACCATCATACTATAAGGTTCAGTACTGTGGTGGACTACAACTAAAATGAAACAATGGCGCCTCGCAGGGTTAAAATTTGTCTTCGATTTGAATTATGAAACTCAGATTTGTTTTTCCGAAACGGGACTTTCTGACGGACAATGGTCCTTGAACATAATTACCTAAAGTAAAGCGACTGAGGTATTGAAGGCTTCTGTTTGTTTCAAGTTTCTTGATTTTTCACACAATTAATGTGGGGATCTGCCCCATATAGCTAATACACTTTCATCTGCAGTTTATTTGGCTTTACTTTGTTGCGGGGCAACGAGTACTTGGTTTACCTTAGACTTAATAGTCTTTACTTCAGAATCTGCCACGTAGTTCTCTAATTACTTTTTCCACTGGTAATTTGATTAATACACATTTTGGTGGGGATCTATTATTGCTTTGTAAATTACACTGAATCATTTTGACATTGATTCCATGACAAATTCAATGTAGTTTTATTAAATAAAAATAGGTTTCTAAAGCACATACAGTGATGGAGTGACTGACTATACTTACTGTAGCTGGTACCCCGTCCAGCTGCCGACCACCGTGGTTAGACACCAGGATACCAGCGGCACCGTGCCTCACAGCTTCTCTTGCATCTTCAGCTTTAAGGGTGAGAAGGAATACAACAATTTCCATTAATAGTAAGAAAGCTAAAGTATTGTGGAAAAGCGTTTAAACTTGGTACTTCAGAACTACATGTACATGTAAACAGATTCGAGCGAAGCCTGTGGAAAATATCAGATGTCTCCTAGCATTCGTTAAATCACCACTATGGATGCATCATTTGTCGTAAAATCCAATGTGCTTAATCTCTCGATTTCACAAATCCGTTACGCCAAAATTTTGTTCCACAACTTTTACCTGAAGTAGTTGTATGAGTAAATTCACCTCTGCAAAGATAACCTTTTTGGCTGGTAACTTGTTTTTTCTTGACAATTTTTGTTGTGGTGCTAAACGTACCCATTATGCAAAGCGCAGCTATGATGAATTGGCATGGTTACCAACCAAGACGTCGAATGCAAGAAGCACATTCAGTGACTCGTTTTCAAACTCTAGTTGCAGTGCGGCTGTTTCATGATTCTGACCCCAACTTTGCTCACCTGTAAGAATACCTTTCAGCACAACCGAAAGTGACGTAATTCCCCTCAGCCACAAGATGTCCTTCCACGTCAGAGCTTGTGAGTCGTCAACTAGTGCTACAGCGCTCTCTTGCGTTATGTCCTCTCCAGGAAGAAGAATTTGCGGAAGGCTTCGCAACGGTAACACAAAAACAAATATCAAGCTTTTCTTGGTTTACATGTGCTTTACTTTGAACGCGTGTTTACTTCTTGGTGAAGTTTGGTAAACCCGATTTACATATAAAGTACAGATTAACTTCAAATTAATCATAAATTATATAATATTCATCATAATTTTGACCAGACCAGTTTTACTCCAAGTATTGTATATGCACATTCTTTTGAAATAGAAATTTTGAAAACCTAAGACAACGTACGGTAGGTTCGGGTCAACGTCCATGTTCATTCTTTTGTGCATTCTGTTCCCCAACATCGCTTGATCAACCGTTACCACTAGTGCCTTGTAGCCTGCAGCCTCGGCCCGTCTGATCACCGCCTTCACTCTGCTTCTGTCGCGCAGGATGTTGAGATGGAGCAGCAATGGCGTGTCAAGATGCACTGATGCAGCCACGTCCTCCAGACTCTTGTTAGCCCACATGCTTAGAACCATGGCAGACCCAACACTGCATGCACCTAGATGAGACAAGACAATCTTAGCAAAGTTGGTCTCAAAGACACAAGATGCAGAATCTGAAAGGCCAACATCATTAGAGGTCTATCTAGTCGGCACACTTGGTCCGATTCAGCCAATGATCCTACACGACAGCACTGCTTCGATTACAACTGTTTCCGAGTCAGTGAGATAATGCACATAGGAAACTATAGGCTGGCCCGCTGGGACCAGCACTTCAACGGGCCTTCTGCACAAGGTGGCCATTATGGTCGTGTTCCCTGAATGCATTTCACAATAAGTGAACTATTGAATGGGATGGTGCCAGTCTATTGATTCTCTGTGGCCTTTCATTTTTTTTTTTAAATGTGGCCTAACATTAGAGTATGTCTAATCACAAATTTGTAATTATTCATCAGAGCAGACTGGTATTAATTTGTAACGTCATTGCTTTCACTTCTCTACACAAGCTCCAAAAATGAAGATTTTAACTCACTCTCAATCCAATATGGCCGACTCGTGAATAAGGCCCATACGGTAACCTCTTACCCTTTGCAGTGGCGATTTCTGCATCACGATGCACTAAGGCATGAAGGGCTGTGGGAGACACACCAACAGGGAATGATACGCGGTGACCGAGTATAGAGGTGCTGGTGTCTCTTTCAGACACGTCCTTCAAACATCGTGGTAGAAGGCGATACCTTTATTTGGTTAGGAAATCATTGAAACTGTAAGACTGCAATTAATAAGAGGACTACGTCTGTCCGAAGAACATGACTTATGGCTTTCCCGCATAATGATTTGTATGTCTTATGTACAAAGGTCAAAGTGCATTTTTAATGACATCACAATGAGTCTCAATTTTTTTCCAATGAACATGACCCACAATACAAGTAAAAAGAAAAAAAAATCTGCATATCTTGTAAGCAAGATAATGACTTAATGATGGCGTCACACATTAATTTTAATGCATATATTTATGACCTAACAATCCTCTTAAACAAAAATTGAATTTAGCACGTTGTGTTCGTGAGAAACTGCGATAATCATCTGGTGATATTTGCGAGGTCAATGAATTTTGTATACCTCATTGCCACAATCTATGTTTCATCTTCCAAATGCCACTTTTTCATGACCAAAGTCTAAATAGTTCAAAAAAAATGTATTGTAACTATAATCCTACAACATGTCATGAATTCAGACCCCAAGGACAATTTAGTCACAACCTCGATCTCATCTCCACTTCCGTATTAAAAGATAGGCTTTATATACAAAGGTCATGACCTCTAGAAGGTCACCAGAGGTTAAATATGAACTATCATACATATAAAAATTGTTTTCATAACATGAACACCTAACATTTAGACTTGGATCGTGAAAAAAGTTGGGGTATAAGGAGTAAAAAATATAATAAATAGCTATAAATAAGGTTTACAAAGTTAATTGGCCTCTCTAAGGTCACTATGCAGAGGTCAGATATGAGTTGTTTCTACATCTGATCATTCTTTCCATTGTATGAAGACCAATGGCATAGACGTGGGTCACGTGGAAATGAAGTTTTGAAAAAAAAAATTGAAAATAGAATATGTAAAGGTCACTGACTTCTTAAAGGTCTCCAGAGGCGAAATACAAAAGGGCCTCCATATCTTTCTCATGGCATGAAGAATCTTCCTCATGGCAGAAAAAAAATCAAATTGCGAATTGTTATGCTTTTATCACCAAGTGCACAATTTTGTCATGAAAACAGATCGCAACAAGAACAATGTTCCGCAACTTAAAGCAACTATACCGTCAAGTGACTCTGACAAATACACGACAATGTTATTAAAATGGATTACCTCTGAAAGGCCAGTGGATTGTCTCTCAGCGTCTGCTCATCGTCTGCCCCGCCTCTGTAGTAATGCCAGATAGCGTTCGACACCCTCGCCTTGAGGTACGGCTCAAAGTCCTCAACACAGACTGGTTCGGACACCATGATCATCGTTCACAACCCCCTACTTTTTCACGAATCTGACAGCGAAGTGAACGCGATGAGGCAAAATTATTATCATAATATGGCGGAGGCTATTCAACTTGATGCTGATAACGCTGCCAGCTGGTATTTTGCCGAGTTGCGCTGTTATGTACAAATGTACTTTATTCTATACACTAAAAATGTCTCACCTTATTTTTACGCTAAATAAAAAACACGAATGCCACGTTTCCGGATCAGAATGACACTTTTGACAAAGGATTTCGCAGTCAAGGTGACCGGTCAAAACTGCCCATTTGAAAAGCAGGAGGTCAAAGTGTAGACCCAAATAGTGCTTACTAGCTGCAGACCTACGGAATGGCCGACATTCAAGTCACCGTGAGTACACTGGAATTAACAAATTCTGAAACCTACATGTACATGTACAGCCTGAACCAATACGTTTAAAGCTGAGTAGGAATATACTTGCTACCTTGTGACAACACTTACATCCACTCGTCCACCGTGGTCCGAAGGTGTGCCGCTGTTTGGTCAAGACCATACAACACGAATGGTCGTGTGAATAAACTTTTAACAGATTTCCGCCACTAACAAAAACAAGGAGTACACACAATGTTAACTATAACGTGAGCCATCAAGATCGAAATTCAGCTGCATTATCGGCCCGTGTGTGTGTCGTGTTTATGCTTGGCCGAACCTTGAACCTTAGCATTATAGAAATGAACTTGTTATTGTATGTTTGTCGCCCTCTACCGACCGACTCCAAAATCTGGAAATATCCGGTCGGCTTTTTTTATACCATGATTAAGGACCTCGTTAAAATAAACGTACATGTAGGCCCACTTTAGGTATTAATGGTAGTGTAGTTCGAACTTACCGTATTCTGTATGATTGGTGTAAATGGAGGTCGAGGCGTATAGTGGGACATGTATGGTGTAACGCACTTACTGCATAAGTAGTAGGGGAGGTGGGGGTATGGGACCAAAATGGAAAATCTGCGGCCAGTCTGGACACGCCGCTCTCGATTCTAAAAATAGTTGGGGAAAAAATAAAGGGGAATCCCCGCGGCAAATGTTTTAGAAATCTGACGTCAGGTTTGGGAGCAAAAAAGAAAAATGTGTGTCAAGTCAGCGCCTGTCGCTCTGGAGTTAAAAAATAAATCTGTCGTCGCTAAAATGAGGTGATGTCACCACCACGTGACTTTGAAAAATATGAGTCACCACCACGTGACCTTGAAACGTGTTGAGGCATGAAAGGAATTTGGCGTAAACAACGTGACCTTGAAAAATGTGTGAGTCACCACCACGTGACCTTGAAACTCGGGGGGAAAAAATTAGCTTCTCTATCTGTGAAAAGGTAGAGAAGCTGTTTTTATTTTAAAATGGAGAGTAATATGTTCAGACCGACGAGTACTTGAACAATTATTTAAAAATAATATCGGTTTTTATTAGATATATCCATGACTTTTTTTCAGAGTGAAAACCTCGAGCTATCTGATAAAACAGATCAGTGCGATCACCATATAATCATCGAGAATGGTTTTTTAGTTTGTGAAACGTGCGGTGAAATAGTCTCACGTTACTTTGATTTTTCGGCAGAAAATGCGCAAGAAGATCGTATCAATTGGTCAACTTTAAAAAGAAACAAAAGAAAAACTGTGGAGAAACTTATTTTTTCTGTTTGTCCAGAGCAAGACTTAGAAGATATGTCCAAGAAACAATCAATAAATATAACGAGCTCGTTAATTTCAAAACATTGAGGGGAAATGGTTGCGTAAAACGGTCATTAATAGCGGCGTGTTACCATCACGTCGTTGGATTAGACAAAAAACGAGTTAGAGATTTATTTAAAGTGACTCAAAATCAATTTAATAAAGCACTAAAAAGATACGATGACCACTACAATAAAGGCGGGGCCGAGGGTGTAGCCCTAAGAGGTGAAATAGAGGTATAACTCGGCGGATCGCTTTCATAATGTTTATTTACCGAGAATTTGAACTTGTAAGTTTTTCGATAAGAGATTTTTTTTCTTTTGCCAGCCGTTTGTCTACCCGTTATTAAACTTCTTTTTCAAAGTCTGTATCGTTTTTAATTTTTTGAAGCATTGCAAGGGGTTAACCTTACTTTTTTTGTGAAATTTGGCCCGCAAAAAAATGAATTTCTTCCCAGTACCTTATCCATCCCCAAATCGCAGTGGAATGTGTTTAAGGGTCTTTTAAGAGTCTTTCTAGTTAGTTTGGAGCAATTTCATTTTTTTACCAAAATTGACAAAAATTGCAAGGGGGTTACTTTTTCATGAAATTTGGCCCGCAAAAATTAATTTCTTCTTAATGACTTATCCATCCCCAAATCGAGGTGGAATGTGTTTAAGGGTCCTAGAAGAGTCTTTCTAGTAAGTTTGGAGATATTGATTTTTTTGACCAGAATTGACAAAAGTTGCAAGGGGTTAACCTTACTTCTTTAAGAAATTTGTTCCCCCCAAAAAAGAATTTCTTCTTAATAATGACATATCCGTCCCGAAATCGAGGGGTAATGTGTTTAAGGGTTCTTTAAGAGTCTTTCTAGCAAATTTGGAGCAATTTCACTTTTTGACCAAAATTGACAAAATTACAAAGGGTTAACCTTACTTCTTTAAGAAATTTGGTCCACAAAAAGATCAATTTCTTCTTTATTAAGTATCTTTCCAGAAATCAAGTTGGAATGTCTTGGAGGGTCTTTTGGAATGTGTTGGATGGTCTCCTTTTCATTAATTTTGGAGCAATTTCATTTTTTGACCAAAATTTATCAAAATTGCAAGGGGTTAACCTTGCGCCACCAAGAGTTTGCCATGGAGAGTCCAGTTTTCAAGTTTACGGTCGACAAAACATGGCCCATTTGAATGAGTGTCAGCAGACAACTTTACCTAATTTGTTATCGATTGTGACATAGCATGCTGCCGCCTTACAAAAACACCATAGTGATGAAAAGAAAAGAAAAGGGCAAACATATACTCGAATCATACGCTTACGAAACAACTGACCGGAGAAAGCAACAATTTCAAATGTCCCGCGCTGCGAATTTGTCGACCATCTCCCACAATGCAATGGAAAAATAAACTCTTGGTGGCGCACTGCATTGTGAATCGCCCGAATTGAGAAAGGAACCGCGCCTGGAAGTCACGCGATTTGGGGTAAGTAAGCCAGCATTCTGTTGTTTTGTTTTTCCTCAGGACTACTTGAAGCTTAAGGATGTTCTGTAAAGTCCTTGGGCTCGTTAACTTCTCAGTTTAAGCATATTTAGCTGGGTCTGCGCGTTGTTTCAATTCAAGCAAGAACTGGTTCTCGAAATTTACTTCTACATCTTGCTGTGCGGCATCGTCGCAATCAAATCTGGTGTAATATCCGCAAGCGAGGAACAACCTGTTGAAAGAAATGCAGAATGAATTCTTCAGATGTCTCCCCAGTCATCTGGTAAAACTTAGGCAAACTACGTTGCATTCAGAGCTGTCTATGTGATGCTAATTGCCATATACTTTGCATAATATCCGAATAAGTGGATTTTGATTTTGTTTTTGTATACTACATCACCTGATCACGAAGTAGTTGGGTTTTTATTTTCCATCCTTTGTTATGCGATTGTGTTTACTTTGGATTTCATGTGTACATTTACCTAACTAAAGAATTATCATAGTTGTAAGATTAAGTGGAAGTACTGAAATAAACTACTATTGAATATTATTCACTCTTCTGCACATGCATAAACAAACTCTCTTAGAAAAGATAATGCATTGCAGCGTTTTTTATATAATGAGTTCTTAATTATCAATTCTCCTTGTTTTTTGGTTAATCACCACACTTTGATAGTCAACGTTACTTTTTGAACTTGTTTAGTAATCATTCCTATAGAACGATTAATCCTTCTGATTGTGTTGCATTACTGGTAGTTTTCCTTACACCTCCACAGTGTGCCAATGCGGTGTGTAGTCACTATTGCTTTATACAGAGCAAAACGATCTTCGCTGCCCCGGCCACACACATGTTGTTAACCCTAAGTCACTGGTCATTTGACATTAACAGTTTCTCACTACAGACAGCAACTTACTGGGCCTTTGTTTTAAGGGTTTTTTTCATCCACAGTCCCTTTATTTCTGAGAAAACATGACCGAGTTTCTCCTTTATTAAATATTTCTTATTTCAACTTCATCCTGTTTCACAGTATATTCTTTAGGTATTGACCTGTGAGCAGTTCTTGGTTTAAAGGGAATGTACAACATTTGCTTTTGCTGCAATTTTGAGAAATGAATGGATTTGGATGATAAGTATGTTATAGCAAATATTTTTAAACTGACTTGTTTCACGTTATGGGCTTGCAGATGCTAGAAAAACCAAGAAAACCAATCATGTTCTTGTAGTTTGGTTCCCTGGCCCACTTAAGATGAAACGGAGCAATTAATATACTTTGGGGAATTTGTAAGGTCAGAGAATCAGTCTAGCAGGCTTGTACCCCTTCATAGGTGTGTAATCAATTGCAAAGAAAATGCGGAATAACTAAATATGAAAACTTAGGAGCAGTTTTTGTAAAAAAAAACAGTTTTCTCCAACGCTGGTCGGCCGACCAGCTTTGGAAAAATACTATTTTTCTTGAAAATGTCAGTACACCAGGAGCCACAATTGTACAGGAAGCTTTAGACTGTCATTCCCTAACAATCTAGTAAGGTATTTTGTGATAAATTGATCATTTCGTTTTTTTGACGTTTGCAAATGTTGTATCTTCCCTTTAATTCGATTGAATCTTCAACTCAACTCAACTCTTTCCTTCAGTTCACTTTAACCAATTAAGTTAATCAACGTATATTTAAAAAAAATGTTGTGGAATAAAGTCACAGTAAACACAGTCCTGAAGTAAAGAAGTGTGTATTGGCTATCCATTCCCCAACAGTATACTGATATACATAGGCCTACTGACGGTGTTATTGAGATTTTAAAAAAAAATCCATTTATCCCTGTTTCCATGTGCTTACCTGTTAGAGCCATGGCCAGGCTAAATTCGTCTTTGAGAATCCCCAGAACCTTTTCAACTCCTTTGTCACCCTGTGTATTTGGAGAAAAAGTACCTGAATGTCGGTGAATTTAAAATGATATAATAATTTCACCAATTTAGGCACATGTATATAAGGAAGGTAACTGCACAGAACGTATATACCAAACGGAGCTGGTTGTTTCCGTAGAATAATATATCAAAGGAGGTCGCCTTTTTCTCGAGAAATGAATATTCGGTAACTCACGTCGTAAGCGAGCCCCCAGATTGCCGGTCGGCCGACGAAGACGGCTCGTGCTCCCAGAGCAAGGGCCTTGAGGACATCGGTGCCTTTACGTACTCCGCCGTCAAGATACACCTCAACATTGGAACCACGTACGGCGTTGACTATCTCAGCCAAGACGTCGATCTGATAAAGAGATCCAGTTTAAAATTAATTAGCGATGGTATATTAACACAAAACACACTTCCCTGGTAAACATAATTTTGACCAGTTACCTGTATGTAGCACGCGAACCAGCGTGGGACAAGCTCTTTCCTTTAGACTGATTTCCGCCTCTCCAGTATGGAGAGAGGAAACCACACTGCCTTAATGGCAGTACGTTTTCATCGTTAACATGCTTAACTTACTCTGGAATTATATTGCATGTTTACAATAGATAAAATCATGGGAGTGTACTTATTTAATCAACGGTCCAATGGTCCAACTAACTCTGCTGACGTCGTCAGTACATTTTAAAACTATTTATTTATTACTCCGTAATTTTTTCGTCCATATAGTTTATACTCAACAAGTTCCTCATAAAGACATAGCTAAAAGAGCATCGTGAATGCCTCTTTAGCCCTGGTTGGACTTTCGACCCTGAATTTCTGAGGCAAAGATCAGACCCAGGCCAACTCCCACAGGATTTGTCTTATCCAGCTCCAACCACATGGCTTGTGCAGTATGGTTGCTGTTATCACAAGGCCATCAAAATTCGGCCCAGCCTTGAAGCCTGGAAACAGGTGGTCCTCATCCTTTTGAGCTATATACATTTAGCCTCAGCCTGTTGTGCTTGGGGCGGCCATGCAAAAGCTAGGGAAGGGAGATAAAACGCGACCTTTTTCGCACGGCTACTGACCAAATACAGAGTCATCTGAACATACACTTTTTTGGCTTGAATTTGTTTTTCTGGGCCTCTATCTATCCATCAATTTAGACACTATGAGAAGGAATTATGTGTTTCATTTCTCCATGGTTCACCAAAACGCCCACTGGAAGGATTGTATTAGATCGTCTCAACCATGCACCGTCATACTGTAAAGTTCAGTACTGTGGTGGACTACAACTACAATAAAACAATGGCGCCTCGCAGGGTTAAATTTGTCTTCGATTTGAATTATGAAACTCGGATTTGTTTTTCCAAAACGGGACTTTCTGACGGACAATGCTCCTTGAACATAATTGCCTAAAGTAAAGCGACTGAGGTATTGAAGGCTTCAGTTTGTTTCAAGTTTCCTGATTTTTCACACAATTAATGTGGGGATCTGCCCCATATAGCTTTCAACTGCAGTTTATTTGGCTTTACTTTGTTGCGGGGCAACGAGTACTAGGTTTACCTTACACTTAATAGTGTTTACTTCAGAATCTGCCACGTAGTTCTATAATTACTTTTTCCAATGGTAATTTGATTAATACACATTTTGGTGGGGATCTATTATTGCTTTGTAAATTATACTGAATCATTTTGACATTGATTCCATGACAAATTCAATGTAGTTTTATTAAATAAAAATAGGTTTCTAAAGCACATACAGTGATGGGGTGACTGACTATACTTACTGTAGCTGGTACCCCGTCCAGCTGCCGACCACCGTGGTTAGACACCAGGATACCAGCGGCACCGTGCCTCACAGCTTCTCTTGCATCTTCAGCTTTAAGGGTGAGAAGGAATACAACAATTTCCATTAATAGTAAGAAAGTATTGTGGAAAAGCGTTTAAACTTGGTACTTCAGAACTACATGTACATGTAAACAGATTCGAGCGAAGCCTGTGGAAAATATCAGATGTCTCCTAGCATTCGTTAAATCACCACTATGGATGCATCATTTGTTGTAAAATCCAATGTGCTTAATCTCTCGATTTTACAAATCCGCTACGCAAAAATTTTGTTCCACAACTTTTACCTGAAGTAGTTGTATGAGTAAATTCACCTCTGCAAAGATAACCTTTTTGGCTGGTACCTTGTTTTTTTCTTGACAATTTTTGTTGTGGTGCTGAACGTACCCATTATGCAAAGCGCAGCAATGATGAATTGGCATGGTTACCAACCAAGACGTCGTACGCAAGGGGCACATTCAGTGACTCGTTTTCAAACTCTAGTTGCAGTGCGGCTGTTTCATGATTCTGACCCCAACTTTGCTCACCTGTAAGAATACCTTTCAGCACAACCGGAAGTGACGTAATTCCCCTCAGCCACAAGATGTCCTTCCACGTCAGAGCTTGTGAGCCGTCAAGTAGTGCTACAGCTCTCCTTCGCGTTCATGATTTCCTCTCCAGGAAGAAACATTTGCGGAAGGCTTCGCAACGATAACACAAAAACAAATATCAAGCTTTTCTTGGTTTACGTGTGCTTTACTTTGAACGCGTGTTTACTTCTTGGTGAAGTATGGTAAACCCGATTTACATATACGCAGAGTCATGCTTTCCGCCGTCTGACACATCTTAAAAGTACAAATTCACTTCAAATTAATCATAATTTAGACCAGACCAGTTTCACTCCAAGTATTGTATCTGCACATTCTTTTGAAATAGGAATTTTGGAAACCTTTTTTCGAACAACGTACGTTAAGTTCGAGTCAATGTCCATGTTGAATCTTCTGTGCATTCTGTTCCCCGACATCGGTTGATCAACCGTTACCACTATTGCCTTGTAGCCTGCAGCCTCGGCCCGTCTGATCACCGCCTCCATTCTGCTTCTGTCGCGCAGGATGTTCAGGTGGAGCAGCAGTGGCGTGTCAGGGTGCACTGATGCAGCCACGTCCTCCAGACTCCTGTTGGACCACATACTGAGAACCATGGCAGACCCAACGCTGGATGCACCTAGACGAGACAAGGCAAGCTTAGCAAATTTTGTCTCGGAGACGCAAGATGCAGAATGGCTACACATTAGAGGTCTTTCGTACATCTAGTCGGCACACTTGGTCCGATTCAGCCAATAATCCTATACAATAGCACTGTTTGGATCACAACTGTTATTGAGTAAGTGAGATAATGCACAGAGCAAACTTAAAGAGGTTGTGGAATGCTCGAAGACATTTCCGTCATTTTTCGGGTATATGTAGCCTAAGGTGTGATGAAATAAAAACCAATATTGTTTCTGTCATGAAATGAATACAAAAGGTACTTTTGAGAGCTGTTTTTCAGGTTCTGTTTCGACCCGAACGTGCAATTTGTGTAAAAGTCGTCGTTGGGGGCAGCAAACAAAACATAGTAAATCGTGACGTAATAAACAGGACTCCCTATGCAGCGTAGTATAAACGAGTCCTGTTTATTACGTCACGATTTAATACTATGTTTCCGAAAAATGACGGAAATGTCTTCGAGCATTCCACAACCTCTTTAAAGCTGGCCCTCTGGGATCAGCACTTCAATGGGCCTTATGCACAAGTTGGCCATTTTTTGTCGTGTTCCCTTAATGCATTTCATAAATTGTGAACTGTTGAATGTGATGGTGCCAGTCTATTTATTCACTATAGCCTCCCTTTAATGTTTTTTTTTATAAATGTGGCTTAACATTAGAGTATGTTTAATCACAAATTTGTCATTATTCATCAGAGCAGACTGGTATTAATTTGTAACGTCACTGCTTTCGTTTCTCTACACAAGCTCCAACAATGAAGATTTTACCTCACTCTCAATCCCATTATGGCCGACTCGTGCATAAGGCCCATACGGTAACCTCTTACCCTTTGCAGTGGCGATTTCTCCATCACGATGCACAATGCCATGATAGGCCGTGGGAGACACACCAACAGGGAATGATACGCGGTGACCGAGTATAGAGGTGCTGGTGTCTCGCTCAGACACGTCCTTCAAACATCGTGGTAGAAGGCGATACCTTTATTTAGTTAGGAAATCATTGAAACCATGAGACTGCAATTAATATGAGGTCTATGTCTGTCCGAAGAACAGGACCTAGGGCTTTTCCGCATAATGATTTGTGTGTGTGTCTTATGTACAGACAAAGGTCAAAGTGCATTTTAATGGTATCACAATGAGTCAAACTTTTTCACAATTTTTGGGCACTGAACATGACCCACAATACATGTAAAAAGAAAAAAAATCAGCATATCTTGTAAGCTAGATAAAGTGAACGTTTCTCAAAATTTTACAAATTCAAAAATTTAAAATCTCTATCTCTGTAAAATACAAAGTTTCAACCCAATCAGATCGTAGTTATGTAGATATAGGGCTTAAATATGTGCACCTTTAAGATGACGTCACATGACATATTATGATGTCATCGTGACGGTACTTATCAATCCACACATTTTCAAATTGGTCTTAGTGTGTGTCCAAATTTTGGAGTCGATCTGATCAAAACCAGTGTCAAATTTTGTAAGTAAAATCATCTTACAAAATTCAAATTCATAAAAAAACAGCCGATGACGTCCTAGCTTGTGACATCACTTCGGATTTTGCATATTAGTATCATTATCCAACTTCGTCATCGTGATGTCATCGTGACGGTACTTATCAATCCACACATTTTCAAATTGGTCTTAGTGTGTGTCCAAATTTTGGAGTCGATCTGATCAAAACCAGTGTCAAATTTTGTAAGTAAAATCATCTTACAAAATTCAAATTCATAAAAAAACAGCCGATGACGTCCTAGCTTGTGACATCACTTCGGATATTGCATATTAGTATCATTATCCAACTTACCACAGAGTTTCATGACGATCAGACCATTCCTTATAATATGTACTTTTAAAAAAATGGCATTTCTAATGACTTAATGATGACGTCACACATTAATTTTAATGCATATATTTATGACCTAACAAACCTCTTAAAAAAATTTGAATTAAGCACGTTGTGTTCGAGAGAAATTGCGATAATCATCTGGTAATATTTGCGAGGTCAATGAATTGTGTATAGGCTACATCATTGCCGCTATGTTTAATCTTCCAAATGCCACTTTTTCATGACCAAAGTCTAAATAGTTCAAAAGAAATGTATTTTAACTATAATTCTACAACATGTCATGAATTCAGACCCCAAGGACAATTTAGTCACGACCTCGATCTCATCTCCACTTCCGTATTACAAGATAGGCTTTACATGCAAAGGTCATGACCTCTAGAAGGTCACCAGAGGTTAAATATGAACTATCATACATATAAAAATTGTTTTCATAACATGAACACCTAACATTTAGACTTGGATCGTGAAAAAAGTTGGGGTATAAGGAGTAAAAAATATAATAATTAGCTATAAATAAGGTTTACAAAGTTAATTGGCCTCTCTAAGGTCACTATGCAGAGGTCAGATATGAGTTGTTTCTACATCTGATCATTCTTTCCATTGTATGAAGACCAATGGCATAGACGTGGGTCACGTGGAAATGAAGTTTTGAAAAAAAAAAATTGAAAATAGAATATGTAAAGGTCACTGACTTCTTAAAGGTCTCCAGAGGCGAAATACAAAAGGGCCTCCATATCTTTTTCATGGCATGAAGAATCTTCCTCATGGCAGAAAAAAAAATCAAATTGCGAATTGTTATGCTTTTATCACCAAGTGCACAATTTTGTCATGAGGCTGTGCCGCTCCCGAAGAAAACAGATCACAACAAGAACAATGTTCCGCAACTTAAAGCAACTATACCGTCAAGTGACTCAGACAAACACACGACAATGTTATTAAAATGGATTACCTCTGAAAGGCCAGTGGATTGTCTCTCAGTGTCTGCTCATCGTCTGCCCCGCCTCTGTAGTAATGCCAGATAGCGTTCGACACCCTCGCCTTGAGGTACGGCTCAAAGTCCTCAACACAGACTGGTTCGGACGCCATGATCATCGTTCACAACCCCCTACTTTTTTTCACGAATCTGACAGCGAAGTGAACGCGATGAGGCAAAATTATTATCACAATATGGCGGAGGCTATTCAACTTGATGCTGATAACGCTGCCAACTGGTATTTTGCCGAGTTGCGCTGTTATGTACAAATGTACTTTATTCTATACACTAAAAATGAGTCATGTCTCACCTTATTTTTAAAAATAAAAAACACGAATGCCACGTTTCCGGATCAAAATGACACTTTTGACAAAGGATTTCGCAGTCAAGGTGACCGGTCAAAACTGCCCATTTGAAAAGCAGGAGGTCAAAGTGTAGTCCCAAACAGTGCTTACTAGCAGACCTATGCCATTGAATGGCCGACATTCAAGTCACCGTGAGTACACTGGAATTAACAAATTCTGAAACCTACATGTACATATTCAGCCTGAACCAATACGTTTAAAGCTGAGTAGGAATATACCTGCTACCTTGTGACAACACTTACATCCACTCGTCCACCGTGGTCCGAAGGTGTGCCGCTGTTTGGTCACTGAGACCATACAACACGAATGGTCGTGTATATGAACTTTCAACAGATTTCCGCCACTAACAAAAACCAGGAGTACACAAAATGTTAACTAACGTCAGCCATCAAGATCAAAATTCAGCTGCATAGTCGGCCCGTATATGTGTCGTGTTTACGCTTGGCCGAACCTTGAACCTCAGCATTATAGAAATGAACTTGTTATTGGATGTTTGTCGCCCTCACCCGACCGACCCCAAAATCTGGAAATATCCGGTCGGCTTTTTTTTATAGCATGATTTAGGATCTCGTTAAAAAAAACGTACATGTAGGCCCACGTTAGGTATAAATGGTAGTGCAGTTCGAACTTACCCTATTCTGTATGAATGGTGTCAATGGAGGTCAAGACGTGTAGTGGGACATGTATGGTGTAACGCACTTACAGCATACATATGGATGTGTATTTGTACATACACTATTCAGTCGTGGACTAGAGCTAGCACATCATGTACATGAACACAGCATACTGGATTCGCACTTGTATGTTGCATGCAGGGAACTGGTTAATTACGATGGAATCCTTGAGAAAACATTGGTCAAAAGTATCACGTGTGCATGGAGAATGGAAAATTAACCAGAACTAACTATTTAAAAAATCACGACTCAATCAACGACGAAATGAAATCACCTTTTAAAAATATGGTTCTTCATAGTTCCCGCTATTCACTTGGTACAACTACACCCGATGGCACTTTCTAGTAAGTCTGGAGCAATTTCATTTTTAACAAAAATTTACAAATATTACAAGGGGTTAACCTTACTTTTTTAATGAAATTTGGTCTCCCCCCCCCCCAAAAAAAATTCTTCCTAAAGATATATCCATCCCGAAATCGCGATGGAATGTATTTGAGGGTCCAAAAGAGTCTTTCTAGTAAGTATGGAGCAATTTCATTTTTTGACCGAAATTGACATAAATTGCAAGGGGTTAACCTTTTTTTTTTTTATGAAATTTGGCCCGCAAAAAAAATGAATGTCTTCTTAATGACTTATCCATCCCCAAATCGAGGTGGAATGTGTTTGAGAGTCCTTTAAGAGTCTTTCTTGGAAGTTTGGAGCACTTTCATTTTTTGACCAAAATTGACAAAAGTTGCAAGGGGTTAACTTGACTTTTTTGTAAGATTTGGCCCGCAAAAAATGAATTTCTTCTTTATGACTTATCCATCCCCAAATCGAAATTGAACGTGTTTGAGGGTCCTTGAAGAGTCTTTCTAGTAAGTTTTGGCCTCGTTTTGGGGGCAACAACGCAAGAAATACACGTTACATTAAAAATGAATTTTCGTGCACTCATTTGTCATGATGTTTAACATGAACAGATTTAATTTCATAAGAAAAGGTCAAACAATCAAGCTATTATGACCGTAACAATACAGAGTTTTAATCGCGACAAATACAATCCTAATGGAGGTCAACGTGGATTTCTAGCGTTTCAAATACTAGATTGTTACGATCATATTATATTTATAGCTCCGCAGTTTCTCACGCCATTCAAACTACTTCTGCTACACATCGTGAAAACTAATTGTACGAAATTTCAATTGAATCCATTTCGTATTTCTTGAGTAGTTCATCGGAAACGAGTTTTTTCTTTTTGTTCAATTTTGCAGCATCCATGTTGATGCGTTGTTGAGACCACTATTTATGTGGCGCGCCCTCTATAGAACGAAACTTAAAATACTCTACGGCGTGCGGATGTATGTCTTGGCGGTGCGAGACCACTAGTTTTATTCAGCGCGCCCTTTTTGGAAAGACATTTTTTAGTTGTTTTACGGTTTCACACGAAATTTAATCTCCTCATGTAAGACATCAAGACCGATCACTTGCTGAACTTACAACTTAATATAGCTTGACCTGGTGAGCTTGGGTTATTGCTCAAACAACGAATGTAATATTATTTTTCCATGGACGTTGACTTTTTATTTTTCATTTGGTTTTTTTTCACGTTTAAAATACTATATTTGTTTCGGGTATGCTCTTTTTCATTGCTTGATGGTTTCTCATAAAATTCAATCTCCTCATGTAACACAGTCATCATGACTAATCACTGAATACTCAATTCTGAAATACAGAACAAACTCGTTTTGGGAGCAACAACTCAAGAAATACACGTTATATTCAAATGAAGGGGTTAGCCCTACTTTTTTGTGAAATTTGGCCCTCCAAAAAATAAATTTCTTCCTAGTACCTTATCCATCCCCAAATCAAAGTGGAATGTGTTTTAGGGTCCTTTACGAGTCTTTCTAGTAACTTTGGAGCAATTTCATTTTTTGACCAAAATTTATCAAAATTGCAAGGGGTTAACCTTACTTTTTATGAAATTTGGTCCCATGAAGATGAATTTCTACTTAATAACTTATCCATGCCGAAGTCAAGATGGAATGTGTTTGAGGGTCCTTTTAAAGTCTTTTTAGTAATTTAGGAGCAAATTCATTTTTTGACCAATGTTGACAAAAATTACAAGAGGTTAACCTTACTTTTTTATGAAATTGGTCCCAAAAAAGATTTCTTCTTTATTACATATCTTTCCCAAAATCAAGTTGGAATGTCTTGGAGGGTCCTTTCGAAATCTTTCCATTAATTTTGGAGCAATTTAATTTTTTGACCAAAATTTATCAAAATTACAGAGGTTAACCTTATTTTTTTGTGAAATTTGGCCCGCAAAAAATGAATTTCTTCCTAGTACCTTATCCATCCCCAAATCGAAGTGGAATGTGTTTGAGGGTCTTTTAAGAGCCTTTCTAGTAAGTTTGGAGCAATTTCATTTTTTGACCAAAATTGACAAAATATCAAGGGGTTAGCCTTACTTTTTTGTGAAATTCGGCCCGCAAAAAATGAATTTTTTTCCTAGTACCTTATCCATCCCCAAATAGAAGTGGAATGTGTTTGAGGGTCTTTTAAGAGTCTTTCTAGTTAGTTTGGAGCAATTTCATTTTTTGACCAAAATTGACAAAAATTGTAAGGGGTCAACGTTACATTTTTTATGAAATTTGGCCCGCTAAAAATGAATTTCTTCTTAAAGACATCCATTCCCAAACCGAGGTGGAATGTGTTTGAGGGTACTTTAAGAGTCTTAGTAGCAAGTTTGGAGCATTTTCATTTTTTGACCAAAATTGACAAAAATTGCAAGGGGTTAGCCTTACTTCTTTAAGAAATTTGGTCCGCAAAAAATGAATTTCTTCTTAATGACATATCCATCCCGAAATCGAGGTGGAATGTGTTGGAGGGTCCTTTAAGAGTCTTTCTAGCAAGTTTGGAGCAATTTCATTTTTTGACCAAAATTGACAAAATATCAAGGGGTTAGCCTTACTTCTTGAAAGAAATTTGGTCCCAAAAAAGATAAATTTCTTCTTTATTACATATCTATCCCGAAATCAAGTTAGAATGTCTTGGAGGGTCTCTTCGGAATCTTTTCATTAAGTTTGGAGCAATTTCACTTTTGACCAAAATTTATCAAAATTGCAAGGGGTTAACCTTACTTTTTTTGTGAAAATTTGGCCCGCAAAAAAATGAATTTCTTCCTAGTTACTTTTCCATCCCCAAATCGAAGTGGAATGTGTTTGAGGGTTCTTTAAGAATCTTTTTGAGTAATTTTGGAGCAATTTAATTTTTTTAACCAAAATTGACAAAAATTACAAGGGGTTAACCTTACTTTTTTATGAAATTGGACACGCTAATAATGAATTTCTTCTTAATGACTTATCCATGACGAAATCGAGATGGAATGTGTTTGAGGGTCCTATAAGAGTCTTTCTAGCAAGTTTGGAGCAATTTCATTTTTTGACGAAATTTGACAAAAATTGCAAGGGGTTAACCTTACTTTTTTGTGGAATTTGGCCCGCTAAAAAATTAATTTCTTCCTAGTTCGTTATCCATCCCCAAAAAGAAGTGGAATGTGTTTGAGGGTCTTTTGAGAGCCTTTCTAGCAAGTTTGAAGCAATTTCATTTTTGACCAAAATTGACAAAATATCAAGGGGTTAGCCTTACTTCTTGAAGAAATTTTGTCCCAAAAAAGATAAATTTCTTCTTTATTACATATCTATCCCGAAATCAAGTTGGAATGTCTTGGAGGGTCTCTTCGGAGTCTTTTCATTAAGTTTGGAGCAATTTCATTATTGACCAAAATTTATCAAAATTGCAAGGGGTTAACCTTACTTTTTTTGTGAAAATTTGGCTCGCAAAAAATGAATTTCTTCCTAGTTACTTTTCCATCCCCAAATCGAAGTGGAATGTGTTTGAGGGTTCTTTAAGAATCTTTTTGAGTAACTTTGGAGCAATTTAATTTTTTGACCAAAATTGACAAAAATTACAAGGGGTTACCTTACTTTTTTATGAAATTTGGTCCGCAAAAAATGAATTTCTTCTTAATGACTTATCCATGACGAAATCGACATGGAATGTGTTTGAGGGTCCTTTAAGAGTCTTTTTAGGAAGTTTGGAGCAATTTCATTTTTTGACCAAAATTGACAAAAATTGCAAGGGGTTAGCCTTACTTTTTTGTGCAATTTGGCCCGCAAAAAAAGAATTTCTTCCTAGTACCTTATCCATCCCCAAATCGAAGCGGAATGTGTTTGAGGGTCTTTTAAGAGCCTTTCTAGTAAGTTTGGAGCAATTTTCATTTTTTGACCAAATTTGACAAAAATTGCAAGGGGTTAACCTTACTCTTTTATGAAATTTGGCCCGCTAAGGCCAAAAAAAGTCTCCGGTTTCTGGTATGGAGCTTGCCCCAAAAGTGGTGCGGCGACGCGGCTTTTTTCTTTTTTTTACCCGTTTTTTGTGGGGTTTTTTGGCTTCAAATGTCGGCTGATGACTGCAAATGGTGCCCGACTAAACTTAGTGCAAATATATGGGAGTCCAGAGAGGCCACATAAATCTTATTCTCGATCATAACCCCATCTAAAAACACGTTAAAATTGTGCAGCAGCAGAATTCCAGTCAAACCAGTGAGTTTGGCGGTTTTGAAACATCATCTTGTATTGAAAAAAACTTTTTCATTTTGCCGACGCGCATGGCTACGGCGACGCGCGCGCATACCAGAAACCGGAGACTTCTTTTTTTTGGCCTAAAAATGAATTTTTTCCTAGTACCTCATCCATTCTCAAATCGAAGTGGAATGTGTTTGAGGGTCTTTTAAGAGTCTTTCTAGTCAGTTTTGAGCAATTTCATTTTTTGACAAAAATTGAACAAAAATTGCAAGGGGTTAACCTTACTTTTTTTGTGCAATTTGGCCTGCAAAAAAATGAATTTCTTCCTAGTACCTTATCCATCCCCAAATCGAAGTGGAATGTGTTTGAGGGTCTTTTAAGAGCCTTTCTAGTAAGTTTGGAGCAATTTCATTTTTTGACAAAAATTGACAAAAATTGCAAGTACCTTATCCATCCCCATCGAAGTGGAATGTGTTTGAGGGCCTTTTAAGAGCCTTTCTAGTAAGTTTGGAGCAATTTCATTTTTTGACCAAAATTGACAAAAATTGCAAGGGGTTAGCCTTACTTCTTTAAGAAATTTGGTCCCAATAAATGAATTTCTTCGTAATGACATATCCATCCCGAAATCGAGGTGGAATGTGTTGGAGGGTCTCTTCGGAGTCTTTTCATTTAGTTAGGGGCAATTTCATTTTTTGACCAAAATTTATCAAAATTGCAAGGGGTTAACCTTACTTTTTTGTGAAAATTTGTCCCGCAAAAAAAAATTGAATTTCTTCCTAGTTACTTATCCATCCCCAAATCGAAGTGGAATGTGTTTGAGGGTTCTTTAAGAATCTTTTTAGAAACTTTGGGGCCATTTCATTTTTTTACCAAAATTGACAAAAATTACTTTTTTATGAAATTTGGCCCAAAAAAAATGAATTTGTTCTTAATGACTTATCAATGACGAAATCGAGATGGAATGTGTTTGATGGTCTTTAAAGAGCCTTTCTAGTAAGTTTGGAGCAATTTCATTTTTTGACCAAATTTGACAAAATTGCAAGGGGTTAACCTTACTTTTTTATGAAATTTGGCCCAAAAAAATGAATTTCTTCTTAATGACTTATCCATGACGAAATCGACATGGAATGTGTTTGAGGGTCCTTTAAGAGTCTTTTTAGGAAGTTTGGAGCAATTTCATTTTTTGACCAAAATTGACAAAATTGCAAGGGGTTAACCTTACTTTTTTGTGCAATTTGGCCCGCAAAAAAATGAATTTCTTCCTAGTACCTTATCCATCCCCAAATCGAAGTGGAATGTGTTTGAGGGTCTTTTAAGAGTCTTTTTAGGAAGTTTGGAGCAATTTCATTTTTTGACCAAAATTGACAAAAATTGCAAGGGGTTAGCCTTACTTTTTTGTGCAATTTGGCCCGCAAAAAAAGAATTTCTTCCTAGTACCTTATCCATTCCCAAATCGAAGCGGAATGTGTTTGAGGGTCTTTTAAGAGCCTTTCTAGTAAGTTTGGAGCAATTTTCATTTGAAATTTGGCCCGCTAAAAATGAATTTTTTCCTAGTACCTCATCCATTCTCAAATCGAAGTGGAATGTGTTTGAGGGTCTTTTAAGAGTCTTTCTAGTCAGTTTTGAGCAATTTCATTTTTTGATTAAAATTGACAAAAATTGCAAGGGGTTAGCCATACTTTTTTGTGCAATTTGGCCCGCAAAAAAATGAATTTCTTCCTAGTACCTTATCCATCCCCATCGAAGTGGAATGTGTTTGAGGGTCTTTTAAGAGCCTTTCTAGTAAGTTTGGAGCAATTTCATTTTTTGACCAAAATTGACAAAAATTGCAAGGGGTTAGCCTTACTTCTTTAAGAAATTTGTTCCCAAAAAAATGAATTTCTTCTTAATGACATATCCATCCCGAAATCGAGGTGGAATGTGTTGGAGGGTCTCTTCGGAGTCTTTTCATTAAGTTAGGAGCAATTTTATTTTTTGACCAAAATTTATCAAAATTGCAAGGGGTTAACCTTACTTTTTTAAGAAATTTGTTCCCAAAAAAATGAATTTCTTCCTAGTTACTTATCCATCCCCAAATCGAAGTGGAATGTGTTTGAGGGTTCTTTAAGAATCTTTTTAGAAACTTTGGGGCCATTTCATTTTTTGACCAAAATTTACAAAAATTACTTTTTTATGAAATTTGGCCCAAAAAAATGAATTTGTTCTTAATGACTTATCAATGACGAAATCGAGATGGAATGTGTTTGATGGTCTTTTAAGAGCCTTTCTAGTAAGTTTGGAGCAATTTCATTTTTTGACCAAATTTGACAAAAATTGCAAGGGGTTAACCTTACTTTTTTATGAAATTTGGCCCCAAAAAATGAATTTCTTCTTAATGACTTATCCATGACGAAATCGAGATGGAATGTGTTTGAGGGTCCTTTAAGAGTCCTTCTAGCAATTTTGGAGCAATTTTATTTTTTGACCAAATTTGAGAAAAATTGCAAGAGGTTAACCTTACTTTTTTATGAAATTTGGCCCGCTAAAAATGAATTTTTTCCTAGTACCTTATCCATCCTCAAATAGAAGTGGAATATGTTTGAGGGTCTTTTAAGAGCTTTTCTAGTAAGTTTGGACGAATTTCATTTTTTGACAAAAATTGACAAAAATTATAAGGGGTTAACGATACATTTTTTATGAAATTTGGCCCGCTAAAAAAGAATTTCTTCTTAATGACTGATCCGTTCCCAAATCGAAGTGGAATGTGTTTGAGGGTCTTTTAAGAGCCTTTCTAGCAAGTTTGGAGCAATTTCTTTTTTTGACCAAAATTGACAAAAAGTGCAAGGGGTTAACCTTACTTTTTCATGCAATTTGGTCCCAAAAAAGATGAATTTCTTCGTAATGGCATATCCATCCCGAAATCGAGTTCGAATGTGTTTAAGGGTCCTTTTTTGAGCCATTTTTTTCTTTGATTGAAATTGACAAAAGTTACAACGGGTTGACCACTACTTTTTTATGAAATTTTGCCTCAATTTTTTTGTTAATGACATATCCATCCCGAAATCGAGGTGGAATGCGTTTGATTGTCCTTTAGGAGTCTTTTTAGTAAGTTTGGAGCAATTTCATATTGACAAAAATTGACAAAAATTACAAGCGGTTAACCTAACTATTTAATGAAATTTGGTTGAAAAGAAATGAATTTCTTCTTAATGACATATCAATCCTGAAATAACGTTCGAATGTGTTTGAGGGTCCCTGATGAGACTTTCTTGTAAGTTTTGAGCAATTTCATTTTTTGACCAAGATTGACAAAAATTACAAGGGGTTAACCTTACTTTTTAATTATGAGACTTTCTTGTAAGTTTTGAGCAATTTCATTATTTGACCAAAATTGACAAAAAGGGGTTAATCTCACCTTCTTCTTTTTTTATTTGGTCCCCAAAAAAAGAGATTTCTCTCTTAATGACAATCTATCCATCAGTCGTCTTTTGTGCCTCTGGTACCCAGAAGCCGATAATTAGCACCAATACATAAGACAGGAACCAGATGAACATGACACCCGCTTATAAATTAATAAACTACATCAAAAATGCCTGGTGTTGTTTTGAACTTTAATATGTCGATAATATTGATGATACTGTTAATCAACCATGGACAGACGTTAAACCCATGTGTAAACTGCAACAAGAAGATGGCGCCAACAATTTTTTGAGGGCCAACAAACATATAACTTGGAAGAATGCAATGACATTCTGTGACGTCATCCGGTCTGTAAGTTTCTCCGTTTAAGTCTTGTTAGCAAGGCCTTCGTTGTTCCAATTCAAACAATAACTGTTTCTCGGACTCTAGTTTTACATCTTGCTGTGCGGCATCGTCGCAATCAAATCTGGTGTGATATCCGATAGCGAGGAACAACCTAGTGAAAGAAATGAAGACTGATTATTTATCAGATGATACCACGGTCATCAGCTTTAACTTGGCAAGCAGAAATTTGCAAACTCCTCTCTATTCAGAGCTGTTTGCTTCAACGTAATACTTGCATAAGTGTAAACACTGTTTTCAATGTTGGGCAAGAGAATATAATGATATACACGGGCATACTGGCGCGTGATATGTGATTTACAAACAAAAACATGATTCGACACTTTGATCGCTATACATGTAATAATAATTACCACATAGAGCCATGGCCAGGCTAAATTCTTCTTTGAGAATCCCCAGAACTTGTTCAACTCCTTTCTCCCCCTGTGTATTTGGAGAGAAAAAATACCTGAATTTCAGTGAATTTGACATTTTTATAGTATATAGGGCGTAGCCCTAACAGTCCTGAATCCTCCAATTTTAATACGGCTTTGCACACCCCTAGGGAGTTAATTACCACATGGTATACGTACATGATATAGAAAAGACACCGCATAGAAACTTTATTCAAAATGGGGTTTGTTGTTTCCATAGAATATAAAGAGGGTCACCCTTCTCTGGAAATGAATATTTCGTAACTCACGTCGTAAGCGAGACCCCAGATTGCCGGTCGGCCGATGAAGACGGCACGTGCTCCCAGAGCAAGGGCCTTGAGGACATCGGTGCCTTTGCGTATTCCCCCGTCAAGATACACCTCAACATTGGAGCCACGTACTGCGTCGACTATCTCAGGCACAACATCGATCTGATAGCAACGTACGTATCAACACGTAACAAACGTCCCTGGTAAACATAACTCTCACCAGTTACTTGAATGGAGCACGCGAACCAATGTGGGACAAGCTCTCTCCTCTAGACTCGTTTCCGACTCCACCAAAAATGTAATATGGAGAGAGGAAACCACACTGCCTAAATACTAACGTTCTCATGGTGAGCATGCTTAAACGTACTACGGATTTACATCGCACGTTTATCAAAGATGAAAATTATGTACGTGCACTTATTCAACCAGCTTCTTAGAAATTGTCTGCGATTTTTATCAATCTAAGATTTGTTTAAACAAAAAAGGAATCTTTTGACGGATATTAGTCCTTTTAACATACCAAAAGAAAAGTGACTGAGGTAAGGTTTCTGTGTTCCTAGTTTTCCTGATTTTTCAAAATTTGAATAATTTTAATAGTCCCCAACAGTATAAATGTGACCACAATTCGATTGCTCTCTTTTTGCGCAAAGTACACAATACTGTTGCAATAATTCCAGGCAATCTGGAAAAAAAATGTATCAACTTGAAAGTCCGCTTCGGTCGTGTTTCTTGAGCACTCATACAGTATGGAGTTACAGACTATACTTACGGTAGCTGGTACCCCGTCCAGCTGCCGGCCACCGTGGTTAGACACCAGGATACCAGCGGCACCGTGCCTCACAGCTTCTCTTGCATCTTCAGCTTTAAAGGTGAGAATGAATAAATGTTTCCGTTAATAGTAAGAAAGCTAAAGTTTTGTTGAAAAAGTTTCAACTTTGTACTTTATGATTACATGTACATGTATACAGATTTGAGCGAAGCCTGTGGAAAATATCAGATGTCTCCAATCCTCGTTAAATCAACGCTATAGATGCATCATTTTGTGGTAAAATCCAATTGGCTTATCTCTCGATTTCATAATTCCGCTAAACAGACACGCCTACAACCTGTTTGGCTGGTACCTTATTTGTGTCTGGTAAAGTTTTGGTTGTGCTGAGCCCATTGTGTGGTGAGCAGCTATGATGGATTGACCTGGTTACCAGCCAAGACGTCGTACGCGTCGTGCACATTTGGCGACTTTCATTTTTCATTTTTCATTTTGATTTTGCCAATTGATAAAAACAACACAAAATATATAACAACAGAGAAAAATACAGGACACGAAAAATACAAAAAAAAAACAATTTGGAAGGAACACAGATAATACAAGAAAGACAAAATAACAGGACAAATTAAACCTAAGCCTGCAAGGGCAAGGGCCGACAAAAGCGAAGAAAATCACTGTATTCCTTGCCAGCCCTCATGCTGGCAAAGCATGACTGGTTTTCAAATTCCGAATTCGTTTTGTCTTGTTTGCAGAAAATTCTGCGGCTGTTTTGTGATTCTGATTTCCAACTTTGCTCACCTGTGAGAATACCTTTTAGCACAACCGGAAGTGACGTAATTCGCCTCAGCCATAAGATGTCCTTCCACGTCAGAGCCTGTGGCTCGTTGA